>OY728159.1:501959764-503209764 GCA_963277665.1 Viscum album
GGTAATATATTGAGGGATGTATCTATGGCTAGATGAAACCATAAAAATGGATTACAACATTCTGAAAAGTAAAAATTTAAAAGTAGTGTGAAATAATAAATGAAATTTCATGATGGTACAATAAGGTAATATTAAAATATGATTATTTATATTATAATTAATTCAATGTTTGAGTTTTTATTTTTAGTAAAAATATCATTATACTTTTCATTTTACACATCTTTTATTTACACATTTTATTATCATTCATTTTAGTTTACATTGTTCTCATTTCAAATTATACTACACATATGAACTAATTATTGTAAAATAGTAATTTCTTGAGGTTTTTGAATTAGTATATGTGGAATATGACTAAATTTATCATCTCTAATATTCTATATACTCCTCTATTAGAGTTGGGGAAATGATAGATTCCATTTTATCGATAAATTACATGAAACTGAAGATTATTTTTTCATAGAAGAGTAATTTAAATGATCTATTTTTCACCTTCTTTCATTTTCAATTGTTATTTATTAACATATATTGGATGGATCAATCATGAAATTGTATATATCAATATATTTTTCTTTTGAAATTATTCATATTTGGTATTACACTTTTTCTATAAATCACTTTTAAACCATAATGTATCAATATTAATCCCTTTGATTTATTCATTTTTATAATTTGAATTATCAATTTCATTCAAATTTTTTATTTTTGGTATAATGATTATTACGAATATAGTCTATAACATATTCGATTTCCCATTTTACCAGTGGGTTTGAATTTCTAATTACACATATTTTCTAACTGAACAATAAATAGATAATCCATTACCCCATTTTTCAAACTCAATCTGAGAATGAGTATACTAACTATGTATGGGATAACTATCATATGTCAGTTCTATATAGTGTTATAAAACATTATTCCAACTTTTCCATTAATTTATGGTTTAACTATTTTCGTTACACTGTCTGTGTAGTCTCAAATTTTACATTTTAAAGAGATAGTTGTCCCACATAGTGAGTGGGAATTAGGTGAATCATTTATAATGATTTAAATATATTTTTTCTAATTATATAAAAATATGAAGTATCAATATTTATGTAATATAAAATATCATATAATAATTTTCATAAACTCATCATCGTACTATAATATATGTATTGTGATCATTTACTTATATAAATCATGTTCAATAACTATTGTGACCGATAACCTAAAATAATCATTACCATTATTAAATATCACTATTTTAGGATTTTAATATTTGATATGTCACCATTTACCTATAATATTTATAATATATTAATCATGTCCATTAATAAATCAATATACTCTATTTTATTTTTTCCTATACTCCTATTTAAATTTTGATTACTATTTATTCTAATTATTGAACATTAATGTATAGATATTGTATAATTTCTAGAAATTGTACATTAAATTGGAATAAATATGGCATGTCCCACCTAAATTATTATTATAATATTTCAATACTATTTATCCTAATTTTTAATCTTTTTTTTTTAAAAAAAATATTCAATTGTTATCTGTAGAAATTATAGATTTGTTTTGGATGATATTCACGTTGATGAATCAGTAAAAAGCAGCAATGTTATTATCATTTATTCTTTCTATTGTCTTAAGTGTATGCATTTTTGTAGTGAAATTTTGGTTCTATACTCTGTATCACTAATTTAAATTTTCAGAATATTCAATATCGTAAATATTAACCCTGAGTTTATTTCCATCATACAATTTTACAGGGTTTACTATAACTACATTTCAGATAAATACATCATCATGGAATACATAAGTTTTAGGGGAATACATTAGAAATAAATCATATTATTTTTTCATAGTTATTAGTCTTTTTCTTATACTATATATCACTTGTGATATATGCTTTTGAAAATTGGATCTTGTACTCAATTTGAGAAGTGTATGAGGTTTTTAATTAGACCAGTTGATGGGTTTATATATCATTGTAACATGTATTTTGTTTGAGTAGTGGATCATGATTTTTAAATGGGTAGTGGTCCAATTTTTTTAGCATTAGATTATATCACATAGGAAACACATGAGTGAGTACTAGTATATCAAAAAGTAGAGTACACAAAAGTTAATAAAAAAGTAGAACTTATTTAGATAATGTATAAATATATATATATATATATTTATATAAACTATGAAATTTTTAAACCTTATAATGTAATTATCATTTGAGAATAGTAGATAAATATCATTGATATAAATAACATTATGTAATAATAACAATTAATTATAGTTATAATGTACACAATGTTATTTTATAAAAATTAATCCGTGTTTGATAAAAAAATATTCATTTATTGAAATTAGACATATAAAACTGAATTGATTTATCAAAATAGAAATTGTCCTATGAAAAATTTAATCTTCCAGGATACCAAGTTAAAATTTTATTTTCCTAAATTTAACAGAATCCCTAGGTTTAGTGAAAATATTTTCTAATTTTTTCTCCATTGGGATAAATTATAAAGACATATATCCTTTATTTATATGATCACTAAGAAAATTATATATAACCTCAATTTTTGTTGTTGTTTAGTGTTGAATATGATTCATAGAAATTTTAATGACACTAGTGTGATGATATATAGTAGGGAATGAATAAAAATTACTATTGATATTATATAATGTTTTATTTATCAAAATAATATATGAATAACAACTAGTATAATTAACATTATCTGATATAGATGATGATAGTTATGCCAAAAGATATTTCTTAACCCTATATTAAACTAATAATTTCAGAAAATGTAACACATATCTAAATTAGTTTTCCACTCAATTCTGATCACTCTAAAGTTAATTTCATATGATGATATCAAATCAATGAAATTGTCATTAGAATAAAACATTTATGTAATTATAGTGCCTTGGAAATACCTAATTAACCTTTTATAATCCTTAATATGACTATTTTTAGGGATGGATTGATAAATAGCACACCTAAAAATAGAAAACACAATATTTTTCCTAGAAGCAGTAATATACAAATTTCATCCTATCATGCCTATATAAAACATTTTATAAACAAAATTTCAAGATTCACCAATATCCTATTTGATGTTTGTGCTTATATGGGATCTCATAGTTTTTCAAGAATCAATTCCATGATTTTTAACAAGTTATTTTATATACATATCTTGATTTAAGATAATAATAACATTATTTTGAGTAATTTTAAAAAAAGAAAAAAAAATAATTCTCCCATTAAACTCATATCAAATTTAGTCCCAATTATTTTTTAACATTAAATCATTTGAAACTATATTTGTATATAAGGTTGGATGTCATTAACCTTTTATAAAATCATATAAAATTTAAAATTTCTTTTTTTCATTCATAACTAGCTCAGGGATCTTTTTTATGACCATAAAAAGCATTATACAGTTCATAAAATTGATTTGTAAAATATTTATTATTGAAACTAAGCGGTTTTATAACATAAAACTCTTATGAAATTGCACCATTTTAAAATTCACATTTTATATCCATTTGAAAAAGGTTAAAATTTTGAAAAAATTGATAATCTAATAAAATCTGAATGAATCCTAAAATAGAAACTAGTGAAAAGAATCCTTCAAATTAGAACATTCTTTTTGAGGATAACATTGGAAACCCAATATTTTTTTATTACTATCCATATTACTTTATTCATAAAATTTATTTAAATAAGTACATTTGGATCCAATCAATATTTTATCATTAGGTATCTCAACCCGATTCGTTACATTATTTCTAACAATATTTTAATATTCATCATTCATTTCTTTAACCCAATTAAGGTTTTTGATAGAATTATGAAAATAAACTAGAACAAAACCTGCTAAAAATGTTAAAGAGTCATCAAAATGTAAAAAAAAACATTCTAGTACTAATTTCTCATTAAAACTTTCCTATTAAAATTTCCAATGATTAATATTTGTGAGTTTTCCCAATTAAAGGATCTGATTTAGGAGAGATTCCCTTCCCCTCAGCTGATGCATCATTATATTCAGGTTTTTCTTTCTCAAATTTCAGTTATTTAAAATCATCATCAATATCGATAGAATCGTTTTTTTGTTTATCATTATTTGAAATGAATTTAAAATTCACATATTCTTCCATTTTTATAGTTATATTATTTTTTAAAATATAAGTCATATTATTATTTTCATATATTAAAATTATAACTTCATATCATTTTCAATCAAACTTCCTTATTATATCATTAATATTTAAATTATATATAGTAAATTAAAAATAACTAAAATAAACAAATTTGGTTTTCTTTTTTATAAAAATTTCATAATGATTTTTTTTCAACAAGAATCTTTGGTAATATCTATTTATGAATCAATAATAAATGTAAATAGATTCATCTAAAAAATATTTTGGAAGTTTGAATTTATTAATCATTTTTCTTTCAATTTCTTGAATATTTTTATTTTTCCTCCTTACAACACCATTTAGTTCTTGTTTTATTGTGGTGAATAAATTATGAAAATATCTGGTAGTTCACATAATTTTTCATGTTTGTATTCTATAATCTCTCCTTCTTTATCACCTATATTAGATAAAATTATGTTACTATTCTGATTTTTAATTTACTTAAAAATTTTCAAATCTGATTAATGTTTCACATTTATGAGATAATAAATTATTACAAGTAAATTTACTCAATCATAAAAAATAAAAAATACATTCCATTTGAACCATAAACTCTAAATTATTAAGGTTAAAACAAGATCAGTATGTTATAGTTATATGCATATAACAGTATTACCCATATTAATCGTTCTAAAAGATTATTTTTGATGCTTACCTTTATGATAAGAATCACGTAAATAATACATAAATAAAAAAATTTGATGTTATATAACTTATTCATGTCTAGCCAGTTTGTACAACTATCATCGAAGAACACGTCCCAACCTCTTATGCAACAAAATTTGAAATGTACCTTCAATAGTTAATGATTTTACATTCTGTTAGTAATGTTTTGAAAAATTAATAAAATATATATTTTCTTATCTATTAGAATGAAATAAATCAATATAAACATTATTTAGTATGCATTTTTTATCCTCAAATTTTACTAACATTATTTCATCACAATGTTGGTTAATGATTATGTTGTCCTTTTACCCTTCTATAAAAAATAACTATAGATAATATAATAAAAGTTATTGTTCTTACTTACATATAAAATGTGACTTAGGAAGTCTTCATGAAGTATTCCTATAGTGTGGGTCAAGACTATTGTTTTTAGTACACATAGTCATTTATGTTCAAATGGATTAGTAGAAAATGGTATATTTAAAAAATTTATTTTTATACGTTTATTGTATGGTAAACATGTTTTCATATTTTTATAAATGAAATTATTATTATGGCCTAAATATTGAATATATACATTAAGGAACAAAAAATTTCATAATTCACATTCATGTTAAATTAATGTAGGTAACATATGAAATATTTCCATTTATGTCATTAAAATAATTATTTGTATACATATTATAAACCTATGTAATGTATCCACAATCATTTTTATCATATTTTTTTCTTCATAGTCGTTATTTAAAAAATTTCTTGGACATGAGCACATATAGTTATGGTTTACTATAATGAATATATTTAGTTGTTATGTATCTCATTCTATTTTTAAATATATTCTAGGTAATCACAAATTTTCACATATAAACATGATCCACAAATTTTAAGTTTATTATTTTCATGTTTATGAAGCTTAAATTGATATTCATGTTTATCTAATTCATCACAAACTAATGTTATCCATCTGTTTAGAAATTCATCGATTTTTCATAGAAGACCCATTATTCTTATTTTTTTATTCTTTTAGTTTTAATAAATAAGCCTTTAAAACATTCTTATCTTCTACATTACATAAAATAAATTCATTCAATATTTTTTCTTATTTAATCTTTTTATTTTATCTTCATAATTCCTTGTATAGTTTATCGATTATCCACATATCACTTTTAAATCATTAAATTTTAGAAGATATTTATTTAAAATAAGTTTCAATAATAGTTTCATAACCCGTACTATAATTATAGATGTATTTTAACTCATTTATAGTAGATTCCATAAAAATACTATTGGCACACCCTTTTCATATTTCAATAAAAATCATCCCTTCAGTCTTCCTATTCATTACAGCTCCACCATGTATGATAAGACTTTACTTTCTACTCCATTTATTTCATGTCCTTTCCTTCTTGTTTTAATTTAGGATTATCAAATTTTCCATTACCATGTTTCCTTTATTCATAAAATATTAATTCCAAAACATCATATATACTAGTTTTACCACTTTTATTACACTTTATTTCAACCTATTTAAATCTCTATTAGGATGCATCATGAAAACTTTTTTACCCTTAATCTCCTATTAAATACCATTTTTTAAAATTTTTAATTGCAACTTTCTATCATTGTTGTAACTCTGAATTACTATAATTGTAAAAAACATTTATATTTGATTTAAATTCAACAAATTTGCTTTCATCGTGATCATCGACATTGTTATTCCTCAATTACAACTTCTATTGATGTTGCGGTCATATCAAGACCTCTTTATAATATTAAGAAAAAAATTTATTTTCATTTCTACAAAAAAAAATTCGAATACAATATCTTGGGTAGAGAACGATGTAGTTATTCAAATAGAGTTTCATTCTTCATTGTCTCTTGGAGAGAAAAAATATTGTTGGAAATTCTTCTAAATCTATTTTATATATCATTGAATATTTCTTGATCAATCATCCTAAACTATTGACACATAGCTCACTATATACCTGGATTATTGCTTTGCAACATTTCAGTTTCATGGCGACCAACTTTTAATATCCTAGAAATTTTAAAAGTAGTTTCATAGGATGAAATAAGACTATAAATATTTATACTTTTAGTTTTGTGTAAGTAATTATGAACATTTTAATTTAAAAATCATTTTAAAAAATCATAACCGGTTACTGTTTTTAAATAAATTACATGAAATTTATATGGTTTTCAAAATATACCCTATTAATCAAGCCCAATATATTTAAGAAATACCTCAATACTGTATTTAATGTAGACAAAATTAATTCCATTGTTGTTAGCTGGTCTAACATGATTCAATGTCGTGGAATCCCAATTTTTCAATACAAACCAGTGAATCATTTCACTAGTTATTTAACTCTACGATATAGTTTATTACAGAAATAAACAATAAACAAGTAAAATTAAATACATAAAAATGTACCATTTTATTATACCAATTACTAGGTCCCTTATAATAAAATTTGGGAATAAGGGGGAGGGTAATAGTGATTTTTATTTATTATTACATATTATAAAATATCAAAGTTTTAAAAGATATATTTAGTATTTTATCAGAAATTATACAATTAGTACTTGATATTTTTATGTAGGTTCATATCACTAAGATCCTTGTCCTATATTAAATATCATATAATCCTCAAGGATACGGGTATGTACTATATCTTAACTTTTAAATGGGGGTGATAAACTAATTAAATACAAATAATAAACTAGATTTTTCAAGCATGGTGGTATAACCACTAGCTTTTATTAGAGTGACAATATAACATCCTTTATCCTGGTTAGCATAACCTAAACACCCTTTTAGATGAGATTAATATTGAAATTAAAATATTTTCGATTGGAAAATATTATACCTGAACAACAGGGATCAAAATTATTATTGTAATAATTACAATGGACGAGTAAACAAAAAAATAGTAATAGATTAGAATTTGATATTGAAATTTTATAAAAATCGTTTTCTTTGATCACATCAATGAAATAAGATTAAGGAAATGAAGATCTATAGTGATCAAAACTAAACCATAGATTATGAATATTTTTGTTGAAAAATTTAGAGAGCATCAAGAAAATTATTATCATATCTTATTTTAAATGAATAATATGGACTAGTACATGTCTTTTATAAATGAATCAATATCTCAAAACATTAACTCAAGGATCTTCAGAGGCATGTATATTTCCAATCTATGATTGAAATTTTTAGTTAATAATAATAAAATTATATGACTATTACATTATTCAAAATAATCCATGATGTGACCAAAACAAATACATGCTAATATTTACTCATGATTTATATTGATAAACATTAAAATATATTAAGTATATTTTTTATTATAAATTTCAAAATAGAAAATTAATTCAAATAATAAAATTATTATAAATTATTATACATGTTGTAGCATGTTTGTAAAATAGAGCATTATTTAAAAATAAATGTCATGAGAAGATATCACATAAAAAATGATAAAAATATTTTTTAAACATTTTTGAGACTATATTTCAATATAAAATAAATATAATTTGATAAGAAATTTTATTTTAAACACATTAATTATAATAAATAAATAAATAATTTTATATAAAATTTTTCACAAATAGTGAGTTATCAGTGATAATTTACTCACCATTGGAAATGTTGAATGGTTGAAAAATAGAGTTTTAAATAACATTGATATTTTATGGATAATAAAATTGATTAAAAAAATGAAACCAATTAAATGATTTTTAATATCAAATAGATTAATGGGAACAAAAAAACTACTCAATATTATATGTACAATGTTGACCCAAGACTCACCATTGGGTTCTGAACGCACTCATGTCTCACCATTGGGTTCCAATAGTGGTCCAAAAATTTTGAATTTCATATTTCATTTGTATAAGTGTAAAAAAATACATATTTCTTATGATTTCAAAAAATAAATATGATCACATAAAATGAATCTTTGAGAGAAATAAACACCCATAAAATAAAAATAAAATATCACTGATAATATGAATAAAATGTGAATGAAAAGACATGAGAAAAATATGAAAAACAACCTAATTCAATAAAAGCCCAAAAGTAGAACCCTAAAAATGACTTGAATAATACAACTTCAAAATTCATACTTCAACAGAAAATATCAATTATAGAGTTAACAAATAACTTACCATTGATCTTAAAAAGGTGGTTAAAATTTCATTCTATATATGTACAATGGTGAGTAATATTTTCTCACTTTTGGTGGAAATATTCATAGGTTACATGACTCAACATCGGTAAATATTCCAAATGTTTCAAAAAAAAATGTCATAATACCAATGTTGAAATGAAGTCTGACCATTTGATTAAAACCCATAATATGGAAATTGTCTCACCATTGGTTTAAAACCCATTGGTGACAAGTTTCTCATTGCTGGGGCATTTACAATGGTGACTCAAATCAGTTATGTTATGTCTCATCCAATGATGACACCAAAATCAAGAAATGAATGAAATAAAAATAGAAAAGGTAAAAAATATGAATAAAATGTGGAAATTTATATGAAATATATTTAGCCACATTATGATCATGTTATTAAACAATAAAATCCATAAGAAATAAAAGTGAGAATAAAATGAAAAATAAACATCTATCCATATTCCATTCGACATGAGAATCGAGTGTGTCACTAGAGGAAGGGATTTATTTGTCAATATAAATTGGAGGAACAAAAAAATAAGTGGTAACTTGAAAAATATTAAATAAATGATCTTACTAATTCAAAAAATGTTTGTAATAGAAGGTAAGCATGAGTTCTTGACGAAGTGATGATTTGATAGATGAGATGCAGGAATAATAAATCTGATAAATTTAAAAGGATCTCAGTGGAATAATATCAAACCACATATGAATCAGGTCATAATGTTAATGTTGTATATAATCCATGGAACCTTGATACTCGATAGAATATAACACATATAACACATATAGCTTGTGGGCCATCTAGTTTATCCATGTCGAACAAATACAAGGGATAGTCTTGAGACTTATACATGGGCACACACATGTTGTAGTATACAATATATTATAATAGGCTCTGTGGAGACCATGAGGGTTGGACCCCTCATTGGGTAGACCATTGGGACCCCTAAATAATGTCGTTGAGGATATTCATGAAGAGGATGGTACATAAAGCCTTAATTTTTAAATTAGAAAATATAATGTATAAACAATAAGATATCATTACATAATATTAATACATGTTGATAAAAAATTATTTTTTCAATGAATATTTTTTTAAATTTAATGATATGATGACTAATTTATCAATGTAAAAGAGATATAAAAATATTTAATAGAAAAATATAATCACCAACGGGTTGGGTGATGGAATGAAATGATTGAAGATAAAAAATTTAGAAAATCTAGATTAAAGAATGTCGTATTTGATTTTGGATATTCCCACTCATTTATGTTTAATAAATATTCAAAGGGTATTAAATTAACATCTCAAATCAAAGATATTGAGTCAGCTATGAAAAATACTATTGGCAGAATGGTCACAAAAAAAATATAGTTACTCAGTAATTGAATATTGTAGAAATGTTTCGCATACAAATCATTTGATTCTCCCATTAGTTAAATTTGGTGTGAATTTTCACAGTGATTTTCATTCATTGTATGGTTTATATATTAATTGTTGAGGAATATAAGTCCCATTTTGTAATCCGAATGAAACCTATCTCATTTATTGATATATTAATGAGTATAAACATCCAATGGAAAGCACATCAAACTTGTGAGTTTTAATTATAATAAATGCTGGTTATTTATCTCAAATGGTTTAAAAAAACAATGTCAAAGACATACCTATTTCACATGAGATTATTGATTTCATTTTGGAGGAATTTTCTAAGTCTTCTTCTAAGGTGTGATGTTGAGTTCAGAATAGAACTCATATATGTTCTTCCACCTATTTCAGAGACACCATATAGAATGAACCAAATAGAGTTTCATGAATTGATGACGAAACTCTAAGAGAATCTTGATAAGGGATTTATATTCTCAATTTCATCACAATGGGGTACAGTCGTTTGACTTCTTAAAAAATTACGACTCAATGCAAGTTTTCATTGATTATTCATCACACAAAAAGATCACTATCATGAACATGTATCCTCTACAACATATTGATTATTTTTTATTATATTGAAAGGTGGTGAATAATTTTCACTAATTTATATATGGTGTGGGTACTATTATTTGAGGTTAAAAAACTGATGACATGCCCATGAAAACCTTATTTATAATGTTTGAACACTATGAATTTACATTGATTCCATTTCATATTAAAAATAATCCTACTGTCATTCTAAATTTAATGAATAGAGTGTTTATAGATTACATTGATCATATTTTGGAAGTATTTGTAGATGACATTGTAATATATTCAATGATAATGGAAGATCATAATGATAATTTAAGTATTTTTTATGATCATGATAAATTAAAATATGTATGAAAAGTTACTTAATGTGATTTTTTTACTAATAAAGTTTATATTATTGGAAATATATTAAAATGTTAAGTTATTTTTATGGATCCATCAATGATTTATATAAGTTAATGTTGTCCATGATGAAACCAAATGACAGATATCCATCATATTCATGGTTTGGGGGGAAATCTACTATGGATTTGTGGATAAATTTTCATATCCTTGTATTCCACTAAACATTCTAACATGGTATGGATTCATGGTCCTTTGGTAAGGTGAATTTGAGGAAAATTTCTTGTAGTTGAATATATGGTTGTTAATTGAACCATTTCTCACAATACCTCATTGTGATGGAGGGTTTTTAGTATATAGCAAAATGTACAGAATCGATTAGGATGTATTCTCCTAAATAATGATTTAGTTAATGATTATTCCTAACGAAAATTTTCTTATCATGTGAAAAATTATCCAAATAATGATTTGTAGTAACTATATCTATTATTAAATTGAAGATATGAATACATTTTATTACATAGATCATTGTCAAATCTATATTGATCAGAAAATCATACAAAATATTTTCAAATAGAAGGTGATGAATATGCTCTAGAAATTATAAAATGGGGTTGATAAATGATTATGAATCCATGATACATTACCACTCCAGGAAGATGAAAATAGAGGATGATGATTTAAGACTATATTTTATCCATGAGTTGGATCACCAAATATCCAATATGTCTATATTTTAAATGAATTGATATTGATATATTGGAGGACAAATATCTTATATTTATCAATTAGTATTCCAACCATATATCTATGTTTTGATTATGTAGTCACCAATGGAATATGTGGATATATAGAATAATGTGATAAATATTATATATTTTAACATAGACTCGAAGAGAATTACAATGTTTATGAACCATGTATGTCTTTTATCTGTATATGATTTGAGGACATAACTATTAGAAGAAGCTCATTATTCTTCCTTATTTATTCATCAATGAAGAAAAATATGTACAGATAATTGAAAGAGTATTTCTATTGGTATGGAATGAAAAAAAATTTAATGTTTTTATCTTGGTGTTTGGTTTTTCATAAAGTTACGGACAAGAGACAAAAGATAAATTGGATGTTACAATATTATAAATAGGGAAATAAAAATGAGAAAACATCACCATATATTTTCTTTTTGAACTGCCCAAAAAATTTAAATGGGATAATACTATCGTGATCATAGCCTATATATATATAAAGAAATAACACCTTATCTTTATTAGAGAATTATTCTCCCTTAACAATATTTCCATTATCTGCATTAAGGATATTGTAAGGTTACATGGACTACCACAATCTATTTTATCTAATTGGGATATTATATTTACCATGAAGTGTCAAGGAAAACATCATTTGAAATTGGATATATAGTTAACTAAATTCATTTACTATCATCCTAAAATAGATGGTATATATGGGATAAAAATTAATACTTCCATTAACCATCCTGGGTACCCTGGTAACCCCAATGAAAAAACAAATCCTGATACAATCAAAAATGTGTTCCAGATCCATATGGGTCAGTGACTAGAACTTGGGATCCTACAAATAGAATGTGTGATTGATTTTTCCACTAAATTGATTGTTGTAAAAGTGAAAAGTTAGTTATTCATAACAAAAAGATACTAGGATTAATTTAAAAAATTCCAAACAAGAATAAAAAATTCTACATACCATATCTGTGTACCAGGAGATTTTACTAGGAAAATAGGAAGACAAACTGTCGATGTCCCAACTCAGACATAACTCCCCATGTTCATAGGTCAATAGCTAGATCCACCTCCAATATATTCATTTCCCCAAATTTAAAAAAGAATGATATAATATACCAACACCTAAAAGCATAGGCACAGTTTGAGCCAATTACCAATAGTATTTCTGGAAAATATTCAATATTAAGATTCGAATATCAGATTAACAAAGAATGTGAATTCAATTTTAAAACAACCAGTTCTGGAATTTCAAAAGAATATTGATATATAATATGATTTACGTTTTCATTGATGGAAATAAATTAGAAATTCATGTTTAGAATTTCAAATGATTTAAATGATTCTCAAATAATTGAATTACATTAAAACAATTGGTTCATTTTCGAAATGATTCTTTTCACAAATGGATTAAATAAAAAATTTTGTATACAATAGTTTATATAAATCAGATGCCATGAAAAATAGTTTAAAATGATGGTATATATTCATTTTAAATACAAAAAAGAGTGTAACATGGTAATATTCTTAAGAAGTTATGATAGTTCCATGCTATAGGGTCCCCAGACTAATGGTGAAATATTAATATGTATATATGCCCCTATTATCCAAGCCTAAAGAGGACTCGTAACAATCACCTAAGGGATTTTATGTGATGATATGATGTTTTATAACATTTTTAATCTTATTTTTTCATACCAATAGCTCATTAAATAACTATGGATTGAGTGTTATGTGGTTTAAAACAATGAATGGAAATTAATTTCATTAATGAAATAAAGAAAATTCATCCAACTCTCTTTTTAAAATACACTTTTGTCTATTATTAACAACAGATTGCTTTTAATAATAAACATGAATATTTATAAAGATAAAACCCTAAGGTTTATACCAAAATCATATTAAACCATCTTCAAAAATATTTACTAGAAATCATTTAACCATTAAATACAACATTCCAATTTCACAATTAAATTCAATAATATAATTTTCAATCAAATTCAATCAATTTCATAACAAATACCCTATTCCCTTGAAATTGGGGCTTTCATAGTCTTCTATTAAATATATTCTCCCAAAATTAAATTAATAATTTTAATTTCAAGAAATTACATAAACACAACCCAATTCAACATTTATGTTTTCCAATTACATTCCTAAAACACATTTCTAAATCCCCAAATCCAATGGTATTAGTTATTTCAAAAAAAAATTGAAATCCATCAATACAAAAATTAGAACACTCATTTAATTCATAAAGGTATAATTAAAAAAGTTTATTTTGGGTTAAAAAAACATGTCATCATAAAAGGACCATTTACCTTAGAATATAATGAATCTTGAAATGTCAAGCGCAAAAAGAGATTTTCTGAGGAAGAACAATGATAATTGAATCAGATAAAAGAAGTACAAAACATAGGTTTATAAAAAAAGTGGTTATTAGATCAAAAATTTCACACAATTATCCATGTAACCCTTTGAAGGAATAGATATATTTTCAAATAATGAGAATGGGTGGAAGAATATAACCAGAAGAGGATCTACCACCACCCACCTAACTTTAGATCGAATCTAGGAGGAGTCTACAGTGCCAAAATATCATCTTGGGAGATACAAGGATTGTAAAATAGTTATTATGTTATAAAAGTACATATAGGTACTATTAAAGGGGTTTTAATTTTTTCTCTTATGAAAACCCACCTGCACAGTTTCTTGGGCTTAGTTAAACAGTTTAGAAAACATGTTCACAATCCATGCACTGGTAACAAATGGGCCACAAAATACATCTTTTGAAGGTGGAAAAAATTACTAACTATGTTCCATACATGTGAAGTCCAACTACCTCTATTTTCATTGTTTTCCTCTAAGTGGGATCATGATTTGTGAAACTATATCCAAAACATTGTTAAACTATTCACTAACCTAGAAATTTCACAACACATAAAATTTAAACCCATTGAAACTAAAAATGAATCCCAACCAAAACATGGTAAAAATAGGGGTTTCTGATTTTGTTAGAATAGTAACATGATGTTTTAACCTCACCACCACAAATATTTGTTTGTACCCAAAAGGCCTATGGAGAATCCACCAGGTCAAAAAGGTGAGACTACTGCTCTCTCATAAGTGACTCCGTCTCCCATATCTCATGAGAATTAGAATCGTTCAACCATAGAACACAAATCAAATGTATCATACTCTCAGGTTGTTCCTTGCTTTAGAATAAAATATCTGGACTGTATATTTTTTCACAGATAAATCAAATTAGACCTCAATATGACACTGGCATGTAACACGATCTATAGAAGATAGATACATTATCAGTTAAAATAAATGGAACATTTTATATATCAATAATAGAAACATTTTGATTTATATATATTATTAATGACTACCCACATACTCAAACCTTCAAGAGGTCCCAAAAAACAAATAGCATGTTTCCCTTGGCTCCCAAGCAGTTAGTGACCCAACTGGGGTGAAACATTCATGAAAACCATTTAACCAACAAAAACATAGAATAGTCTATGCGGAAAATTATCATAAGACTTATATCATCTCTATGACATCAACATTATCTGACACAGACAATGAATCATTGATTTGATCTATTGGAACTGCCTCAATCCGACCACGAAAATTTTACCAATATCAGACCATCACAATGGATATTTATAGGAATGTCCATACAAGGCCTCCAAAGGATCCATTATGATCCTATTTTGGAGAATATTATTACATAAAAAATATACTAGTCCAATATATCAATCCCAAGCCCCTATAAAGCCGATAACACCAATTTGAACTATATTTTAAAAAACCTATATAGCCCTTTATTTTTTTCCATCAGATAGGAGATGATATTTCATACTCAAACAGATGTGTGATCCTATTTACTTCTAAAGGAATCTAAAAAAAATTGAACTAGGGATCCCAATCATAAAATATTTTAGATAGGCATATGTTGAGCTAAAAAATATCGTTCACATAGACAATTTCCAACTCCTCAACATTGGTCGTGTCATGAAAGGTTATAAAGTTAGATGACTTAGTCAGAATGTTGATCACCAAACTTATAGCATTATTTAATCGTTTTGTATGTAGAAACCCAAAAGTTATCTCATATTTTCCATCCCACATCTATGAAAAAACTAGAATACGATGAAGAAAACCTAAAGGTTCATAGTTAATGGAATTAAAATGTTGGATGTTTTAACAATGAGACACAAACTACCCTATTACCAATCTCAGACATGGACACCAAAACATTATATAATTATCATAGACCATATTCATAGTTCATGGGTTCACTTACATCTAGGAACTGTAGAAAACTCCAATCACAACATTATATACAATTGATGGTACTAAAAAATTATTCTAAATATGTATAATTATCTCAATAGAGAATGATCAATTAGAAAGGGTCACTACACCATAAAGAGAGTCTTTAAAAATATAGAACTCACCATCGTGTAGTTTTTCAGAATGATCAGATTGAGTGTATGTGATTTAAACTAAAAACTATCTAATAAAACCACATCCCCTTATTACTGGGACATAATGTGAAACTTTGAAATGAGGTCTATCAAGTTACACTTTTCCAATGATTCATTAACTGATCAGGATTTATAATTCCCACTCAAATCATCTCAACATTAATTCTATTTCCCCATGGTATATGCGATGATAAAATTGAAACACTGTAGGTATTCCACCTGGAACATCTATCAAAGATTGAAATATATTTGATATAATATATAACTCAATCTCTATTGGAATGAAAACAAAATAATCCTTTTACCATAATGGTAATTTTATCACTCTTAAAGGAGTTCAACAAAGAAAAATTTTCAAGGTTATGGGTCATATTCTTCTTCTCATTTGTCTTATGATGAAAAGAGTTATAAGAAACCACACAATCACCATTCATAAGAATGAAACCCATGTCCATTACAAATGCTTCACATATGACCACATAGCTCTACACAACCATTAGAATAGTAAACAATGACCAAAATGGAAAAATAAATTTCATCTAACCATTATAATCTTGAAATTATTCATTCCGAAAAAACATGACTCCATTCTCAGTTAGATAAGACATCAGATATGCTAAATTTGAGATGTCCTTTACGAACTTCCAATAGTACCGAGAAAACTCCAATATGATATTAATCTTGTAAACATTTTGTAGTTCTCCCCCTATCATTATAGTCTTCACATTCTCAAGATGAACCGATAATCCTTGTATTTGAAACCACATATCAAAAAAACACATATCGAATCCAGAAATCACATTTTGAAATTGATGAATAATGGTATTGATTACTCAGAAAATTAAAATCATTTCACAGATGATGTACATGATCTTCATCAGTCAAATATAAAATGATTTTTTCATCCAAAAAGACTACCATGAAGGTATCTAGATACAAATTGGAAATAATTATCATTAAATCCATGAAGTCTACATGATAATTTGTTCGGAAAATAAAATAACAAGGTACTCATAATGATCATACATGCATTGAATGGTGGTTTTTTGAATGTCAGGTTCATTTTGCCTTACCTGGTAGTTACCATATCAATGGTGCATGATTGAAAACCACTTTCCCCCTATCAAATGATCAAAATGATCATAAATATATGGAAATAGATATTTATTTCGGATCATAACTCAATTGAGATTTCAATAATCCGCACATTGGGGAACTGAACCATCACCCTTCTTAGAAAATATATTTGTAACTTCCCATAAAGACACACCTGGGCGTATAGCCCCATCCTATAAAAGATCATCGTACTCAGACATCAACTCTTTCACTTTAGATGGTTCCATATGATATGAATCCATATATGATGGTTATGTTGTAGTCATTAAATCAATAGAAAACCCAAAATCCCTTACCAAGGGAAAAAAGAGAAGTATGAAGGAAACATGTTAGAAAAAATGATGTCAATTGGTGGTATATCACTATTAAAAAACTATCACATTAGATGAAATGAAAAAAAAATATCACTTTCCCAAAATCCATATATTAATTTCTGGACCTACTAGACAATCAGACCAATTCTCAATGAAAGACAAAAAAACCACCATTTGTAGAGAAGGATACTGATTGAATATAACAATAAATTCAAGCATTATTTTAAATGATTTAATCAACACTAAATATGAATTTAAAAATTATTCATGTCAAGAACTAGAAAATTACAAGAATGGTCACATTATGATAAAGATAAAAATAAATTGGGATTATATAGACCCTTATCTCTCATTATACTAATGGGTGTGGTAATATACATTGCACACGATAAATTCTCTATAGTATTATTTATCATATTAAGAATATGATATGAAATAAATGAATAAGATGAACCAATATCAAAAAGGTGAGTCGCTAATAATGATGTTTTATTATTGGAACGTCTCAAGATCTCCAGATCTGTATTTTCTTCTTATGGGGGATCTTCATCTGTGTGAAGAAGCTTCATTCCAAAAGCCTATAAATGGACCACTTTTGTATATAAATCTTCTAAATGGGAGACAATATTGGAAAGAGTGGATGATCTCAAGACACTATTCATAGTTGAATAATCATGTAATAACTACTTCAAGTGACTTAAATGGTCATATGAACTTCACACATTGGGTTCTATAGTGAATACCATCATATAATGTCCCATATTACAACTCTAATAGACAAAAAGTTCCTCTTCAAGGAACTAAATTACGTCTAGAATGAACCAATTGTCGAGAAAAAATATGAAAACCAACATTCCCCCTATTCCCTTAGAGTAATTCACATTTCCATTAGGAGATAAACAAAATATTGATAACCCTAACTTGCCTTCCTGGTCTATTTCAACCGTCAACTATATAACAATAACATCAATAAAATATTGAAGCATCATCATGAAAATATGAGTATT
This sequence comes from Viscum album, assembly GCA_963277665.1. Lineage (NCBI taxonomy): Eukaryota > Viridiplantae > Streptophyta > Magnoliopsida > Santalales > Viscaceae > Viscum > Viscum album. Next base: position 501,978,823 of record OY728159.1, read on the forward strand.
AATATTCCAATGAAGTCCCATCTCCAACCTTCAATCCATTATCTTCTCATTCAACAAAATCTCACATGTGATGGGCATGTACATAGAAAAACATATTTCATAATCTATAATGGTCCGGTCATCATCATTGTGTTTGAATTAAATATATAAAATTAGAAGAAAAAACATTGACTATAGATAGAACTAGTTGGTGAAAATAACATTAATGTATTTACACTTTAATCCATCATGTATCTTCACCATCTTCATCATGTTCTACTCTCTCATCATTGGTCCTTCAAGAATAAAGGTGGACCATTTCACAATGATTTCTTTAGGTGTATCCAATTTCCATAAAATGATTCATTATGCTCTAGCACTCCTATGCATGTTTATTATCATTTTATCAATTTAATTTTGTGATTTTATAATGAAGGAACTCTTGATATATAATCTTTAGAACATCCTTTTTACATTTTACTGCTTGAGTATTATTTGGAACTGGACGTCGTGCCTTTTCCAACCCTTGAATATTGTACATTAACACATCTACCATGTTTAGGTCCACAATAGGATTTTATTGTATAGGTACAACAACAAAATCCTCCTAGAACCAATTTCCATGTCTTCTCAAAGGCATTATTCTATGATAAATATCCTAGAATCAAGAAAGAAATCAGATTAACACTCAAATAGTGCTACAGTGGAAATTAATCCCAACTAATTGACAATAATATTTAGATTTAAACTATCCAAATAAAAATTATGGAAAATATGTGAATTAAACCTATATATGCTCTTCCATTAAAACCCATGGATAATTACGTTCATTATGGTGAGATGTGTCTAGGAACTCAATTTTACCAACCTCCTGAGTCCCAACAAGAATCCAAAAATACACAATGCCTTCAAGAAAAAAGATTAACCTTGAGCTCTGATACAACTCTATCATGTAATAGCCCAAGTACTGTAGTAACTTGATAAGTAAACTGGAACCAACCTAGCTCAATGTTCATTCTCAATATCCACAGTTTGATGAACAGAAACTAACATCATGAAAAATGAATGTGGGATTGATATTTCTAATAATATTTCTAGATTAAAGTATACATGATTGTAATTATTGAAAAGAAACTCCATTTTGAAAATGTACCAAAAGTCAAAAGAGAATACCAAATCTTATGTAATGAAAATATGTACCATAGGAATGTACTATAAAAATTGGAAGACAAAAATATGAAGTCCCAAATCAAGCACAACTCACCATGTCCACGGGTCTAAATATAGATCCACCTTGAAGAGTGGTATTTACACTAATCGATGCATGATGGATATAATCTATAAACACCTAAAGGCACAAGTAGATTGTAAAAAAAATCCTAGTATAATTTTACCAAAATATTCATAAAAATATGATAATATCAAATTAATACTGAATGTTCGTTCAATTTGAAAAAAAATTAGTTTTTTATTTCAAAATAATATTTAAAAGAATAATTCTTTTCAATTTTAAAGATGGAAATACACTAGAAATTAATTATCTACATTACAAATGATGGAATTTAATTTTTTTAATTTTTTTACACAAATGGAATAATTCCAGAATATATTAAATAATCTTTTTTATATAAATAGTTAATATAAATAAGAATGCATGAAAAATAGTTTAAAAAATGGTGAATGTTAATTTTAATTACAAACAAGAACGAAACACGGTCATATTCATGATAACGTATGATAGTTCTATCATACAAGAACCCCACACACAACCTGTAATAGAAATATGTACATATGTCACATTTAACCTCAGTCAATGAGGAATCATCACCATCACATAATGGATATGATGTGATGATATGTTATTTTAGAGAATTGTAAATCTTAAATTATCTTCTAAATAATTCAGTAATTAACATAGTATTTCATATTTTATAAAAAAATAAATTCTGGTATTTTTATTTCATAACTACATAAAATAAAATTCATCCCACTTCCCATTTCAAATATAATGATTTTTGATTTCAAACACATAAAGTGTATTTAATAAAAAAACATTTTTACAATGATAAATCTGAAACGTTTATATCAAAACAATTTTAAAATATTTTATAAAAATAGGAATTTGAAATCAATTCCCCATTTAATTCAACAATCCAATTCCACAATTTCATTCCAAAATTTAAATTTCAATCAAATTCCTTAAATTCCATAAAACCCCCATTTCATTGGAAATTGGGATTTTCACAATATTTCATAAAATCCAATTTTCCGCTATTAAATTCAAAAATTTTATTTCGAAAATTTTCTATAAGAACACCCCCATTCAACATAATTGGGTGAATTCCAATTCCATTCCAGAAATCAATTTATATAACATCAAATCTAAAAGGATTGGGTTTGTTCCAAGAAGCCAATTGAATGACATTTAATTAAAACCAATAAATTGAATTCAATTCAAACATTTATATGTAAAAAATAAATTTTGGGTTAATAAAAAATTTGAATCTTAACATAACCACCTACCTTTTAATCTAATAGATCGTTATACCTCAAGCCCTAATTGGGATATCATGAGGGAGAAAAATGATCACAAAATCATATAAATGAAAAATAAAAAATAGGTTTAAAAAACATTATTTTACATACATAACTTATTATAAGGATCCATGTAACCCCATATAAGAATATAGTGATTGTGATATAATGAGAATGGGTGGAGGAAACTAAATAAAATACGATCGACCATTGTTCGTCTTGATTCAAATAAATTTTGGCAGAGGTCTCAGGGGGATAATTACTTCCTGGGAACTTCAAGGATGTGATAAAAGATATCTAGGTCATACTAGTCCACTGTATGCATAAAATAAGGGTTTAAAAAATTATAATTAAAATTTTGACCAATTAAAAATATATCTTCACTATTTTCTATAAAAAGAGTCACGTTTTAGACAAACCATGTGCATGCATTGAAAAATTTATAAATGGGGACTACTTCTCTTATGAAGATGGAAGACAACCTGACTACCCATATTATAATCATGATACAACCCATTTTCTATCATTTCAGTGGTTTTCCCTTAAAAGGCGCATGGTTTGGGAAGCTGTGCACAAACCATGAAATAGCCCAAATTTTTCAATATGCTAAAAATAAACATTAAGAAACCCAACCAAAACATGGTAAAAACAGTGTTTTAGAAATACCTAAAAAATAATAGGATGTTACAAAATCCCTATAAGGATATTATGAGAACATTTTCTATGAACATAAAATGTGTTTGGGATCAATGTTATCCTATACTTGGGTATTCCTAAAATAACTAAGTTTACATGATTTTCTAAATTTTATAATTCTTATATCATATATGGAAATAACTATAGAAATAAAACTTTATTGAATGACGTCATAGAAATAAATCCAATAGTACATAGGTGGGATGAAAAAAATCATAGATATTTTTATATCCATTCAAGTATCCAAATTGGTCACACAAAATTTGTAGAGAAGTTATACTGACAATAGTGGATGTGATTGGACTTTGATCATAGTGACATGCTTTTTTTAGAATCTCTCTACAGATGATGTAAATGAGATGTATAATAGCATGTAAAATGATGACCTATGTATATCAGAACCTATTTAGATTCTTGATCATATAGAGACCATATATTATCATTTATAACAATAACTAAATCTATGTCATGTTCATTATGGGTTCCATGTATCTCCCCTAAAGATGTATATACATATTCCATTATGTTTACTAAACTAAGAGTACTTATCATTAGAGTAGGATCATTCATATTAGGAATAACCAGTAGAGATTCTAGATCATAGAGGAAATATGATATAAAATAATACCTCTCCCCTTTTAATGTTTTGTGGTTAAACCACCAGTTTGAAAATGATCTATGGAAACTTGAGGAAATGATGAAGAAGAAGTAACCTATTTTTTTTGTCAAAGTGATGAATTTTGGGGGAGAAATTAATTTTATAGGGGTAGAATGTAACACCATATGTTTTATTATCTTTTAAAAATTATGTTAATTTTGTTATAGATATTCTATGATACGTAACATTGAGTTGAGTTTATATTACACATGAAACCGAGTTTTGAAAAACCATGATACATTATTAATAATAATTAAAAAATTAATGATATCAACTTGAAATTTTATATCAAAAAATGAATTGAAAAATAAAATTTTAAAATATAATATTTAATTTTTTTATATAAAGAAAATATATTAATAAATGTACATAATTTTTTGATACATCTTTATATGTTTTTAAAATAATATTTTCTCATATAATGTTTTCATTTATTTTTTGTTTAATTTAATAAATTTAAATTATAAAAATTTTATAATATATATTTGATGAAATAATTATTCTTTTGTCAGAATATATTTTTCAAAATTATGTTGGTTTTAATTTTTTTAGATTTTCTGAAATTTAAATTTTTTTTGTGAAAGGTGATTAATATAGGGTTTTTTTATGAAATTTTTATGGTTACCACTTTTAAACAGATAATTTTCTTTAAATATGGGTTTAAAAGTAAAATGTTTCAAATTATAAATTTATTAATCCAATATATAATATTATAATAACCCCATTTTTAATTGGGATATTAAATTATTTTATACTTATGTGACATCTCTCTTTGGGACACTACTTTCTCATCGAATCTATAAGATAAATTTTAAATTAAATTATTACGACTCTATGAATTATATTTAAAAATTATTGAATGTAGTTTATCATAATTTTTTTTATTAATACATTTTATTTAATATTTTAACATTATGAATAATAAATTTCGGATAAATTAATTACTGTAGTTTGGTTGAAAATTGGTTTACCACATGGTAATACTAAAATGATAAGGTTTAAAATGACATATAAAAATATAAATTAAAATTTTATATCCATATTTAAACATATAAACCTTAATTTTATATAATGGTCCATTTTTATAATTTGTTCATGTAAAATACCTTATTATAATGTTTTATTTTTAACAATATCATTTTTGTCCTCTCCCACACTTATAAAAGGCCACCAACTCTGTTATACTATTTACTATTCCAAAACCATTTGGGTAAAACAATATCTACCCAACTTTTTTTATTTCATTATTCGTATCCTATATGAGTTATTCTGATTATGACTGCCTATTAATAAGGCCTTAGTTATAAACCTAAAGTGGATCTCCGAAGAAGAATTAAAATCCATAAACATTTTTCTTCATATTCTTCCACATCATTAAAACATTATCCAAATATGATGATATAAAAAAATAGTATCTTCCATATACTAATATGTTATTATTTGAATTTAATAACCTATATAAATCTCCTTTTCCATCATGTGGGAAATAAAAGTTTAACTAGTTTGTAGTGAGGATTACACCCACACAATCCGACATTTTCGTTTTATGTCAATACTTATCAAAAATAGATATAATGATTTATTAAGCATATTTATATGATATTAAAGATCCAATTGAAGTTATTTATTTCTAATATCACATATATATTTTACCTTTCATTCCATGAAAATATGGTAATGTCACTCGTGTGTACAACGATCAACGCCCTCGTGATGTGATATGACCTATTCATGCAATAAATATATGATAATAATGAAAATTTTAATTATAGAACTATATATATATTGAATAAAAATTAATCATTAATGTTAATATATTATTCAACATTTTTTTTCATTGATTGATAAAATGGGAATAATGCTCAAACATAAGTACGACATACCATCTCCATAAACGACATGATTCTTTTTATATCTATAAATTTAATGGATTAATATTAATTAATATATAATAAATATATATGATACTTATATCAGGGTATTAATTCATTATATTATGGAACCATGATCAATGAAAAAGGAAAACAATACCAAACAAAATCATGATAAATAATGAAAATTTTATTACATGAAATGATATTTTATTAAGAAATTGTTAATAAAAGTGTCCTAAAATGTCTTAATAAAATATAATATAGAATGATAAATTTTAATTAATTTATCAATAAATTTATAATATAGTTATAATTATTATACAGTTGGATTGATCATTTATTAAGTAAGTCAATCGAAATGTAAGGGGACTTTGTCTCTATTTCCCTTCATTGAGACATATGTTTTTTATCCACCGATTTACATTTATGAGGTGTATATACATGACCATACAAATGTAATATAATTATTTTTTTATTTTCATGATATTATGATATTCATAAAATTTAATTATTCTATGGGGTATATGAATCAAAATTACCAATGTTGTAAGGTTTTTATGATACAATAACATTGTTTTTCAGGATTGTTTATGTTTATCTTTCTGATGATGAAATATATTGATCCACATCTCATGAAAGTCAGGGTTTTATTATCTAGTATTTATGTTATGAGAATAAATTTTTTCCACTTATTTTCCTCTCATTATTTACTGAATTGTTTAATATAATTTTGTAAATAAAAACATTCATTGTTTATCTTTTCGGTTGGAAACCCTTTTTTCTTCCATATCCAAGTTTAAATAAAATTTTAAAAAATATATTATAATTATAAATTTGATACATTAAAAGCATTATTACCTATGTTTTAATTTTGGATAAACATTTTTAAAATGAATCTTAATTTCTATTTCCAAATATAGTCTGTTTGGATTTTATTGAAAATGTCAATCGATAAGTTTTTTCATGTATGGAATGAAATATTTTATAAACCATCATGTCTAATAAATTATTCAATGATTCAATTTTAAAATTAAATATTCATTTTTGAGGAAGGGAATTTTCAAATTTTTTAATTTTATGTTTTTAAATATTTTTCCATGATTTTTTTTTCATATTACATATTTTAAATATTTTTAAAATATTCCACTATTAGCAGCCAAATTTATTTTCAAAGATATATATTTCGATATTATTTTAATTTTCTAAAACGTTAATCTCAATGTGAAAATTATATTTTCTTCATGAAATGTTCTATGTGACCTTTCAAAATGATTTTTTATCTAAGATGCCATTTTTTGTTACTACTTATGATATACTAGGGATAATATTGAATGATTCAATATTTATTATTTCTCTAGATGGTAATTGTTTAAAAACCCCATTAATTTTAAGTTGGTTATTCTATGGTGAATTTATGATATTCTTATGAATCACATTTTGTTAACACATGTTATGATGTGTCAATATGATTACAGTTTTATGGTATTTTTAAACACATAGGGTTGGTTTTCATTTGATATGGTTCGTACCAATATATCCTTCAAATTGATCGGGTAATGATTTATATCTCATGAGATAATGATGGGGAAAATCATTACTCTTGATCTACTATGTAAAATAGGTTTATCCTCATACAAAATCTGAAACAAGTGATGGTCTAGTTCCACTATGTTTATGGTCTTTATAGTTAACTTTGAAATATGAAATCGTATTCTATAATTATAATGGTTCACAAATTTTGTGAAATGATTTGTATGGTTAACTTTTTATTTATTATGATTTTTCACACTTATGACCCATGTCTTTATGATATTATAACGTTTTACACCACAAATTATTATTATATCCTTTGATAGGTTTAGTACGAACTTCATACGTTATGTCCATGAACAAATAATCATATAATTATCACACGATTTCATATTATAAGATATTGGTATCTACTTTATTTTTCCTTATTATGGATTTGAGCTCACCTATTCTTATGGTTCCTATAATAGGTTATTTGTAAATATTTTGTTAGGGTATGTTTAAGAGGAGTAATATGGGGGAAGATAGTTATCGGATATGTTTAATATAAATTATGAAATTAGAATATTTTGTTTATATTCATCTATGAAAATAAACAGTTCTGATAATTATTAGTGTTTTTATGAAATGTATTCAATATTCAAATTAAATGTTATGATATTTATGTATGAAAATCTTGGGTTCTTAGTAGGTGATTTAAAAATTTTTGGTATTAAAGAAAAAGAACAATGATTGAATAGTGGATTCAATTTTTTTTAATAGATGAATTAGAATCCATTTTTTCTATATAATATTTTAGGGATATTTGGATGTGGAAAATGGATCATCAATCGGAGCCTTGTGTGGAGTTAAATTCCATAATTACCATAGTAATTTTTTTATTATTGTGAAAAGGGATGTTTTAGATACATGTTGACTTTTTTAATGTTAAATATATTGAAGATTATAATTTTAGGATTTTTGAGACTGTTATGGTGGAGGATAAATGATTTGGGCTATACTATTTTGATGTATGGTTCCAGATTTATAACATGGTTCACCAAATCTAAGGATTTGAGAGTTCAACATAATTTTCCATAGTTATGGTTCTAGATGACTAACATAGTGCTCTAAATATGTGGATTAGATATATGAAAATATTTTTCCATATGTATGGTTCTATATGATTAACATAATTACCCTCATCCAATGATTATAGGTTTGGACATTATAATCTATTGGTATGTGTTCAGATGTAAGATATGGAAATATACATCCAAGAAACATATAGTTGAACATGAACCTCTATAGTTATGGTTCTGAATTTCTGATATGGTGATCCACATATGAATTATTTAATGATGTAAATTATTCTTCACAAGTTTGGTTCTAGATGTTTGATATGGAACTACATATCTGGGTCTTATATAGATGAATTGACTCTATATTATTGCAAGATTTAGATTATCAATGAAAAGACTGCATCAATTATTTAAGTCATATATCACCCACTATATTATAAGATGGATGACTGGATATATTTTATGTCTATTTGGTTGTCCCATGTGTCCCATAAGAACCTAACAGACAATGGGTTACTAGATAACCAAGAAGTTTTTTGGATATGTATCATTTCATCTTTATTTATTTTTACTCTACCATTTTTCAGCCAAATCAATTAATAATACATTTATTTTCTATAAACCGTATTGGTCGTTTTTAATGATAAAAATTGAGACCATTCTTAGGATTCCACAACTAGTTGGTACCGAAGTAGCCTTCACATGTTTCTTCTAAGAAAAGGATTAGGATGAGGCCATGTTGTGTTCTGTATGATTAGGAAGGATAGAAAAAATGGTGTCATGAAATAAAATTAGTTTATATTGGATATGAAATATATCTAATTTTCAGGGATATTAATTCATTTGGTATGTTATTTTAACTGACCATGTGGGATGTCAGTTGTATGTATTATATAGATTTTCAAGCATTTACTGCATTTCATTTTCAATAATAGCATGATCTATTGAACTTTTCATTCCATATAATATATTTTGAATTATGATTCATTATTTATATTAATGTTTTAAAATTTTATATTGGAGAATAATATCATTGAAATGCTAACTTTGACACCCGCAACTACTTTCTAGCATCTGGCATACGAGGAGGCGCCCATGAAGACATGTGTTGAACCATCTATTGGAATAGGATTAGTTTCATTAAGGATTGTTTGATATAGTCACTGATTGATACAGATAATTCAAATTCAGTTTCATCAATTTTTTAACCATCATTAAATTTTCCATAACCGGGGAATTTTCGTTAACATTTACTAGTCAAGCATGCAGAGAGTATTTGTAATGAATGAGTTTTCATATATTATCAACAACAAAAAAAGGGGGATATTTTTATAAATAATAATGTATTGTGTTATATATGTTGAAAAGAAATTTTTGTATAAGAATATATTATAATATGGGGTAGTGGTGTGGAGATGTTTGTTTCGTTGACAATATGTGTATTGTCCCCTAAATCAAGAATTAAGACGGTTCTTGGGGTGAAAAGTGTCAGCACCAATGGAATGATATTTGTATTCAACTCTAAAGTGTGAAGGGATTATATATAATTTCTATGTGGTAAATATATTTACTAAATAATTATTCGAGGTATCATGTAGAATAATAGTTTAATGACACATCATAGAACATGGAGTTTTCGAAAAGAGTTTCCAAAAGATCAAATGATAGGGAGGACAACATTGTGGATATACCAATTTCTGATTTCCAGTTTTCATATGTATAATGGATAAGGAAGAAAATGCAAAATTTTCATGGAACATAGTATGTATATGGTGTGGTGGTATGGGCGTTTCCCCATGAGATGTGGTGATGGAAAATTCAACCAAATGGTAGGGTGTGGTCATGTATGAAGAGATTTGATTGTCTTTTTTTTGATATAGAATAATAAAAAAACAAGGAAAAAACCATAATAACTGTTTTGATTCATTCATAATATAAATTGGGTTATCCCTACACTATTATAGTTGTCGTATCATTTTATCGTTTCACCTATGATAAATAGTGAGTGTAAAATAGGCATAGTGTTTTTTCTTATTGTGGTGATGATTTAATCTAAAAATTGAAATGGTTTTCCGTATTCTTATATTCAATGGAAAATTTTCCAAAACTACATGGAGGTGGGTGTTTCAATGATATGTTTTCATGGATATTCAATAGTCCACATCGTGGTGTCTAAAAGTATGAAATATTTGTGGCCATGTTGGTAGAATATTGGCCAAATGTGGACTATTCTATAGTGCTGATACATGAATATATAATCAATTCCTTATATATAATTTGTCAATGTTTTATTTCATGTTGGAAGAATAAATTTATGAGTGTTTATATCAATAAAAATGTTAATTTATTGTGAAATAACTCATTCAGTAAAAGAGATATAATGTTATATTATGGTAGTTATTATAGACCATATCTATGGAGACTATGGAATAGTTATAAGATATTTAAATGTCCCTTAACAAAGTTTTTAGGTTACCAATTAAAGATAAGATGACAACCTTATTTCAAAAAGGGAATGAAAATAGAGACTGAAAGAGATATTATAGGATGAGATTGTATATCCATATACCTATGTGATATGTAATTTCATGTTATTTAATGAAAATAATAAGAATAAGGTTTTGGAATTCATTGAAGCCTCTACTAATAAAAATAAATACATTTTCTGAAATTGGGATGTGATTGTGTTCCATTAAAATTCAATAAGAGGATGATAGTAAAATGTGGAGGTATTTTTACATAGTTAAGGAGAAACTTAGTTGAACTAAAATATGGAATATATCTTTACTTAAGGATTCTAGGTTTGAAAATGAAACTGGTGAACGTACTCTTATGTCTATAAACCTTGTGATAATGATCCTTTCAATATTAGTGAACCAGATAATGGATGTTCAAGAGATTATCCATTTTTAAGTAGTGATATATCTCTAAACATTAAGGAAGTGATCCAAAGATTGAGTGAACTACCCTAATCCCATTTGAAGAGTTTATTTCTCATTGTGATTTAGTGTATGGACACAATGACGATTGAATGTTCCTCATAGTAGATGAGTGAGCTTGAACCCTATAAAAACCAATTGATTATTATTTTTATTATGAATTCTCACATGAAGGGTACATAAAAAATTTAATAATATGAATTAAAGAATAATAAAAATAATTTTTAATAAGATCATTAAACATAAGAGGAATAAATGAGTGTCCTTTTAAGAAATAGGTCATGATCTTATAGGGAAGTGAGAGGTAATGGAAAAAGATATCAAATTGGATAAAAATAAAACAACATGACTCAACCCTCATAAAAGGGTATATAAAAATCGATTAAAATTAGGGTAGTAAAAAGTTGGTATTTTTTTATTTTATAATGATTTAAAAATAAATTGAAGACATTAAATATAAATTAAATTCATATTTAATGAATCACGATATTTTTTGAATTTAAAGGAATTTATGTAATTTTATTCAAATATTAATGGTTTCTCCATCATTAATCTATTATATTTATCTAATAAATTCTTCATAAAACCAAATTTATCCAAAACACAATACATTTAATTACTTTTCATAAATCTTTTACTTTACTTTTCCACAATATAGATAAATACGACATCAGCTTTGACTATAATGTATTCATAATAATAGCATAAATTAAAATTAAAATAAATTTATGTAATATATAAAATTTATTAATTGAAAAAAAATATTGATAAACCTTCCCCACATTAATTTTAACAATGATTCAATACATTAAATATTAAAAATAATGGAGTTTCATTATGAAAATAATCATTACTTTAAATAAAATAAGTTTCATTATTGAAGGAGAGTGTATATAAATTTCAATAATATTGAATATAGGATGATTATGTCATAAATCAACTCACAAAAATAAATAAATTTATGTGTTTGGGTAATTTTTAATCCTTTTCCAATAGTTTTACCCCATTTTAGACAATTTTACCCTTCACCATGGTTATAATTTCTCAACATGGTAATTATTTATGTTCAAAAATAAAATTATACATATAATAAAATATAGAAATAATGATTCAAATATGAAATATATTATATCCGATTCAATTCCTAAATACAAAAGAAATAATATTTAACATAACTACACAATAAAATTCTAATAGTTTATAGAAAATTCATTTAACAATATTAAAATGATTTTAGCTGAAACTTATGAATATTACTGAATATCATGAATATAATAAAATAATAATTGAAAAAATAAATTTTAAATGAAATTTGTAACTTATAAACACTGAATAAAACTTTCCATCTATAATATAAAAGAAAAATATCTAAAAAATATTTTATATTCGAATAAATTTTATCTTAAGTTTAATAAAAATAAATAATGAGTTTCATATTTCAAAATAATGTTTTTAATTGCGTATTTTTGACATAAAAATATATTTTATAGTTCTAATTGTTTTATAAAAATTTATCTACAGAATACATATTGATTATTTAAAAAATGATATGTTGTTTGAAAAACAATATTTTTTACTATTCGTCCAAAAAAACCTATTTTTAAAAAATGAGAAAAAATAACACTAATATTATTTTGAAATTAATTATTAAATATTAAGTTATCTTTAACAAATTCAGATTTTTGAAAATAAATATTTTATATTTTAAATTTATATAAATAATATAAATTAAACTATTATTTTTAAAAAAAATGGCTCTATGAACATTATGTGGTCTTTACCCTTTCTAATATCAATTAACAATTACTATTGAATTTTTTTCATTATATATTCACAATGTATTTATTTTAAAATTTCATACAAATATAAAAATATTGACTATATTTGTTTTTGATTCATATAATACATGTTATCAATCATAATATTATATAAATAAAATACGTTCTAAAATCATAGGGGGATACAATCGATATTATCAATGAAAATATTCACTATTATTATATTCATTTAGTCCCTTATTTGATATCCTGGTTTGATAAGTAGTTGTCTACTATAAAGGGTTTGTAGTAACTCATGAAACACTTACCTTAGCAGTGTAAATAATGAAAACTATAGTTAGTGAGATGACATGGGTTTGGTTTAGTTGGGGACCTTGTATTATTCTTTTAATCAAGTAATGGGCCTTCTTTTTATATAGATATGTATTTTCTAAACAGATGTGCATTTCTCAATTTGCATCAAGATCTCTATTAAGGTTTGATACCGTGTATACCAACATGTATACTTCAGTGAGTTAGTGGTCCCTCCTTACATTATTAATGAGATGAATTGGTTTCCAAATGGATAATTAGTTATGATAATTATGTTACAATATTACCTATAACAATATCTATTAATTAACATGTATGTGATCCCCAATATGATTATATAATAGTATCACAAATGTTTGTGGTGATATGGTGTGATTCTCTATCAAATGATGCACATACCATAGTGAGGCACATGATTCCCTATCATAGTTTTGGGTTGTGGTATGTGGGTGTAGAATAACAGATATGTTTTAAGAATTGTGAAACCTAATGAATTAATGATCCCCTTGAATACAAGAAATTTATCTTGGATATTTACTCAATACATTACTGGAATTTAAATTCCCTATTAGTCTATTTTTGTTCATGCAATGAAACCATTTGTGGGATAGATTCTATATGACAAATTCTTACTTATATCCTTATAATTTCTTTTAGTAAAGAATATTTTGACTCTTTCCATCCTTTTGGTTCCTTTATTTTTCATGTTCCAAAAAAGAGATTTTTATTTTCATTGTATTTTTTGTTTTTAGGTAATTTACTTTGTATGATTACACGCGCCTCTACATTGGGTTTCTAACCTCTAATGTTATATCTATATAGATGGAGGAAAAATTAAGCTGATTGTGGTTATAGTGGAATTACTCAGGAATATTGAAATATAATTCAAGTTGATTATTAGGGGATCCTATTTTCTTTTGATTGTTGGAGTGATTATTTATATTATAGATAGATCCATGAGTAAAAATTGTGAAGAGGATATTCCTTATTTCTTGAGTCTATCAGTTTCCATGACATTATTAGACATATAAGGGGAATGGTGTTTTCTTATGTTGATGTGTACATATCATATTATGTAAGATTTCTATATTGAATATAGTTTTATTGTTTATTTATATTTTCAGTATTGAGGGTAATTTGAGGAATTAGAGATATGTGTTTCTAACATGTTGTTTTTTGATACTAAATTTCAGGTGTAATATTATTTTTTTATTCTTTTTCTGGCCCCTAACCTATGGGATGCATTATAGGGGTGGCATTGTAGATATATTACAAGCTCGGGTGGTCACTAGATGGGCATGATGATTTCAATGACATTTAATCCTTCATAAAATAATTATTCTAATAATGATTGTAAAAAATGGTGATGAGGATTATATTGATAATATTACATGAATCTTTCTCAAACCTCCTAAAATGATTCATGATCATTCTAATCACGCATTGAAAACCATGTTTTTTCCATTATTTTCTATGTTGGTCCTTTTGATTAAATAATTATAAATACCCCCATATGTTTTAAAATATTTATATTTTTAGAAATGATTTCATTATAATACCTTCAATAAAAGGTGTAAAATCTCAACCAAATACCCAATTTAATTACTTCATTGATTAAAAAACCACGAATAGTGGTGGCGAAACCCTTGATAAATGGTAGTGAATATTATATGAAATTATTTTCATAAATGGAATGTTTAATAGATGGTGGTGGTTTATTATATAGTTATTTAAATTTTATGTCAGTATACTGATGAATTCTATTCCAATGATGTGAGGGACATGTTCGTCGCATAGTGTTTTTCAAACTGTATAATTATTCTCTAAAAGATCTTGAAACTTTTTTCTCAAACTTATTTTTGTAATTGTATCCAAACAAACATAATCTATATCATATATAGCTATTTATATTCTACTTTTAAATGTATTTTAATCATAGAAATAAGGGGTAATAAGGTAGAACTATGAATTTTCATAGTGTTTATATAGATATAATAAAATTATTGAATCATTTGGTTACAGTAATAGAAAATGAATTAAATATATGATTATGCAAAAAATTTATTGTATGTTTATACTCAATGTTTATTTTTTATAGTAAATTTAATTTATAAATAATACTCTCTACCACTCCCCATATAAATGATATAATATAAGAAAGATTCATAACTATATAGTTAAACTACAAATATTCCATTGAATTTCACTTGGGGATGGGTCACCTTTTCAAGAAGATTCGCTTACCATTTCCATAAAAGGAAATGTCTAGTTCAAAAATATAGTTCAGTTATGACAATTTTAAAAATTATATAGTTTTTATGCTTTTTAAAATAATGCATCTGATTTTTTAAAAATTAAAAATATCATATTAATGTGGAGATGTACATAAAAGGGATTATGTTAGTTTAAATGAATCAAAAAGTGGTGTTGTTGATATTTATTTTATTATTTCACACTAATTTAGCACTTATTCATAAGTTATGTACTATAACACTCACCTAGTCTCCCAACTAATCTCTTAAAGAACACTTCATCTTCTTAATAAAATCATGTCTTCTCATATGGTTACATATTCTAGCTAAACTATGTGGGTTATTCTTTTTAGTTTTTAATCTGTGTCTACCTTATCCTTATTTTGATATTTTTTTCATAAGAGAACTATGTCATTTAATAAGATAGAATGATGTAATTATACTATAACTCTATCATCAAGAACCTATAAAAAAAATAGTTGGTGATCAATCTAGTATATCATTATTGGCATAAGAAAGGGATAGTAAGAAATAGATGTATTCAGTCACTTCTAGTAATCATGAAAATATACTCCACAGAACCACACAATGTTGCAAGATGAGCCTACACCTTTTATAATAAAATAATAAAGGATCAAATAATCATACACTAATTGTGATGAATTAGATCCTTAGGTTAAAATAACTACATAAGATACAATAGAAAAGTGAACATCCAAAATTCCGGAACCCATTTCTTAATACATGGGATCATCCTCTTTTACATTTACTCCCATTCAACAAGCATTCCATTTAGATAGATTTATTTGATAATTTTTTGTTTCAAACAACTTTAATTACCCATGTTAATCTCTATTTACATTTCAAAAAAGTATATAATTAATTCTCTCTTGAATTAGGTTATATGTGGCATGATTGTTAATGCATTTCCAAAGTCAGATAGATAAGAATGTATGAGCATTACATTGGCCCCGATGAGCCATTAATGTTCTAAATACAATAAAGTTACTAATAAATGTATTCCAGTAGTTAATCTCTATTAAATCCATTATTAATAATAATTTATATTAATTACATAATTTTTGTTGATAATAAAACATTTGAACCATTTTGAATTCCTCACTAGTGGAACTGTGTCATTTATAAAATTTATATCCCTAAGGAATTATTTATGTTAACATATCCTATATTTTCAAATCAAAGTACATTGGTTGAGTGATGTACTAGTACTATTAATTATTCCATAAATATTTGGAGTGATTTTTTATCTTATGTGTGTGAGTCACCATATGGGGTGTGTATAAAATATTTGTGGCTGATACATAATACATTAGTAATGGATTTTCTAGAGGTATTAAACTAAAGTGGTGGTACTAAAATGAATCCTTCTGTTCCTGACTCTTATTTCTCTATGAAAACA
The DNA here is from genome assembly GCA_963277665.1 of Viscum album. Lineage (NCBI taxonomy): Eukaryota > Viridiplantae > Streptophyta > Magnoliopsida > Santalales > Viscaceae > Viscum > Viscum album. The sequence goes on from OY728159.1 coordinate 501,995,857, forward strand.
TTGTTTTAAAATAAAAACTATGTTCTCTTGAAAATGATTTATTGTTTTTACAGATGATATTATGTTGAATTGAGAATAAAATCTCATTAGGCATCCTATCTTGCATTGGAACAAGCATAATCTAATGGTCATCTTTCATGATAAGGTGAAGAAGTATATTTCCCAAAAATATGATGACTAATATGATAGGTAACTAAATTACTGTATGAAAAGTTATTGTGAAACCAAATGAAAAAGGAAATTTACACAATGGTTATGATGAATGAGTATTTTACCTCAATCATATTCTCATGGTGTATTCCCATGAAACATTACAATACTCATTCTTTATTAGGTACATGGATTATACAATATTATATAGGGTACATATCTTTAATCTCTAAATGTATATTATGTTATCCACTGAAGTTTTATTAATCTTATAAATTTAATATTATGAATCTTTTTCATTCCACTATTTATTCATTGATAGAGTCCACTATCAAAAATTACATCCAAGTGATAGTAAATCATACCCAATTTACCATGTTATGAATTATGGATTTATTCAATGAAAATAATATGTTGAATGATTCATATTATAATATTATTCAAAATTCTATCCCGTATATATAAACTAACATTATACTAATAAAAATTATAAAAACATATTTAATATGATCTAAAATAATGAAAAACAATGATTTCATTGCAATTTATGTTCTTTAAAACATTCCGAATAATTATTTCCTTTATTATATATAAAAATAATATTTATCGATACTAGGTGGACCTCCTTTTTATTTACCTAGTTATATTAAATCCAATATAGTATCAGTTGATGTAGTTTTCAAGTATAACAAATTATTAAACATTTTCTTACACACATTTCAATTAATACATCTTCTAATTAATTAATTTATTTATATAAAATTAAATAATATAGAATTGTGGCTATTTTTAGAATATTTTATTTCATGTATTTTTAATGATATGGTATTGAAGATCTATTTGGATATTTATGTTCCGTTTTTTTACTTACTTGAATTCAAAGAAATAGTGCTCATTATATGATAAGTTCCATTTTAATGTCACGCTTTATAATATCACAAAAATTGGTTATAACTATATATCTTCAATTCAAAAATTATTATATTAAATATATTGACCCATCCCATTAATTTTTTATTAAGAATTTTTTATATATAGTTGATGGTATACATCACCTTTAATAATTTTTTCCTTCATTGTAAATGAGTTTAATTGTCATTACCATGGTTAATGGGTATTATTTATAATAATAAAAGATTTAATGAATCATAATACAATGTTTTATCCTATATTATTTCCAAGTTCACAAAGTTTATCTCTCTAAAACACTTCCTCCGACACAACATTCAAAAATAATAAATTTACATCCAACTAAAAATATAAATGTCATGACATAACCCCTCTACGATACCATTTGAGGTAGAAACTATTTCATGAATGACCCATGAATCCCACCTTTAGTAGGCCATCATGCTGAGACTATATTAAAAATTATAAAACACTAATTATTAGTGGTGAAAACCATTTTAATTATAACCCGAGTCAAATTTTTTTACCATAACATTAAATATGATGAAAAAATACACAATAAACAAATGAACACATGCATGAGTAAGAAAAAAATGATCGAAAATAATATATCGTCATAAAGAAAGAAATAACAATATATGACTCCATCTACATCCAACATCATTATATTGATCCTAAAAATACATCACCCTAAAACGTACTCAACAATACAATATAATTATCAAACAAAATGTGTTCATTGGGATATTCTATAAGTATTACCTTTAGAAAAATCCCACAATATATTTTTGTCATGTTAAATATTCATATTATAGCAGCTTTGAATCATTTATATAATTATTAGTGATTAAATAATAAAAAATAGAGATAATTACATATAAAACCTCTAATGTAGGACATCCACCACCAACCTATCATCATAACAAAAATAATACCACAATCAATATAGTAATAAATATGCTAATAAGTCCACACCTTTATTAGTAGACTCTATAACATAAAAAAATAACTTGATCCAAAAATTGGTTCATGGATCTATGAAAACATCAACTGTAAAGTGATACTATGACAATAATAACAATAACTATATAAATGGTGGCTATATCATTAAAATCATATCAAAATCAGATAATACACACCCCTATAACTATATAAACATGACTCTTCCAATAAAGGTAAATTAAATCCATAATAAGAAATAAATATCACATAATGACATGCATATCATATCCTCATAAATAAAATAACATTTGACACTGTATTCGACTATAAAAATAATCTCAAAAATGGATCTTCAAAAACGTACTTTACATAGGATTATATATCCTAAAATTTTGATTAACATCTAAATTAAATTACCTCCAATTAAAACATAACATAAAAATAACTATTCATAACAAAATATATATTTACACTCGAAATCATAATCTAATAAAAATAAATAAAGGGATCCATAATAATGGAAAAATTATCAGTAATTTATCATATTATTATCTCCCAACATTGAATCTACGTTCTTTTATTTAATCCAATCGAATTTCTCTAAATTTACATAGTATAATTACTGTATTTTCATCGGCTCATTATTCCATATTATTTCCATTCTCACTCCCATAAAAATTACCTTAAATTAAATTATCTATTCTTTATTTCCATTCCATTATTAATATCTAAAAATAATATGACCAAAGATAAAAAATAAAAATTCACTGAAAACATTAAAAAATGGGAAATTATTATCCTCTTCCATTGTTCATCAATAATAAATCGAACTCGACAATCAAATATCATCATTAACACAAGGAACAACCAATGGATCTATGACCAGTCAACACTATTCCAACGATATATCAATCACTATCAAACAACATGGCTAGGAAAAACAACATTTTTTGAATCAATTAAAATAATTACTTAACTTGTATTGATTTTATTTCATTGGAAAAAATACTAAATGTTCCGACCAAGATCACTAGAAATCACAGAGGTACTATTCTTTACCATTTAGGATTATTTATTAAGAAAAAGGATTTATTTATACGAAATGTAAAAATTAAAAAATTATACAAAATCATTGTGGGTAAAACAATATTTTATGACATAGATTACACTATATTTTACTCTAGGATAAATCAACCATAATAAAAAATGTAGTTAAATATAAAATGAAACCCTAAATTTAATTGAAATGTTTATTAAAAAATTATATATATAAAGGTTGACAAAAACCCACAAAAATAATTTACCCAAGACCCCTTGAAACCATGAGATTTAAACATGTCACTCTTCATCAACCATGTGAATTATCTTTATATAATTATAAACTATTGCATTTTATTCTTTTCATCCCTATATACTATATCATATCCAGAAAAAGACACTATAATATAAACAATACATGTTTACCTACTATATCATAATATCAAAAAACATGATGGAATTTCTTTTATCATGGTTGTAATTTAATAATCGTTATATTCACCCTCAATAAATATTATTATTATATATTTATTCTATTAACCATTGTGAAAAATTACTACCAAAATATAATATAAAAGGAGGGGTAGTGCGTTTTTCACAAAACCTATATTTTGTTATAACTATAATAATTCACATGTATGATCTAATTTTATCCATATAACACCTTAAAATAGACACATTATTATACTATTTATCCTAATCATTTATATTAGAAACATTTCAAATGATACCCATGCTTTAAAATTAAAAAAATTCTACGGAGAGGAAAAATAGGACCTCAAAAAATGTCTGCCATGTTATATTACTCTCTATCAAAAGTCATCCCATTAATAAATTGAAACATAACATGATAACCAATAATTAATTGTATAAAATAATAATAAATCCAACATATAAAATCCCAAATTTTCTATAAGGACCAAAAATAAAATACTCTAGGTACTGAAACCACATCAACAACCCGTACTCACAAATATTTGTATTCAAAATCATCATGATTCAATAAGATGAAAAAATAAATAAATCTACAATGAAAACCCGTATCTTATTAATATTATATTTACATATTCTACTACCTAAATGGCATATATTTATCAATTTATAATTCACCCAATTTAATGGAATGAGATTAATCATGAAGATAACATATACAATTTGAAACAAGAAAGAGTTCACAAACTCATTAAATATGGGATGAGAATTATAAACTATAATCTACCTTTAAAATATCTATAACAAAATTAATAGATCAATATATATACCCTATACTTTTTAATATCCTTATATTATTTTATTAATTATTAACCATAAAATTAAAAGACATTGATTGAAGAGTATACTGTATTTGAAAGAGTTGGTTCACAATTAAACATCATGAAAACATATTATTTTAATCTTAATATTGAGATTCTCACATGTATTGATATACACTATCTACATATAATAAACATTAGAATACATGAGATAAATGTATGAGATAAAAATCTTAGTAAGTAAAATTGTATATGACTAAAACATAACTCATGCGTTAGAAGGCATAACATGATGGCGTAAAATGAATGGAAGATAAATAAAAATAATGAATAATAACATTTATAACATGGAATAATATAATCATATCATAATTTTAATCTACTATAAACATATAAAATTATAGAAATGCGAGTCGTTGCAAACCGTCAAGACTGTATAACATGGTAGAAAAATTCTTATAAAGGAGTGTGGTTGACTCCCTCTCCCATCATCACAAATAATTAGAGTAAACATTACCCAATTCTTTGGAATGAAATTTGGGGTCACCCATAAAATCATGTACATGTACATGACATCTACAATAACCATGAATGTATTTAATTATAAAAAAAAGTGATTTAAAAAAAACCAATGTTCAAAAAAATTATATATAATATATAGTAATGGAAAAAAAATCAAGATTATTCCCTTTAATCAGGCTTTCTTGTCAAGACGATTTGAGAAGGGAACATTTAAAAAACATGTTTTATCTATAAACTAAGGATTATATGAACTATATATATATATATTGTAAAATATAATCATTATTTACAAGATTTAAACAATAAAATTATTCATACACTATAGTAAGGATATTGGAAGAGTAACCCAAAGAAAAATGAGGGTTTGTATAGAATCCTTTACCTTATGTATGAAACAGTTCTACACTTGATCTAAATTTTCTGAATAATAAAATTATATTAATTAATTAATAATTCTTCAACAATTTAAACATGTTATTTGTTTGGTATAATTTTATTATATTCATTTATTCCCTTTTTTATGAGTTATCGTTTTCAATTTCATCATTCGAGATTACTCATTTTTTTAGTTTTCAGTATCATCTGGCTTATATATGAATATGGAATTTCAGCATAAATGGAAATAGAAATGAAGAGTTGATGTCATAAAATATTAATTATCATGCATATGTCTAAAAGATCTTATAAATATTTTTATGGTATAAGGATGAATCATTTCATAATTGGTTACTTAAAATCATTTTGATTATCATTCAGTGTTTTTTCTCAAAACAAACTTATTTCATTTTATTGTTTAACATCATAATTATATAATTATTAAATATCATTAAATATTCTATAATAAATAAGTAATTATATGGATTGACAATAAAATGGGTTTATGGACCTCATTTATGGTGTTAATGGAAAATGTAATTTTTTCCACTTTAAAGGAGATAAATTAATAGCTCAAGAATGAAATATTCAATTCCTGAATAAAAGGGAGAGGATAAGGGTGTTGATTATGGATAATTACTTAAGAATAATAAATTTTGTTTTTATATATTGTAAAATTATTTTAATTCCATTTGTATGTGTATAAGAGAGATATAATAAGAAAATAAAAGAAATCAAAAAGAAAATAAAGGAAAAGGAATGAGAAATTAACCACTCGGATTTATCCTCCTTGAGAACCTCCATTGAGAAAATGATATAATATTTTAATGATTCCAAGAGACCTTTGATATTGGGGAGAGGTTTGGGATGATATATTACTAAAATTTGGACAAATCTTATTCTTAAGAGTTTACAAAATAATATGATGTGAGGGGTAGTATTTGTAGAGGAGGAAAGGGATGTTTTGTCACTATTTTATTCTTTATATTATTATTTTTGTAACACCCCGATCTTATACAATATTCTTCTCTTTGAAAAATAAAATAGCATGTGATGTCCGCAACATTGAGTTCAAGCGTACCACAACCTATAAAAATAACCATTTAAAAATTGGTTATGATTAGTAATAACCACACATTATATTCTATATATATCCTATATAATTTTAACATTCATATTTTTGTTCTTAGACATAATTTGAGGACAAATTCAATTTTTTAGATAAAAGATGTTTTTTTTAAAAAATTTAGTTTTTCCACCTTTTAATGGAAAACCCTTTCTAATCCAATTTTTGACACTTTTATAAAATCAATATGACAAAAACATTTCTTATTTAGAAGTGGAAAATAAAATTCTATTTTGGAAAAATATTGTGTGTTTTCTTAATGTTGTTCATTGGATGTAATTTCAATTTTATGTTGGCATAAACACATATCAATCATTTGATAGATATATATATCAAAAAAATGTTTTCTAGTTTTGACAATAGCAATTAATTTTAAATTTATTAATAAAATGACTATATTTATAATAGGGTAAAATATACATGCTTTTTGGATTTAGAATATCAAAATTAACTAAGGTTGAATTTTTTTTATTATTCTGAATATATTCAATTTTTAATAAATAAGGAAAACCACTTAGTTATTATTCAAAAACCAACTTTTTATTTAAAAAATTATTTATTTTATTTAAATTGAATTTATGTAAAAATGGATCCTTAATACATATATTAGTTCAATGTAATTTAATAGAGTCATTTTATAATAAATATAGATGTCTAATATTTTATTGAATTTTTTTATTGTTTTTTACCCACCTTCTAGGCATGTTAGCAAATTTCCATAAAACGTAATTTTACTCATATATTAATTTAATTTCAAAAATCTAAGAGAGATTGTTGACATGAGAAAGTAAATTGTGGTTCAATAAGATGAAAGTAATTTTTGGTGTATAGTAATATTTAACTTTTATTTACAACAATTTAAAGTATATAGGGAAAATAAAGGTAAAATGACATTATAAATATGCTAACACATGTCCTAATTCTATTGGATTAGTGTGTTTAATCCGAAATAAACCATATGAATAATGTATATTCCATTTTTTCCAACATGGATTATATTAGAACATTTATTATTATTATTTTTAAATAAGAGTCTAAAGTGTTAAATTGTAGTTTTTATAACTAATTTTTTTTAATATTGTGATTTAAATTAGTTAAATTCAACTGTAAATATTTATTTGAAATATAAAAATATTTCTAATATCTTAGAACATAGTTTTTAATGTTTAGATAGTATATAAATCAATATTTTACAACCCAATGATGATGTAGTAAATACATTATTAATGAATGAATAAAATAATTAATATTATAAATAAAATTATAAATGTATATTTATACTTTGGATGAATTCCACAAATTTTCTAGATAAATATTACATGATACTGTTGAATTAATGAATTTTTATAAATGTAATCATGATGTTCTAACTTTTCCAAAAAAACAAAATACTAAATTAAGTAAAAATTGACTTAAATGTGTTTTTATTACAAATGTTTTATTAATAAATGATTTAATATTTAAAAATATATAAGGATCAGAAAAAAGACATATAAAATTATAGATATATCATTAATTAACCAATTGAGATTCGTTTGGTAGTTTATAGTACTTTTATTAACCGTATAGTGTAAGAATACAAGCAGTCATGGTAAAAGTTGAAATAATTAACTAAGAGTTAATCTAAACGACAAGGTTATTATGGTTACCTAAAAAAGTATAAATCCTTCTGGTTAAAGTTATTTTGACCAATTCCCTCCATATACTATAAAAAGATCCATTTTGAGAAATTATAAATTGAAAATTATTGTATAATAAAAAATATATTTCATTCTTTTTCTAAAGTGACCCTCACTCTCTTATAAAAAGGTACATACACTTATATCAAAATCACACTGCCAATTACATTTGGCTCGGTTAAAACCTACTCAAATATCCTCCCAACTACCGTCACATCATTCAAAGTGGCCATAATTTGATCAGAAATCAATCCTATAGAACCCTTTTCATCATATCAAAAGGATGAACCCAAAGAAGAGGCAATAATTTCACCACAATTTTCAATGTTCTTTTCTCTTTCCACTTATTCATTCTTTGTTGTTTGCATACCAAAATAATAACTCTAGTTCCTTCTACACAATGTGATGTAATAATAAATATGGCACAACCATATTCCTTATTTTATCCATCCTATGAATAGCCACGTCACGATATGTGCATATGTATGACTTACCGTCTCTACCTAGAGGTGTAGTTTTTTATTCAACACGTAATTATTTGGATGGGTATAATAATGAGTTTAATTGATTTAAAAAATATATAAAACAAGGAAATTATTCTGAATAGATTATATACCATCCAATTAAAGAGAATTTTACAATTTATTAAATGATATTGTCGCTCGATCCTGTGTATAAATAATCGTCTCCACAAACGTTATAAGATTAATTCCCCATCATAACCATTCAATAATAATTAAAATTTTATTTTTTAAAAATAAATTTTAATAACATAATATCATTAAGGAACTGAATCAAAACCTCTTTTACATAACTAACATGACTTCTGTAACGAAATATATAATGTAAAACAAATCAGTTATCCACAAAACATTGTTACTACTGAAATATCATAAACAAAGCTATTTTAGAAGATCATATATGATATAATATTTAGGTATTTGGTTTTTTTATAATTTAAAAAAAACAATTTAACCATTATAGTGGAGGTTAACATACCCTATACTAAGGAAAATACAGGTTAATGGGATTTCATCTCACATTTATTCCTATGATATTTGTGATATATTTTCCACTATTACATTTTAGGTAGTGTATAAACTCTCAATGATTGAATTATTTGTCCAGTATAATTTAATTTATGGGTATTTACCAAAATAATTGTATGATCCTTCATTAAAAGGGTGTATGTTTTGTAAGTTACCAAATCGGTAAGGGAATTTCCAATTTCAATTTCTACTCATTCTGTTTTACACTAACTTCATTGATTAGTTTACTTCAATATTATGTTTGAAATAACTATTTATTTACTTATGTAGTAATTTACACTTCCCTTTGTACAGATAAACTTTGGACACACATAATCACTCCATTTATAAATTCTCAATTCAACGATATGATCTAGATAAGAGTAATTTTAACTCAATTTCTATTAATTGATATAAACATCCAAGTCATTGGTGTTGTTTTTACAAGAGTATGTGTGAATTTCCTCTAATTTATTTACACTAAATGTCCAATCATATTTGTGTATTGATATTTTCCATACATAATTATATCATTTATTTATCCTTAAATTAATGATATAGTCTCTATGATAGATTTAATCCCAACTTAAATTCCATTGAGACTTCGTTGTTGTTATGGGCCAATTCTCGTTTATTTGATGTATATAATATACTTTTACCAAGTATATAAAAAATTCCTTTATTCTCATGATATTATAATGTTTTGATTACAGTAATTATTTTTATTCCAGCATGTCTCATTTGGTTAAGAACTCTAATTAAGAAATTATTTTTAATGTTTTCAAGATTTTTTCTTCAAAATATTTCTATTAAATGTACATGTTTTAAAAATGGTTTTATGGATTTATTTATATGGACATACATTTTTTAAAATTAAAATTCTTTTTAAAAGATTCAATGTGGTATGGGAATATTTGATTGAAAAATCTATTTTAAATGGACTCTTGTTAAATAATTAGTCATTTAAATGATTTCAAGAAAAAGGGGATATTTCCCTCAAATATTTTTGATGATTAGTCTAATCTATGTCAATATCCTTCATTATTCTCGATTGATGTTAATATATAATAATACAATATTACATATTGTATTGAAGGAGTTATTTTTGACCGTGGATGTGTTATGTTTATACCCTTCATGGGTTGTTGTTAAAATATTGGCATTTCATATGATAATTTTAATATGAATGTTTTTATTATGTTTCTAGCTTTTCATATTAGGAATTCATAAGACATATTATGTTACAGGTGGAGCCCACTATAGATCCTTGATATATTTGTAGGTCTCATGATATAAACTAGTGTCATGACACAAGGACATGAAAAAATCTTATTATTAGTCTTGGTACAAGACCTTGACTATGTGGTTTTGATGTCCAACATTATGCATTGCATCCTTATAAAATTATCTATTGATATTTCATGTGATTATTAGAAGAGTAGAATATCCATGTGAATCTATAAATGGAATTATTAAATTTATCTCTTCCATATTATGCTAAATTTTATGTTTTATGTGCAAGTGTTCTTATATAATACAATGTCTTTAATGGTTATTATTATTTATGATAGTTTCTACTATTTTTCTTCCCTACTGAGTATCTGACATCACCCTTTTCTTATGTTTTCATTTCTTGGGATGTGAAACTTTATATTATTTTTAACCTATATGGATAGGCCAACAGATATGAGTGTGTTATAAATGGGCACAAGGGTTGGGGTGTAGTTGTTGGTGTTAGAGAAAATTTAGAACAATCCATGGAAACTAGATTTATAAAAACTCTAATTAGAGAACATTAAACTATGATAGAAATTAGGGATTAGTGTAGAAGATCATCCAAATTATATGGTAATGGAAATATTATGTGGGTTTTCCATGCAATACATCCCAGTCTAGATACGATCATATAGAGGTAGCTCTGGCACAGATGTACCTAGTGGTAAAACCTGCAAACACAACATTGAGTTAGACTTGAACGTGAACTGGTGAACGACAGTGGGCCTTTCTCCACAATTGGTTACGACACTCCTAGGGGATATAATTAGGATAATTCAATTTTTTTAAAAACTTAATTGATGTATTTTAATATAAGTTGCGAATAAATTACATTGGTTAATCCTAAGGTGTTTTAGAATTAAAAAAAGTGTCATTATATTCTCAAAATGATATTATGACTATTGTAACCCACACAATGTTTTCTGGTTTTAGTCAATGGATGGATTCCAAGGAATTCATAGTAACATTGATCATGATGTACAAGATTGTAATAGTTGTGGAAATGAGCAATGAAATTGTATGTTGATAGGCGTAAATGTTATCGTGTTCATGCCGATTCAATTTTCCGAAAAACATAGATATATATATTTATATTAACCAACACTTATACACCACAAATATGATAAATGTGGTGAATGATTGGAGCTCTAGTAGTGGATACCATGGAAGAAAAAATGCTCAATCTCTATCCTGTAGGAAATGTGGAAGGTGACACCTATGAAAGCGTCACAATGAAGTAATGAAATGTTTTAAATGAGGGAAAGAATGACATAATGTAAACAATATCCAAGGTAAATTTATGAGATCAATCGAAGAAAATTAATATTATCCCCAGAATCCATTTAGAGACATTTTCCGTAAATTTAGGAGACTTAGGTATTACCCGAGTGAATTTCCTATTATATACGATAATCTCTTGGTCAAGGAAGAACCTATGTGGATATAAATAGATGATGAAATGTCTATATGCATTAGTTCGCTTCGTTGATTGGATTACTTTGAAAAATGGTTCTATTGTATGTGTAACCCTGTAGTTTTTTATGTGAAAATGCTGTTTGGGGAATAATTATATTTTTTATTATGAATATAGTTATAAAAAACCATTTCATATTATATGATCCTTGAATTTTAGGTAGTTACAAGTTAATGAATTTTGGGATAAAAATTGTGAGGTATAAAATAACATTTGTGGAAAAATTATGTTATAGTTTTTTTACGGAATTTATCTCATTTTGGGAATGTTATAAAATATAGTTTTTTAAAAAAAGACAAAATTTAGACCATTGACAACCCACGCGTCGGACAAAGCTACGGGAATCGAATTCACAATAAAAGTTCGACTATGATTTATCACATAACACTAGACTAAGTGATGTCCCTAGTTAGTGTAAATAATTCTTTTTATTTAAAGGACATTATTGATCAACAATATGTTCATTTTGTGATTGTTTTATCGGTTGGATATCATTATTATAGGAAAATGATTTAATGATAATGTGAAAAATGTTATTTTTGATGATTATCTCTTTGTTGGAAACACCATATACCTATGGAGAATAGATTACTATGTGATTTTATTTAAGGTGTAATGTTGAATTTTTATCTATGTTTTTATATTATACTTATAGTGATTTAGGTTATTTATTGAAATTATTAACCTATGATGGAAAATATGTGAATATGTTAATTACATTAGTGTATTTGACTTTAAGAGTAGTCTATGTTATTTGGATATACAATTTAATATAGTTGACTACACAATAAAATTCTTCTGTGTTTTGGAAATCAATTTCAGTTAGGATAAAATTGAAGGATTTTAAAGACAACATTTTATTCAATGGTATTTACTGGACATTGGGTATTGTTTGTTTAATTTTAGAGATTAATATTAGTATTTCATTACCTAAAGGATTTTTCTTTTTGGGAATCATATGATCTTGTACTAACTATTTTTGTTTTGGTTAATCTCTATAGACATGGGAAATATATAGTTCATCCTTTGTGGATAAATTGATTCCATGTATGTTGATTCTTGCGCTTCAGGTGTGTTCAAGCCATCTTGAATAATCATTGTTTGGAGTGAAAGTTGAGTTTGTGGAATAAATTATTTAATGGATCGAACTCTACTTATTATGTAATTTTTTTATTCGATGATGAAATTAATTCATAGTCTTTAAAGAAATGATCATATAACAAAAAATGTGGTCTCCTAATACATTAAGATACTCTTCATAGATTTATGGCTATGAGGCCCTCAATTTTCCATTCACTTTTTGATTATTGATAACCTCTATCACTCCTTATAAATATTTACGTTTTTCATCCAGTTATAATTTCTACCATTGTTCTTCTATTTTAAATCCTAATTTGGTTGTGTCTTTTTAATTTCTCCCCTCTTATTAATACTATAATTAATTAACAATATTTTTCCAATGTGGGTTTTCCACAAAATAATTTTTTTTTACCTTTTATTTCGGAAGAACACTTTCCAATTGTGAGGATGCAATTTATGGAATATCCTAAGAATGTAACACCCCAATCTTCCACGGTATGCTTCTCATTGAATAATACAATATCCTGCGATGTGCGTAACACTGAGTTCAAGCACACCACAACAGATCGAACTAACCATTTAAAAAGATTTTATGAATAGTAATAACCATATTTTTAAATTTATATATTTCCCCTCTAATTTTAACATTCATATTTTGTGTTTCATAGTCATAATATAATGAAAAATTCAAATTTTAAGATAAAATAAGTATTTAAAAAAAATCCCATTTTCCACCTTTTAATGGAGAACCATATAGAATGCAATATATGATACTTTTTTATATATAATTTGATGAAATAAAATTCTTCTTGATAAGTGGGATATAAAAATTTAGTTTGGATAAAAATTTTGTGTTTTTCTGATAACAATAACATTTTGATGAATAGTTAATGATACTAAATTTTAACTGAAAACAACTTTTTCAATCAAAATAATTTATAGTGTTAAATTATACATTTTAATGGGTTTGAAGTATAACTATATTATATATTTAACAATTAATCCAATTTTTTTCATTATATGTAATTTCAAATTTAAATTTAACATAAACACATATCAATATTTTTATAGTTTTCTTTAAAAAAATCACTTTTTGGTTTTGAAAATGGGAATAAATTTTTAAATAATTAAGGTAACTTCTATGTTTTGAAACTGGTAAGATAGACTTTTTTCCAGATTCAGAATATCATAATTTTCATAGGGTTAATTTTTGGTATTTTCTTGGAAACATTAAATTTTTAATTAATACTGAAAAAAACACCGTGTTATTGTTTCAAAACCACCTTTTTATTTAAATATTTTCGTATTTTATTTAATTTAAATGTAATTAAATATAAATATTTATATATATAATAACTAAATCTGTTAAATGTAATTCATTGGAGTCATTTTATATGAATATTTTATGTATAAAATTTTATTTAATTTTTTTAGGTTTTTTACCCACCTTCTAGGAACATTAGAAAATTTCAATAAAATGCAAATTTACTGCTTCTATAAATTTAATTTAAAAAATTTGAGATTCATGGTTTTTATCACTTAATAAAATGTAGTTTAATTTGATGAAAAAAATAATTTGTGAATAGTAACTTTTGAATTTTATTTTCCTCTGTTAAATGTAAATATGGTAATTAAATGTAAAATTTATTTTATAAGTACACTAAAAAATGTCCAAATTATATTAGATAGGGTTTTTTTGATCAAAATAAACCTTATGAATAAATATGATCCTCATCTATCCACTTTTATTTGATTAGGACATTTATTATTATCTTATTTAAAGAAGATTTAAAAGTGTTAAATTCATTTTTCATAACTAAATTTTTTTTATTAAATGGTTATACAAAAGATAAATTAGACTATAAATATTAAATATAATGTTAAAAATATTTCCAAAATAATGGTATTTTGTTTATAATATTTAGACATTAAATAATGAAGTTTATTTTTGTCACAATGACGATGTAGTAATTAAATTATTAATGAAATATTAAAATAATTGATATTATAAATATAAAAATAAATATAAATTGATACTTTTGATTCATTACAAGAATTCTATAGATTAATATTACATTTTATGGTTGATTCAATTCATTTATCTGAAGTAAACATTCTTTTATGACTTCCATAATAAACCAAGTACTAAAAAGTGTCAAAATTAACATAATTGAGTTTTAAATACAAATATTATATTATTTAATGATATAATATTCGAAAAAATAATAAGTTCATCCAAAGGACTTATATAAATATTGATATATCATTAATTAACCACTTGGGGTTATATTGGATGTTTATTGTATGTTTATTTACTATGTAGTGTAAGATTACATGAAGACATGGCTAAAGTTAAACTAATTAACTCAGAGTTAAATCTAAATGTTAAGGTTTATATGGTGACCTAAACATGTCTAAAACATATTGGTTTTATCTATGTCAACCTATGCTCACCATATCCTTGAAATTAATACATTTATATCCATTATAAACTGAAATTTATTGTATAAAAATATAATATTTCATTCATTTCCTAAAGTGATCATCACCTCTATTATAAAATGGTACATCCACTTCTATCAAAATCACACCTCCAAAGCCATTTGGCTGGCCCAAAAACTCCTCAAATATCTTCCCAACTACCCTCACATCAACCTAGAGGACTTTAATTGATCATAAATCCATCCTAATAATTCCTTTTTGATCAAATAAAAAAGAATGCACCCGAAGAAGCGATAATAATTTCACCACCTCATTCAATGTTATTTTCTTCTTCAAATTCCACTTTTATTTGTGTTTCCATAAAAAAATTATAAATTCAGTATAATATACTTAATTTTATGTTATTATAAATATAGTACAACCATAATCATTATTTTATCAATCCTATGAATGAAAAAGTCCCTATATGTGCCTATGTACGACTTACCGTATCCACATCGTGGTATAGTTTGTTATTCAACACTTCATTATTTTTATGGGTATAATAATGAGTTAAATTGATGTAAATAATAATAAAAACATGTTAATTATTCTGTATATATGATATACCATCCAATTACTAACGATTGTACAATCAATTGAATGAAATTGCTGCTCGTGCGTACGTACATATTACCATTTCCACAAACGCAATAAGATTCATTCTGCATCATAACCATTCAAGTATAATTTTAATTTTATGATTTAAAATTAATGTTTAAAATCATAATATATTTATTTTATATGAATAAAATACATCCTATACATAATAAAAATGTATTTCGTAATAAACCATAATATGGAAAACGAATCAATTAATAAAAAAACAATGACACTATTGAAATATCATTAACAAAGCTATATTATAAGATAATATAAGATATCATATTCATGTATTTGGTTCTTGTATAATTTAATAACAATTATTTATCCATTATAAAGGTGTTTATCCTATCCTATAATAATGAAAACACAATTTAAGGGGTTTTCATTTCACTTTTATACCCGTGAGATTAATGCTTTATTTTCCACTATTACCTTTTTTGTAATGTATGTACTCCCCATGACTTTATTCTTTGTGTGACAAACATTAATTTATTGGTATTTACATCATTATTGTATGAACCTTATTTAATTGGGTGTATGTTTCGTACATTACCAAATCAGTTAATGAATTTCAAATTTCAATTTCTACTCATTCGTTTTTACGGAAAAATCATTTATTAGTTTATTCCAAGATTATGTGTCAAATAACTATTTATATACTTATGTAGTAATTTCTAATCCCATTTGTTTGGATATAATTATAATACATTTAATCACTCTATGGATAAATTTTCATGTCCTCAATATGAACTTGATAAGAGTTATTTTAACTCAATTTATATTCATTGAGTTAAACATCCAAGTCATTGGTGTTGTTTTACCAAGAATATGTGTGAATTTACTCTGATTTATTTACACTGAATATCAAATCACTTTATGTATATTTATATTTTTCACAACATAATTATATCATTGATTTATCATTAACATATAGGTATAGTATTTATAATGGATTTCATCACAACATACATTCTGTTGCGACTTCTTTGTTGTTATGTGCCAATTCACTTTAATATGGCGTATATGATGTACTATGACATAGTATATCATGAATCCCTCTATTATAATGATATTATAATTATTTTATTACCTCACTTATTTTTGTTAAATCAACTCTCATTTTTTAGGAACTCTTAGTAAAATATCATTTTAAATAATTTAAAGACTTATTTGTCTAAATATTTCTCATTAATGTACATGTTTTAAAAATGGTTCTAAGTAATTTTTTATATGGAAATTAATTTTTTTTAAATTAAAATTAATTTTAAAAGTTTTAATGTGGTATGTGGAACTTTTATTAAGAAATTATATTTTAAACAGCTTCATGCTAAATAATGAAACCTTTAAATGATTTCAAGAAAAAGGCGGATATTTATCTCAAATATATTTGATGATTATTTTCATCTATAACAATAAATATAATTATTTTCGATTGAGGATAATATATTATAATAAAATAAAACATATTTTATTTAATGAGTAATGTTTTACGGTGGATGTTCTATTTTTATACAATACGTGGTTTGTGAATAAAACATTGACATTTCGTATGTTAGTTTTAATATGAATGTTTAGATTATGCTTCATCCTTTTCATATGAGGAATGCATTTTACATGACAATTGATGGGTGGAGCCCTCTATAGCTCCTCTATTAATTGGTAGATCTAATGATACATAATAGGGTCATGGCACATGGTCTTCACAAAATATTATCTGTTGTCTCAGAACGAGGCTATGAACATGTGTTTATGAAGTCTGAAATTATGAATTCCATCATTAGGAAATTCATTATTGATGTTGAATATAATAATTCAACTAGAAGAGTATCCATGTGAATAAGTAAATGGAATTATTCAATTTATCTTTTCCATATTATGTGGACTTTATTGTTTAAAAGGCATATATTTTTGTCTTATACATTATTTTAAATGTTTAAGATTATTTTTGATTCTTTCTACTATATTTTAATCCCTACTAAGCATCTAAGATCACCCCTTTCTTATGTTTTCCTCCTCAGATGTGAAGAAGTATATTATATTTAATCTATAGGGATAGGCCAACAGATTTGAGTGTGTTAAAAGGGGGAACAATATTTTTATTTATTTCATTATGTAATATACATTTTATGTATGTATCTAGTGATTCCAAGGCTTCGGAACTAATCGGTCATTCGAGAATGGATCTCTGGATATCATACCAGTGGTATGTAATAATGAACTGACTCTAGGTAACTTGAATCGGGGTGGAACATTATTGGATCATGACTATGAATAGATTTAGAATTATCTATCAATATAATCAAATAATGAAATTATGTTCCAAATTATTTTTTTTACATCAGCAATGACTCAGTGAATAGTGTCTATAACTTATAATGTATATGTAATGTAAATTATAGTAGTTTACTATTCAAAGTAAAATACATCTATTTTAGAAAAATATAAAAAAATTCCCCGACATCATATTTATACATGTATAAATAATAAATGAACTCTATTTTATTAAAAAAATCTAAATCTGAAATTATATTTTTTAATTAATATCATCATTTACACTGAAAAGTATAATTATAAATTTATAATTGACTTTATATGTCATTGAAAATTTAAATATGGTCACATTAAATTATATTATAATAATAATAAATCAATAATTTATTAATACATTATATGGAAACATATTTTCTTTTAAATCGTTATATTAATTATACTGTTGTAATTAAATATTTATAAGTTAAAAAAATACCAACACATAATTAATAATATTTATAAAATTTATTTATATACTATGATATAATTATATCATACATTAATTTATAGGATTCATACATTTTATTTATAATTTCATGGGTGTGGTCAATATTCTATTGGACGGTTTAATATTCACAAGGGTTATATTGCTATTACAATGTCATAAAAAAATTCTGTTTTATATGTTTCCATTCATCTTTAAATTACAATTATTTCATTCTTTAGTCAATTTTATTACGTTTTAATTTGATTTATACAATATGACATAATTATAAGAAGGGAGTTTAAATTTAATGAAATTTCAATTTGTTATATTCTTCAACAATTATCAATTTTCTCACTAAAAATTATCTTTTAAATTTTATGTTGAAAAAATATGTTGGTACTTATCCTTCATTTCTTCCTTAGGTTCCTAGGATTCCACTTCATAGTTATGGTTCCTTTAAATTACTCTGATCAAGTTAATAGTCCTATTGCATATAACTTTGTCTCTAAGATATATGATCTTCAATGGATGCTCCTTGGATGAGGGATAATATTACAACTTTATCGCCATTAAATTAAATATATATGATTAATTCAGTATATACTTCCTTAAATAAGATACCTGGAATATATCATGTACTTTAGACATTGTTAGAGGAAGTACTAGGGGATAGACCACATCACCAACATGATCAAGAAAATTGAAGGGGCCAATTTACCTTGGAAATATCTTTCTTTTCTTAAAAAATATAATGGTCATATTCTATAGCGAAATTTAGTGAAATAACATCTCTACATATTTAAAAACAAGTTCTCTTCAATGATTGTTTGAATAGATGTTTTGTCGAATTTGGTAATCCTTGAGGAGATGGAATGTGTTGACTTTAAGATCATGTTTTATAATAAGAATTTCCCAAAAACACTTTTTCCAATGATTGAGAGTAATTCATAGAGCTCAAGAAAAAGGATGTTAATTTAATCACAACCCCTGAAGCGAGTTTCATAATGCTTACAAGGTGCATTTTGGGTTTTTATCAACAATGATATAAAAAAATTGATATATCCTTTATTGGATTGGAACCACACATTGGAAAGACTCATGCAATTTGAGACTTTAGGAGATATGAATAAGTTTTTTTTTTATCTGAATGTGGTGATAGAGTTTGGGGAATGGTCTTGTTGCTAGGTTGATAAGAAATGAAAGATTTAGTTTCATGCTGGAGAATCTAATGATAAATATGGGAAGAAAAATCAATGAACCACTGGCCAAAAATATGGGAAGTTGCATCATTGGAACTACCTCAATGGTACGGGGAAATGCATCAAAAGTGGGAAAGAAGGCTGCCATGCTCAAGAGTGTCGAAAAGACTTGAGAAGGAAGATTAATTTGTTAGAAAATGGAAAGAACAAACATGGACCATTGGTAAACTATAGGGAGAAAAGGAACAATTCAAGCTTGTTCACTAATCCTCGAATCCTCGAGGGCAATCGTCGTAAGAAGCCACCAAATTCAATGGAACAAGGGAAGGATTATGCAATCACAACTGTGGAAGTGGAGAAAGGTAATAAATTCCTACAATTTACACATCATATTCACTCAATAATGGAAATATAATTATATGATTCTAGTTCTACGCATTGCGTTAT
This sequence comes from Viscum album, assembly GCA_963277665.1. NCBI lineage: Eukaryota > Viridiplantae > Streptophyta > Magnoliopsida > Santalales > Viscaceae > Viscum > Viscum album. The sequence goes on from OY728159.1 coordinate 502,016,178, forward strand.
ATCTTGAATCTTTCTTAGAAATATATAATTGAAGAATTGAAACCACGAAGTAGAAATATCTTTAAAAAACCCTATTGGTGAAATCATTACAAGCCACGTGTTTGATTATTATCTTATTGGAATATGATGTAATATTCTTCCGTTGAATCTCATAATACATCCCGTGGTTGAATTTTATTCTATAATGGAAATGGATTGGATCCTATTACATAGATCACACATCAACTTTCGGTAAAAAGAAATATATTTTCATATTCTAAATTATCCCTTGATCCTCTAAAATTTTAAGGAATATGACTATATCCTTTAAAAAATCCTTCAACGGTGTGGGTGTTGATTACATATGAATAGGAATACCTCACCCAAATTGATGAGTCATATAAAAGTTCCAACCTTGCCCAAAGTCTCATCGTGTGGGAATACAGTGATGTGTTTCTCAATGAGTTGCCCAGACATCCACAAGATCATGAGATAGAGTTATCCATAGAACCCAAACATGAATCTAATCATAGCACAATGAGTCCCTATATTATGGATCTTATATAACTGGTTGGGTTAAACAAGCATCTGAAATTTAATTTGGACAAATGTTTCTTACTCCCATGTGAATCACCTTGGTGTGCACTATTTCTCTTTGTGAAGGAGATGGATGGAACAATGAAGTTGTGTATTGATTATAGGTATCTAAATAGGATCAACATAATGAAAAATTACCTATTAATTAATATTTATGACTTGTTTGATTAGTTATGAGGTTCTCAATACTTTGCAAAGGTGAATCTTCATTCTGGATATCATCATATAATGATGAAGAAGGATGATATTTAGAAAACTGACTTCCGAACAAGGTACGCACATTATGAGTTTGTTATGATGACCAATATAATTACTAATTCCCCTAAAATATTATTTTATTTGATGTATAAATATTCTATACATTACCTTCAAAAAAATTTGTTAGTGTTTGTTGATGATATTCCCATATACTCCAAGATAAAGGAGGGACAAGGAGAACAACTATGAATTCTGTTGGTGGAATTGAGAAATGAGAAGGTGTACACCAAGTTCCACAAGTGTGACTTTTGGATGATGAATTTATGGTTCATGGGACATGTGATCAAAGGTGAGTTATTTTCATTAGACCCTTTGAAAATGAAGGCAATTGAGGAATGTCCAACACCCTCTAGTGTAACAAAAATACATAGTTTTCATGGAATTATTTTGTACTGCCGATGTTTTCTGAGATATTTCGCTCTTTTTTCAATCCCACTAACCATGTTTACCAAAAATGGGTAATTTATGTCTAGAAGATATAATGTAAGGAAATATTAGAGGATCTACATAGAAAGATAGTCATTCACATGTACTTACATTAATGAAAATTGGAGAACATTTTGTGACATAAAGTGATGCTTCAAAGAATGACGTTAGTTATAAAGACATTTTTTTGAATGATTTTGAAACCATGTAATGAGGGAACATGAGGTTGTAATGATATGATAGTGGACCATCCTCATACAAAGGTTTTACATGGCCTAATGACCATGGCCGCTAATCCAGTCCCTTCCACTCCCGTGAGGGGGAGGGGTCATGTGGTCCCGAACCAACCTACTCCCTTCTCCACTCTTACAATATCATAGTATCTCCCCTTATTCACTGTCGTCGCACTCAACCCCAATGTTCCTTATTTAGAGCAGGGTTTTTAAAAGATTATGATTTCTTTAAAAGAATTCACATAATATTTGTACCTCCATCGGCTCCCTCTGGTGGATCTCTTTGGTTAGAATCGACCATCTGTTGATGCCTTCAAAAGATTCATTGATGATTTGTGGGATCTACAGCACCATTATATTGTAGGTATCCTGGATCCATTTCATTTTATCATACACTTTGAGATATAGGATGATCATATTTCTCTTTGGTACAGTAGCTGAAGATCCTTCAACAGTTTTTGGTTCTTCCTATTCCGCTGGACTTTTAACTTCCATATGCGACGGGACCGTACAATAGTGCCAATTTTGGTTATTTTCTCTAGCCTTCCCTTTTTATTATAGAACCCTGTAATTAATTCAATGCATGAAAATATTGTAGGTAGATTTTTGTGCTTTGATCAAATATCTCGAACCCTTTTCAATTCTATTTACCATCACATCTTTTTAGAAACAGATGTCTCCAAACCTCTAACAGACTTTTCATGGATTGAGATAGAACATGAATACCATCTATAACAGGTGGTGTGTTTCAAATCTTGGATATATTTTTTATCTTCTTTTTCTTGACTAAATCAGTTCCAACAAATATATTGGCTTGTATCAACCCCAAATCAGGTTCATTATGTTGATTATGCAGGTGGAGAGAAGTTTAGATATTACACGGCTGTGGCCTCTCTACCCTCAACGGTTAGGATGGGCTCTTATGATGCTGATAGGTGTGTCAGAAAACACCCCAAATAAGTCAATATGGATCAATGAGAAATACATGGAATTTTTTCTTCGAATTCAAAGATAACAAATATGAAGGTTGATTCTATTGTGCACCAGCGGGTTCGGGATAATACTGGCATGTGATATTTTGAGGAGGTGCACGGGGGCTGTTCCAATGATGATGGAACTAGTTAGGCAACAAGATATTTCAGGTGCGTTGTCCTGCTCCTAGGATGATCGTCCCCTATCTCAAGTGGTAGATCCAAGGGTAGTGAACATATTTACCTTCTAAAACATGATTTGGTTATAAAATCTTTTCAAGTGGTTGGAAAGGAGGCTTTGTAGGTAGGTGGAACAAGAAATTAGGGGCCCTCAGATGTGGCCCCAATGGAACTACCAGTTGCAATGGGTTTTCATTGTGGACAAGGGAGGCTAGACGATGTGAGTGTCTTGGGGACCTTATACCCAAACACACATGGTTCCAAATCTGAAATACTGATAATGATGGTAATGGGTGGAAAAATAATGATTTGGGTAATAAAGTAGGAATGGATGAATCTTTTTGTAACTATAGATCCCTCATTGAAGGCTCAGTGATTATGCTGGGGAACTGTTTTGAAGGTCTAGTTGTTCAATAACCACCATTTACTCTTGAGGAGGACACTTCAGGTGATGATAGATATAGGTAACTCTCATGGGATATCATGGAAAAAACTCAAGGTAAAGGTCCTTATAGACCAAGAAGGAGGAAGAAGAATAAAATAATTAAAGACTTTCTGAAATGTACTGTGGTCTAAGGGAAAAACAAATGGGACACACGAATTACTCCCACTTTCCAAAAATGATGAAGACAAGGTCATCCATGATGGGTAGAAATGAGGCAAGAAAAGTCATGAAGATTGCGAAAAGTGAAGAATCCACTATAAATACAAGAGAAAGTGATGAAGTTGATGGGGTGTTATTGAAACTTATCCTGCACTCTAAGGAACAAATTCTTGAAAAAGTTGTCTGACCCAATGTCTTAGAAGTGGAGATTAAATGAATTTATGTAGGAAGGTTTCAAGTTGATGCCAATGAGGGTCAAGATGTGTGGATAGATATAGATGATCGAATTTTGGCTTGAGGGTTCAATCAATGAAAAATAAACATGGAGAAAAGTATTCATATAATGGATATGATGATTTAGCACATTCAAGAAAATATCATAGTAGATCCTAATATTCAAGCTAGTCCGATGTAATGAGAATTATACAGAGTTATTGATTCATGTAATCTTGTTCTTGTGTTCAATCATTTTGTGTGCTCTTTTAGCACGTAATAGATTCTTGTTTGTGAACTATCGTTTCCTACTTTTCCTTAAAATGGCTTAATAAAAATCTACATTTGGTGAAGAAAGGCTTGGGTTGAATAATAATGCAAAATGACAGTGTGATAGCCTATTCTTCCCATAAGTTAAAAATACTTGTGCAGAAATACCTGAGAAAAGATTTAGAAATAGCAGAAGTTATTTATTCGTTGAAAATATGGAGGTACTACCATTATGGGGAGAAGTTTTACATGTACACCAATCACTGGTTCTTAAAGTATATATTGACATAAAAGGAGCACATCTTGAATCAAAAGAGATGGTTAGAGCTAATCAAGGACAATAATTTCTCCATTCACTATCATCCTGGAAAAGTAAACATGGTAGATGATGCTCTTTGTAGAAAAGAACATTATACTCTATACATGATGGGGATTATGAATGATCTTATCATATTGGATTTTAAAAGGATAGATTTGGAAAAAATATGGGTGGTTAATACATCTTACCTTTTTCAAATGGTTTATCATCTATATATCCAAGATAATATTAATGATGCACAAAGGGATGGTCAGGTGTTACAAAATAAGGTGAATGTGGTAACAAAAGGGAAGATTAAATATTTCCATATCGATGATGACAGTGTGATTTTGGTTTGGAATGATATTTTTTATTCCTTTATCTCCTGGGATAATGAAGGAGATATTGGACAATGCACGTAGCTCAACATTATCTATCCATTCTAGTAACATCATGTAGTACCGAGATCATTGAGAACACTTCGGGTGGGATACCATGAAGAAGAATATTGCAGAGTATATCTCAAGGTTCTTGGTATGTCATCATGTTAAAGAAGAGAGAGAAAGGTAAAAAGGGATAATGAAATAATTTCCTATACGCACGTGGAAATGGGAGAATGTCACTATAGCCTATGTCATAGGTCTCTTGAAGATGTTGAAGCGAAATAATGTTATATGGTTTGTGGTTGAACGAATCACCAAGACATCCCATTTTATGGCTATTAATAAGTACCTATAGCATAAAAACATATAAATATATATGTGAAGAAAGTGGTGAGAACCTATGGTGTTCCACTCTTGATTGTCTCTTACCATAATCCATGGTTCTCATCTAAATTCTAGAGGTGTCTTTATCATTTTTTGAGTACAAAATTATATTTTTTCATGACCAATCACTCCCAAACAGATGGAAAATTTGAAAGGAATATTAAGAAGCATGATGATATTCTAAGAGACAGCTCTCTCAAATTCCAAGGAGAATGGGATCAAAATCTCTAATTGGTAGAGATATCATACAATAATATTTTCTACATGAGTATTCATATTGATCCAAATAAATCTCTATATGGAAAGCACTATTGAACTCCAACCTGTTTGGATGATGTTGGAGATAGAAAGATACATGGACCTGATATTTTCAATGAGATGACAGAGAAGGTTCAAGTAATCATGAAACATATCAAGGTTTTTCATAGTTAGCAAAATAGCTATACTGAAAATTGTCGAGGGGAATCAGAGTTTGACCATGGAGATAATGTCTTCGATCGAATATCACCATGGAAGAGAGTCATGTGGTTTGGAAATAAAGGGAAGATAAGACCCTCATATATTTTCCCAATTAGATATCCATGACCGCATATGAATATAGGCCTATCATCTTGTACGTTGACCAAATATGGATCAAGTTCATGATTTGTTTCACATATCACTCATGAGAAGTACAAACCCGATCCCTCACACGTACTAAACATATAGGTGGTTCAACTATAAGATGATCTATCTTATGTGAAGCAAGCTATAAATATTCTTGACTGGAGAGAAAAGTTTCTATGCAACAAGACAACCCACCTTTTAAAAATTTTGTTGAGGAACCATATTTTTGATTAAGAAACATGGGAATCAGAGGAGGCGATGAAAGAGAAGTACCCTCACCTATTTGAGTAAACAAAATTTTGTGGGTGAAATTTCATATGGGGGAAGAATGTAATGACCCAATGTTTTATCAATGGAAATCCATTATTATATCATTCATTAAAGTATATTCACATTATGAATCCCATCAATATATAATGATAAAAAAAATTCAGCAAAAGATATAATTTTTCCACCTCTTTGTTTTGAATTTCAAAAACATGACATTCACGGTTGCGACCTGTAAGATGACTGGTGTCTGATTGGGAAACAATTTGGTGAATTGTATCCAAAACATATGAATATTAACCTACACTTATAAATAGTAATATGATCATTAAGAATAGTAAATCATCTAAAATAATAGTAACCTCACCCATGAAAGAATAAATTAAATTTCGATATCTTATCAGTGAAACTATGACCATTTTAAAATTACTAGTATTTTTATATGTAAAAATATTTAATTATAATTAATTAATTAATTTGAAATAAATTTACCATTCTTAAATTGTTTTCTTAAATTGAAAATTCTATATATTCTGTTTTTATGATATTTTTATATGATCTTATGTAATTTTTGAAAGGATTATGAAATTAGTTTTAAATTTTAAATATATATATTTTAAATAAATTATGATTATAATTAAAAATTAAAAATTTCATATTTTTATTTTTTTGAAATATTAACATCATTTTAGGATTCTAAAAATCATCAAAATTTTAGTATAATTTTTTGGGAATTTTTAAAAATACATGAATTTATTTTGAATACTAAAATACATTAATTTTCCATATAAATAAATTATAATTTAAATCCACTATTATGAACATCAAATGTTCTGTAAGAACCCATATATATTACTCACAAGAACTTATATCTATTATTGGTCTTGGAATCAATACAATTACTTATCATGTGGAAAAATAAAAAATTAATTATTATAATATTGAAAGGCCCCCTCTCACCTCAAGTATAAATTCCACACTTCGCACCCTCATTTTCTCACACATATCATTCATAAATCATGGTATAAACTCTAGAAAACATCTTCCCTATCCACAAACCCATGTCCAAGAGCTTCTGGTCTCATCCAAATATCAATCCTAGGTTCTTTAAGGAGGATCTAAAGATAATGATTCAAGAGGTAATTCCCCCCCCCCTCTCTCTCTTCCTTTAATTTCCTTTCAATTTATGTTTATTTTCATAAACACTAACAACCTAAAATAACCCACATGGAATTGTAACTATAATGTATTACATATAACTGAATTTTATGATATTAATTTTATAACATATCATCCAACCACATTATATTCTTAATTTTTTTATAATGGAATTCATTGTTCGTGAGGTGTTAATTTATCACTATCATGAATGAAATGTTTAATTATTCCTTTACTACCCTCCGATTTGGAAATAAAGCCATTTTTATGGTTCAAAAATATCTTGTTATATTTATTATTTCCTATTTACCATTCTAGAACTAACATATATATATATATATATTACATAATGATTAAAAAAACAAGTTCGTTCGGGTTGAAAAACTACACGAAGTAACCCAAACCATAATCATTAAATTATTACCTAATGATTCATCAACATGGTATATAATATAATACATTATAAGATCATTTAATCTCTTGTAATAAAATTAATAACATAAAATATTAGTTCTTGATGTTTATCCATGTTATACACAAACATCCATTCATGAATACAAGTGAACCATTCAAGAAAACTATAAAAAAGAACGTTTCAGAACATAAAATTTAAACTCTATAACACATTAAAAGGCCCCTAAATAATCTTAATAAAAAATTATGAATATAATAAATTTATAAAACGTTATTTGATTTCTAAATAATGAATGTAATGTGGTTAGATAATACATTTCAGTGAATAAAGCATTCAGATACATGGTAAGAGGACATTCTCAAACACAGTATTCATTCTTCTTGTTCTCCCTCTTTCACTCTATTTTTTGATACAGTTTCTCTGGAAAACACATTTTTTCATCATTTTATTTTCATTAATGAAATATATTTTTTACCACTACAATTATGGAAAACAAAATATTTTCCAAGTGAACTCTTATTTTAAGAACAGATCTTTTACATCTCACTCAAGGTTGATTTTTATTGTATCATTTATTTCATTTCCTCTTTCTTTTGTGAAAAAAAGTTTTATAAAGTGTTCATATGAGTTGAAACGCATTAAATTCCATGATTTTTTATTTTCATCATTGTTATCTATTTAATGCGGGATGAATGATAATTAAAATGTTATGATGTGACAGGTGCACACAAAATTATATTAAGAAATATGAGTGTCTGAATTTGATGGGTTCACTAAAAATTATATAGCACTACAATACAATGGATAATGTTGGTAATATCTTGATTTAATTTGAAATTATGTGTGATTATGATGCTATATTTGTTCACAAATATTTGAGGTAGAAGACCACTAAGACCAGATTTTTCATTTTTATACATTTCTACATTCCATTCCTTTATTTAATGTTCCATGTTATGATTTTTGAGTATGATGTTATGATTATGCTCACCCTTTGCACTATTGTTTTTATCTATCATCTTACTAGGATTTTTGATCACCCAATTTTTTTATATCCTCAGGTGATTATGTGTTATAAGGAGTTCTAATGGGATAATAAGAAGATGGAGTTGAATAAATTAATGAAAAGTTTATGTTGGATACTCTAAATGTTATGTTTCATCAATCATTTACTAAGACACTAAAACTATAGATCCTCATGGTGTATAAATATTATGTTTTCTATATTTATAATGATTTATTAGTAATATAATAACAGGAAGGGTCACTCTATATATAATATTGGGAAATATACTACATAGAGGATAAAATGTCCAACAATTATTATGTATCTATAGGGTGGACTTGAACTAGGTAGTCAGGCTCTAGGTATGATACATGGGATAAATCAAATATATTTAGTATAGGATAAGGATATTTTGATTATTAAATGATCAACATGTGAATATGACTGAGATTTTGTATGATGGAAACTATATCATGCAGTTTTTATATGGTAAATGGAATAATTAGGTTATAGTGAATATGTGATCATTATATACCATACTTGATAAATATGGGAAGTGTTGTAATTAGGTATAACATAGGCATTTTCTCTGATGTGTGGTGAATGTGTTCATCAATAATGATGCAAGATGAAATTGAAAAAATGTATGATGTGATATGAAAGATGGTATCATGCATGATTCGGGATGAAAATGGGCTTGAGGGATGAAACGTAATGATAATTAGAATCTTTCTAATGTAAGGACAAGAGATTTGATGAATGGATGTTATATGTGGATAAATGGAGTCTTCCAGAAAAATGAGAATGAAATCATAGTTGTTGGTGGAAAATTAGTTATGGTGAGGCCCAATAGGTAATTACTACATTAGGGAATAACCACAAAAGGAATTTTTATTTTGAAATAAGGTAATCAGGTTGAATAGGAATGAGATGTATTTAATCAACATCATCATGATATTTTGTTAATGAGAAGATATTAATGGTCACATTTTGTGAATAGTAGGCCAGTATGTCAATTATAGAAACCTAATATTTTATATATAAATATCATATCTTTTTATATTAATATTCAATACATTCCATAAACACATTCCTGGGGACTATTATAGTTTATAGTATTTGGATTCTTAAAACACATTCTTTTTATTCATGAATGATCAATAATATTTACCACATAGACCATTTCTCATATTACTCTTTTTATAGGTACCATATTAAATACATTAATTATATCACCGGTAAGGAAACACATGAAAATGATAGCTCATATGCTCATTAAGGGTAAACATAGGTGATATAATTCTATGATCATTTGAAAATATAATGTAAGAATATGTTTTTGTGATCATAAACAAAACTTAGGATTTTCATAAAAAACTATCTAAGATCATAAACCAGATTCATGAATTAAAGCTACATCATTTCCTAAAACAAGGACCATAACATATATAAATCTTCATAAATAAATCATTAATTGGAAGATCATCTAATAAATGGGTGGAACCATCTGAAATATTGAAATAAAATTCAATTTGTAATGGTCATCTTCCAAGGAAATCGACATAGTGGATCAAAAGTCATCACCAAATTCCCATTATGAAACATTATGCATTAACTTTCCAAATGGAATCATAATGACCTATTTCCCATAGTGGATCTGGACACACATGTTTCGCATTGTGGATCAAGAGTCCCCATGAGTATATTATTGAGTCTTAAACCTAGTAATAATCTCAATGAGGATGATTTTGGGATTATAGTGAATTGGACTTCTGGATGTGTTTAGCCCAATAGATCACATGGGTGAAGGTTGGTTTCATAATAGAGAGAAGTATCTTGAATAAAGGAATATGGAAAATTGAATATGATTTTTGTAATATAATAAAGTATATAGGATCCATGATGTGGTATTAGGTATCATAACCTATATAAGTTTAGGAATAATTCGAAAAGATCATGTTCTGAGTATATATTGTTCATGTGGATCAGAGTTAGGCACAGAAGGATCATATTGAATGGATATGACCACAACACTTCATTGAATTAATAAAAAGATATGGGATGATACCCTACTGTAAAAATTGATTTGGTAGACATGGGAACTACAATATGGTTTCGGGGTGAAATGTAACAATAATTTTTGGACATTGGAAAAGTGGGAACCCTAGTATGGGACCAGGGTGATGTAGATCCTAGGTAAGAGACCTCCATGAATTAAATCCCAGGAAAGAGACATTATAAAATTAAAACCCTTGTATATTGCACTGGGATAATTGGATCACGTGTTTTAGACTAGAGATAATGGTTATATGGCTACCCAAACAATCTAGTTTCTCGATGATTAGGGGGTATAACACCGAGGTATCATCACTTTGGTAGTGACTGTCTAGGTCAATGGGGTGCTCATGTCTTAAATATTACTGGTAATGGTATCTAAAATAAAATCATCGTATTTCCTTTTATTAAAAAATCTCATACCTTGGTATATGTTGAAGAGTCTGTGATGGTAGGGTATATACATATTGCATGATGTGAACGGATAGACATATTAATAGTGGTGTTCACATAATTGGTAATGAACATCATGGTGTAATGACTAATATTAACATTTAATATGCTATGAGGAGTAGGTAACATTACTTCATTGTTCAAACATAGATCTATGAGTGTATATGGGTATAAACATCTTGGGCATGCACATGGAGTTAGGTGAGAGTCTGATGATTTGTACTTACTTGTGGGCATTGAAATAAATTAAGGGATGATTTATAGGAATACCACAGTCTGAGATCATGTATAAATCCATGAGGTATGGTTTATGGTAAATGTTTATGTTTTAATAGGGAGCTTATGACTAGGGTTAATGCATGTGAGGATTAAAACATGGATTTGGGTGAAAGAATGAGTGTGCATTGTCAGAGATCCCAAGTGGGGATGGGGAAAAAATAATAGACCGCATGCACTCTATCACTCTCAACATGAATTCCATTTTACATTTCTTCTATTTTATATCACCAATGTGGTATAGGGAGTCCATTTATAAGAAACCCATTTCATGGGAAAATATGGTAGTGTGTGAGGTCGGTAGCAAAAGGATAGGCTTCAAAGGACAAGGGATCATATAATAAGGGAACATATTATTAGGGTGAACACACACAAATATGTGCAAGAGGTTAGGCTACAAAAATATAGTTCAAAACATTTGGCTACTGACTATACATGGATTATGTAATGTCTTTGGTGAATCTCCAGAAAAAAATCTTATATCAAGTTGTCAGTACCCTTTAGTGGTAATACCATTTTTTTCTCTAAAACATAACTAATTGAATCTTGTGAAGTGTGATACAAAACAAGCTATAAGGTTCACCATTGTTATGTATTTTTCCAGAAAATATGTATTATTTATTTGTTCTAAATGTGTTTCTAAAGAATTTACGTCCCTTTTATATTATAATGTCTAAAATTCATATCCTACTCTGGATACAAGGATCTCAACACCACATCAAATGACTAGGAAATGTTTATAAATGGTATAAATCCATTTGTGTTTGAGAAATCATAAAACACATTGAAAACCAACGAGTGAATTATTAATCAAGTGTTATAATAACCCATCTTAAAATCCTCTCATTCTATCTGAGTGTGAAAAATAGTATCAACATTTTTAAAAAATTTCACAGTGGATAATATTTACTGGAATAATTTCCCCCATTTAATCGGATTAATTACTTATAAATTTAATTACATTCTAAGGAATCAAAGTCATATTTTATATTTTTATATAACAATATGTATTTTCAGGGAGAAATATCCTCAATATTATGTTTAGTAAGAGTATATTCTCAAATAAATTTATTTAAGAACCATGTAGAGAATCTAGTCTCGAGGTGTTTGATTTTCACCTAAAAATAATATTTTAGGGAAATTAGAAATTCCAAGAGGATTAATAGACATGAAACATATGAATTTAATTCATGAATAATCAACTCAGGGAATTTTATTTTGAATAATACTAATAGAAATCAATAAAATAATTTCACATGAGGAATAATCAAGTTTCAAAATTTTAATTTTTTAGATATATAATAGACTAGAAGAATTTTTTCCAATGAAGAATCATTTACTCTTGCTCTTTGATTTTTCAAGATGAATAATAAAAAATGGAACATTATTTCACAACATATTATTAATGGGTGAAACTAAATCTAAATTATTGGTCCCAAATACTATTTTTTTTGGGAATAGAATGAATGGGGATTTTGTTTGTAGACTATATATATGAAAAATAGATTCCACTACAATACCTCTATTTATAAAATTTAAGAAATAGATAGTTCTAAATAGAGGAATTTGATATTGATATATGATAATAACTAGAATAAGATTCATGATTTTACATAGGATATAATATTAATGTTTTAATAGATTTTATTAGATTGTTTTAATAATTTATAAAATGAGATAAGAGTTGGTGATGTTTTCAACATGAGGGATGGGGTGAAAATGACTTACTATGACTATTCCTATAATATGTGGTACTCACATCACTGACTATCAACAATTAAAATAAATTAATCCAAACATGTTTCTTGATAATTATTTTTTTTGTGCATACATTTATTTTAAATATGGTAAAATTTTTATTTTCACCATAATAAAAAATTTTATGCAAGAGACTACATTAACTCTAAAATGGATAAATTATGAACTATTAGATAAATATATTAATTACATGATGGAATAAATTAATAGTAAACATATAACTCTATACGGATTATGGTCTTATAGGATAGACCATTGTGGATTGTTTTTAAAATTGTTGTTGTCAATACATCATAAGATAATGTTCCCATAGAGAAATTTATTCTCATGTGCATAAGGAAATGAGTTGGTGATATAAATTTTTTCTATAATAGTCAGTTCATTGATCATAGTTTTTCTATTTTATGTCTATGATTTGGTGGAAAAAATATTTGTTATTATCCATTTTCACAATATTTTATTTCCTAATCAATGAAGGTTAAAAGAATTGTGAGCAGATACTTGAAATGAGTATGCATGTCCATGTGTCTGGCTTATATGGACATGGGTGCAGTAGGGAAGTAAAACTGATATATCTTACTCTTCCTATTATATCATTACCAATTTTTGATGTCTAAACTATTTAATTTTTAGTGATATTGAATTTTTTTTCTTATAGATATTACACCTAGTCTTCCCATGTTTGATTGTCATGAGGGTGGAGATGTATTTTCATGAAGGTGTGAATATGATGAGTCCCTTGATAGTGGAGATGGGCATCAACCACCTATTTAGGTACCCTAGTATTTGGGTCTTCTGAGGAAGATTGTGTTTTGGTAGTATTTGGATGAGAAAATCATCGTGATCTTATATTGATTTATCATGAGTATTTATTATGTAAATTTAGGAGCTGATTTGACCATTGAATATTTTACATCGTAATTTCATTCCCAAAATCCTCCATGGGGTGGGTCAATGAATCCATAGAAGATAATTAGGGTATAAATTTATTATGGAGGATATTTTATTATACTGAGATTACATTGGGGTGTACAGTGATTTTGGATACATATATTCTCAGAGATATAGTTACACTCTGATGGGACATATAAGAATACGATTATAGGAATGATTGGTAGTCCATAAAGGACTTCATTGAATTTTTTGTGATGTTATACATGGAGTTGTTGTGGGGGGAGGGATCCCATTCTTATGGGAACATGGTAAAAGTCATATCTAACTTATTTATTTTTCTCCAATGGTTTAATATTTGTTATGGTTTATATTTATGTTACTTTAGTATGATTCCAAAACAGTGATATTTTCTGAAGATGGTCTAAAAACAATATTAATGTGTAGGTGAAAATATTTAGGATAACATCATACTTATATTTGGTTCTCTATATATTTATAATAATGTGAAACATGAAATATAGATTCGTTCTTATCCAGATAGTGGTATTGAGTAAGACTAGTAATATATCTCCATGTTCATAAATATATTCTCTTGAATAGTCACAAAGGGTAGTTCAAATTGAGGTTTGATGATTCCACCATATAGTGGATCAGAAGTGACATGATTTTAATATTATTATGTATGGAATATCTAATCCTATTTTGATCAGTCATAGAAAAATTATTGGGAAAGTGTCTTAATGAGAAAACATGATATGTTTTGATTGAGGATGTTTTAGATTGAGGGTGGTCTTGTATCCTTACAAAGTCATAGGCCGACGGTATTTCTAACAGAGATATTGGGATATGGTTTCATGTATAAGACTACATTCATGGTATATAATATTGGATATAACACTAAACAAAGGGGAAATTTAAAATAATTTTTATGACTCTATAAGGAGAGCATCCATTGGATTGTTGGGATTTGGGTTAACTACATGTGACTGATCGAATATATTTATAGTAGGTTATGGAGTTAAAAACAATTTTAGTTACATCATGAGTTTATGAATATGGTTTTATGTGATAGATATTAGGGAATGAGGTGTGAATATCATATATGAATTAATATAGTGATGGTAAATATGTAATAATAAGATATGATACATAATAAATTTGTTGTGTGATGGTATTAGGTATTATGTGTGAATTAGGCCTGATGAACGATGGAAGTGAGAATCAAGTACAATTCAGGATGAAAGTGGGAATCACATATGATGGGATAAAAGAATTAGAGTCATTTGTGCTTTAGTATGGAAGTGGGAATAAGGGATGATACATGATGATAATAGGCATCAGTATGATGAGAGACCATTATATTTTAAATATCAAAGATATATATGGATAAATTTAATGTCATGGATTGAATGATATGAAATCCAAAAAATTAGTTAATTTTGTTATGTTCAGTCAATATAGGTAATTTTTATATTGGGGAGTACCCACATAAAGGATTCATTGATATAAATTGTGTAACCGAGGTGTCAAAGAATGAGATAAATGAAGTATACATCATCTTGATATTTTGGTGTTGATATTATTGGAAATATCTTTTTCAGAGAATAGTTGGTCTATAAGTGTAGTATAGATACTGGTGATTTTAATAATAAAAATAAAATATTTGTAGATTAAAATTCAATGCATTCATTAAAAAATTTCCTAATATTTTAATATTTTATGGTATTGGGAGACTACAAACACAATATTCTTATATTTTGAAATAGTTTTAACATTTCCCACATAGATATTCTCACATAGTACTCCGCTTAGTCATACCCTAAAAAAACATTTCATTATACCCTAAGGAAGGAAATATAAAAAAGTGTGATATCAGATACTCAGTAAAGGAAAATATAGGATATATCAAACTGTTATCATATAATATGACAATATTACAATAATTATATGTGACCATATACATAATATAGGATTTTCATACCCTAAATTATATAGATAATAAACATGATTGGTGGAAAAAAATTATCATATCAGAAAACATAGACCATAAATTTTGAAATCATCATAATTAAATAATAATAATAACATAATTTTATTAATGTTTGTAATGATCATAAATATCAGAAAACCATTTTATATATCAAGTGTAACTACTAAGATAATCAACATATTGGGTCAGGTGTTATCAAATATTAATATTGTAGATTAGGATGCACTTATTTCCCATAGTGGATTAAGATACACATATTTCCCATAATGGATAAATCCGATCAACATGATTCCCATTAATATCTTTTTAGATATAATGAATTAAACAATTCATTGTTTGGGGATTTAAATCACACCAATCTCAAAAGGGAAAAAAACTTTTTTGTTACAAGATATTATAAAACATTCATCGTATCATTAAATTATAAAACATAAATATAAAATGGGTTTCATATATCATTAATTAATTCCCCATTTCAGAACTCATGAAAATTATATATGTGACATAAAATTTCAACAATAAATTAATTAACCATACAATGAAATAATAAGGATGGAATCATTAAATCTTATCCCCAGAAATTTATAGGTCACATAAAATGATGCAATAATAGATGGTAAATGATTATTAAAGACAAATTTTATCATTTATTAAGGAATATTTTCATTTCACATTTGGAAAAAAATATTTTTAAAATTAAATTTTTTGAAAATCCTTATTCTTAATAATTTATTTGGAATCATATAAAAGATGATTTAAAATAATTTAAAACCTTTATTGAGGAAAAGATTCTTTCCATTTTAAAAATATATTTTTAAAACTAATAATTATTAAAAAAATATGTAAGTGATTTGATTTAAATATAATATTTGAATAATATAATTAATTTTTCAAAACAATGTCTTTTTTATGATAATTGATAATAGGATTAATTCCATACACATTAAATGAATTATTCCTTTATCATTTTTGGTAAAACACAAACAATCTTTGTTTGGAGAACGATGTACATATTACATTTAAATATTTTTTTAAAAAGATAAAACATGGAAAAAATGACATTAATAAATCATGTTTACGATTTTTAAACCTTTTTGATACATTTCATAAGAAAATATTGTTTAGGAAAAAAAATTATATTCAGTTCAGTGAGAAATAAAACTAGTTATCATTAAAAAAATTATTTTTATTTCTTGATTAAAAAAGGAATGAATTTAATTGGAAATGATTTCTTCCCATGAAATAACATTATTAGAATAAATTTCATCTATTTCATGAGATATGGATTATAATATTTCATCATCGGAAGCATAAACATAAACAATCCTAAAAAAATGATGATATTGTATTATAAAAACCTAACCTCTTTGGAAAATTTTGTACTGTGAATACCATTAAGGATAGATCATAAAATTTACATTTATGTCCCATTAATATTCCATATCATTATCAAAAAATATATTTCTTCATATTAAATACACAATTTAAAAGAAACTCATGGTGAATATGAAATGTCTCTCACCAAAAATAATTGTTAGATGAGAATCACGTATGATATTTTTGGACTTCCTTCATACATGTTTTAACCTATTGAATATTAAAAGATTGATTATTATACATTTTTATATTGGAATAATTACATATAAATTACAATATATTATTTACATATGATCTTCTATAACCCATTTACCAAAAATTCTATATTACTGTAAGATTTCAAAAAAAAAAATTCGTATGTGTTCTGATTGGTTAATTTTTAATCAGAGTTTTATCATAGATATAATATATATATATATAATTAAACATGATTTAAATATTATATATGTTTTTTTTATAGGTATTTATATTTATCTATAAAATATAGTGTCAGAAAACAAAATACATCACTCAATGGAGATGGTAGGCCATACACACATATGAATGTTGTTACCATTTTCCTGAAGGAATGTAAGAAATAATGTTTAAATATATATTTAAATACTATTATTATATATATATTTTATATATAATATTTATATTAAACCAATCCTTATTACCTTCCCTATAATTTCTGGACAAATTATAACGCTTTTTGAGGTGGTAGTTCACCGAACACACGAAAAAAGAAATTATATTCTCATAGAATGGAATTTGAGAAGAAAAATGTGATATAATTATTAAAAAATAAAAATAATATCATAAAAATAATATATAAATAATTTATTGATCATTAAATCCGTCTATGAGATATGGTAATGGTAAAAGAATAACACTAGTTTGTGTTGTGATACTTTTCTCTATACATAAATGATGATTTAATAACAAATTTGATGGAAGAGGAGAATGATTTAATTTATTAAATCATAATAATAAAATAAAGGTAATTTTTAATACTTTTTAAATAATGTAATCATATATGAATTGTAATTTAACGATTTTTAGGAAGAATCAAAATAAAAAATCATTGGTAGATACATTACACATTCCTCTAAAAAACGAATTTTGGTGTGAACTAAAAGTATTATTATATTTATTTCAGATCAATATAAGTCTTATAAATGAGATTATTGAATTAAATATGTTAATTGTATATTCATTGGATAAAAAATGTTCTGGAAGTGTTAATTGTATAGGACAATGGGTGGCTATTTATAAGTGTGGTGAGTTGTACACTTATAATTTTTCAAAAGAAAACGGATTACCCAAGTTTTTCACATGGATCATGGATCAAAAAAGTGAATTATATAAAATATATGATATAAGGGTCAAATTTGGATATGATTTGGGTTTTAGACATTTTATGGGACTTGTTTACCACTATTTTTTTAGTTTAACCCCTACTAAAACAAATTTTAACTTATCTACAATAAATAATTTTTAAGAAATTTTACTACTAATTCTGTTAAAATTTTAATTTTATGTTATTATAGAATATAAATTATTCTTATTTAAAATATGTAATCCATTTTACCAAATTACATTCATTTAGGTGGAAATTTGTATTTTAATATTAATTCTGTAGAGGTGATGAGAAAGTGGTTTTCGAAAGATAAAATGTTCAATATTTTTAAAATATTTTATATCAAAATTCGATATGATAATAAAAATAGTCCCCTAAAATTTATTAATAGATATATAGTTGAACTTATACTAACCTTAAAACGATATTAAAATAATATAAATGTTTTCAAATTCTTTTATATAATGATAATTTTTAATAAAAACCAGTATTGTATCACTATTTTATCGAAAAAATATTATAATTGTATTTTTTTTAATTAAATAGTACATTATTTTGACATGATTTTTTAAAAGAGTAATATATTATTTTAAAAAAGATATTCCAATTATAGTAAAAAATAATTTTAAAATTAGTGAACAAAAGGAGACATAAAGGCTTTTTTGAGAAATACTGATTTAAGCGTAAAATTGAAAATTTTCATATCTCTCTTATAAAAAAACCTATGAAAATTTTTAAAACATTTATTGAATTGAAAATATAGAAATTTAATTAAAATAAATAAAAAAATATTTATCTAATTTATTTAGTTTTATTTTTTTATTAGAAAAATAGTTTTTTATAGAAATAATCCCTTTATTTTTAAATGGAATGTATTTTCATTTATAAATAACTAGAAACTAAGGAATTAATTATAGATATATTTTTAAACAATATATTTTTGAAAGTTTTTTATTCTTATAAATTCCCTCCATTCCAAAATCTAGGATGTTACTATTATATTAAATAATAATTATTTAATAACATGTCATGTTTTGTTGAAACTCTTAGTTGCGTGTAACATAGGCTAAACTATGTATTACATTAATTGCAATACAAATTTTGTGTAACATGTTCCTGAAGATAAAAATAGTGTTACGAATAATGTCATATAGAATTTGTATTTCCTATAATATAATCATATCTATGTGTATTTTATAACACAAAATATAGAAATGAAAAAATTATTTAAAATTTTTACACAAAATATCCCAGTGTTACATTAAAACCAATTAAAATGAATTTATACATTGAAATTAATATCATTGGTACAATAAAATGTGGATATATAATCCTTATTACATATGTAGGTTCCCACATAGATTCAACAAGATGATGGATTTATCAAAAAACATTGACTAGTTTAGATGCCTTATTTCATTCACATTTCACTATAAGAAACATAATCTAAACCGAATGTTCTTTATAAGAAATATCATGATCCTGAAATACGAAGTCAATGTTTATTACATTTTAAGGATATGTAATTTAATTCATCAGGGAAGTTACATGGATCACATGGTGAACCTAGGAGAGGTTCGATGATAGCGTCTCATGAAACACTACTTTCCTGATATGATCATGCATTCAAAGAAACTAATATACATAGTGTGTAGTTTTCCATGATTTCATTCATGGATATGTTCATATAAATACATTCTCTCCAACACAAATTTCTTTATCACATAGATGATTATCTGTAACATCCCAAGTATGTAATGAATAATAGATATTTTTATCTATGTATATTAATGAACTAGATAGTGTTTTAGAGGCTTAAAATGAAAATAAATCCAATCTTAAGCATGGAATACACTAATATTTTTAAAAGATTGTTTTACTGCCTTTTAATGGAAACCATTTTTAAAGCTATCGTTTGATAATTTTATAAGCTATGTTGTCAAAATAAACTTATTATTTATTATTGGGACATAAAAATTTACTTTGTGTGTATTTTTGGTATTTTTCAGACAATGTTCATTTTTTAATGAATAGTGAAAAATACTACATTTTAGATCAAAACTGCTTTTTAATCTAATTTATTTATATGATTAGATTACCTTTTGAATTGGTTTTGAAGTGTAATTAGAATATATTTTTACAATTTAATCCAATGGTGGTCATTGGAATCAATTTCACTTTGAAATTAGACTTAAACTGGTGGTAATCTTTTGATACTTATTGTTTTATAAAAACACGCTATTTGCTCTGACAGCGGGAATTAATTATTAAATTAATTAATGTGACATATATGTTTTGAATTTGGTAAAATAGACTTCATTTTTGAATTCAGAATATCAAATATAGTTTAGGGTGAATTTTTGGTAATTTTCTGAAAAACTTCAATTTTTGATGAATAGTGAAACCACTATGTGGTACTTATAAAAAACTGATTTTCCGTTTAAATGAAATTTTTCCATCATTGTGTTTTGAATTTAAAAAATCTGACATACATGGTTGTCATTAAGAATTAAAATGTGGTTCAATGAGATTAAAATAATTTTTTGGAGAATAGTAACTTTTAAGTTCTTAATCGCGATTAGTGGTAATTAGTGTAGTTTAAGGTAAAAATAATGTTTTAATAGTATGAGATGAGCTTCACACATGTACTACCCTCATTGGTTGTGTAATGGCCGACCAGGACAAGCCATGGGTCAACTTGGGGACCCCATGGAGCCACTTTGTTTGGGAAATGACATAAATAACTTTTTATTTAATGTAAAAGTAAAAATGACACAAACATCATATGTTTTACGAAAACAATTTTTACATGGGGTTATAAAGATCATATTTTTTATTATAAATAGTCATTGAAAATATAAAAAGATTTCCTACATCATAGTATTTGTTTTATAATTTTTAGACATTAAATAAATTAAATTATTTATGACATCATAATGATGCAGCGATGACCTCGTTATTTAACAATTTAAATAAAATGGAAAGATAATGTAATATCTAAAACCTACACATGTCCAAAACCTATTGGATGGGTATATTTAGAACCAATATCACCTTATCCTCGAATTATATCAATTTGGGACCATTTAAATCTGAAACGCATTTTCAAATAATGTAATATTTCTTTACGTTCCAAGAGTGCCCCTCCTCTCCTCTTATAAAAGGCCCCCACCTCTACCTCATTACCCACACTCCCAAAGAATTTGGCTCGGCCATCCCCTACCCATTTAATCTCTACAAATCCATCTCCTCATCCTAGAGTTTTTCCTTTAGGATGTATCCTTTAAAAAGAAGCCTTTAGGCTCAAATCAAAATGAGTTACACTTTTAAAGGTAATTCATTCTCTCAAGTTCATTTGTTTTATTTTACTTCTCCATCCCCCTAAACTCTTTTTATTTACTTATTTTGTAACAACAACAGTATCTTCAATATACTAGGATGTTGTTATAAGATTTATTCTAGCTACACTCTCACAAAACTACATCAAATGGTTAAAGAACATACGGTTTCCGTGGATGGAGAAATTCTGCCTCCCGAAATAATGATTGTTCAATACTCATTTAACACCTTCAAAGGTGGCCATTATGATGTCACAATTTTTATATATGATATATAATATTTTTATGTTTTACTTAAGCTTATGTATTTTTCATTTTGGGTATACCTTTATTGTTTCCATTATGGGTAAACACGATATCTTCATTTTAGGAAGTGTGGACTACCGCCCCCTGAAAGCGATTTGATTCGTTAATACCATATGTGGGATGTGTAAAGGATAAAGTTAATGATATTATATATGTTATTATACTGGAATTATAAAATACTCTTATATCATTATGATTCCATTCCAGAAAATACGAAATAGAAATGGATGTAGAGTTCATGCGTACGTACGGCTTACCGTCTCCATGAACGGTGCATTTCATTTCTTACCTCTAAATGTGATGTAATATTATAAATAAATTTATATGATGAATATATATGACATATATGTTATCCAAATCATTAATATAATTCTGGATATAACAAAACGTTGACCAAATTAACAACGTGTAAGTGTAAGAAGTCTATTTTTGAATTAAGAACCAAATACCGACAAAATAAACATTATTAACTTAAATTATTACATGATGTTCATAACATGGTATAAAAGGAATAATGAACCTGAAAAAGGTTCTTAAGTAAGTAGATATTAACTCAATTTTATTATTCAAGAACTTAAATAACAATCGAGTCAAGTTGGACCCGAGGTATGGGACTTCGTCTCAATCTCCTTTCATTGAGGCATATTTTATTTTATACACAACTTTCTTTTATACGGTGTATAAACCCCTTTGAATTTTACGTTTATTAAAAAAAAATATTTTTTATACGAAGCGTTTACTAAACGAAAAAAGGGAATGTTTTTGTCATACGTATGCGGCGACAACGACTTCTCCGCCGTCGTGACCGTTATTTGAGTTTCGGCTTCCTCTACAAGCCATACTTTTTTAAAAGAAAAATAAATACCATGTTTTACTATTCTTTTATTTTGGTATTGAAAATAGTTTTCATAATGTTTTTATATCAATGTGTTGTATTGATACCTTGTGATTGAAAGGTGGAAATGATATGTTTCCTTTATGAATGTTTTATGTGATATGATTATGTTGAGGTTCTTGGGAATTATTATGAAGACAGGTGGTTCTGTGATAGAATAAGGGTGGGTGAGCCCGATATAGCTCTCCAATGCATTGGGTAACGCGAAGGAGTGAAACTTTAAGGTTTCTCCGAAGAGATTTAGGGAATATACTGTGATGAGTATTCCAAATGTAACCAAGAGGGTTACCCCCTACGTAAGAATGTTATGAATGCCTCATGTTACCTTTATATCTTATGATTTCTATGATTTATTCATGATTTGATGTTGTATGTTAAAGTTCTTATGTTTTATGGGTAATGTATGATCTCATCCTTATGT
This sequence comes from Viscum album, assembly GCA_963277665.1. Lineage (NCBI taxonomy): Eukaryota > Viridiplantae > Streptophyta > Magnoliopsida > Santalales > Viscaceae > Viscum > Viscum album. The sequence continues at coordinate 502,039,531 of OY728159.1, forward strand.
ATATATGTACCCATGTTTCCTTTCCATATTTTTATATCCCTTAGTGAGCTTTTTATGCTCATCCCAAGTTTTCTGAAATGTTTTTCACATGTCAAGGGAAAGGTACATGATATGATGATAGGGTCAAGGAAGTGTCAAGATATAATCCATGTTTATTTTAAATATGTTTCCATTGATGGTAATGAAGAATACTATCTTTATGTAACCACTGTGTTTATATGTGGAATGTAATGAAAGTTTTATGATCTAATTCTCTAAAACTCTAAACCCGAAAAGATCCCCAATGTGTAATCTTGTAATAACTCAAGATTAAGTAAGGTTTATGGCTGGGGCCTTATAGTTGGTATCAGAGGTCGGTTTAGATAACTTTAGGAGTTATAATTCTATTAAATTATTATCCAAAATTTTTTTATGGTCAAATTGAAGTGATATAGCATTTGAAGATTACCATGTTGCTTCATCTAAGACATGTTTGTTCAGAATGGTTTTCCGTAGAGGAAACAGGGAAGCAGTGCTAGGAAGGCATACATAAGGAAATAACCTTCCGAATCAGCATCCTGAGATGGTCGGAATTGGAACTGATCAGTTTGTTGCAGTAATGGCGCAGTTGACTCAAGCGATAAATGGTGGTGGTATCCATGCATGAGATCAGCCAGATCAACCGCAGAGGAACATGTCAGTGGTGGAACATTTCATGAGGCAACGTCCCCCATCATTCAGAGGATCATCTGAACCTTTGCTAGATGAAGGGTGGATTAAAGCACTGGAGAAGATTTTCGACGTCATGGGGTGTTCAGACAATCAAAAGGTTAGTCTTGCTATTTACCATTCCGAGGGTGAGGCTGATCAGTGGTGGTCGATGGTTAAAAATATCAGGGACGCTGATGAGATTGATGCTCTCGACTGGGATGAATTCAATGGTATGTTTCTTGAGAATTATTTTCCTAAGGCTGTTCGACATAGGATGGAAATGAAATTCTTGGAATTGAGTCAAGAGGAAGACTCAGTGGCTACCTATGAAGAAAGGTTCACTCAATTGGCAAGGTATGCTCCAAATTTTATCCGAGACCTTGATAGTAAAATCAATCGTTTTTACTCAGGATTAAAGTCAAAATATCGAAGGGCATTAGCTTCTCGTGAGTTTAAAAGTTATGAAAAGCTTGTTCGATGTGCTGAGAAGGTGGAAATGGAGTTTGTCGATGATCAAGTGTTCTATTAACAACCAACAGAAGAAGAGACCAAGGTGGCAGGAGAAAGGTAAGAATTCTTCAAAAAAGTCTGATGGTAAGAAATCTATGTTTCCAGTTTGTGATAAATGTGGCAAAAGACATGCTGGGGAATGTCTTATGAATTCTGGAAAGTGCTACCAATGTGGTAAGATGGGACATAAGGCTCGTGATTGCACTGAAAAGGATCAAGGTGAAGGTAAGACCAAATTTTTATTTACAGTTAGTGAAATGTTATAAGTGAAATGAGAAGGGTCACTATGCAAATGAGTGTCCGAAAAAGAGCTTGAGTGATGGGAAGCAGTTAGACTACAAGAAGAAAGGGGTGGTGAAATCCTTTGCAACTAATTCAGCAGATGTCGGGCCATCAAATGAAGTTGTATCCGGTACTTTGTTTTTTTTTTCAGATTATGCCAGTGTGATGTTTGATTCTGGGTCTACACATTCAATCATCTCTGAAAACTTATCTCGTAAAATGGGAATACCATCTCAAGAAATGACTCCTGTACTTTTGGTAAAAACACCTGGGGGGGAATGATGAGGCAAAACGAATTTATAAGAATCTTCCTATCCTTGTCTGTGGAAAGAACCTACTTGCAAACCTTATTATTCTACCTCTAGTAGAGTTTCATGTTATCCTGGGTATGGATTGGCTCTCTATTTACCCTGCTAAGATTAAATGTAGAGCTAAAGAAGTTTCTTTTCAGAAAGACTTTAAGTTTTTGTACAAGAATGAACCCTTACTTTTGATAACATATCAAGAGGCTGATAAACCTGTAAAAGATGGAAATGAATGTTACCTTGCACACATCATTGAAAATAAAGGAACTGTTCAGATTAATGATGTGTCAGTGGTAAATGAGTATCCTGATATTTTTCCTGATGATTTTCTTGGAATAATACCATATCTTGAAGATGAGTTTAATGTTGACTTAGTTCCTGATGCTAAGCCAATTTCAAAACCCCCTTATCGAATGTCTCAAATTGAACTTTTAGAGTTGAAGGAGCAATTGCACGATTTATTAGAGAAAGGTTTCATTCGACCTAGCACATCACCATGGGGTGCTCCTATTTTATTTGTTAAAAAGAAAGATGGTTCTATGAGAGTTTGCATTGATTATAGGGCCTTGGATAATATCACTGTTAAGAACAAATATCCTTTGCCTCATATCGATGATTTGTTTGATCAGCTCCAGGGAGCTTAGTTTTTTTCAAAGATTGACTTGAGATCGGGGTACCATTAGCTGAAGGCAAAGGAGGCAGATATTCCGAAGACCGCGTTCCGTACGAGATATGGCCATTATGAATTTGTATTAATTTCTTTTTGGGCTATCCAATGCACCTTCTGTATTCATGGACTTAATGAATAGAATTTTCCATGAGTTCTTGGATAAGTTTGTGGTGGTTTTCATTGATGATATTTTGGTGTTTTCTAAAATTAAATAAGAGCATGAAAGAAATTAAAGGGTCATCTTGCAAACCTTAAAAGAAAATAAACTGTATGTAAAATTCAGCAAGTGTGAGTTTTGGTTGCAACAAATTTCTTTCCATGGTCACATTATTTCTAAAGATGGGATAACTGTTGATCCTGCAATAACAAAAGTTGTGGAAGACTGGACAAGACCCACAAATCTAACTTAGATATGTAGCTTCCTTGGTTTGGCAGGATATTACAGAAGGATTGTTAGAAATTTTTCACAGTTATCTAGTCCAATGACTAAGCTAACTCGGAAGGGTGTTAAGTTTATCTGGACAAAAGAATGTGATGATTGTTTTCAGGAATTGAAAAGAATATTGGTGAATGCTCTAGTTTTGGCACTACCTTCCTGGAATAGTGAGTTTTTTATATACAGTGATGCTTCATTGAAAGGACTTGGTTGCGTTCTAATGTAGAAGGATCAGGTAATTGCTTATACTTCACGACAGATGAAAAAATCATGAGGTAAATTACCCTACACATGATTTGGAATTAGCTGCTGTTGTTTTTTCTTTAAAAATTTGGAGGCATCATTTGTATGGAGTAAAGTGTGAAATATATACCGATCACAAAAGCTTAAAGTATATATTCACTCAGAAAGAGTTTAACATGAGACAAAGGAGATGGCTAGAATTAATCAAGGATTATTATTGTACAATTCATTACCATCCGGGAAAGGAAAATAAAGTGGCTGATACTTTGAGTCAAAAAATTAATGCTTCATTAGCAATGTTGCGTTGGGAACGTGATCCTTTGGTTAAGGATTTGATGATCTTTGGAATAGAAGTTGTTGGTATAGGAAGTTCTTCTATTTTGTGTCAGGTATCAGTGAGATCATCTCTATCAGATAGAATCAAGCAAGCACAGAAGCAAGACAGTGAGTTGCAGAAAATGGTAGAGCGGGTTCAGAAAGGTAAGTTTCCTGAATTCAACGTTGATAATGATTGAGTTTCGAGATTTGGGAAGAGATTGTGTGTGCCTTGTGAGTCACAGTTTAAGAGAGAGTTGTTATGTGAAGCTCATAGTTCTCCGTTTTCAGTTCAACCTAGCAGTACTAAGATGTACAGAGATCTGTGGGAGTATTACTGGTGGGATGGAATGAAAAGAGATATTGCTGATTTTACTGTGAAGTGTTTGATATGTCAACAGGTTAAAGCAGAGCGACAGTTACCGAAAGGGATGCTTCAGCCTTTACCAGTGCCAGAGTGGAAATGGGAGAATATATCCATGGACTTTGTTGTGGGATTACCAAAGACATCTCGAGGTAATAATGCAATCTGGGTTATTGTTGATCTCTTGAATAAATATGCTCATTTCCTTGCTATACGAGATACTTTTTCCCTAGATCAACTTTCCCGTTTATATCTTAAAGAGATAGTCAGGTTACATGGAGTTACTCTCATTATTGTATCTGATCGTGATACCAGGTTCATTTATAACTTTTGGAAAGGCTTTCAGAAGTCATTGGGTACTAAATTAAATTTTAGTTCATCTTTTCATCCTGAATCAGATGGGCAGTCAGAACGAACAATTCATTACTTGGAGGATATGCTATGAGCTTGTTCTATGGATTATCAGGGAAGTTGGGACCAACATCTTTCCTAGGATGAATTTTCATATAATAACAGTACTCATTCCAGTATACATATGGCACCATTTCAGGCATTATATGGGAAGCGGTGTCAAACTCCAGCTTTCTGGGATGAAGTGGGTGAAAGGAAGTTGATGGGACCAGAATTGGTAGAAAAGATGGCAGAACAAGTTCTTCTAATTTAGAAGCACGTGAGAACATCTCAGAGCAGGCAGAAGAGTTATAAGGACAACAGGAGGAAGGATCTATCTTTCGAGGTAGGTGATCATGTTTTTCTCAAGGTTTCTCCTTGGAAAGTGTGAAGAGATTTGGTAAGAAAGGAAATCTGAGTGCAAGGTTTATTGGACCATATGAAATTCTGGAGAGAGTTGGATTAGTTTCTTACCGAGTGGCTTTACCTCCGATTTTATCTCAGGTACACAATGTTTTTCACGTTTCGATGTTGAGAAAGTATATGCCAGATCCATCTCATGTTTTGAGTCTAGAGGTAGTTCAGCTGGAAGAAAACCTATCTTATGAGGAACAACCGGTCCAGATACTTGACCACAGGGAGCAAGTGTTACGCAATAAGGTGATTCACCAGGTAATGGTTTTGTGGAAAAACCACATGATTGAAGAGGCAACATGGGAATCCGAAAATGCAATGAGGGATAAGTACCCCCATTTATTTGATAAGTAAATAAATTGCGGGGACGCAATTTTCTAAAGGGGGGAAGGATTTAACATCCCAAGTAAGTAATGAATAATATATATTTTTATCTATGTCTATTAATGAACTATATAGTGTTTTAGAGGATTAAAATTAAAATAAATCCAATCTTAAGCATGGAATACACTAATATTTTTAAAAGACTGTTTTACTGCCTTTTAATGGCAAACCATTTTTAAAGCTATATTTTGAAACTTTTATAAGCTATGTTGTCAAAATAAACTTATTCTTTATTATTGGGACATCAAAATTTACTTTGTGTGAATTTTTGGTATTTTTCAGACAATGTTCATTTTTTATGAATAGTGAAAAATACTGCTTTTTACATCAAAACTGATTTTTAATATAATTTATTTGTATGATTATATTATCTATTGAATTGGATTTGAAGTGGAAATAGAATATATTTTTACCATTTAATACAATGGTGGTCATTGTAATCAATTTCACTTTAAAATTAGACTTAAACTGGTGTCATTTTTTTGATACTTATTGTTTTATAAAAACACGGTATTTGCTCTAACAGCGGGAATTAATTATTAAATTAATTAATGTGAATTATATGTTTTGAATTTGGTAAAATAGACTTCATTTTTGAATTTGGAATATCAAATATAGCTTAGGGTAAAATTTTGGAAATTTTCTGAAAAACTTCAATTTTTGATGAATAATGAAACCACTAAGTCGTACTTATAAAAAACTGATTTTCCGTTTAAATGAAATTTTGCCATCATTGTGTTTTGAATTTCAAAATTCCAACCTACATGGTTGTCATGAAGAAGTAAAATGTGGTTCAATGAGATTAAAATAATTTTTTGGTGAATAGTAACTTTTAAGTTCTTAATCGCGATTAGTGGTAATTATTGTAGTTTAAGGTAAAAATAATGTTTTAATAGTATGAGATGAGCTTGAAACATGTCCTACCCTCATTGGTTGAGTCATGACCGACCATGAAAAGCCATGGGTCAACTTGGGGACCCCATGGAGCCACGTTGGTTGGGAACTGAAATAAATAACATTTTATTTAATGTAAAAGTAAAAATGACACAAACATCATATGTTTTACAAAAGCAAATTTTACATGGGGATATAAAGATCGTATTTTTGATTATAAATAGTTATTGGAAATATAAAACGATTTCATACATCATAGTATTTGTTTTATAATTTTTAGACTTTAAATAAATTAAATTATTTATGACATCATGATGATGCAGCGATGACCTCATTATTTAACAATTTAAATAAAATGGAAAGATAATGTAATATCTAAAACCTACACATGTCAAAAACCTATTGTATGGATAGATTTAGAACCCTTATCACCTTATACTCGAATTATATCAACGTGGGACCATTTAAATCCGAAACTCATTTTCAAATAAAGTAATATTTCATTACTTTCCAAGAGTGGCCCTCCTCTCCTCTTATAAAAGGCCCCCACCTCTACCTCATTACCCACACTCCCAAAGCTTTTGGCTCGTCCATCCACTTCCCATTTACTCTATCCAAATCCCTCTCCTCATCCTAGAGGATTCCCTTTGGGAAGAATCCTTTAAAAGGATTCCTTTAGGCTCAAATCCAAAGGAGTTACACTTTTAAAGGTAATTCATTCTCTCATGTTCATTTGTTTTATTTTACTTCTCCAACCCCCTAAACTCTTCTTATTTACTACTTTTGTAACAAAAAAAGTATCTTCAATATACTAGGATGTTTTTATAAGATTTATTCGATCTAAACTCTCACACAACTACATCAAATGGTTAAATAACATACGGTTTCCGTTGATGGTGAAATTCTGCCTCCCGAAACGATGATTGTTCAATACTCATTTAACACCTTAAAAGGTGGCCATTATGATGACACTATTTTTATATATGATATATAATATGTTTATGTTTTACTTAAGCTTCTGTATTTTTCCTTTTGGGTATACCTTTATTGTTTCCATTATGGGTAAACACGATATCTTCATTTTAGGAAGTGCAGACTACCGCCCCCTGAAAGTGATTTGATTCGTTAATACCATATGTGGGATGTGTAAAGGATAAATTTAATGATATTATATATGTTATTATACTGTAATTATAATATAATCTTATATCATTATGATTTTATTCCATAAAATACGATATAGAAATGGAAGTAGCGTTCATGCGTACGTACGGCTTACCCTCTCCATGAACGGTGCATTTCATTTCTTACCTCTAAATGTGATGTAATATTATAAATACATGTATATGATGAATATATATGATATATATGTTATCCAAATCTTTAATATTATTCTGGATATAATGAAACTTTGACCAAATTAACAACATGTAACTGTAAGAAGTTTATTTTTGACTTAAGAACCAAATACCGACAAAATGAACATTATTAACTTAAATGATTACATGATGTTCATAACATGGTATAAAAGGAATAATGAACGTGAAAAAGGTTCTTAATCAAGTAGATATTAACTCAAGTTTATTATTCAGGAGATTATAGAACGATCGAGTCAAGTCGGACCCGAGGTATGGGACTTCATCTCAATCTCCTTTCATTGAGGCATATTTTATTTTATACACAACTTTCTTTTATACGATGTATAATCCCCTTTGACTTTTACGTTTATTCAAAAGGAATATTTTTTATACGAAGAATTTACTAAACGATAAAAGAGAATGTTTTTGTCGTATGTATGCGGCGACAACGACTTCTCCGCCGTCGTGATCGTTATTTGAGTTTCGACATCCTATACAAGCCATACTTTTCTTAAAAGAAAAATTAATACCATGTTTTACTTTTCTTTTATTTTGGTATTGAAAATGTTTTTCATAATGTTTTTATATCAATGTGTTGTTTTGATATCTTGTGATTGAAAGGTGCAAATGTTATGTTTACTTTATGCATGTTTTATGTGATACAATTATGTTGAGGTTCTTGGGCATTATTAAGAAGACGGGTGGTTCCGTGATAGGCTAAGGGCGGGTGAGCCCGATATAGCTCTCCAATGCATTGGGTAACGTAAAGGAGTGAAACGTTAAGGTTTCTCTGATGAGATTTATGAAATATACTATGATGGGTATTCCAAATGTAGCCAAGAGGGTTACTCGCTACGTAAGAATGTTATGAATGCCTCAAGTTACCTTTATGTCTTATGATTTCTATGATTTATTAATTATTTGATGAGGTATGTTAAAGTGTTTATGTTTTATGGGTAAAGTATGATCTCATCCTTATGTATATATGTACCCATGTTTCCTTTCCATATTTTTATATCCCTTACTGAGCTTTTCTTTCTCATCCCATGTTTTTTGAAATTTTTTTCACAAGTCAAGGGAAAGGTACATGATATGATGATAGTGTCACAGAAGTGTCAAGATAGAATCCATGTTTATTTTAAATATGTTTCCATTAATGGGAATGAAGAATTCTATCATTATGTAACCACTTTGTTTATATGTGGAATGTAATGCATGTTTTATGATCTAATTCTCGAAAACTGTAAACCTGAAAAGATCCTCAATGTGTAATCTTGTAATAACTCAAGATTAAGTAAGGTTTAAGGCTGGGGCCTTATATTATCAATAAAAAATCATGCTATCACTGTTCTATAAATACATGATTCAGAGTGGTTTAAACATTCCATGCCATCTCAATAGCTTGTTGAAGCCTCAAAAGCAATATTTGGGATGTTTCATTTCAATTCATTTGAATTATACACGTCCATTCATAATACACTTCATATGATTCCATGTTAATAATATAATGAATTCTATTATTATATGAACAACTTTTAGATAGAGGTGTTGATCTTGAAACCCATTTAAATACATGTTACAAGCTTGTACAATATCCAATCGGCGTATAATTTTTATCTCAAACTACCATAATATTTGAGCATGATATGCATTGATTAAACTCAATAATGTATTAAAAGAATGGTGAATTCTTCTCTAAAACATCATGTTAAACATCAAATCCCAATAAGATTCAATTGAATATGGAGCTCCATGAATCCTTACTACTTTTTTAATGTATAATCGAGAAATATGACATATAGAGATATATTCTCACATATAAATGATGTCTTCCAACATAGTATGGTGAAGAACTAAAACACATAATTAAATAAACATAAAATATAATATAAACAATAATTCTTTTTTGTACAATTAATCATATGATCTAAAATTATAAAGGCATTAGATATTAAATGATATTGTAAAAAACATATACAAAACCAAAGTGTTTTATTTCTGTAAATGTTTCATAAAATATACTTAATTGGGATAAAATAAAATCATATAGGACCTCAAAATGTGTATAAATGAAATTGAAAATATGAAAAACCTTTAACTCATAAACATATGATTGTATCCATAAATCTAAAGTAAATATTTCGTTGATACATTTATATTATAAATTAAAATTCACTATTAATTCTTTATATAAGCACAAATCATATTCACAAAAATAATTAAAAACATGTGTTCAAAATTGGGTTGATATAATATCATATTTGATTTAATTATTTTATAATCCATCTAAAGGGAGATAATAAAATGAAATTAAAGTAAATAAAAAATAATAATATTTTTTTAGGGATGATTCATACAAAATAATAGATGACTGTTAAATTAAATTTGGGAAGGATCAATGTTACATAATAATCATGAAAAACATAATATGTTGTGATTCTGTAAGCGTTTCTTTTTTCCATTGCCTCTTGTGTTTTTTGGCTTGTAATACACCTTAACCATTGGATTGGGTCCTTTATTCTAATAATTATATATATCATTTCTCTTGAAAAATGAGAGTGTGGGTGGTTTATTAGTTGGAATCCATTTCTCCTATATTACATTAACATAACCATTAATTTCATTTTGACATCCAGGAATTAATGAAATTCCATTCAAAAATTAAATCACTTCCTAGTTCAATTCAAGTAATTTCCTTTACTCTTTCCTATAGATTTTTATCAAGATGATGGTAGGAATTTTCTTCCACCAATTTAGTTTTCTTGAGACACGATAATCAATTTCTAATGAAAATATAAGAATGGGGGGATATAAAAATTCAATTTTTTACCATTAGAAAAATTTGAATTAAATATCAATTCCTAACAATGAATTGTATAGCCAAGTCCTTTTTATGACTTGGATTGAGCCACCAAATAATCGTTAAATATTTCTTTCTCGGTTAATGATTAAATTTTAAGCATACCTTTACATTGTTATATAATTAACATCATAGGTACTAATAGAATCATCATTCATTTTTTATCATTGAATTTTTTTATCCAACATTGTTCATAGAATATGAGGGACAAACTTACATTGAAATTTACTCTTCAACTATTTTTATTCTATGGAGTTAGTTTCATCTTGTTACATTACATTCCCATTAAGAGTCCAACATTTAACATATTCACCTTGCAATGGATAAAAAACCAAAATGATTCTCTCATTAATTTAACACTAAATAATGGAACATATATTTTCATTTGTAATGATTTATTTCCTTGAAAGTAGTTGTTTACAGGAACCTTTAAATGAAGGTGGATGTGTTCTCATTAATGACCCAAAATAATTTTGTTCCCTCCATTTCACATTTGGATGTTAACATGATTCATATATTTTGAATGTTCTGTGAGAATATAAATAGTAATTTTCATTTTATATCTTTTAACATTTGGATTATAATGAAACCAATAATTAAATTTTTCATAAAAGTCACTACTAAAATGATTCCATTGGTGTCCAAAAATTTATTTTAACCAGAAATAATGGAATTAGAATAACTAACAATTTAGGAGAAACACATAATCATGAAAAATAATTTATATCATATCTAAATCAAGTCACCTTCTTTTCAATATTTTACCCCTTAAGATTAACCAATTCTATTCATGGATATTATTAAAATTATTCTTGATAGTTTTCAGTGATATTGTGAATTTAAAAATCATATACATTGGGTGTGCCAAACTATGTTTGAATGGAATCCGTTTTCATGAACTAAGAGTCAATTGAGTCCATCTCAATTTTCCCATTTCAATGTTATTACCCCAAGTTACCTATATTCCGGAGCCACATTGACTTGTCGTATCTATATTGGGATACAATTTCTAAGACACCAATTTTATTATCCTTCATCAAAGTCCCTAGAATTTTTATGTAGAAGGAATTATCCTTAGAGACATCATGATAAATATACTTGAGAATATCAAAAGGGATCTTAATAATGTATTTCTAATACTAATCCCCAATTATTGACAAAATCATTTCTATGATACCAACTATAGAAATAAAATATTTTATAAATAATTTCACAGCGTTTTTAAATAAATATTCAATAAATTTTCCAAGCAATTTATTGACGACTGAAATAGTTTAGTGTCATTTGATACTTGGAAAAATATTCTTATTTCATAAAGGCACATAAATATTTCCCTCAATGATTTTTTCATATAGTAATCCTCTTAGGAATACGCTATTTAAACCTGTATTTATAAAATGGGGAATGAAACAAAAGAAATAGTGAGCTCAGATCCATATGAATCATAAATGTATGAGATAAAAATTTATGATCATATGAAATCATAATATAAGATAAAGGGTATGTGATCCAGATCCTAACATAGGATGTCTGTACCCAACCTTTCATAGATCGTAAACATGATTCATGACATAAAACAAAATCATTTAAAAATAGAAAGACCATAAGGGAGATACATCATCAAAAATAAATTATTAACCATAAGATAATTTCATAATAAAGAGACCCCATATAAAATATAGAAATAGAAAATTCTATTTTCATTTTTTACAACCATTCACATCAACATAGTCTATATTCACTTATCACACGTTTCTACATTATGGATCATGATACACTAGTTTCCCATTGACGATCAAGACCCACCGATTTGTTATAGTGGATCTAGACCATTAACTTTTATTTCATTATTATCTAATATGACATAATTATTTATGCATTTCATTGGATATAGATATAGGTACCTCCCATCTCATAATGAAAACTATATTTATATGTGCTAGATAATCATAAAATGACCGTCATATCTTCTAATCATATCCCAAGTAACGAAAATTAGTATCATAAAACTATTATCAATTCCCCATTTCATAACCCTGAAAAGTCATACAAGTCTCATAAAAAATTATCAAAATATGTATTAACAATCCCGAGAAAAAAATTAGGATGGTATCATTCAATCGTATCCCAAGTAAATCATAAGTAATATCGTATTATATCATCAAAGATGGAAAATTATTTTTAATGATAACTTGGAATATATATTTTGGAATACAACCCTTCCACTTTTAAGAACTATTTTTATAATGAAATATTTAAAACATATTTTTCCTAAAAAATATGCTTTGAAACATAAAATGTAATCTTTATAAATAAATTAATAAATTTCTAGAGTAAAATATACTTTCAATTTTAAAGATAATGTTATAATTCTAATAATTCATAAAAAAACATCAAAATACTTTATTTTTATGTAAGCTTCAAATCATATAATTTTTTATTTAAAATAATTACTTCATCATGATGGAAGAAAATACAATTAATATCAAGAATTTTAATACAAAGATTTAATTCACATTTTCTATAAAAGTTTAAAGTGATTTATTTAGAAAAATAAATGAATATTACATTTCGTTTTATTTTAAAAAGGTCAACATGTGTAGAGAAATCAATAAAAAATCACATATTATGATGTAAAATATATTATGATTTTTTAGAAAACATGATTTTTGATGAAAGGGGATATTTAACAAATTATAGAAATAAATTCAAATTTCATTAAAAATGATCCTTTAAACACATTAGTACTCAATGAGAGGAGAATAATGGGAGGGCATAAATTCTCATGATATAACTATATCAGATGAAATTACATGATTTTCATGATATAAGGGTCATAATATTTCATCATTGATTGTATAAACATTAATTACCATGATAATCATTGAGATTGTATCATAAAACCCATACCATTTTGTTCAATATTTTACTACAAAACCCAAAAATTTGAGAGAACTAAATGGATACATAAATACCAAAAACATTATGGAAGAAATCATAAAATATAATATTTGTCATCATTTAAATAAAATAAATTAAATATGTAGTATATATGTCCTATGTCTCGCAGAAAATTGATGTGAGACTGAAATCCCACAAAAAGAGTATCAACATCATTCATATTAACTAAAAACTTAAATATGATAAATATTATTTTTTTATACATAAATTAATGATCTATACATATAATTATTACACCACATATGTTTTAATTATTACCTTTTATTACCTGTTTATTTACAAGACATTGCTAACCTCATGTTTAAGGAAATAACTACATTATTTTCTCGTGTACATAGTAATTTGTTATTTTTAATTCATAATTAAATCAGGGGAAAATCATCTAAATAATATTAAGCATGACATAAATATAATATATATTATTTATTTATTTATTTAGATTTACTCATAGCATTAATATATTGGTGATGAAATAAACTATTCTTGTGGATGGTAGGTTGTACGTATGCATGAACAATGTTTCCATATTCATGGTGGAATTAAAGAATGAAAAATAATATATTTCCATTAATGAATCATTATAAAACCATCTATTTAATTTTTAGGTACTCTTAAACCATCGTTTTTGTCAATCATTATTTCGGGTTATTCTGAAGTCATTTTTGGTGGAGAATTTAAAATATTGAAAACTAAATGGTTATATACATGGTTAGAGCCTTGTTTATAAAAACTGTGAACACATCCATAGTAAACCAATCATCTCTAAGAAGCAGTTGTTTTCTCAGGTTGAAAATTTCATGAATAAATATGAAACAACAAAGTAGAATCCATGAACCCCGGTAGAGGGGAAAATGGTTATGGCATATTGTCTGTCTAACCATACGACCCTTCCCAAATGACCATGCCGATGGTGATTTATATTTCAAAAATTTATTAAAAATATTCTTCCCCATTTTTTCCTACCAATCAACATAAAATTATTATAACTCAATATTATAGTTCTTATTGTCCAACAAGAACCCTTTTTGTCTTCTCCAAACCCATTTTAGGCAGATGAAATTTTACTAAACCTCATTCTGATACCAATATAGTATGTGATCTTACATAATTACTTATATCACAATTTTTCTTTATATCCAGCATAGTTGTTGTTATATAATTATTATTTTTTATCTATACCATTTTTTTCGAATCATGACTGTGGTTTTGTTTTTAGATCTCTTTTTTCATCATTGGTCACTAGAAAATCTTATTTTGGGTGCTATGTAATGTGATCTCCAGGAATATTATATGTTGTTTTTTTTAAAATTAGTTAATTGCTTTATCTATGAATTTAATTAATGATTGAAATTTCTTTAAAATTAATTAAAAAAATAATTACAATGTATTTTTTTAATTGGAAATTTATTTTTGTATTTATTTTTGAAAAAACACATAATTCCAAAGAAATAGTAAATTGGTGAATGAATGGAAATTGTTTGATATTTGAGAAATTAATTTTCAATCATATTTTGATAAATATGTATTTGGTTTATTTAACCAGAACCTATGATTGTTCTTATTCTAAAAAGGAAGGAAATTGTTAATAACCCATTTTTTTATTTTAATATCAAATTTTCATATTGAAACTAGAAATTACGAAATTGTATTTGAAGATAATTTGAAATTATTTTCCAATTATTGATTTATTTATTGAGAACATTTAATCCAGGGTAGTTGGTAGGATATTTTGGCAAATCATGATAGGATGATAATTTTGTAGATATATATTAATAATGAAAACATTAAAAAATATAAATATGAAGATTATATTCTGGATGAAACATTGATAAGTCTTAATTAAATATATCATATGGGATGTGTTTACACATATTTCTTGATCACTATTATAATAATGTGATGATCCTATAATTTTGAAATTACTGTCCCATATTCCATAAAACCATGGTGCTAATTGTGATTACATTTATATATATGACACTAATTGTGAAACTTCGTTAAAAATTCCTAGTGCATTATATAAACTATATTAAATCAAAAGCATACATAATACAATTTCTGAAATTTTTCATTCATTTGATATGAAAAGAGTGTTTTATTTTAAAAATAAAATTGTATGTCCATTCATGTTTTATCAAAACGTTAATAATTTATTTGGTTTATTATTATTGGATATTATTATGGAACATTTTTCGAGAGCCTACTGGATTTTCTATCACACTAAATAACTTTTCTATTAAGATCTTATATATTTTAGTCTACCGAGATTGAGAAAAGGGAAAATGACACTTAGGGGAGGTGGTTATTCTTTAATCATTCGCCTTGGAGTGTCGATACCTATTGGATGTTTGTTTTTTCATTTCAATATTGGTACATTGATGATGTATTTTAAGGTTTTTATATACCTATTATATTTCTAGTACCATATCATTTTGGTTTTTTCACATATAGATATTTTTCTATTTATTCCACTATATATATATGGAAAAATCATTCTTTGTTTTATATTGTCTCATTCCAGTTCGAGTAAGAAACTTTTGGGGATTGAGAATGGCCCTTAGTATATATTAGAGTTGGATCGTGTATCAAGGTACTACAGAATCCGATATGGTTCATCAAAATATGGTTTCAAAGATAGATTGAGAATATTTCCATGATGTCAGTATGTAGTTGAGAAATATTTTTATAACTTTAGATTGAGTTTCAGGTGAGTTTATAGCCACATATCATCATAATGATCCTAAAGTCAATATTGGTGGGTTTATAAAGACACATTAAGGATTAGTTATATTATTTTCATAATTTTTATTTTGAAATGATGAAACCCAAATCCTATTATTCTATTTGATGTGATTAATTTATCTATTTCTCCATCTTGAGTGTCGGTTTGAGTAATATTCTGATATCTTCAATGTAGTTTCTTATTGTTGTGTAAATTAATTCCTCTTGGAAGACATATGAATAGGTTCTACGAGGAAGCTATTGATGAACCCTAATGAGAGAATACTATTGTCGAAAATAATTTTGATGAGGTTGATTTTATGATGTCAAAGTTATAAGAGATTAACCTACACCCATTCTTGTTCAGGATACAGTAGTGGAACCTAAATGGTATAAATATCAAAATCATTATTTGTAGTTTCTTCATTAGAAACAATGTTATTCATAAGTCTCTAATGATCCAAAAGTGGTTGAGAATAATATGAAAAATATTTAGATTTACTTATATTTCTTGGGAAATGCCAATGATATTATGGTAATGTGTGATACCATTAAGATTGAGGGGACTATAAGGATTTGGATGGATAACTTCATAAAATAGAATAATCATGAATGTTTAGATTGTAATTAATTAATGTTTATTTTCATTGACATGTTATATCCATAGTATATGGTTCTGTCTAAGACTCTGATGTTTCTCAAATTCTCAAAAATTGATAGGACCATGGAAAAATATGTGAACCTATTCACTTAGATTTTTAAGATTTTACATAATATTGTATCAACATAGAATATTGAGACTCAATTTTTCATGATTAGAAGTTTCTTTTAGATTCATTGTTATGTTTTCTACATTAATCCCTCATCTTATAAAAAAAATTTATATTCTTCATTGATGGTTGATATTGATAAGGGTAATAAGTCAGGGTTGATGGGAGATCCTTTGATTCCTAGAAGATGTTTTGTGAGTTCCCATAAAGGGAATAGAAATAATTATGAGTCTTGTGGTGGACCATTATAATAGTGGTATTCTAGACCTCCTGGAGGTACAAAATGTGGACTGTTCAGTTACATCCAATGTTTTTATATGAATCAAATTTGGAATGATGAAACCGAGATATGCAAATTCTAAGGAAGTCCATAACTCTTACATTAGTTAAGACAGATATTTTTTCACAATATTGTGTATCTCGATCATCCAAAACAAAAATTTAATATGAGTAAATATAATGCTTCAATATCTAAGGGGATATATCCAAAAGAATCTAGATTGAATCATATTAACATAGTGGAATAGACTATAGTGGAATCAGATATGGTTTATGCGATTGATAGGTGTACTGTCACAATAGCTTTGTCATTGTTGACTACTTTATTAGATACTAGTGTAGCTGAGTCATTCATTTCAAATCATGTTGTAAATTTTCTAAACACTACTATGTATATGTTATCATATCCTATTGATATTACTACACTACACGGAACAAAGAGATCATAGTATATATGTTATCCATCGGGTGTATGATCGTTATTAGAGAATGATATTTCATGAAACTATCTCTTTCATCACATCTAACCCCTCAATGTCATATTTTGGATGGATTGGATCATTTATAATAAGTAAGGAATTTTTTTACACCTTTGATGTGTAATGATTAATACATTTGTTGGGGCATGTCATATTCTTCTGGGGGAATAGGACATATAGTCTAGTTGAGTAGGAACTTCTTATCCAAAAATAGGGAAAGTAATAGTAGTATATTCTTTTGACCTAGAGATATAATACTTGAGTGATGATATCCATTTTGTTAACATGGATTTTGATGAATTTTTTCATGTAAAATATTTGGTTATTCACTGGTATGGGAGGTGGAGTTTTGTACTGATTTTGTCCCAGGTACTCAAACATTGTCTGTACCTTCTAAACATGAGGAACTAGATAAAAATAATGAGTTTAAGATATAGTTTGAAGAATTTTTAGATAAAGGGTTTATTCACCCAACTTTGTCTCCTTGGGAATGCTTGTTCTATTTTATATGAAATGTAATGGCATGCAGTGCATATGTGATATTTTCCTAAATATAGATTAGGCCACGGTAATGAAAAAAGATTAGTTTTCTAGATATGAGACATTTTTGACCAGTTGATAGGGGATAAGTTATTTTCGATGATTAATCATTTAGCTAGTTATCACTAATTGATAATAAGGGAATATGAAATTCTAAAAATTTCATTTTGGATTAGGTATGACGATTATGAGTACTTTTTAATTCAATTTTTTAATACTAATGTTCTTAAATTATTTTTAAAGGTGATAAAAATAAATTTTCACAAGTATCATGATATATTAATGGTGGTCTTTAGGGAGGAAATAATGCTTTACTATATGTTTGAACAGGATCCTATGAATTAATAGTGAGTTTTTATAAAATTGTTGAGAAATAACATAATCTATACCAAGATACAAAAAGTATTTTTGTAGATTTCGGAAGTGAAGTTATTAGGACTTGAGGTGTTATAGTATTTAATTTTAGTTGTTCTTGATATGGTGAAAGTTATTACAACATTTGAGAAAACTATATAATGTTTCAGGATTCAATTTTTCTTGGGGTTATCTAGATATTATCACTAGTTCAAAGTTTATTTCTTGATTTTGGAATCTCTGATCAATGATCTAACATGTAAGGGAGTTATCATTTCATGGGATGAAAGTAATTAATGTTCACTTTTTGAACTTAAATAAAAATTGAATATTTTACTACTTTGGAACATTACAATGGCTCGGAAGGGCTACATGGTCTTCTATGATGCTTCTAGTTTAGGTTTTCACTGTGTTCTTATATATGATGATCACATAATTATGTTTGTCTGATGTAAGAAATGGCCTCACAATAAGAATTATACAACCTAAAATCTTCATCGCATATCCATGATCCATGAACATTAGAGTTGGTGGAATTACATTCTCAGAGAAAATGTTTATAGTGTAATCTAAAAATGTATGAATCTAAATTTTTATTCTATCATTGTTATACATTTCAACTAGACAAGACTAATCACTATAGACCATTCAGTTTACTTCATTCACATCTAATACCGACTTGTAAGGGGAATGGGATTTATATGGATGTCTGGATTGGGTTTCCATGTACATAGATACTGAGTAATCTGATATTGGTTGTGATCAATGGACATACAAAATAGGCTCACTTTATACGCATTAATGATAAAACCAAAATTGAGGAGAATGAAAAAATCTTTGTTAGATTGATTTTCAATTTTAATGGAGTTTCATCAATAATATTATTTGATATAGTATCAAATGTCACTACTTTATTATGAAGAGGACATCAGGCAACATTCAGATGTAAGGGTTATTTTACTAAATATTAATATTTATAGAAGAATAAAAAATAGTGTGGTATATATACATTTTTTAGGATATGGATCATGTTTGGGTCTGGGATTTTAGTGGATCTAGGACAACCATTTGGGACTAGTTGAGTTGACCTCTACGAATAGATACATGTCCATGAATTGAATAGCTCCTTTTGAGGACTTGTATGGTTGGCCATGTAAATATCCATTGTGTTGGTTAGATATTGG
Source organism: Viscum album (assembly GCA_963277665.1). Lineage (NCBI taxonomy): Eukaryota > Viridiplantae > Streptophyta > Magnoliopsida > Santalales > Viscaceae > Viscum > Viscum album. The sequence goes on from OY728159.1 coordinate 502,058,934, forward strand.
TGAAACTACCATGGTTGGTAAATATTTGTTCTAAGATACATAAATAATTATTTAGCTGATTTATTATAGAATGCTAATACCAAAAATATTGTATATATTATATGATTATCATGGTCATATACCATTGGTGTGGTCAGTTGGTGTCCAAATATTCGTGAACGTTTTCTTTCATTTGTGACATCAGTTGGTTGTGATGAAAGGAAATCATTCTCTTCATTTTTTTGGACCTTTTGAGTTTGTTAAGAATATCGGGAAAGTGGTTTATCATTTAGAACATCATCCATTATAAGGTCCTAGAATTAAAAATTTACTTAATCTCGAGATAAGTTAGTAATTTCACTTTAATTAACATCGAGGATATTTTTATGTTTTTCAGATCTAGAGAATTATGTTATAACTTATACTTATCAACATTAATATTACAAGTAGAAACTTCTACTGTATATAAATTTTTTTATATAACAAAAATTATTTATAAAGAAACATGTTACTTTTCATGTTTGAAATAAAATTAATTATCTTTGATCCCATCCACGACTCTATTAATCTTTATGACCAAGGAAAAAGATTTCAAAAATTGGAATTATCATAAAACACTAAATTAGGGATATAAAATAAAGAAATAAAATAGTAGTCCATGATTACATACAAATCAAATAAATATTAATTTTTAATAATAAATCATAAGATATTCAATATTACGTATGAAATAATCTAATTTAATAATTAATCATAGATATAATAATTCATAATGGAAACTTGTGACATCCATATCATACATATAGTGTATCCTTCATAGCTACATATGGAGTTCTGTTTGGAATACCCATGACAATATATTCAATAATTCTATTAGAAGAAACATTAAGGTTTACCTTCGTCATGTTACCCAATTCAATAGATTTCTATCTTGGGCTCACCATCCCTCGATTTATCATTGAACAACCTGTATACACATGAAAACTCCCATGAACCATAACATAATCAAAACACATAAAACATTTATATAGGAATGATTAAATTTCCACATTGAAATCACAATATATCAATACAAGATATTGAAATAATCAATGATTTATCAAAACCGTTTTCAATACCAAAAAATGTAATAAGGTTATATGGTATTTTTTTAAAAAAACATTGCATCTTGTTAAGGATGCCAAATATTAGATAGTTCTCACAGTGGTGAAAAGGTCATTGATGCCACATACGTTAAAAAGAAACATTCATTTTGTTGTTTAGTAAAACAGTTAGTAGATAATTATTTTTGAAAATATTTGATTTAAATTAAAATAAAAATTTTATAATTAGACACTATATAAATTAAGTTCATTTATAATAAAAAATAAGCAACAATGAAAGGATATTTAGACGATGTCCCTTACCTTGAACCTGATTTGTCTCATTCATTCTTTATATTCATGAAAAATAAACTGATATTTATTTCTACATGATTCAATAACTTTTTCAGGGTTTTTATAATTTTTTTAGTATTTATCATCATTTTATCAAAATAATATAATTATTTATGTGAATATCGATTTTTTTCGATATTTGGGACTTAAGTCGAAATATGAAATAGTTTTAATCTTAATTGTCCCTGTAGTTAAAAGTCCATCATCACTAGAAAATTATTCATGATTAAATTATCATATATATCCAGTATATATTTATTTTGATCTATTAGATATGTATAATGAATATTCCATAACATATAGAAATAAGAAATGAAAAGCACCGTTCATGGAGATAGTAAGCTGTACGTACACAATGAATGCTAATTTCATTTATTTATCATATTTAACAGAATAAAAACTAAATGATAGACAAGTATTTTATAATTTTAGTATGATTTCATTTTTTATATATTTTACATAATTTATTTAATTCCATCCTTTATGTGTTCCATGTATGGAATGAATTATTCATATCACTTTGAGGGGGTGTTAGTTAGCAATCTCAAATGAAAATGTCATATTTTCATAATATGGATAGAATAAATGTATGTTGTAAATAAAAAATACAGAGTCATAGAGACAATATGAATATAATATATATCATGTATAAATACAGGGTCAGCATAATGGCCATGATGAGAGGTTGTAAAATAAAATCGAACAATCATCATTTCGTGAGGTAGTAGTTCATCGTACACAAAAACATTAGGATCATATCCATTTAATAAAGGATTGTGTAATTTTATTTCAAATAATACTCATAAAAATCCTATAATATTTTGTATACTAATGTTTTTTTCAATAAATGAATAATAATATCTGAGGGAGTGTATAAGGAAAATAAAATTAAAGAACATAAGAGAAGGTGTAACCCAAAAATCGGGTAACTTCTTTTGATTTGACCCCAAAGTCTTTACTTAATAGCCTTCTGACCAAGGTAACGCTTATATGAGTAAGGGAGAGATGTTTTGAACATATATGGGCCGAATTTGGATGAGTCAAGGGGTTTGATAGGTTTTAGTACATGGGTATAGGTTGTGACCTTTTATAAGAGGGAGTAGGGGCACTTTAGGAATCTTTATAAATAAAATTTTATTATAAATTCCATTTCTATTAAAAAAGGCCCAAAAATAATTTATTTAAAAGATAAGATGATGTTGGTTCTAATACCCATCTTATAATAATTTTTAGAAATGTTTTGAATATTTTTTTTATCCTTATCATTTTTGTTTAACCCTTATTTTTCAATTTTTTATCTTAACGTGATAACAAGTTAGTTACACATTGTGGGATAATGTAAATACCATATCAGGTCAAATAACCAAAAAATGTTATTTATGACATATATGAACTTATCATAGCAATATTTATTAATCATCGTTCATTAGGAATTTAATATCATTTAATAAACTATTTTATGTTTTAAGTTGTCATTTTGAAAATTTTCGACACTATTCATGCGTGACATTTTAAAAATTTATAAAAACATTATTACATTGAAAATAAGGCATTAACTATAATATAATACATAAATATCTCCATCAAAGCTTTGTATTCAGTTCAAATAATCAGATTACATATATTTTAATATTTATCATAACATTTATTTTAATCCTTTATTAATTAACCAATCACTGTATCATCACTGTGTCATAATTATATTTATTTATTTAATGTCAAAAAATTAAAAATAAAATATAATGATGTAGGAAATCATTTTATATTTCTATTTACTACTTGTAGTCATAGAGATAAATTATATAACCCTGTATAAAAATTGTTTTATTAAAAGATATATGTTTATGATATTTTTCACTTTAATTTAAATTAATTCTTATAAATTTTCATTTTCATCTCCATGTGGCCCCATGGGGTCTCCAAATCCACAAAAGGGTTCCCATGGTCGGTAATATTTTATCCAATAGTGTTAATACATTTTTCAGGATTGTTTAATATTATTAAAATATGATATCTTTGCCTTATTTACCATATTTACCCTTTAACCATGGTAAATAAAATAATTACTACTGTTACTATTCATAATTCCCAAAAACTATAATGTACCAATTAACACAATTAATACATTTTGATTTGAAATATGTAATCCATTTTTTCAAATGAAAAACAAATAAGTTTCATTAATTAATTGAAAATTAATTACCGCTATCAAAAAAATAAATGGGGTTTTAAGATATAATATTATCAAAATATCGACATGTGTTTATTACCAACTTCATAGTGAAATTATTTACATTGAACATAATTTTATTAGATTATAATAATATATTTTATTTATACTTTTAAAATAGTAAATATTATTATTTAATCATATAAATTATCTCAATGAAAAAAGTTGTTTTCAATTAAAATTTAGCATATTATATTGTTCATCAAACATGCTAGTTATTATAAAAATATAAAAAACTTATTAAATTTTTTTTTGTTGTGACGATTGTAAATAATAAGTTTATAGTGTCCAATTGAACAGATAAAGGTGTAAACAACTAAATTTAAAAATGGTTTTACATCAAAAGCTGTTAAAATTGCATTTTTAGAAAAATATTTCTTCTATCTAGAAATATTGAATTTGTTCTTATATCATACCTAGAAAGAATATAAGATGATTTTAAAACATTATATAAAATATATAACATATATTTTTAATTAAATAAAAATACATAATGAGTGATATTATTTTATAAACCCAATTCTTCTCTTTTAAATTGTTTTTCATAAAAAACACCTCCTTTATATTTAATTGATTTTTATTTACATATTTATTAAATTTGGTTCAAAATGAATAATTATTTGATCATGTGTAAACCATATTCAATAATTATGTTGAAACTATTCATTATCATCATTCCAATGACTAAACATTAACTACAAAATAAAATAGTAATAAAATTATTGTATTATTTTTTTAGCTTAACTCAATGTTCTTTTCTATATATGAATTCAGGGAAACCATTGTTGTGCTTCGAGTAAGATATCCAAAAAATGATCCCCTTTATCATGAAATTAATATCTTATTTATATGTATTAATATAAATAAAAAAATATTATAGTATACCTACTTGGTACCTTATATCCTTCCCCCAATTAAGAAAATTTTTTCTCGCAATTTTATAGTTTTTCTTGGAAGCATCGTTGAAAGTCTCACTTTATAAAAAGATTCAATAAAAATATCACAAAAAATAAATAAAGACATGTACAAATGTCACCTAATATAACACATTCTAGGATTTAATTTAGTAAAACATGTATATGGAAGAGAAACAATGTGTCATGTTCGAATGGAGAGTGACAGAAAACTTGATCAGGAGAATGTAAACTACCATAAAACCCTAATCTTGTTATGGGTTAAAAGTTCATTTGTTTATTTATAGGTAAAGTAAAGTGAAAACATTTTTTAAGTTCCTTTATAAAAATTTAATGAATTTATTTTTGGGATTTCTTAAGAAAATAAGGAAATATACTGAATTTTCTAGTATAGTTTCATCCTTTAATAACATTTGACCACAAACACATATTTTCATCAAATGATTAGTATTTAGGATGACTTGGTCACATATAAACATCTAGAATCAACTTCTATAGAATCAAAAAATCCAAAAAAATGATAACTATATTTTCATCCTTTCTGTAACCATTATCCAAAACCCAAATGGTTAGTACAAGATTAATTAATTCCCAAAAAGGAGAATCTGTTATAAAAATAAATACTACTCTTAATCTCCAAGAATCCACAAACAATACTCTAATGTTCAACAAGTACCATTCAATAAACAAATGTCCATCAAATTATTGAAAATAATTCAAACTATTGTCGAATCCTATAATTCATGAATATTTTATCACAAAGTCTTTCCTGATAAATCTTATTATTTATCTCCAAATATCATAGAATACTCTTAATGTCTCAGAAAGAAAACTAATTAACCAATCACATATTCTCTATAATAGGTCAATCATTTCCATAAATAAAACAAATTTCCATATGTCTAGAATAAAAATATATATTAATCCAAAATAAAATATATCCATTACTCCTAAAATTAAATCTCATAGTATTCTATTTTTTATAGGAAAATATTGTTTCCCAAAATGAAAATGTCATCCAAAATAACAATTTTCACTTAATCACAAAATAATATTCCTATACTAATTCTATCCATTTGTTAAACCATTTTATCCAAATATATACGTATTCATGATCTATAAATCATTTCAATAAAAAAGAATAATTCTCACTAACTATGAACTTCACGTAGTGTAGTGGTAGGCGATAAATCCTAGTCGCACAATCATAGTGGGTTTGATCCATGCAGTTATGTCTGATGTGACATGTTGTCATGCTATCTATGTCTTATCCCTTTTGAAAACTATGAAATTTTATAAAATTACAAAAAATGTGATATATTAAAAAAAGAAATAACCATAACATATTTAACCTCGAATTCTATCTCATACCACATATATTTCATCCTAAAATTTAATAACATGTAATTTCCTCAAAATCAAGAATCAAACAATCCCTAATGCTTTTTTATAACTATATCCACAAATTAATATATTTTTATTTCTTACATAAAATTTTTATATAAAAAAACATATGGGTTACAAATACTATAATTATTTAATGAAACCCCTTCATTAATATATTTAAACATATAATCATTTCTAAATCAAACATAACATTTCAATTCCTAAAATGTAGACATCTTAATCATAAAAAATACTTCATGATCCTTGTCCAAATTTTTCCTTACTATTATTTTACACTTCATTCCTAAAAAAATCATCCATAATGTCTTAACAATTCAATAATTTCAAAACATGGTCTATGAAATAATCCAGTCCTTTAATAGGTTATTTACATTTTCCTCATATTCAATAGGAATGGGATTAGGATTTGATAAACATATATTTGTACAGTCCTGGTGATCCAATTCCTGAACATTCTTTGTACGAAATATATTTTCATAATGACCATGCATTCAATAATTAAAACATCAATTGATCCCTCAAATATAACACCATTCCCTTTCATAGAGCCAACTTAATTCTTCATTTTTCCTTGGTAGGTTATTGTTTTATAACCTTTATTACCACATTTATATCATCTTCTCATCCCATTGAAACATTTTCATAAGTTATTGTTTCTAAATCACTGACATATAAAATTTGGAATACACATAACATTGTGATTATTACCGAAAGTCCCATGGGATTCATTTATCGCATATATGAAGGATCAGAGAAATCACCAAGGTCCAAGTGGTCAATCATTACTCAATATAGTTTGCAAAGGATAACCACAAGATTTATCATTGCGGCTCCCATGTCATTTGGTTTCTTATTCAAAAATCAAGCAAATTTCCTTCACATCTATTTCTACTTTGGTACCTTCTAGATCTATCCATTTACTAAAACCAAATGTTTACTGTGAGAATATTTGTAAAATCATCATATTATTTGTATGATGTGGGTAGACATTAATATAAACTTTTCCATTCTATCTTCAACTCATTCAATATATCTAAAATAACTATGACTCATTTTAATATTCTAACCATTATGGTTATATAGTTCATTACACTTATGGTTAAATAACATCCTACCCTCGATTTTTATCCAAACCAGCCTCTAATGCCTATTATAAGGCCCTAAACATAACACATTACTTAATCATGCGAAAATACAATAATTTGACATTAGTTCACATCAAGGATGTTTTCAGGTAAAAATAATTATCTAATAAGGTCATAACATATATATATATATATAACAACTTGAATATTGCTTGTAGACACTTCAACTCAATATCATTTTTTATAAAACAAAAAATCATTAAAAAGAAACATTTTTCGTATCATGTCTTAAACCACAAGACTTTTCATTGATCTCATCCCTGACTCTATTATTCTTTAAGCCCAATTGAAAAAGTTTCAAAACATGTGATGGGAATACAAAGCGTAGAAAGGGATATAAAATAAGTCGATAAAACATTATCCCATGAATACATAAAAATCAATGAAATCATACTTTTTACTCATAAATCACAAGATCGTTACTATAATGCATGATATCCATATATTTCCGAACAACTCATAGAAATCATAATTAATAAAGGTAACTTATGGAATTCATGATATACTTATAGTGTATCTTTCACAGCTACACATGGAGTTACGTTATAAATACAAAAACAGTATATTCCCTAAATCTCTTAGAAGAAGCATTATTTTTTACCACCTCCAAGTTACCCAAGGAATTAGAGAGATACATAAGGCTCATGGGTCCTCGTTTTATCATGGAACCACCCATATACATAAGAAATTCCCATGACCTATAACATATTACTTATAAATATAACAAACATAAAGGAAATATAACCTTCTAACAATTTAATAATAATATATAAATTAATAATATTTACATAATCAATTTTTTATAAAATAAAATTTCATTTCCAAGACATATAAAAAATATTTATGGAATTTATTATAACAATTAAAAACAATTTTCCCTATTAGGGATTCTAAATATCAAATAATACTAACACTGGTGAAAATGTCATTGTCGCCAGTATGTTAAAATGAAATAGTCATTTTTTGGTTTAGTAAAAAGCTTCATAGAAAAATATTCCTTTAAAAAAACATTAAATTATATTCAAAGAAAAATTATATAATTATACACCATATAAAAAAGGTAGAGTATAAACCAAAATATACCTCAATGAATGAAGATTGGGACAAAGTCACTTACCTTGAGTCTGACTTGTCTCATTCGTTCTTTATATTCCTGAATAATAAACATAGCATAACTATAATTTTAAATAATAATAATATTATTGCATTATTATTTATTGTATAAAAAAATGTTCTGTGAAACAGAAGATTTTGGTGAAAGTCGTTGATACTATTCATTCCCACCCTTTCAATGGCTAGGAGTTATATACAATTTTATTTAATAATATTATTATATTATTATTATTTTTATATAACTCAATGTTGTGTGAAACATAAGACTTTTGTGAAACCTGTTGTTGCGTGTAATGTATGCTATCAAAAAAATTATCCCCATTAACATAAAATTAATATCTTATTCATTATTGGTAATATAAATAAAAAAGTATTATTTTACAAATACATGTTTCATTATATCCATAGTTTTTGTTAATACTTAATGTGTTCCATGTATCATAGCTACAAAAAGATCAATCTGTTTCATACCATGATCTATGATGGTGTGTTCTTAATGTTGAGGTTCATTTTTATATGAATTATAATCTAATCATATAGAGGATTGAAAAAAGTCTCATTATTAAAGGATGATACACTTTTCAAGCAATAAGGAAGAAAATTTATTATAGGAATGACATGTATGAGAGGGAAGATGTTATGAGATAATAACGGCCTCGTTATTTGATTTGTAAACATCATGATAGGATTATTTGGGATAGAATGTTTCAATGGAAGAATATGTTTTTACCAAATGTTTCATATTTTTATGTATTCCTTGACTCTAATATTTGATTATTCTTTTTTGGGGGTTTGTCTCAGGTTTTTGTGGATGAAAAAATGATGCTCATTTGAAAATTTTGTGTTGCACATGGTTAGTAAATGTTTACCCAAGTTCTAGACCCCCATTGTAAACCATGAAACTCTATGAAAAAGGGGGTTTGCATGGTTTGAATATGGTTTGAAAAACCATTCACCCACTATGTAGAAACCATGTAATACACTATAGAGGACTGTGGTTAGGGTGAACAGTTTTTCTAATTGGGTGATCATGCCCAGCTAACAAAGTATATAATGATTTTTTTATCCCAAACCTATTAAAATAATTCATGAACCCAATTTTTACATCACTATTAACAAAAACTACAAATAAATTGGAATCATATGACTTAGAGGCTCTCATGTACCCTTTTGAGATCGTCCAAACACATTCATAGGCATATTAAAGAATGGAAAAACTCATTTGATACCGCTCTAGTAAGTGATATTCTCATGTTTCTTCTCTCCCAGTCTCTATTTATTCCTTCATATGATTTTTTTACCATCATGTTTTTGAGGGATCTTAATTGTTTTCTTTGAAATCATGATTCATTGTTTATTTTGGGATATCTAATTCGATGTTCATTTTTGGAAACTCCCCTTGATTGATTTGTGTTACTTGATCTCTGTTATAATGGTAGGATGATCGAATTATGATTTTGCAATTTCTTATCCTTGAATTACATTGTTATCTATTTTTTTCAAAACTATTATGAAAAAATAGTTATATATGAATTGGAAATTGAAAATAGATTTGGCATGATATTTCATTAATAAAGGAAAATTATAATGACATTGGAAATTGTGATGTTATTTGAAATTGGTGGAATTTTTTAAAATTTATTTGTGAACTTATTTAGATAAAATATATTAAATTTATATGAAAATGACATATGATTGCTATTAACCCGAAAAATGTGTGAATTGATTAAAAACCCATGTTTTGGTTTTTAAAGTGAAATTGGCATATTGAAGCACGATGTAGTTGAATTTAATTTAAAGCTAATTTGAAATCATTTTCCAATTATTGATTGAATGATTCAACACGTGAATGACTACGTATTTATTGATTTTCATAGCAAAGTTACACTAAGACGATAATTCCATAGTATTAGATATATGATGAAAACTCTAAAAAATATAATTAGGTAGATCATATTCTTGATGGAACATTTGTGATTTATAATCACGGTGATCCAAAGAGATGGGTGTTCAATATTCCATGATCACAGATATCATAGTGTGGCAATCATAAAACTTGAATCTAATGTATCATAAGAAATATTTCTATGGTTATTATTGTGTTTACATTGATATATATATATCATTTATTGTGATACTGATGTACTCCTTCACAATATTTTTTATAAATTGTTTAATAATTTTCATTAATGCATCATTTAAAATGATCCAATCATTTCAAATGAAAATAATGTTGTGTTTTAAATACAATGTTGTAATAATATTCCTATAAAATTTAATATTGAATGCCTTATTTATTTAATTATAATGGAATTTTAATATAGAACAGTATATGATATAATACTATTTTTCAGCTAATAAAATAAATTTTCCTTCAATTATTATTTTATTTTATTCTTCCATGATCATATAAAAGTAATTAACCACTAATAATAGGTGGATGTTATTAACACTTTTGTCTAGGAGTGTTGATATATTTAGGATGATTTATATTCTTGTCTGTTTTTTGCGACTTGGTTATGCATTGTTTGTGTTTTGATACACTTCATTAATTTATAGTATTGTATCCTATGGTATTTTTTATCACACTAATATATATCATTTCTTTATCTCTTAATGTGAATTAACTTTTCCCTCTTTTATATTTTATGATGTTAGGTTCGAGTTTCTAACCCATGGGGATTGGGAACTAACATTGGGATATGTCAGTTCTTGAATGGGTATCAGGGTACCTAGGTACAATATATGGTTCATTAAAAACATTTCCATTTGATATATCTAACATATTTTCATTAAACCCATCCTTATTACATTCCATGAAAACCACAATGAAATCCCATTAATTTGTGTGGCAGTAGTCCTCCACACATGCGAAAATATTTAACATACTCCGACAAAATGGATGTAAATAAGTTAATGTTATATCATGATTCAAAAAGCATAATAATTCCATAAATTCTATATATAATAAATAAATCCATAATTATATCCATATTTGAGAGTTTCTTATGTAAACTAAATAACATCGTTTTTCACGGTGTTAGTCCATCGTACACGATAGATGATTACATAACAAATATTATGTAAGAAGAAATGGATTACATGTATTTCGTTAATATATTGACCATGAATGTTTTTTTATTATAATTTGTAATGAAGGTGTAATCCATACCATTATAAGGGACCTTTAAGAAGAGAGAATGTATTCCAACCAAAGAGCGTCCTCGGTGCGAAGTCCTTTCACACCAAATAAAGTGATCCCACACCATCGAAGATAAAAAGTCCCTCTACTAAACATCTGTATCTAGTAAGAGTATCCACAAAAAATGTATTCTCCCTCCAAATGTGGTGGACATGAATCCTAGAAAAAATATCTATAGTTCATCTCTTAATAATGTATGTTAGGTCTCAAAGCATCTTAGAACTCCACCGAACGTGCTTCAATAAGAATTCTGAATCCAACTCCGCTTCAGACACTTGAATTCCATGCTCTCTAAAAACCATGATACCAGTAAGTAGTTCCCGCACATCCTCCCAATGTGTGATACCTATACCATAAAACTTGTAGAAATGCATGAGAACTGATCCACATGAGTCACGAATGACCACTCTACCTCACATGATTCTGTTTTGGAGGGATCCATCCACATTATGTTATAGCCCATGGATAGTGGGCCTCCAACTGACCCATCTACCTTCTGTGCCTTCATGCCTAGATTGTCTATTAATAATTTTTCCAATACTACCAACTGTTGGATCCATTTCATCATCAAAATAAACTCTTATATTAACGATGTAAACCTCATCTGAAGAAAGGTCGCATAGTTCCAGATGCCCAGAATAGAATGATTTTGGTCTTCCCATATAGTACAGTAGATAGAAGTGAGAATTATGGCCCGAACCATGTATTCCATACTATTTCACTCCACCCATTGAATCCAAGATGATTTGACGACTTTTCAGACCATTCATATTTGTTTGTATTTTTTTACATCAGGACTTTTCATACCATTTATCAGAAGTGTCCTCTGAATGTATCGTTCTTCTAAACTCCCAGATGGAGAACATACCCATGGTTGAAACTGTGTGAAATCATCTATCTACCTCATCAATCATGAAAATATTATCATAAACCATACTTTTTCAGTGTTTTATTATTGAGAGCAAGATGATCACATGCTTCAGTGATGCAAATATCGGGTGTAGAGCATCCCGAGAAGTAGAGTCATCCCCACCCATTTATATATCAAAAAGATAATGTCCCTTATTCGAATAAACCAATCAGTTCAATCTTAGAGGTCCTAATGATGGGAAAACATAAAACTTCTCATTATGGTTGAATCTATTCTTCATATCTCTCTATATTCTAAGAGATCCCCGAACCTCTACTTGAAGAATAAATCCCACATCGATTTCTGTATAATGATTTGTCAAACGAGCCTCACTTTCTTTCCATAAATTCATTCTGCAATGTCATGTAATCCTACACCACCCTCCTCATATGGCCTTTCAATACACACCCAAGAATCTAAATGACATCATCCTAAATGGTTGTCATCCCATATAATATCTGACATGACCCTCTCCATCCTTGTGATAGTTCCAATTGGTGGTTCAGTGATAGATAAGACACGCAATTGGATGGAAGTAAGAACACTATTTATCAGTGAAACTCTCCCCCAAAAGAAAGAAACTTATTCGGATTAGTTTTTAATCCTTCATAATAGTCTCTTTGTGTTGTCATCATCATTTTTCTTTTTAATATCCCATGTCTAGAGATGAAACCCATGATAAAGCTAAAGAGTTTGTATTATTTTTCAACCTAGTATCCCTTGAATTCCCTTGTTGCGCCTTCCCGGACACTTGTTAGAGGAAAATACATTCCTTTTCCCTAAGTTAATACACTTACCACTTAGTTAACTATACACTGAGGGGGTGTCCATGAGGCTAATCAAGGATATCTACCTCTCATTCGTAAAAATCACAACATCATCTTCAATCATCAGATGTCAAATTATCTCCCATCCCTTCTTCCCAATGTACGGTGAAAACCTATTGTAATCCGAGCCTCCGTGAAGATTACAAGATAATACATGCTTTCCAAAAATGAAGAGACCTTTGTAAAATGGATCTCTATGTATAATTCCTTTTGGGGATTTAAAGAAGCCAAATCACTTTCCCCTGAGAGAAATTGACATCAATGGAGAAGTGTAGAAATGAAAGCACATGTTGCAAACCCATTCCAGAAACCCGAACATTCACATCACCTAAATGATGAAGATCAATTTAACTATTTCGTAAGGCTTATCCATGTCATCTTGATAAATACCATTAGATCCAGCAACACTCTTATTGATATTGCTCACAAGATCTCTATATATCTCGTCCTCCCTCTGTATAATTTGGCCTTTGAAAAACCGTGCTACTCACAAGACACAATACTAAGAATAATTCCTCTCAAAAATCTTTAAATAAGGCTTTATAGTATTTTATAAGAAAAATTATAAAGATAAATTGATTTATATTATCCTGGTTATGAGGGATACATTACCTTTGGGATAAGGAAAAATAGGGATGCACTCATAGACATTCTGATGAAACCACCCCTGAAGAAATATTAAATGGCCTCCACATACTTAACTCTTACAACATCCCACTCCACATCAAAACATTTTCTTGAAAATACATCTTGTATAGGGGAACTACCATGAAAAAAAGAAAATGGTGAGCCTTTGATCTCCTCCTCAGAATACATTATCAACATGATCTCATTATTAGAATTCTCCCCATCCTATAGAACTTCTTCCCAGAACGCCTCGGCCCCTATTAATGGTCCCCAAAACTAACGTTTGTCACTCCATCCATATGGGTTTCAAAAATTTTCCAAGCATATGCAGCATGTATCCTCCATATACAATTTGTATAGCCCATTACATAGGCATGTGTTAATCCTCATATTCCTCTTCTCCTTCAATAATGCATGTATGTACACACAATTGTAGTCTCCATCCTTTATCCATATGACACGTGTTCAAGATCTTTATTCCTTCTAAATTTCAATAAATTTTTCTACAAGGTAATCTTTATTTTCATAGAGTGATGAATGTTTATTCTCATCACAATCACTCTATAGTTCCTCCTCTATCCACCCAAAATCTACATGGTCAACCTCGACCCCCGAACTATCGTTTGGCCTATGAGCCAACCATTCAAGGCTATCATAATTAAGGCACCTATCTATGTCATCCAAACTAGGACATGCCCTAATTGTATCCTTATCTCCCCACAAAAATTCATCCATTTTCATTAGCCCAACCTCTTAGTGCCACTTAGTGGAGTAATGGAAAGATAGATGTCAAGACACATCACATCTTAGTTCCACAAACAGTGGTTCATGGTCCGATAAAGAGAAATAAAGATGGGTGACCATCATCCAACCAAAAAGATGAGGCCTTGGAGGTTATCAAAGAACCTATCGTAGTGTATCCATATCCATCTAGAGCCCCTAAGGTAATTACACTAGGTGAAATGGTAACCTTTGAAACTAATGTCAAAAAGACCCACTAAGTATACAAATTCACGAAATAACTGTATCCCTCTTTTGAGAAAGGAAGAACCTCTCATATTTTCCATCACGTTAAAGTCAACACCCGAAAACCATGGAAAAGAAGCCATCATAAAGGAACCCATGATACTCCATAGTTATGATCTCACATGAACCTCATTACTGGAATTAACTATTGATAACATCACCTCACCCTACACATAAGAGAATTTAATGTTGATACACTATGACATAAGACTAACCACGACAACATTATGTACAAGTTTCCAACACATCCAAATGTGGAAATTCTTCTAGAGCCAATGCATGCATGGCTAGAATCCAATATTCATCTCTATATTGTGATGTTTAGAGGCATCATGTTTCAGTTCAACAATAGCCACAATAGATGAATAGAATTTCTATGAATTCGTAGCCAAAATGGCCCGATTCGTCAGAGCCCCCATCCATCTTGTATTCCATATAATAAATCAAAAAATTATGATTGAGGTTCTTCTTCTCATGAAGAGTAGTTATAGTTGGGGAATGAGGGAAAGCCAAACCCTATTCCTTTGAATTATTCCGAGTTACAGTGATCAAAAACCTTCTGTTGAGCCATGTCGCTTGGGGATAAAGATATTATTATTGATTCCCCCCTCAGATCCTCATGCTCCAATAGTCTCTCCGGTGATGATAAAGGTGAATAAAATATCTTTGACTCCCCATTGAGGAAAAAGACCATGATCAAGCATTGTAGGGACCCTCGTGAAGACTACATCTCTTTTGACTAAACTAATGGTACTGAATCTCTTCTCACAAACCCACTGAATGTTGGAATCCAACATTGGAGTAGGGAGAATTGATGAATAATTAGAGAGATATGAGATGATATTTGAAACGATGAAGACGGAGGAGACAATGTAATTGGAGGCAGAGGGATGGAAAGGTCCAAAAATTAACACCCACCTAATTCCCCTCTCACCACATTGGATGAACCATCATTGGTAGGATAAATATATAGAGATGGAAATTAACAATTCAAATCTAGTTGAACTATTTCCTCCAGAAGGGCCTTTGATGATGGAAGAACGGATAAATATGACATCTCCACATTCATGTGGGGACCACCATTAAAATTCAATAATGTAATAGAAACATCCTCATTCCTCTTTTCCATCGGTCCAAATGATGCCAAAGCCGCCAAACAAACCTCATTGAGAAACTTAACACCCCACGCTAGATGGACCAGCACCCGACCTCTATTTTTTATATACCACTGACATATTACATTGAAGGTTTCACGTTATGAAGATCTGTAGAGGATATTTGAAGAGGAATCTTTTCCACCAGTGGATACCTTCCCCTAACATTAAAAGCGGTGGATTCAGAAAAATTACTATGTGATTCATCTCCGTAAAAATCCTTGTGAAATCCATGGATTGTAAAATATCATTGTTACTATTGAAACACAAGAAAAATCCTAAGGCATCACCTTCTAATTTTAAAATGGGTATATTTTGAAAGGGAACTCAAAGGCAAGGAAAACTGACCTAGATGGCTTCCGAAGAGGACTCTCAGACAAATTGATAATCCTAAGACCAACCTAATAGAAAGAAGACCCAAAAAAACACCAACACTTTTCTCATTCCAATGCACCCACGAAATCATCAAAGGTGGGGCAGTGGATGCTAAATGCCTCCCTAGAGAAATCAAAGATATTCGTCAGATGCCGAAGACACCAAGAGACTAAAAAATCCCTAAACATGCTCATTGGAGGTTTATTGTAGCCAAATCCCAACACTAGAGTGAGATAGTGGAATGATGTTTCATCCTAAAGTACCTTATCTTTCAACTCTACTACTGGAAATCCATCCACTCTATTAGAATCATTTGGACCTACCTCTATCAGAGGGGCGCACATGATTATTGGAGGTGATTGGACAAAAACCAGGACTTCTAGACCCTACAAACGGCAAAGAGCATCATTCAATGATTTCTCTTTGGCATCACTGACCAGCACTCTGGCCGCTTTTGGATAGGGAGAAGAACTAGAAACGCCATTCGCATCCAATCGTGAAGTAGGAAAAGAGGAGAGAGCTCCCGCTGAACACATCCATGGTGGTTATTCCTTTCATTATCATAGTAAATCTCATTATATGGATGATAATAACTTTATTAAATAATTTTTATTAAATAATAGTTGAATTCTGTGGAAGAATAAATAATATAAAATGATTATATAGGGATGTTACATATTATTCAGAATTTTTTTTCTTTGCTCCCAAAATATTTTTAGGATGGATTATTGATCAAACTAATCATTATAGGAAGAGATTTTGGAAGTAAGGATTTTATTTTAAATATTATTTGATGATCCAAATGGTTTTATATTTGTGAAGATGTGAGGAGAGGTGGTGGCCTGTTATAAGTGATGTCAGTGCACACTTGGAATTTATATAATGAAAAAAGTGTACCCACATTTTTCAAATTGAAAAAGTCTAGAAAATGACTTATTCTCGAATTTATAAATGATAGGTCTCCATATTTTCATAAAATATGCATTGTACGTGTATTTGAAATTTTTTAACACTTATTATTTTCATTTAACCCTTCAACAAACCCATTATTACATTTTCCATGGATTTTTTTTACTATTCATTATGTTAAAAAAAATTATTGGAATTATTAGATAATATAAATTATTATTAATCCACAAATATAATCAAATTTTCAAAATTCCATTCACATATGTGGAATGTTTAAATTTAAAATTATTCTTTCACATGTGATGCGAAAACAGTTTCACATGAGAAAATTTTCAATATTTTAAAAGGTTTTCACAAAAAAATCTATATAAAATCTGTAATAGAGACATAAATTGGATATATTAATATAATATTGAATATATTATTTAAAAGTGTATAATAAAACAATTTTTCAATTTTTAAACTCATTAAAATACATGAGAATTCCTAATAAAAACAATTTATCGCCAGTAATTGAATAAATTATCTTATTATAAAATTCTCAAAACATCACCCTAAGATATTTTTGATAAAATAATTTCCAATTTTTTTTTAAAATTTCCCATTAATTTTAATAGAAGGGGAAAACTAATTTTAAAATACGTTCACAAAATGAAACAAAACTAATTTTTTTGGATATATAGTTTTAACCGTGAAATTTATTTGACATGAAAATATCAACAAGAAGAAAAGATAAATGTTAAAATATATTTGAATATATAATTAATGAATATTTTTTAAAAATTTAATTAATATTAATTTTTTAAGTATTTTGGTAATACATGGTTGTGTTCATAAAAGTGTTTTTTGTGAAATATTCCGTTTATTTTAAAATGGTTTATATATTCCTTTTTATTGATTGTTTACCATAAAACTCATTATATATACTATTTTAGACCTTATATTTTAATAATTCAGTTAGTCATTTTCATTCATGAAATTCCATCATCAAGGTGATAATAATCATATTAAATTAAGATATTTTAATAGTATGTCATATTTTTTTTAAACATATTGTTGTGTGTAATGTTGGGAAAACCTAGTGTTATGTGTAATGAAAGTTAAAATCTGTGTTACGTGTAATTTTTTATTAATTGGGAGTTTCAAATTAAATCGTCTAAACATAGCGTGTCATGAATCAAAATATAAACTCTGTGTTGAATTTAGAAACAAATATCAAAAATATAAATTTAAAAAAAAATTCAACAAAATATCGAGGAATTACATAGATAAGATAAATAGAGAATAAATAATCAAAATGTAGGATGGTTATATGGTCATGGGTATTTGAAATAGTTATTGTCATCATAAAAATTAGGATTTTGGAACCTTTAGTGTAATTAGTGTTTTAAAATTTTGGTCAATTCTATATCGTATTTTATTTTTAAATAGGTTTTTTTAATTACATAATTATAAAATTTTATCTCAATTGTTATTTTGAGATTATTTTTTTCATTTCATTATGTTTCATATTATTTTCCAAATAATTTATTTGCCTTCATGAAATTTATATTATCTATCACAATTGAAATCAATCTTTTACAGAAGAAAATACAGATATAGAATGTTGTG
This sequence comes from Viscum album, assembly GCA_963277665.1. Classification (NCBI taxonomy): domain Eukaryota; kingdom Viridiplantae; phylum Streptophyta; class Magnoliopsida; order Santalales; family Viscaceae; genus Viscum; species Viscum album. The sequence goes on from OY728159.1 coordinate 502,077,799, forward strand.
AATAATATATTTGAGTCCCCAATCCTGAAATTGACTAAATATTGTATTAATTTGGTTTTTGAATTGAATGCATGTAGAATTTAGGGGTTTGAAATATTTTAATTTTAAGACCATATGAATATATGTAAATATAGAAAAGAATATTTCATATGGTTTTTTAGGGTAAGGGAAACACAATATATAGGGATAATATATTACTTAAGATTAATAATATAACATGTTTGGGTATTTTAGTCAATTAAAAAACCCTCACCATTAGAGGAAATATTATTAACCATTGATTAAAATATATTATATAATATTTTTAATCTAGATTATAAATTTTATTTATGGAAAATATATTACATATTTGATGAAAAAAATTTCTTATCAGAGATATCACAACGGAAATGATAATACATACAAAAAAAATTTATGTGTTGACTATTTTGAGAGGAAATATATTATGTATTGAAGAATAATATATTGAGAAAATATTTTTCTATGTGTAATATCTTAAAAAAGGAATAAAAAATACTCCTAATGAAAATATTCAATGTAATGAAGATCTCCATAATGAATATTTGTTAAATATGATGTTTTTTCTAAGTGAAAACACTATAGAAAGAAGAAAATATTTTATATAAGATCGAAAATGTATTTTATAAATGCATAAATATTAAATAAGGGATCCTTAGTGTGATATGTAATATTTTAATAATTTTTTTAAACTCTATTGGTGATATATAATGATTCAGTGTTTAAAAAAAACTAATATATCCTTTTTTTAATATTTATCAAAAAAATCTCTAAAATTATTATATAAGTTTAAATGCTATTATAAAATATATTGTAGGGAGTTTTATGACAGGTACTCATATACATGACCCGGTAAAATTCTATAATTCCTAATTTTTTCTATTATGAAACATCATTCTTATTTCAATGTGGTCTTCATTGTATTTGTTCTTGGGGTACCCATGGGCAAGGCTACCAATCTGTGTTCATATGTTATCTTGTTTTCTCATGGTTATCATGTCTTTTAGATGTAAAGATAAATTATAAATAATTTATCTCTATTTTAGTTATTATTTAATTTTAGAATAGTCCAGGAATAGATTAGAAGAATATGTTTTTCTATATTGTCTATGTTGGATGCTGATAACAATTTCTGGTTTCATACATGTGTATGTGGGTAGGTTTTTCTATTGGTTTAAAAAAAACACACATTGGTATTCCATTATTCATTTATGATACTAAAAGGGTAGCCTCATGTAGAAAATTATGTATATTATAAGGTATAGAATTCATTCTTGATTTTTTTGACTTATTTAATGACATAAAAGTTTCCACATGAAGAAAATTGGTGATTCATAAGTTATGATTTTTATTATTAATCCTTGTGGACATGTTGGGTGTAACTAAGGAGACTATGATTGGCGTTGATCAATAGTTATTGGGACACGAGGTTTATTATTTGATGTATATAGTGTTGGACATTTTCATATTAGTAGATAGATGATTACTGATTTTCTGGAAAAGATTTTATATATTTCTCACCATAGGGGATGAGGCTATTAAACAACACTAGTGTGATTGAAGTTGTGTTTGAAATGTCTACCTATTATCAAGATGATGTTAAAGTGGGGGGGGGGGGGGGTTGTGGTGATGTGTTTTTCTTGAACTGTGAAATTGGAAGATCACTTTTCTACAGTATAAGGAAAGATAACCCACATTAATTGGATATTTTTTGTGTCAAAGGGTATTCTAACCAGGTGATACCAATAAAAAAGTTTAGTTTTTATATGAGATGTAATTTGTTGGAAGTGCCTATAGAAACGTAAAAAATTTGGTGGAGTTGAATCTAATGATGCTTAAAAATGTCATCAATGTTTTAAACATCACATCTATCTGTTTTAGACCATCATCTAATATAAGTGTGATAGTGATTTCAGTGACTCAATAATAGATTAAATGGAAATTTAATTCAACATCACAAAAGATGTATTTTGACACTCATGTTGTTATCTTGTTGACTGTATTTATCGAGATCATGGAGGATGTTTAGTGGGGAGCTATGGGGTGATTTACTTTCCCATAATGGAGCTATAGGTCATCATTATATTTGGAACATGATCTCTTTTAAATAAAAGTGAATTGAAAAATACAAAATATGTTATTTTGAATTAATCATAATATATATTAATTTTTTAGAATTAAAAGAGATGAGTTCAATTTGAGGTATTAGAAGAAAAATGACGTGGTTATAAATTATTGAAGACTATACCAAATAAGTGTATGAAATTGGTATGAAATAATAACATGAAGATCCCTTATAGTTCAATTCTAGAATCATAGGTGCTACAATAAAGATGTGATCGTATACAATGAACGTGAATCCTTCTGGGACAAAAATATATCATTTATCAATACACGAGGATACATTCAAATAAAGTGTTAACTGTGAAGGGACATGATATACTCACCCAAACTCTAGTATATCAGTGTTAATGGTTACCTTATAAAATTTTCAATAAATAAAATGAATCAAATTCAAAAGGGCATAATATTTTAGTATTCATGGAAAAGTAGATACATTATAGAAATTCCTACTAAATTTAAAACCTAAAATACAGCATAGTATTTTTTTAGAACCCCATTAATCTGTATGTTTTTTCTATAGATCAGTAATAAAATACTTTTCTAAATTATAGGGAAAAAATTAAAAAAAAAGTGAAATATTAGGTGATAAAAAATGATATTTATACAATGGAAACCAAATTATACATGAATATTATGATCATAAATAAATAGAACTATAATAAATCTATATCAATAATCACAAGAGATAAAAAATTTCCATGGATATCATAACTAATTATATAATCACATGGAAATCAATGACTATTCTCATATTGGGGGAAATACATAATACCAAACAAAATAAGAATATTATTGAGGCATTTTTATATGAAATCTTAGATTCATGGATAAGGCCTTATCCAATACAAAATATACTTTTTCTCATAAGACATACTGATTCGTTGATGGAAAATAACAAGCCCTTCAAAGTACTTACTAACTCTAATTTACTTTTTACATAAATGGAGATAAGAAAAATTAACAAAATAATTTCTATTATGACTATCATGTTATATTTTAATAATTAACCAAATCATTAATCAAAATCAAACCACATCCAATGTAATGCGGTGGATACTATTAAAATAACACCCCTATTATCAAACTAATCACAAATCATACAATAAAATACGGTAGATGGTACCATAATATAATATTCTCACAAATGCATTAAATTTAACAAATTTTGATAATGTAAATGTAAATAAATTAAAAAAATATTTCCAAAACATTTGATTGAAATACCCTTTTCATATTGATTTTTTTTAAAATAGCACACATATAAATAAAAAAAATTGAAAGAAATTTAGCATATAAAATTGAAAAACATGTATAGACATATTCATTAGTTATGATGGAGGTAAAATACCTTAATTTTTTATTTTATAAATTAAATATTCTTTTCAAATTGTTTTCAGAAAGTGTGAAAATAACTTTTTTGGGAAATGACAATAATACTTTTTTCATAAATATTGTAAAAATTAAAGCATGGGTAAAATTGAATTCAAAAAGTAATAGGATAACAGTAAAAATAAATTTAAATATATTTTCATAACATATTTTTATTGAATATAATTATTCCTGATTGGCCACTAAAACATAAGCAATACCGAATAATGATTACATTGGGAAATAAACCCTTACCATGGGTTTGACATCTTTTATATGTGTTAAAACCTCATGTATCATATATATATATATAAATTATAAATAAATTATGTAATCAATCATATTTATATAATATCATTTATCACATATTTGTAATATTTTGTCACTGGTTTCTTAACTATTTTTGTTAAATTCATGATTTCATCTAATAACTTCTTTGTTTTGTATGTCTATTTTGGTTATATGTTTCAATTATCAATATCATTATAATGATTAAATAATTTTAAAAATGGATATAAATATGTAAATATTAGATATAAACAAAAAATTACAATAATTCACACAAACAAAAAATGGTATTGAAAAATGAGTTGTATCACCACACGGAGTGGGTAAGTCGTACATACACATGAGTGATACTTTCACTTCTCATTTGATGGGAACATGGAGTGGATACTGGTGGTTTTATATTTAAAACTATAATTAAGTGTATTTATTTTAATTAACCTATTTTTTATGATATAATACATATATATATTTAATATTTAGAATAATGATTAAATTGAATGTTTTCAGGAGAGGCAATTACCAATTCAGAGGGAGACCTTCTAAGGATCCATTATTAAGGGAGTTAAGATTTGTATTTTATGGAGAATAAAAATTCTAAATGGTTTATATGGATTATTAAAATTGAAATGATAATTTATTTTTCATTTTATATTGCTCATTGTGGTGTAAATTTGTAGAGAAAAAGGTTCACTTTATAATTGATGTGATGGAAAATTTTGTAATTTCCCAAAATACTAAATTATAATTAATTTATTGTAACAATAAATGACATTAAATTGAAGGTTATTGAATGATAATTTTTTATATGGTATTAAACCAATCATGAAGTATAATTTAGACATGTTTTTATTTCATTGGAAAACTTCTAATCTTGATTAACTCATTTGTTAATGAGTTTTGACCATAACAGTGATAACCAAAATTGTAATCATAAATGGTAAATAAAATTACTAAAAATTGGAAAAATTTACTCCTAAATGTACCATGTATAATTTTATAAACTATAATTCAATCATTTATATAAATTAAATTTTTATATTTTAAATAACTTGATAATATATTACATTGAAAATTTATTATTAAATTCAGTTTTGACACTATTTATTTAATTTGACATAAAATAAATTTTTAAAAAAATGTAAAATTAAAATATTATTACATAAAAACTAAATTCTACGTCATATATATGTACAACATTCTTTTCACACATTCACTCAATAAAATTATTTCAAAATTACTATTTTTTAAATTATTTATTTTTTTCTTAATAACTAAATAAAAATTGATTTTGTATTGAACAAGAATTTAAGGTAAATATATAATTTATAAAAAATAAAAATAATACATATATAATGAAAATAATATCATTTTCCAAAAAACATTAATTTATATTCGTTCATATCTTCCTTGTTTCTATGTGGACCCATAGATGTTATTAAAAAAGAGTGTCATTTTGTAAGTGCCTTATATTAAAATAAAGTATGATTTATTTTTATAGATATGGGACCATTAAAAACTCAAATTAAATAAAAAAGTGATAATGGCCTATCGTATTCATCAAATAGGTATTATGTCAAATACTTTTGTCCTTATAACTTATTTATAAGGACTAATAACCTCATTTTCCATTTATCATGGTGGTAAATGTTTCCATAGTTACAATACATTATGACCAAAAAGGGGAAAATATTAAAAAACATTAAACCTTATTTTTAAATATTTAATTAATATTATATAAATAAATACCTATATGAAATAGATATTTTCCTTAAAAGTAGTTCACAATATGTGGGAGAAATCGTAATTTAAAAAATGGTGTTTTAAGAAGAAAACATGATTTTTTCTTATCCTGTGCATAATAAAAATACTATATGAATGTTAATTTTTTTATTGAATATATTATATATATATTTAATAAAAATAAATCAAAAATATTGACTTATTAAATTTTAAATTCTATAAAAATATTGCATGCAAAAAAATAGTTTTCCCAAAAAATTATTCTTTTGATTTTTGTAATTTTTATTTGTAATCAATCGATAAGAAACTATTTAATTTTATAAATGTATAAACCATATATTTATAAAAATTTAGATAAAATAGTTTCTATTAGATAATTTCATTTATATGTTATAATGGTCACATAAAACTAGATCACATGTTGTTTGAACTCGTTTTTTATGAATAATATTTTTTAGAGAGATTATAATTATTTAAAAGGGGACGTTCCCAAAAATTATCGGGTGATATATTATTCACTAATAAAAAATATTATTTAAATTTACAATATTTCACCTCACAAATAGATTTTAGTTTTTCTTCATCATATTTTTCAATGATTCCCATGTCACCTCTTTTACCTTATTAATTTTCCAATTTTCCTTTACCAACTAAGCCATCTGATTCCTAAACACATGTTCTATAGTGTCCCAAATCAGGATAAGATATTAATAATACGAGAAATTAGGTCTCAATTATAGTTATTTGTATAAAATATAATGCATTAGATTTATAATTCACTTCCACAACAAATATACGTAGAATCCAATCATGTACTATATAATGGCTATGACAAATTTCCATATGGAATGCTAAAACTACAATAATATCTAGGATTTAAAAAGGCAAAATTTACTAGAGTATCTATTTTTTTTATAATGAATCATATAACACCATTACCTAGAGTTACCATCATGATATCATAATATCCAAATCCAAATTCCAAATCACTCATATTTTTATAAAAATTTACATTTTCCTACATTGAGTTTATCTGATATGGTTTGGAATAAAATTTAGATTTACCATTTTTTATCTACATATTCGAGGAATGGACTCCTCATTTCACTGAATTCATCCCCAAAAGTTAGTGTATAAAATACCTTTACATATAATTATTCATACAACACCATTTCAAAACATTAATGGAATGCATTATTTATAAGAAAGATATACAAAAAACAAATAATATTCTCACATACATTGAATTTAATGTGATAAGGACCTCAACATGCTTGATATGTTTTTATAGTTCGTTATGACTTGACATTAGTTTATGGGTGATAATTGATGTTAAGAAAAATATCAATATTTAAACCCTTGTAAATAAATTTCCAATTACTTTTCTAAATCATGGATCACAATTAGAATCAATTCAAAGAGGTTAACCATAATATCATACATATTTATTAATATAGATACGTTCTAGTTTATTTAATGGATGATTTTCACTCATAGTGATGAAATTTGCAGTGTAGGTATACTGATCATATATAAACCATTCTGCGTCATTCATTCATATATTCATTCTTAATATAATGACAATTTCAATCGTAATGCCATACTGTTTCCATGATTGAATAAGAGGATGATTCGTGAATCTTCATAGATACTGTTTCAGAATGTAAAATTGTTGCGAATGAAAAATCATTGACATATAAAAAGTTATTTCAAGATTCATAATATCCCACAATGAATGTTTGTTCAAATCCATATACTTCTTGCTCCTACAATGGTGTATAAATAAATTATGTCTATGTGAATCATCTTATAATTTCATTTTTATCTTGTGTATAACAGGATCTTAATTCCTTTCAGAATGTTTTATAATTCAATATATATATGTGATTTCTATCAAATTTCCCATCACTCAGAGCATTAATTATATTATTAACATTATCATCATTATATTGATAACTTTTTACCTTTTCCAATAATGATTTATTGGAAATATTTTGATAAAGGATGAGTGTTTCCCCATCAATAATAATTCCTATATCCAATTTTACACGTTATATGAACACATGATCCCTATAATAAATAATTTTATTTCATAACTCCATGATCATTCCTTTAAAATTAATCTTATACCATATTTTTCTTCCCCGGGTGGTAGTGTATTGAAAAAATCATTATCCTCAAATATTCAGATTAATTTAATTTACTTGATTGGGTTTTCATTATGGGATAATATGTATTACATCCTATTGTGATATATATTTATATATATATTTCACATATTTCAATATTGGGAGAGTGTCTTCATATCAACAGTTCCATGAATATAGATGCACACTAAAGATATTGAGGATGATATAATTTTTCAGAAAATATATATTCCTTTATATTTATATAATAAATCTATAATTATAAACAAGAAAATAATCAATTCCCCTCATCGTTGCATTAATATATATTTAAAATACACCATTTCCTGATTGTAGAGACACGATTGGATAATTAACCAATATTGTCATCAATTCTTTAGAAAATTCATCCCAATCATTTTTCCAAATAAAATTAACCTATTTATGAGAATTATTGGTTTATAGTTGATTCAATTTGGAAAATGTTTCACAAATAATCAATTGTAAACTACAATGAAAATTAAACTACATACATATGTTATGTTTTGTGGTAAAGGCCAATATTGGACTACCTTTTTTCAGCATAGGATGAACTAATATTCAATCCATAGAGACAATATGACCATGAAAATAGTAATTTTGAAGGCATAAATCGCGCTATATAAATTTACCATATAACTCTTTTATTATAAGATTCATAATAATAATACACATGTGGTTATCCTCATCCTAAATATTGATGGATTATAGAAATATATAATCAATAACTACCACAAAAAAATTATAAATATATTCCCAAAATACTCGATTCATTATATCCATAAAAGCATAGGGTTCATTATTCAATCAAGATGGAATCATTTTAAACTTGTAATGGCCATACTTCATTCGAACTCATTATTTATGATGTATTTCATCTTTATTTATTATCGATAATATAAACAATGAGGTTTGGTATTTGAAATTTTTTGAGATCCATGATGTTTGGCGAATAAGGAATAAACATGAGGTATATGATCTTTTTTCTTTATCATAGTAGCATTAATTTATCTATAATCAATGAAAAATATCATAGAATAATCATTCTTTTTATTAAAATGAACATGGTATCTACATGGTGAAACACGTGGGTGTATAAGTCCATTATAACTAAAATCCATTATTATTATATTTAACTCCACTAATTTCACTATGGAAATTATATAGGGGGTTTTTGATATAGGTTCTCCACAATTTTTTAAAATAATAGACAACTCAACATCCCAATTTAGTAGAAATATTGATATTTCATCAGGACATATTTCAATCTATTAATGTACAAAAGTTACATCCTCAATATGAATATTACCTTTTAAAATAGTAGGATGTGTCTTCTCTTCTTCTACAAAAATATCATCATGAAGAGATCCTACAGGTGGATCTATAGACCACATTGATAATTACTCATTCCCATTAAAGACAATGAATTACACATGTTCATCATGAATAAAAACTTCATTTTATTTTCATTATATATTTTCATTGTATATATAAATGTAGTCAATTTAAAGGATTATAAAATATTCCACCGTTGATAGAATAATAAAATAATCAAATAGAGAATGATTATGTTTCATAATAAGAACTTCATGGAAAATCATTGACGTTGTGAGGTTTCCATCTAGATTTTTTACTAACAACACTATTATTAAGTTGAATGATAAATATCAAATATATTTGAAAACTGGGAATATATAAAGGAATATCATGAAACATGGTGAGATAAACCATTATCTAAATATGAGATTATGAATGATGTACCTACGACAGTATCAATAGGGAATTCAACATCAACAGTTTTGATTACATAATATTGTCTTTATCCATTTTCAATTTTATTAAAATTTCTCTTAACGTCTAGGAAAATCTATTACATAGTTTCCCATCTCCTTATAGATTAAGAATTCTAGATTTGTATCTTTATTATATACCTAGAAATCAGAGGTCTTGTGGAAGTTTTCTTAACACATGTATCAAATTTCCATTCCTAATATGATATTTACGTGAGTTTTATTTTATAATAATTTCATGTTATATATTCACACACATAACTTCTTCCCACAATCCTTACATCCATTTTTGGAGTACTCATTATCAATATTATTATCTTAATTCCCATGGAATAAATTATACATTAATAATTTTGTCTCTGTCTTAATAGAAAATTATTCTATATCACCATATTATAAGATTGTTTAAGAGATTGATAACCTTCAGTTAATTTTCTTCATTCCATAAATTTAATGGTCAATATCTCTATTGAGAAGACTTTTGTAGTATAAAACATGTCTTGATAGACATGCAATGATGGATTCAAGAATTTAAAAATAATTATCTAATAGATATATCAAACTCAATAATTGTCACCACATATCTTCTTATTATTCATGGTGTATATATTTTTCTAGGAAATGTTCCTTAAAATCATTACCTTCAACATTTTATATTTACATCTACTATTTATTGTATTGACAAATGACCATATTTTATCATCATCTCATAAGAGAAAATAATGTTCCATTACAACCTTATCTATTTCATTATACATAAGAGAAAAAATGTCATCTCTATGTAAATTATCCATTTCACTGCAAGAAATGAATTTTTAGCTGCATTTAATGCTAAAGGTTGTTGATGCATGAAGTGGTATAACATTTTTATACTAGTTCATGAATCACCAAGCTACATCATATAGGAATGGATATTTCTTATAATCTGGTCTATATATAACACTCGAAGAATTTTTTAAAAGATTAAAATATATGTAATATTTTTTTTATGTTACACGAAATTCAAGTTTTATCATTCTTTAAATACTACATTGAGTATAAACCAATTTTGACATACTATTTATATATTATTATTAAATATTCTAGTTATCAAATATCCCTTGAAATCAGGAGGGGGGTATAAATACGATTAAATTAAATTTGAAAATATTGTTTATACATGTTTATATAATTCATTGTTGACTAATTAATTACAAATAAATCCCTATCGAAAATAAATGTAAACCATTTAAAACTATTTTTATGTGAAAAAATAAATTTTATATCAATACATTATCCAAATAACTTTTTTAAATATATTTTAAGGATATTTATCTATTATATATTATTTAAAATTTAAAAATAAAACATATATGTGTTTCCATCAATGAGATTAGAAAAAATCCAATATTATGCTAAGAAATTGTATAATTCTAAAAAACAGTATTGTTTCCTTCCTGTTAAAAACATATTATATACTTTTTCAAATTTTTTTACATTAATTAGATTAAACAAAAAAAATTAAATAATAATATAAAAATTTTCATAGGTAAATATTTCTTAATTTATTTTAAAAGTTTCATTTTTTGATAAATAGTGAAAAATAATTATTTTAAAATGAAGACATCTTTTTAATTTATTTTATTTATAATGTAGAATTATATTTAAAAATGGTTTTCATGTAACCATAGTTAAATTTTATATAAATATATCAAATTTAGGTAATTATAATCAGTTTAAAATTTAATAATTAGATATAATGTTTTCAATATTTTGATCATTTTCTCTATTAATTTTTATTTCTCATCATGTCTGTGAGATACAATTTTAATATATTTTGAAAAATTATATTAAGTGAATATTGGAAAATATATTCCATATTTTGAATCATAATAATATTAAATATCTAAAAAATTAAAATTAATTATTGATCAAAATGATTAGTAAATGCATTAAAAATTAATAACTACAGTTAATGTAATAGTAAGTATACTAGTGGAGTTAATCTAATAAGAAAATCGCTGAAATAGCCTAACTAATATTTGAATATCCATATCATGGAAGTATTTCTGAATTTATGACCTCATGGTCTATTGTTATATTTATTATGGACTATTTCCCATGACAGTGACCTATATAATAATATAAGTAATGAAAAAGAAAAAAATTGACTTTTCTTCATTTAATTTTCTATAATTCATCAGAATATGAAGAAAAATATGTTAGGGTTTAGATATAATTATGAAATAAAAAGTAAATTTTGTTACAATAAAAACTTTCCCTTAATATTTGATATAAAATGATTACATAAAATGATTTGGAAATACCAACTCTATAATAACACTATTAATAAAAAAGAAAATATAAAATATCATAAAAACCTAAAAGTCAATTTAAATGAATGAATTATTTTGTTAATATATTTTATAGTGAATATATAATTTTAAAAAAGTGTTAATATAATATATTGTAATTATATTATTCTACTGATATTTTTTAATTTATATTAAATGAACTATTTAAAAATTAATATTAATGCCATTTTATAATAAATGTTATATTAATTAATAATTTAAAATTACAATAACAGATATATTATTTTTATGGATTTTTAAAAATTAATAAAGATCTACTATTTTTCATTCATGGGCCATTTATACTATTATAATGACTACATAGATCATTAATAAGTAAAAAACATTGTTAATATCGGTACGATTAAAGTGTTTTTTCACGTTACATGTGATTGTGTCAAAATTAATATCCAAATCACCTATGAATTAAACATTATAAATTTTTTTTTATATTTTTAATAAATGTGACAAATTTTTATAGTGAAAAGAATTTTATTTTATTCTTAAAGAAAATTTTTTTACATTTTAAAACTAATTATCATAAGGGTTAACCAAACGATTTAAATATGATACCATATGTGTTATTGATCCAAATGTTTATAGTCAATTATTATATTGTTTTTGAGGTATTTATAGTAGATATCATCCATAAAAACAATTAAAAATCAATAATATTGAAACTTGTTGTAATATTGAACTCCCAAGAGTGTATACTTTTGAGTATTTACATGATTCACCCTCCTCCTCAACAATAGAAGGAATCTCACAACCCCCACTTCTTTACACCTCTAATGCCATTTTTTGTAGCCAATATAATCTCCAACCACTTATCAAACTCTATAATATCATCTTACAATACAAAATTTGTATAAAAATAAAAAAAATGCTTCAGTGCAAACCTATGAAGGATACCCTAAAAGTGGTATTGTTCGCCAATGAATATTTTTTTATTTCATCCTCAAAAAAATTAATTTTTTTATAATTATTATATAATATCCTATGTATCAAAAATTAAATGATTTATTTTTTATATAAAGGGTTATAATTTTATCCACACACATTTCTATCAAATAGGTTACCAAATAATCGTTTGTGTGTACAATGGAATACCGTCGTGGGCACTAATGTCATTCTATTATCCATTAGAACCTTCAATGGATGAGAATAGTGATGGATTTATTGTTTTTATAATATATATATATATATATAATTTTTTATTTTATTATGATTCTTCGAGTTTTTATTTCATACATAGATTAATGATTTCAATATTTTGGGAATATGATAACATTTTGTGTGTTTACAGAAGATTACTGTCTCACGATACGATGTGGTCAATTAATGATTTACATAAAATGTATAAATGGTGGGTTTATTAAAAATTTGTTATATATATATATGAAATAAAAATCATTCGGTAATTATAATATATTCTATTTAATATTCTCACTTTTATCCCAATATGAAAATCAAGAGCAGTGTTCATGCATACGTATGACCAACCATCATTGTGAATGGTATGTTTCATTTAATATCAAAACAATTTATAGACTAATATATATAAATAAATAAATAAATAATGAATTATATTTTTATATCATTTGTATCATCTTTTAGATGATTTAATCATTTTCAATGTATGAGAACAAAAAATAACAAATGAAAACATATATGAAAATAGAGAATTTATTACACGAGTTATAACATTAAAATTAAATCATTTAAAATCCAGAATTATAAGTTCATAAGAATATAATATATGGTATGATGTATATTAATATGTTTTGGAAACATTACTTTAATTATTAAATAATAATTTTTATTCGATTTCTAATGACTTTTATGTTTTATGATAGTATTTTTCTATATAAGGATGATTTAGTGAAAATTTTTCTATGTGTGGAAAAGACTCTCCACTATATATGAATCCCCATTGATAATGAATCACCACACAAACAATGACACGATTTTGAGAATGATAAATTCAATTGAATGTTGAAAACAACTACCATCAATGATGAGTCACAATTATGATGGGAAATTTAACAAGTATAGAAAATAATCAACGCAAAATGATGATTCGCAATCAGAACATACTCACACAAAATATTGAAAAGTATTGAGATGACAAACCACTATAGGATATCCTACTATCAAACTTTATCTACCATAAAAATGGACTTTTCTCTAGGTTGTAATAACTTCTCACTATAATGAGTAACTTTTGAGTGTGACCTACTATCATCCTGAGTCCCTTATGGCATGAATCACTGTAATTGTTTATCACCACCCATGTTTTCAAATCATTCATGAGAGTCACCATCAATATTTATATTCATTTTAATTAACTATAATTTATAAATATCTTATAAAATTTAATGTTTATAGTTATTTATATGATATTTTATACACTATTACAGATATGTATTAAATATTTTTTAAGTTTACCATTATGAAGAGTAGACAATCCATAAGATTCTGAATAAATGCTGGTACTAAATGAAGTAGTAGACTCCCCCATGGACTGAGAAGTAGATAATAAATATAGAGATAATCACATAAGTGTAATGTGAGAAAAACACTAGATATAGTTAATGAGGTGTAATCCACTATTTAAGATCATACACAAAACACACTAAAATTAATTTGAATTTTAATGATTGGTGCATACAAATCATATAGTTCCTTTACTACGGTCAGAACAAAATAGTTTGTGATACCTTGTTTTACTACTTTTTTAGAAACATTACTCAATATACTATTCATGTAACATTTGATGAGTATCAATCTCTTTATCACATTATAATGACCAACATCATATCCGTTTTATCATTATTTTACCTCAATAATTATTATATTTAAATTATGAGATGTGTATAATTACTTTGTATATTAAAAATGTACATTATCTTATATAAATTAAATATATGAATCATTATATCATCTCAATCCACTATAACATTTTCCAATGGTGTTTTGGATTATTTATATATATTCCACGTGATTATTTTGTTACCATGGTTATGTAGAAGCGCACCATTTGTGGAATGGACAACTTGTATATCGTGTTTACCTAATCCAGGATGATTCTAAAGATTATTATATATAATATTCCTGGAAGTTGTTTATTTCCAACTCAAGGGGATTTTTTCCATGTTCTAGACTAAACCCCATGTATTTATTATACTATGTGGTTTGTTTCTTTTTTTTACATGTAATATTTAATCTAAAATTTAAACGTATATAAAACCACTACATTGATGGTAAGTATTAATTTGTGTATATATATGGATTTGATTGAATATAATTCATTAAAATGATAACATATTATTTATATATTGTTTTAATTGAGATCTAATCACTCCTTGAGAAAAAACTGGAATGTTCAATACTTATATCGATTTGAAATTTTGATTAACTAAAATATTTTTTAATTTTTCTAGTGTATTTTATTTAAATTTTTGATTAAAATAAAATTGTATTGGATACTCAATTCACCTAACACATGAGATACTGACTCCGACAAGAATATGGAATCATATGATAAATAAATTATGAAAACTATGATTTTTGTTGTGGTTTGATGATCTGAAATTTATATTAATTCTAAATTTAGTTCATTAATTAGATAATAGAATTTATTTTTTCACTACTAAAAATCATTAATATTTAATTTTAAACAATTATTCACAATGTAAGATACAAAAAAAAACTCACATTTAATGAATTTGTTTTAAAATTTGGTCTTTGTAAAGACCCAGAAATTTCAAGGAAAATTGTTTCTTAATTTTCTTTAAAATTTTACAAGAACGTAGTTTCTGACGGCGCCTGATTCCGAGGCCCAATGTGCCCGAAATCAATTTCCAAAGATTACCTTGGGTACGTTCAGTGAACGAAAGAGTGGGTTTTTCAAACTGTTGAACCAGTGCTCGAAATTTAATTCTGAGGGCACCGATGGATTCTCAGCGCCGGTAATTGCTTAAGAAGATCTTTTTCGGAGTAGCGTTTTCATGGGAGGAGTAGATAAAAATTTCTGGAAGATAAAATAAAAATTGAGTTACAATTTTTATTTCTTTAAAGTAGTTATATCCTTTTAGTGGAAGTTAGGGAACTTCCCATGAGAGGTTAAGATGGTGGTGGGCCCACACGAGACCCTAACCCCCCATGATCTTCCCATAACCCCCTTGACCTCCCATAACTCACCTCCCACTTTAATATTGTAACTCCACTATAACATAAGTGACTCCTATCCTCCTCACCTCCCACATTAATTCACGCCACCTAAATATTAATTAATTTGACAACTCAAGATCAATTAATTAAGTGTGTTGGTTTTGAATTTTGTAATTTTGAATTCATGGCATGGGTAAATAAAATAAGGTGGAGTCTTATTTTATTTTGGATAGAAATGTTGTTTTAAGAGAAATGTAAGAGATTATTTGAGTTTTGAAGAACTTCCTCCTCCGATGATGAATTCATCATCTACTTTTTTGAAGAATGTGAAGAAGACTAAAGCTTCGATGAAGAACGTCATCTTATCTTGCACCTTCTCTGCACGTCGAAGGAAGCGAGACGCCACATTCTTCATCGGGTGATCACCGATGTTGTGACTTCTCCTCTTCTTCCTCTGCGCCATGGGTGGAGACACCACCGTGGGGAACGTCGCCATTGACGACGACTCACCCTCCGACGTCAATGGAATTGACACCGATATTCTGCGACGTCCGATCACCACGACACTTTCCTCTTCCGCGGCTCGATGACGTGTGAAGTCTTTGCAAGGTAGGGGTTTGGTTTTCATGTCGTGAATAATTTCAGACATTCTTCGATATCAACAGTCAACTCTTATCTAAATAACGGAGGAGGTCGGACCGCACAAACATGGCCGAACCTCCGCCCCTTTTATTTTGTTGGTTATCTATGTGGCTTGAAATGGAAGTGATGCAATGCCATCGCACAGTGCAGGAATTTAGAGAATAACGGTGAAGAAGTGTAGCGCCGTCACGCCGCGCCTTTGAGGTAGAACGAATATGTGGTCGAAGTCGGGGCGCAGCGCCGTCACGCCACACTGGAAAACCACACAGACGACGTGTTTTGAACGTTGAGTGCGGATCGTTGGGTGACGACAAATCGGGCCGAAATGGCATTTGAAATCCTTCACAGTAAAGATCCGGTCCCGGGAGGACTGTTGGCGAAGACGTCAGGAGAAAAGGAAAAACGGAGCGTGTCCGGTGGTCCACAGAAGGCGGTGGCGGTGCGTCGCCGGAGAAAACCGGCGCGGTTGAGCTGTGGCGGGGGGACATAAACCGGAATGGCCGGGCCGTTCCGGGTTTGAGGGGGCGCGACATTAAGTCACGCCAGGTTGACAACCGGGGGGGGGGGTTTGTAACCCCCCACACCCATCGCGCCGCGGCAGTGTGAGGCCAGCCGGCTGCCCAGGCCGGGCCGGGCCGCGCCCAGTGGGGCCGGACCCGGACCCGGATGGCCGTCCCAGGAAAGATTGGGCCGGGCCAGGCATGGCCCAGACCCCCGTTTTCGGAACTCTTTGGTCTTTCGCCCATAACATGGGCTACAAACCTCCGATCGACGGACCGTTAGTGGAGATATGATCCTTGGATCGAGACGGTTGTTTCGGTATGTTACACTCAAGGTTTCAGAGAACTTTGGGTTCAGCCGGGTTGGTTCGGATACGAAACCAACCAGGCCCTTGGAGCGGAAACACTTATATCTTGAGTTCTGGACATCCGAATGACGTGCCATCGACTTTTTTGGTTTCCTCTTGATGAGACGGAACTTTTGGATTACTCCACTCGAGGTTTGGACGCCGTCGGAGTGTGGTCGGGTTGGTTCGCTCACGATACCAATATGGCCCCTGGAACGAAAAAACCAATAACTCACAGAACGTGTGTCTGATTGACGCACCGTCTATCTCGTTGAATTTATCTTGATGAGACAGAACTTTTGACATACTTCGCCTGATTTTTGGATGCAGTTGGAGAATGGCCCGGTTGGATTGTACCCAAAATCCAACAGGGCCCCTATAACGGAAAATATGATATATTTTAGACCGGACGTCCATTTGACGAACCGTCAGCGGCGTTGGTGATCACATTGAGAAACGGTCCCAATGTGTATTCCATATTAGAGTTCGGGGTAGAATTGAGATATGGCCGGGTTGGTTCGCACACGAAACCAACTGGGCCCCTGCGACGAAAATGCTAATAACTCTCAGACCGTGCATTCGATTGACGCGCCGTCTGTTGCGTTGAGACCCCTATGACAAGGCGGTCCTTGAGATATTTATTTGTGGGAATTGTGATACTTGGAGTATCGACCAGTAGCTCGTGGAGCAGACCCTCCCAGAGACGAGCATTCAGAGTACGAAGAAAGTGTAACTGGTCGTGACCAATGACTGCTTTTCCGATTCGATTCAGAGTGACTAGTATATCCCAGTGGGGAGCACTACTATGTGAGGTGGAAGACCCATGGCGGAGGATCACTACTATGTGAGGTGGCAGACCCGCGGTGCTCAACAGGAGGAGTACCTCTGTAGGCTGTGAGGGGGAGCACTACTGTGTGAGGTGGCAGACCCATGGCGGAGGAGCACTACCGTGTGAGGTGGAAGACCTGTGGTACTTGATAGGAGGAGTAACTCAGTAGTCTTAGGTTAGTGATAAGTACCTCAGAGTCATGACATGAACACTGTACACTCCAGGGATGGGGCTCTTCAGTAGTTACAGTTTTGATAATGAAAAATCCTGGTTTGAGCTGAGTCTATGACCTTTGTGTTTTCCTCTTGATTGAGATGGGTCACCTGATAACATAGGTATATGTATGGGCATATACCAGGGTAGTGGTTATCCGTTGGTTTCATAATCATTGTGTTTCCTCATGACTGAGAAGGGTTACTTGATAACTTAGGCATATGTATGGTCATATACCTAAGTAGAGGTTATCTATTGAGATCTTCTTTGTGGTTATCCTTGTTTGTTTTAGTGAGACCTTGAGGTTATTGGGGTTCCTACTGAGTATCATTATACTCACCCCAGCACGGGCTATTCCCGAACCTCGTTGTGTTGGTTTCATACAACGGGCAGTGCTGACGGAGGCCGAGTGTTCGAGGACTGGACGGTACCCGGAGGTGGACTACACGACGAGTTAGTATCCGTGGGTGGACTTCATGGCGAGACGACACTCGGAGGAGGTTGACAGTCAATATCGATGTGGAGGATATCTGTACCTACCCTTCAAGTAGGATCCATGGTGGACGATCCATGAGTTTCACCATCTGTACCTACCCTTCAGGTAGGATCCGAGGAGGACGTCCCAGGAGTCGCTTCCGTTCTTCCAGCTGATGTCTTTTTCTGTTGTACTTTTGTTCAATTGTAGTTGTACTTTCAGTTGGGTTTGTATTCGTCCCATTAACCTTTCATCACATCTCTTTGTACTTAGTGTTTTACTTCCTCTTTTACTCTGTGGCGTTTTGTTTACTTTTATAAAGGAAATGCCTTACCAGTCATCAAGATTTACGTATTTGGTGCTAGTCGCCAGCCCCATGCCATTGGAAGGCGATCTTGGGGTAGTCACTGCACGAGCCTCAAGGACGGGTCGAGACAAATTGGTATCAGAGGAGTCGGTTCTACCGCAGAACTTATAACTCTGATATTTTCTTTCTGTGAAGCAATAGTGTTAAGGGTACCGAGTGTGGAATTCAGTTGAGGGAGTCCAGTGTTGGTGTGGGTGGCCGACGTATCCATACACCAGGACCCTGACAACTGATTTCTGACTTTGTGCACAAAAACACTGATTGCGTGTGTGTTTTCAGAAGATTTTAAATGTCAGATCAAACCAGGTCAGCTCACCAGGTATAATTGTTTGACTGTGTCACTTTGTTTCTTTCAGGATGCCTCTTTATGGACGACCAGCTAGAGCCCAGAGGGATGTGCGTACTGATAGACTGCCGAGCGACGAGGCTTCGGTACATGGCCCTCTTGCAGTTGAGTCACCAGCGGAGGCACCAACAGTACTACCATACGTTGGGCCACCGGTGCCACCAGCCCCAGTAGTAGGTGATGCACGCCACTTGAGCGCACTTCATGAGTTCCAGCGCCGGAGGCCACCCAGGTACCGTGGAGAGACGGACCCACAGGCGGATGAGGATTGGCTGGAGGCTGTGGTGAGAGTCTTCAGGATAGTGGGGACGCCAGCAGATATCATGGTGATCATTACTGCCAGCCTCCTTCAGGTAGCAGCAGGAAGGTGGTGGAGCCACTTGTTCCAGTTTTGTGACGGGATGACCTTCACATGGGAAGACTTCGAGACCTCCTTCAGGGTAGAGTTTGTGCTAGTATCTCTACACTACGAGTGTGTACAAGAGCTGCTTCCTTTTCCGAAGGGTTTTCGATCAGTAGCTGAGTCATCTGTGGGCAGTAGATAGATGATCCAGAGGTCCAAGAGGACCATAACAGCAAGTGGGAAACCTCGGGTTATAGGATCAGTAGTGCGGGGCACCTGGGGTGGAGTCAGGGCCAGGCGTGCCAGAAAATGATAGTGTTTCTCATATGGCAGGAAGGGTCACATGGCACGTGACTGTCCGACTCCTCGCACAATCGATCTGCAGGTGTTGGAGGATCCCCTGAGGCAGAAGAAGCGGCGAGTTCTTGAGCAACAACCGAGCAGTGGACAAGGCAGTAGAGCTCCGAGAGTAGGTGGACAGGAGAGGAACTAGTGGATATGTCCCTTGTACTTTTAGTTCCATGTTGCTGTTGTATTCGTTTCTTTGTACTATGAGTTGCAATAATGAAAAGACACTTATCATTGTGATCTTTGCTTTCCTGTCCATTTGTTTGGTTGATAATGAGTGGTCTCGGTTAGGACAGTTGACTTGACCCTCACTTTTGAGATTTATATTGGAGGAGACCCAGTGACCTCACACTAAAGCCGACAGTGTGACTTGACCCTTGGAGGAAAGAGTGACAATTGGATCTCTTGGTAGTTACGTCGAGGCCTTACGACGCCATCCATGGAATGAATGCATCATTCATGTCAGTATTGAATGTATTAGGCAATGGGTGTGGTTCCTCTAGGGGATGAGACCGAGTTTCACTTTTCGGAAAAGGAGAAATTTTAGAAGCTCTTTAAGATCATAGGAAAAGAAGTTGCAGATGATCCTGGAGAGGATGAAGACTGTATAGTGCAGTAAGAAACAGGAAACTGGCACCAGTCTTAGAGACTCATGCGTGTTAAATTTTTCAATAAGTGGAAGCTTTAAGGAGAGATGAGTCTGTGAAGCAGCAGACATGGAGGCAGAGCTAAGAGAGCTGCATGTGGTGGTGTACGTTTTAACATACTACAACCACCCACCGTAGTTTCCCCCCGCTAGGCTTAGGGAGTTGGAGGGAACGAGAATAGAGTAGCTGCTTGCGGTCAGGGAGAGTGACCTAATGGCTCTAAGAATGATTCAAGGGATACTCTATATCCACTACAAGCTGTCGTAGTAACAGACGTTGATATGAATCATTCCATCCATCCACGAATCTTGTCCCAGACCTAGAGTTTACGGATATCCGTAGACTTGACCCTCACATCTGGAGATACCTTGGGAGAAGACTCGATAATCACACTTACGCCGATAGTGTGGTCAGACCCTCAAGGTGAGAGTTTCAGTTGGAATCTCTTGGTGGAAGCGTCGAGGCCTTACGATGTTGGTTTGAGTAATGACTGGGCAATCACAGTTCATACACAAATTGACAGTATTAGGCAAAAAAGTTTTGGTTTAACTACAACGTCGGAATGGGTTTTCCTTGGTCGACGAAAAGGAAACACCCGGAAGCACATGATAAACTCATGCACAGGAGGGTGTGACCGATCACGCTTGAGTCGGTCAAACATACCCCTGTGGCAGCAGTTGTTTTGAGTTCCAGTTCTAAACTGGAATTGAAGACCTCTAGAGTTCGAGGATGACGATCACGTCATTATACGGGTCTCACCTCGATGAGGATTACGGAGATGTGGCCAAGGCGGAAAGTTATCTCTGAGGTTCAGTGGACCATTCCTGGGTCCTCATCTGGGTAGGTGGGGTGGTTTACCGCTTGACCCATCCACCTCAGTTGCACCAGGTGCACGACGACTTCCATGTATCTCAACTGAGGAGATACATGTGTGATCCTTCACATATCATCTACTATAGGGAGATGGACGATGGAGATGGGGTGTATTTCACGGAGGTTCCAGTGGGGATCAAGGATCGACATGAGCGGGTCCTACAGGGATGGTCGATTCCTCGGGATCACTTTCACTAGCATTACTGGAACCTCCGGGTAAGCACATGGGAGCGGAAGGCTCAGATGCGTTCTCAATACCACTTTTGTAACCCTTGTTTGTGTGAAAGCTTTATGAGGATGTAAAGCCCTGATGTGGTAGTAATGTAAAGGCCCAGAATATTGAAGGAAATTTTTTTCTTAATTTTCTTTGAAATTTTACATGAACGCAGTTTCTGACGGCGACTGATTCAGTGGCCCGGTGTGCCCGGAATCAATTTCCGAAGTTTAGCTCGGGTACGTTCAGTGAACGAACGAGCGGGTTTTTCTAACTTTTGAACCAGTGCTCGAAATCAAATTCTGAGGGCACCGATGGATTCACAGCGCTGGTAATTGCTAATGAAGATCCTTTTCAGAGTTGGGTTTTTACAGGAGGAGTTGGTAAAAATTTGTGGAAGATAAAATAAAAATTGAGTTACAATTTTTATTTCTTTAAAGTAGTTATATCCTTTGAGTGGAAGTTAGGGAACTACCCATGATAGGTTAAGAGGTTGGTGGGTCCCACACAAGACCATAACCCTCCTTGATCTTCCAATAACCCCCTTCACCTCCCATAACTCACCTTCCACTTTAATATTGTAACTCCACTTTAAATTAAGTGAATCCTCTCCTCCTCACCTCCCACATTAATTCAAGCCACTTAAACATTAATTAATTTGACAACTCAGGATCAATTAATTAATTGTTTTGGTTTTGAATTTTGTAATTTTGAATTCATGGAATGGGTAAATAAAATAAGGTCGAGCCTTTTATCTTTTGGTTAGAAATGTTGTGTTAATAGAAATGGAAGAGATAATTTGAGTTTTGAATAACTTCCTCCTCTGAAGAAGAACACTTCATCTCCTTTGTTGAAGAATGTGAAGAACACCGAAGCTTCGACGAAGAAAGTCGTCTCATCTTGCACCTTCTCTCCATGTCGAAGGAAGCGAGACGCCTCATTCTTTATCAAGCGATCACCGACTACGTGCCTTCTTCTCTTCTTCCTCCGCGTTAAGGTAGGAGACACCACCGTGGGGAACATAAACATTGACGACGACTCGCCCTCCGACGTCAACGGAATTGGCACCGATCTTCCGCGACGTCCGATCACTACGATGCTTGACTCTTCCGTGTCTCGATGACATGTGACATAATTTCAAGGTAGGGGTTTGGTTCTCATGTCGTGAATAATTTTAGACGTTCTTCGATATCAACGGGAAACTTTTATTAAAATAACGGAGGAGTTCGGACCGCACAAACAAGGCCGAACCTCCTCCCCTTTTATGTTGTTGGTTATCTACATGGCTTGAAATGGATGCCACGCAATGTCATCTCACTGTGCGGGAATTTAGAGAACCACGACAAAGAAGCGCGGTGCTATCGCGCCGCGCCTTTGAGGTCGAACGAATATGCGGTCGAAGTCGGGTCGCGGCGAAGAAGCGCGGCGCCGTCTCGCCGCACCGGAAAACCACGAGGATGGAGATTTTTAAACGTTGAGTGCGGATTGACAGGCGATGACAAATCGGGCCGAAATGGCGTTTGAATTCCTTCGCAGTAAAGATCGGGTCCCGGGAGGACTGTTGGCGAAGACGGCAGGCGAAACGGACCACCGGAGCGCGTCTGGTGGTCCGCAGAAGGCGGCGGTGGCACGCCACCGGAGCAAACCGCTGCGGCTGAGCCACGACAGTGGGACGTAAACCAGAATGGCCGGGCCATTCTAGGTTTGAGGTGGCGCGGCTTTAATCCGCGCCTAGTTGAGAACCGGGGGGGTGCGTTTGTAACCCCCCGCACCCATCGCGCCGTGCCAGTGCGAGGCTAGCCGACCACCCAGGCCGGGCCGGGTCGCGCCCAGCATGGCCGGACCCGGACCCGGTTTGGGTCGACCCGGTTCGGCCGACCCAGGGGCGGTTGGGCCTGGCCGGGCCGGGCCCAGACCCTTGTTTTCGGATCTCTTCAGTCTTTCGCCCATTACTTGGGCTACAGACCTCTGATCGAAGAATCGTTAGTTGTGATGCGATCCTTGGATCGAGACAGTCATTTCGGTAAGATACACTCATGGTTTCGGAGAACTTTGGGTTCTGCCGAGTTGGTTCGGATACGAAACTAATCGGGCCCTTAAAGTGGAAACGCTTATATCTTGAGTTCCGAACGTCCGATTGACGTTTCTTCGACTTTTTTGGTTTCCCCTTGATGAGTCAGAACATTTGGCTTACTCCTATTGAAGTTTGGACGCCGTCGGAGTGCGTTCGGGTTGGTTCTCTAACAAAACCAACTGGGCCCCAAGAACGAAAAAGCCAATAACTCACAGACCGGGCATCCGATTGACTCTCCGTCTGTCTCGTTGAATTACTCTTGATGAGGCGGAACTTTTGAAATACTTCACCTGAGTTTTGGATGCTGTTGGAGTATGTACGGGTTGGATTGTACCCGAAATCCAACCAGGCCCTGGAATGGAAAAGCTGATATCTTTCAGACCAGACGTCTGTTTGATGAACCGTCAGAGGCATTGGTGATCACATTGAGAAACAGTCCCCATGGGTATAACCTATGAGAGTTCGGGGAATAGTTGAGATACGGCCGGGTTGGTTCGCACATGAAACCAACCGGGCCCCTGGGATGAAAATGCTAATAACGCACAGATTGGGCGTTCGATTGACGCGTCGTCTATTGCGTTGAGACCCCTATGACGAGGCGGTACATGAGATACTTCTTTTTGGGACATTTGATACTTGAAGTATCGACCAGTATCTCGTGGAGCGGACCCTCCTGGAGACGAGCATACAGAGTACGGAGACTGTGTAGTTGGCTGTGACCGATGACTGCTTGTCCGATTAGGTTCGGAGTGACTAGCATAGCCCAGTGGGGATCCCTACATTGTGAGGTGGTAGACCATGGCGGAGGAGCACTACTATGTGAGGTGGCAGACCCGCGGTACTCGACAGGAGGAGTAACTCTGTAGGCTCTGAGGGGGTGCACTACTGTGTGAGGTGGCAGAACAATGGTGGAGGAGCACTACTATGTGAGGTGGAAGACCCGCGGTACTCGACAGGAGGAGTACCTCAGCAGTCTTAGGTTAGTGAGCAGTACCTCAGAGTCTTGACAAGACCACTGTACACTCCAGAGAGAGGGCTCTTCAGTAGTTACGGTTTCTATAATGAAAGATCTTGGTTTGAGCTGAGTCTATGATCTTTGTGTTTACCTCTTGATTGAGATGGGACACTTGATAACTTAGGTATATGTATGGGCATATACCTGGGTAGTGGTTATCCGTTGAATTCATAATCTGTGTGTTTCCTCATGATTGAGATGGGTTACATGATAACTTAGGCATATGTATGGGAATATACCTAAGTAGAGGCTATATGTTGAGATCTTCTTTGTGGTTATCCTTGTTTGTTTTAGTGATACCTTGAGGGTCTCGGGTTCCCTACTGAGTATCGTTATACAAACCCCTGCACGGGCTATGCCTGTACCTCGTTGTGTTGGTTGCAGACAACGGGCAGTGCTGACGGAGGCCGAGTGTTCGAGGACTGGATGGTACCCGGATGTGGACTACATGACGAGTCAGTATCCAGAGGTGGAATTCACAGCGAGACGACACTCGCAAGAGGCTGACATGCGACAATGATGTGGAGGCTATCTGTACCTACCCTTCAGGTAGGATCCGTGGTGGACGATCCAGGAGCTGCGCCATCTGTACCTACCCTTTAGGTTGGATCCGAGGAGGGCATCCTAGGAGACGCTTCCATTCTTCCAGCTGTTGTCTTTTTCTGTTGTACTATTGTTCAGTTGTAGTTTTTAATTTTAGTTGTGTTTGTATTCAAGCCCATTTACTTTTCAGCACTTCTCTTTGTACATAGTGTTTTACTTCTTCTTCTTGTACTCTATAGTGTTTTGTTTACTATTATAAATGCAATGAATTCCCAGTCATCGGGATTTACGTCTTTGGTGCTAGTCGCCAGCCCCTGGCCTTTGGAAGGCGGGCTTGGGGTAGTCACGACACAAGCCCCGAGGACGGGTCGTGACATTCTTAAATATAGGATAAATATGAAATACATATCTACACTACAAATTCCTGGGATGATACTACTAGAAATGCATATAACAAAAATAATCCAATACATGATTTATTTTTACTATTATTTAGAAGATGAATAATATATTTAGGTATCTTATAGTTAAACTGATCAATAAATTTTGGATATATTATATATTTCTCGTGAAGGAACTATGAATGCCAAATAAAAGAGACTGAATACTTATATAATTAAATATAAAACATTCAAGATGAAACCCAATGATAAAATTTCAGATATGTATATTATTCTCAATGAGACTACAAACAAAATGAGCCCAATGGATAATCGTGTTTCAAGCAATGTCTAGATCATGAGACTAATGCGATTTCTTCTAATGAAATGGAGATGAACACATGTTTCGATAATAGAATCTTTTAACATATATAAGATACAAAACAAGAAATTGATTGGGAAGATAATTATATATGAGCAAGAGATTATGAGTAACCGTGAATAAGATGATGAACATAAGAAGAAAAATGATTCCTTCAAAAATAATGATTCAATATATAAAAAAAATTAATAGTTCAAGGTAAAATATCCAATAAGGATTAATCACCATCCGATACTGAAAAGGAACTAGTCCACTTGGAATGAGGATTTATGAAATTCTAAAACATGAAGAAATTTATGAGGAAACTGGTTTATATGGTAAAATATTATAATAAAAAATGGGGATAATGATATTAAAATATATGAAAATTAATATGATATTACTAATTATGAGGTTAAAATAAAATGGCATGTTTAAGATGATTTATCAATGTCGATGTACAAATATAAACATGAGGATAAGGAAATGATTTTTATCAAATCCATGAATGCTACATGGAGTACCTCTAAGGACAGATCTGATGACTCGAACTCACATCATTAAGAGATTATAGACATAGAAAATATGTGCTTAATTTCAAATATATCAGATGTACTAGCTATATATCATGTGATCAATTTGGATGATTTATTAATAAAAATTATGAAGATATATCAATAGAAGATATGTTTGAGTATTCAAAATTTATTTAATATACTTTTAACCATCATATATGTAAAAATAAAATTGTGAGGAAACTCTCATTTAATCTGTTAATATAATATCTAATTTTATAGTAGAGAAATAGAAGATTGATCAATTATTATAAGAAAAAACGAAACTGAAATTATAAAATTTTCTATTAAAGAAATACATTGAGATATTTACAAATAAAAAATAAAAACTCCATTATGTTTTATGAAATAAATTATTCTAAAATTTATTACTAGTGTAGGTAATTAATTTGGGATTAGAAGATTTGTCATTTTCACATTTGTTCCTATATCTAATTCTATATATTTTACTACTATTTACTTTTCATATGGGACAAAGCAAGCGTTTATTTCTTAATGATAACAATATATTTATAAGAAACCTATCATGAAAACATGGTTTCCTATTTCCCTTTTTAATAAAATATTGGGACATAAGAAAATCATGGTACCAAAACTAATATTGGTATAAATGTTGTTTTGTAGGAAAGAATCTTAAAGTGATCCTATAAGAATCTATGATACATGGATAGTGGTTGTTCCACTAATATGAAATGAGATTACACGACAATCAAGTACCAAATAATGGTTAATGGCGGTCATGTCACCATTGGTGAAAATGATAATGAAATTATTAATGTCCTAGGATAAATCAGTTACACCAACTTTATTTTAATTTAGAAAGTAAATTTTTCCGATAGCTTAATATAAAATCTTATTATTATCTCACAACTATGTTATGATGGAATTTATGTGATGAATGAAGGCCAAGGGCATACCCTTTGATGAAATTAACCACTGTCATCTTTAGACTTTGAAAATTGTGGACACATAACCACTCTGACCCTGGAATATCATGAGTTTCTAGATAATCAGTAGCCTCATTCCCCTCCTGTCATGTGTGAGACACTCTTGTGTTATAGTCAAGCCTCCCACGACACCAGCAGATGATGTGTTCAATAGGCCAAGGTGTCATACCTTGTCCTAATTGCGCATTAAAAATCAATATGCAATCAGTTCCCATTTCCACAAGCTCCAGATCACTTTTCCTATAATCCATGATTATTTTCCACAAGGTATTAGCCTCCTCTTACAGTGAAGTCCCCTAGCCCAGCCAAACTGTGATGGCCAGAAAAACTGATCCATAGTTTTCACATAAAATACCTCTGCCGGTCATGTCAACCGAAACACATGAGTGATCGGTGTTCATCATCAAGCCTCAAGTGGGGGATGCCAACTGACATAGATACCTGGCGATATGTCTGTGCCATCCATTGTATGAGGAATAACATTAATTATCCACTAAGTGGTAAGAGCATCCCAAAATTTTCTGATATCCTTAACCATGTCTTGTATATGATTTTGGGTTCTTATGACGATCACGCTCATCAACGATATCAACCCTTCATGAAGCCTCCAGTTATGCACCAGCAAAAGACTCCAATATCTTGCCTACATGTCAACATGAACAATGAATAATGAATATTACTCTCCTATCTACTTTTTGGAAGAGGGTATAAATAATGTATAATGTAAAATTAATTTATTGTTAATAGGAATTATATTATACAAAAATACTTATGTGATTTTAAATAAGATGAATCTAATGGCTAGTTACCCTAAAAATATCATTTTCAATGTTTTTATTCGTAAAATTATGGATAATATTGACAATTTAGCATCTAAATGTGAGAATAAAATGTTCCTACATTAATCAACATATAGTATGTTTTATAGAGTTATTAACAAAAAAATGTATGTGAAAGTGTCTCTTTATTTCATGTTTTATGATATAGATACACATAAACAGAAAACTCTTATATAAAACCTAGTGGGTAATTTATCTACATTGAACATGAAATCAAAATATTATTATTAAATAGCAAAAGAAGCATAAAAAATCATCGAATTCTGAGGATATTCTAGAACCCAATATTTCATAGGTCCTTGAGGTGACCATACCATATTTTTTCTAAGCTATTATATCTCTAAATTAACTTACATTAGAAAATATTGGTGGAGTCATAGATAGAGGTTCGAAACCTAGTTCATATATAAGAAAAAATGTTTAAAATCAATCATTCGTGTCATATCATGAACTAGAGAACCTCAATGAGGAAAATATTGATGAATTTTTGTGTATTGGTTATGTAAGAATAATTTAATCAATTTAAATGAAATAAATATGGGTAAATTATTGATATAACCAAAGAACCTTGACTATAAAAAATATGTATTTAGAAACAAGGTTGATAAATCTGGATGAATAGTATGAAACATGGATACAAATGTTTTGTAAATGTATAATAAAGAATAGGTTATAAAATATGAAGAAAAATTTGTACCTATAGAAAGAATTTATGCCCATAGAATACTACTTCTTTACGAAGTAGATCTATATTTCAATCTGTATAAAATGGTATCCAATACTATATTATTGAATGGTTATATAGTTATGGTTGTTTCTGTGGAACAACCCCATGGATTTAAAAATTATCATTTCCTAAATCATGTTTTTATGTAAAAAAACGTTAATATGTTTTAAAGTAATATCCTATATATTTTTATAAATTTATTATCTATTTTTCCATTTCAAATTGATTTAAAATTGGTATAGTTGATCCAATATTATTTATGAAATGAATTTAAATAGATGTTTTATTAGTTCAAATCAATATAGATGATATTATATTTTGATATTATAAAAATTATTTATGTACTGATTTTTCATAAATCATGAATAATGAATTTGAAAGGAGTTAAATGGGTAAACAATAATTCTTTATTTGTTTTCATGTTTTACAAAAAAATGGAATTATCATAAATAAATATAAATATTGTAATTTATTTTTAAATTATTTTTATGTTTGTATCACTAAGAGTATTGACACTTTTATTAGTACCAACTATATGTTGGATGTTGAACAATTTGGGAAATTACTGTATCAAACTAGTTATGGAGGTATTATTGGATGTATTCCCAATGTAACAACTAGCTGGCATGAAATTATATTTATTTTATCTATGTGTGATTATTTTTTAGAAAAACCAAATTTGGAATAATTAGATTTTGTAAAGTAGATTTTAAAATATCTCAAATATGTAATGAATTTACGAATGTTTTATCCTAGATGAAATTCATTTGACATTGTTAGTTATTCTGATGAAAAATATGGTGGTTTTGTGTTGGATTGAATAATATCTATGGAGCATGTAACACTTTGAGACGATCTATAGTATCATGGTGTAGTATGAAAAATATTTTGTTACATTCTTTATTGATAATGATTAATACAAAGATGATGGTAATTTCTATGAGCAATTTTTTTTATGAAACAAACATTGATAGACTATAGATATCAATTACAACATGTTCCTATAAATTTTGACAACAAAAGTTCTATGACAATTTCTAATAACCCTATATCTCACTATAAAACAAATAGAATCTCTATAAAACATAAATTTTTAAAAAACAATTTTAAAAGGGTGATATAACTTTTTAATACATTTGTAATAAACATCATATTTATGATATTTTCACTAATAAATTTAATTATGAGTTAATAAAATACACTAAACATGAATTAAGAATTATTAATTCAAGTTACCCATAATTTTTATGGCCTCCCCATTTATTTTTAAATATAGTAGAGTTTTAAGTGCCATTGAGTATTATGCATACCTCTGTATGACCCACCATTTTGTTTTAATCACCATTTAGTATTACCCAGAATTGGGTTTTATCAAGAATTGAGTTTTTATGACCGTTTTGTTTTACCCACAATTATGTTTTACCCACCATTGTGTTGTATCCACAACTTATTTTTATCCTCCATTTTGTTTAACAAACTATGGGAGTTAATCACCATTGTAAATAGTTTGCCTTTTTCAATTTACCATTTTTTGTTTTTAGGTCACCAATGCTAATTTATCTTAATTAGTTTTTTATTTTTTTTATTTTTTTAATTGATTTAAAATTTTATCTCATTTAAAATTTTAGGAATCCCTAAATTCTTAAATGAAATAAAGTACCAATTTTTCTATTTAAAAAATTACTCTATATCTTCACATTCTCTCAAAACATGTTGTATCAATTTGTCTCCCAACTGTCAGGGTTCCGTTAATATAGAAAATACTTTCTATTATGATCACTATTGTTTGATTGGAGAGAGATATAATTTATTATCCAAATGATTCAGATGCATCTATGAAGAAGAAATGATATTCATGTCTCTATGTTTTTATTGAGCGAGTGAACCCATAACAAACAAAGCATATAGTGTTACCAGTAAAATATTTTCAAGATGAATATTTAATATTAATAAAGTTTTTCATGATCATATTTCTCTATGACCGGAGATGGGAATAATGGTTTTCCTCCAATTAGTGGCCTTTCTATCCAAGTTTTGTGCTCTAGTTTTATCAATTTTTTATATTATGTTTTGAGAAAAATAAAAGATCAGTATAAATTATAAAAAATGGCCTCTAATTGTTATTATTTTGATGAAGTTTGATAGATGTTTCATAGTTCCACATAGAAGAGTTTCAAATCATAATCAAGGAATTGTTCAATGTTATAGTGATACATTTGTTTATGAGGATTTCTAAGTAGAGTTAACTAGAGATGGGATAATAAAAAGACCAGTTGCTACATTGATTTATCGTTAATATTGGTTTCTCATTAGGTTTATACAATATATATTTTGATTGATGAATATTTATTTATCTATAATGAGATATACAAATGTCTATCTTCTATGTCTTATGATGAGAGGAGGGAAGACCAATATATGTTGATACCTACTTATTCACATAGTGAAAATGTGAGATCGTTAATTTAGAAAATATTCTATAATTTATACTAAATTTTTTTACCAAAATAAAGGGAAAATTTCATGTTGATGTAGGTAATGAAAAAGTTGTAATGTTATGATGTTTTTTCATTACAAGGGTCATTTTCAAAAGGATGAAGATACAGTTGAACCCCTAGAAGAAAAATTGGATATATGATTCTGACATGTTATATGAGTATTTCAACCTTGTTGATCACCCTTTTAGACCAAAGAATGTTGTACATTGTGTCTTAGAACATGATTAGGTAGTTCAGTATTCATATGAGTATGAAGAGGAAGATGATGCCTTCTGTGATGTGGAACATGATTACTCAGTGGATGAAGGTGGTGGCCTTGCTTTACATCAAAGATCCCCAACTATATCTTATGGTTCTCTTAGTCCACTTAGGTCCCTCCATGTCTGAAATAATATCATATAATATTGAACTAAAGAATAAGAAACAAAATTTTTCGGTGATTATTATTCAAGAGAATATTTATGTGCTCTTAATAAAATATTGACAGTGGTGATGAGGATGAAGAAGAAGAGGTAGAATAACAAATAGTAGAATATGAGGAATATGAAATTGGATATAAAACTGGAGATAGAGATGAATTTCATGGAGGTTATGACCCTGATTGTCCTAGTGGATGCATTGCGGCTGAGGATGTTGAGATTCATTATGAACTAATCTCTTCTTTATCTTTATTAGTTGTCTGAATATCTAAAGACAGAACAAGTATAAATTAATTTTTGGAAAAAAAAGATAGAGGATTTTATGAACCATCATTTTAGGGGGAGGAATTTCCAGGCCTTTATAGTCACACTATGGTTGGTGATCATGGTGTGCCTACAGCTGATGTGAAGGAGTTTTTTAGAAAACATTTGTTGATCAGCCAATTACTGACTGGATATATTTTGAGCCTACTATTGTTGAGTATATTGTTTGAACATCGTATGTTGTTAAATCTCATAGTCAATTGTCCATCAATTTAATGGAAATAATTATTTATTAATGAGATAATTTTATAGGGTATGTTAGAATTAGTTTATAATATACTTATTTATGTGAGAATAGAACTCCAAAAAATCAATGTGGGATTACTATTTAAGATAAAATTGATACTAAGGGATCAATGGTAGATATTATTGGTTCTAAATGATATTTTAAATGGTTCCCATCTTATGTTTGTCTTATATTTGATTGTATAGAGAAACCTAAAATTGAAGGTGTTGCTGAAACCCTACCTCCAACTTTCATTTCATTAGTTACAATGAACATTGACACCATAGGGGACGTAAATTCCTCCAAAGATAGAGTGGCCACTCTCTAATTTTTGTTTGTGATGATAGATAAAACTCCCTTTTTTACCATGGTTAGTGAAAAATATGAATGAAAATTGTTAGGGATTGTGATTCATCAAATTCAACCCAAAATGACTCTTCACTGTTTAGAAGTGTAGGTAGAAAAGAAAAAGTTATCAAATTAGATGGATTTCCTGAGATCAATAATGGATAAGATGAGGTATTCTTTTGTATATTCCATTTTTTTAGAATGTATAGAAAAGTTTAATTATTATTCATCTTCGTCCATTTCTCCTACTCCTCCTCTTGGTGTTGAAGTAATCAGGTCAATGATTGAAAAATATATTTTTGGTGTTTCATGTGTTATAAATGATCTTACCTAAGAAATTTTGAGAACAATCTATCATAATTGTGACCATGTACTTATGACAGTCAGAGAGTGTTTGAAAGATATTAATGATGATATAGACACAATCAATAAGATCATAAAGTATTATCTACCTAAAATTTACAGTTAGCTTGAGCACAACACTCATTTCAAATTTATAGATGAGAACATAAGTATTCCACCAATAACTCAATATATTAATGAAGAAGTAAATTTAGCGATGGTTATGACCCCTGTTCTCGTGTAGATTATAGAATATAAAAGGACGTCATCAGTGATATGGAGACATGTGGAAATTTTATTATGGATTTCATAAATTTTAGGATGCCCTATCCCCATGTTTTGGAACGACAATGCTGGATCATTATGTCATTCCTATTAAATATTATCTCATCACTCCAGGTTATACTCTTGAGTTCTTCAGACCATGTATAACAAGAGAATCGAATGCTCCCTTGCCTACTCATTTCCATCCATTTAGATTGTCTCCCAAAAAATAATTCCAATATCTATGACCTATCAATATCTAAGAGACTTCTTATCTAATTTATGTTACAAGAACTATACATATAGTTACCTCACGCTCTAATGCACGACCCTTTAATTTGGAAAAAATGAAGGTAGTATCACCCATTGTTCATTCTACCCAACCAAAAAATAATTGATATTATAATATTATTATTTTATGTGAATGTTTATTTTATTTTTATTGTATCATTTTCTGATGAAATTAATGGAAAATTTATTCTTTTATATATTCTATTCAATTGAATTTTCTATTTTTATTTTACATTTTGATAATTCCAATAGGTGGAGAATTCTCAATGGAATTTATATATATAGGATTATTTCAGTGATATAATTTATAGTGATATTTCTTGTAGTGACATTATGTTTAATTTATTCTTTACATTCTATCTATTAATTGATACAGTTTACTCACTATTTAACTTTTAATTCCATTTTATTTTCATGACCTTTTATACATGAATTTTTTTCATATAATATGAGATTATTGGAACCATTTTTTTAATGATAACTAAATAACGTTTATTATATTGTTAATTAAGTTTATATATTATTATAACATTTTTTAATAGATGTAGGATCTTTGAAAAATTATCTAAGCATTTAGAGGAGGAATCACCAGAAATGACACAACAATGAAGATGATTATCCACTAGTAATGGAAAACTGTTGGGGATGAGAAATTTGTGTATATTTCGATAATACCGATCATTAGAGATGACTCACCATCAAGATGAAATTTTTTAAAATAATATAAAATACTCACCAATAGAGGATAACTCATTATTTTATCGTAGTCACCTCTAAATTTAGAAAATTGTATAGATGACCATCATTTAGAGGATGACTTACTGTCTGACAATATATGTCATCAAAAATAAATTTTGGAAGTATTAGATTGAAATTTCATTCAGATGTGTCTTAGTTGAGTGTGACCTACTGTCATATATAGTAACCTTCCTCATGAATCCCCTCCATCATAAGTGACCACCATCCTAAGTCACCGCTAGAGTTGTATCTCCATTTATAAGAGTTACAGTTGCAATTTCATTTTATTTTTAATTACCTATTTCTAATTTATAGTTTATCCAATATAATGATGAATTTTTTTAATAATTATTATTGAATTATTGAAGGGATTCATTAAGGGTTTTTTTTAAAGGGGGAGTATTTTGAGAATAAGACCCTATCTCATTATGTCAATTTTGATGCCTCACAAATACCATTAATTATTTTCTAATGATTTTTCTTGTTAAATATTTTACATGAAATTATTATTCATAATATTTTCATTTCTGGATGAAATGTTTTAGTTCTTGAATTAAGAGAATTAATTTCTAAGGTGTTCGCATTTAATGTGTTCGGGAAACATTGTTCATGATCAAGATATTATAAATCTAGTTTAAAACGTTCTGGAAACACTTTTAATACCCTACGTGGAGAAACATAGTGTAAGGATGAAATGTGGGGTATATTTTATAAGAGAAAAAGTATGGAAGATAAACCATACGTTATCGGAAAAGTTTGCAAAAGAACCCTATGTTAAAAAGGAACACTGCATTTGGAATATTAGAAAATTATGGAAGGAGAACCGTAAGTTAGTGTTAAAGGTTAAATTGTTTTTTAAAATTATGGTTCATCAACCATACTTTTTTAAACAACCATACATTCTTGGAAAAGTATGGATCAGGTGAAAGTATGGATCTTTTATTATACGTTTAAAAGTTAAAGAGAAAAGTATGGATGACCAACCTTAAGATTGATGAATATTACATAAACCATACATTTATAATCAACCATATGTTATCAACCCTACTTTTGAAGACTACGTCATCAAAATTACGTTCAGAGGATGCATATAGTACAACTCAACCTTACGTCTAGCGTCGAAAAATTTAAAGTCGATATTTTTATGGAATGGTCAACAAGATGATTATTAGGCAGATTTCATGCCAGATTAAAAACTGATTTTAAAGTGAATCTTTGACTTATTAAAAGATGTTTTCTTAATGGTTTATAGATCGAATTAAAAGGACCATTATATGTCTAATTTTTAGGGATGTTATGACTACTCTATTAATTCAAATGTATGAATATTGTGAGTTAAAAGGTGAATTTTGTTGATCTAAATTTTGCAAGAGATGTACCTAACATTATTATAAATATATACAAACTTTTTCAAAAAGAAAATAATGATCTTATGTGATATCTTTACCATTCTGAGAAATGGGAAGAAAAACAAAGAATATCGAAAATTCAGATCTGCTGACTCAAGAGAAAGACCGAGCTCTGTTTTTTAAAGAAGAAAAATCACGATAGATGATTCATTTGTTCTATATCAAAGATCATTTGTGAATATTCTACTGATGATATTGAGATTTGTATTTCTATATCTACTGCAAGAGGATCGACATAGAATGACTCTTTTGTGAAGATTATTATTTCTGAATGCGACGACCCATCTACTGTCAATTGCATGATGTTGCAATTGTGAAGAACATATGGAAAGTAATTTCAGAATACAGAAAAAATTTGTTTCTATTCTTGAGTGACTGGGATCTCGTACTAAGCTGTGTAAGTTTTGTGAGTGAACTATAAGGATTTGTTTTGCCTTATTTTGTAAAGGTGTCAACTGACTGTACTCAGTTGTTGAATGGTCTTTTGAAAAGATGACCAGATATTGAAAATCACTAAGCTCATGAAGTATAGCGTTGGTGGAGTGGACTAGAGGCCTTCTGTTCCCCGAACCACTATACATCTTGTGTCTCTGCTATTTAAATTTCCACAGCATCAATTCATCTGATAAATGTTAAGGGGGAGAACACACTCTCGAAATGATTTCTGAAAGGTCACAATTCACCCCCCTATTGTGTGTATTTAATAAAATCCGATATAAAAGTTGGTATCAGAGGTCGATCATTCTGATAATGCCTCAATAAGATGAAATTTATTATATACAGTTCAAGATGATTGATACAAGAGAGGGAATATCTATTATAATATCATCGTACTTCAATGTAGAAAACTATGGATTCTAGAAGTCGTGGATGATGATCTATCTAAAAAGCCTTGGATATAGAGTATATTCTACGATTCTGACTCCATATGATATAACATAAAAACCTAAAACATGGAGTGCATCTACTGAAGCATAATATGATAAAAACTTGAAGGCAATGAATACAATTTTATGTGATCTAGGACCTGTTGAATTTAACAGAGTATCTCAGTGCCTGACAGTATATGAAATGTGGCAAACTATTGTTGTTGCTTATGAAGGAACAAACAATATCATGGAAATGAGAAATAAAAATGCTAAGCTCAAATTTGATACTTTAAGAATGGTTGAAGATGAATGTATTAATGAATTTAATAGAATATTGATAGAGATTTTCAATAACATATCTTCTTTGGGAGATCCCATTAAACAAGATGATCATGTTTTAAAAGTACTGAGGGTACTACCTACAAAATGGAATGGAATCTCTTCTTCAATCAGACAGTCGAAACATGTCAAAGACTTATGCATGAGAGAACTTATTGGATGAATAATTATGTATAAAGCTAATATGGAAGATGAATAAAATGAAAATAAAGTGCTTATCAATAGAGATGACACTTCCTTGAAGTATCATCACATAGAAAAAATAGAAATATGATGAAATGTGTAAAAGAAAATTCATAAAGTTCTAATTTATCAAATTCTATTATGGAACTGGCTCAGCTAGCCAAGAGGTTCACTAAATTCTTTTGAAAGAATAAGGTCTTTATAAAATACTTCTGAAAGGATGAAAAGGAAGTCAGATGTTATGAATGCAAGAAAATGGGGCATATCAGACGTGACTGTCCTCAGCTAAAAGAAGAAATGAAAAATAAAATGTTCAAAAGATATGATTATGAGCATAAGGACAAGAAAGCCATAAAATATTCATGGAGTGTATCTAAAGACTCCAGTAGCACTTCTGAATCAGACTCAAAAAAGGAAGAAGTAAATCTCACAGCCAACATGTGTTTTATGGTAGAAACTGATGAGGTACAATCATTCTACTCTTCTGACTCTAGTTCTGAATCTAGTTACTGTAATGATAAATTTGTAGCCTGCTACAATATGCTTGATGAAAAATATGAATCTATATTTAATAATCATAATCTTTTAATGAATATTCATAAGGTTGTTTCTGATGAAAGAGATACAATACTGAAACAATATGAGGAGTTAAATGAAAAATTTGACTCAATTAACACTAACAATACAGATTATGACTCAAAGATAAAATCACTACAAACTGAATTGGAAACATATAAAAATGCATCCTTTTTTTTACTAACAGGTAGAATACATTAAATGAAATTCTTGGGAAAAATTTCATTAAAAATAAAATCATTTGGAATTTTTAGTAAAGGTAAAAAACACAAGTTGTACAAGAATTGTTTTATTCCATGTGAAAAAATAATAGATTGTAATTACTGTTGATTAAGGGGACATATTTCTAAAAATGTTTTCTTTAGAAAACCCCAAATAAGTGGTATTATGAATGAATTTGTATCAAATGATTTATTTGACTCTTATGAAATTAGAAAAACATAGAAAGTCTAGATTCCCATATATCTGCTGGCTAACACCCCTGGACCCAATAGAATATGGGTAACAATGAAAATTGTATAAATGCCTTTGCGGGGAGCATGTCTCAAAAGAAAAAGGGACATATGGTATAACGACAATGGTTGCAAAAGGCATATGAGTAGAAACTCATTTAATTTCTCTACATTCACTCAAAAAGATGGTTGACTTATCAGTTTTGGTGACAATGACAAAGGGAAAATCATTTGCATTGTAATAGTTGGAGGTAAAGAAGTTGTCTCAATAAAAAAAGTAATTTATGTAAAAGTATTGAAACACAATCTGATAAATATCTATTAACTATATTATTATTGTTATTCTGTTGATTTTTCTTACAATTGATGCTCTGTTTTTAAAAATAAAGTGCCCAAATTTAGAGCAACTAGAACTGAAATTGTGTATACCCTAGATTTAAATTTCTTGTGTTAACAACATGTAAACAACTTAACTACTAATGTAAATGAATCTTGGATCTAACGTAGGATACTTGGACATTGTAATGAATATGTTTCACATAAATTATCAATGAAACAATTAGTTTCTGATTTTCCCAGTCTCAGATTTGAAAGTGAGAGATTCTGTGATTCATGTCAACTTGGGAGGCAACTGAAATCATCCTTCAAATCTATTAACAAAATTGCTACATCAAAACCTCCAGAACATATCCATATTGATTTGTTTGGACCTTCAAGAGTATAAATCTTGGCTACTAAATTTTATATATATGTTTTAGTTGATTATTATTTTATATTTACATGGATTTTCATTTCAAAATTAAAAAATGACGCTTTTACATTATTTAAATGTTTTTGTAAATATTTTCAAAATGAAAAATGTTTTAAAATAATTTTATTGAGAAGTGATCATGGATGAGAATTTTATAATCAAGAATTTAATTCCTTCTACTCAAATATGGGTATTAATCACACTTTCACTGCACCAAGAACAACTCAACAAAATTGAATTGTTGAAAGAAGAAATACTACTATTCATGAAATGGTTAGAACTATGCTAAATGAATACATTATTCCTAACTATTTTTTGCAGAAGCTATAAGATCAGCATGCTATATAATGAATAGAGTTTTAATTAGACCATTTTTGAAAAAGAAGCTCTATGAACTTTGGAATTACAGAAAACCTAACGTAAATTACTTTTATATTTTTGGATGCCAGGTTTACATCTTGACCACCAAGGAAAATCGTGGTAAGTTCGATCCAAAATCTGATGAATGCATTTTCATAAGATATTCAGCTACCTTTAAATCTTATAGAGTCTATAACAAGAAGTCATGGGTTTTTGAAGAATCATTTCTTGTGAAATTTGATGAATCTGACCCCTTTGGGAAAAGGATAGATCAAATGGATGAATCTAACTCTAATGATAACATGAGACTTGAGAACTTGAAAAATGATTTTGAAAAAGATATAAAATAAATTCAGTACAGTTGAGAAGAACATGATACTGAAGAACCTATGAGTCTGGTGGCTAGACAAACTAGAACCCTAAGGAATCACTCTTTAGAGAATATCAGTGGTCACTTAGACACAAAAATAAAAACTACAGGAAATATAGGTAATCTTGTAGAATTATCTACTTTCCTATCCCAATTAGAACCCCAAGTCTATAGAATAAGATTTAGATGATGAATTTTGGATGATTGAAATGCAATAAGAATTAATCCAGTTCAAAAGAAATGAAGTCGGGGAATCAGTTGAAAAACCACAGAATTATCCAGTGATAAGAACCAAATGGGTATTTATAAATAAGCAAGATGATCAAGGAATAATGACTAGAAATAAATCTAGACTTGTAGCTAAAGGATATAATCAAGAAAAAGTAATAGATTATGTTTATACATTTTCAATTGTTTTAGATTAGAAGACATTATAATTCTTTTAGCCTATGCACCTCATATGAACATTAAATTATTTCAGATGGATGATAATTATAATTTTTTTAATGGTTATTTAATGGAGGAAGTTTATGTTGAGCAACCTCTTGGTTTTGAAAATTATCAAAAATAAATGTCTGTTTTTAATCTTACTAAATCCCTTTATGGCCTTAAACAAACACCTAGAGCTTGGTATGAAAGATTATTCTTCTTTCTATTAAAAAATGATTTTACTCTCGGAATTTGATATCCGACACTTTTTATGAAAATTGTAAATTTTAATATTTTATTGGTTCAAATTTATGTTAATGATGTAATTTTTGGATCAAATAATAAATCAATCTGTCATAAGTTTTAAAAATTAATGCAAAATGAATTTTAAATCAGCATGATGGGAGAAATAAATTTATTTTTAGGACTTCAAATTTATCGAAAAAAATTGGGAAATTTTTTGAATCAAAGAAAATACATTACTGATTTATTAAACAAGCTTGGACATGATTACAACAAGACATATAAAACTCTAATGTGTACTAATATAAATATTGATTTTGATGAAACTAGAAAATATGTTGAAAAAAAGTTATATAGAGGTATGATTTTTAGTTTATTATATTTTACCGCTAGCAGGCCAGATATAATGTATTCAGTATTTCTTTGTACAATATTTCAATGAAATACAAAATAATCTCATTTGACTATTGTTAAAAGAATGGATAAATATTTAAAAGAAAATATTTTTCAATATATTATTTCTCTCAAAACTTCTGATTTTTATTTAATTTCATATTCAGATGCAGACATTCTGGGTTTTAGATTAGATATGAAAAGAACTTCAGGAACGTGTCACTTTTTTGGGAAATCCTTAGTGTCATGGTCAAGTAAGAAACAACATTTATTTACCCTGTCAACAACTGAGGAAGAATATGTTTCTGCTAGAAGTTGTTGTGAACAAGGTTTGTGGATGAAAAACAATCTTATGGACTTTAGACTAAATTTCAATAATACACTTATTTAATGTGATAATTCTAGTGATATAAATAATTCAAAAAATACTATTAATAATTCTAGGACTAATAATATTGATAAAAGACATCATTTTCTAAGAGATCAAGTTCATAAAGATGATATATCTTTGAAATTTTTAGGTACTGAAATTCATATGGATGATATTTGTACTGAACCACTTTCCACTGCACGGTTTGATTTTATTAAGGGGAGCCCGATTTATTTATTTTTAAATAATGTTTTATTTTACTATGTTATTTCATTATTTTAATACTGTTTAAAATAATTTGGTTATTTTCTTTTCAAACTGTATATGTTTATTTTCCCCACATAATAGATTTTATTTATATTTAAAATATATGTAATGATGAATGAAAACATGGGAATCAAGGCTTTCAAAAACCCTTTCGACCTCTAAACAGTTCCATTTCTACCAAAACATTTCGAACCCACGAAACCGCACCACTGCTCATCAAACCCTTATTTTTGAATCTCTGAAACCCTAACCTTAAAAACATCAGAAATTATCTAAAAAATGGAAAAGTCTAAGAGAGATGATGAGGTCGAGACTAGAAATGACAAGAAATAGTGCTCTGACAGAAGTAAAATCATACAGGGAAAGGATATTGATCTTGAATGGTTATTTCAGATGATTCTCTGGTTAAAAAAAGTAATTTTGTTTCAAAATCTAAAACATACATTCAACAGTGAGAATACATAATTTTAATATGAGGTAGACCATCGATATTTCTTTATATTTGTACAGTTTATTTTGGGAGAAAATGAGGACATTGTGCTGGGTAAGATAGAGGATAGGGATTTTTCAATCTCTTCAGTTGGCATTGTTATGATTTTGAACTGTCCCCATGAGGGGTCATTAATTTAGATTTGAAAAATTTTGGAGATTCTGTGCATAAATCTGAGGACATTATGTCTTTTAGTTTTGGTTATATGACTATAAAGTAGATGTCAATAACGGATATGGTGCCCGATCAGAAAATATTAGTGAAACTTGTGCATATAGGGATAGCACCGAGGATGTATGAAATGGAAAATATATTGTATCCTAACATGTACATAATTTATCTTATGCTCAGTGATATAAAATTTAATTTTCCTTGGTACATGGTGAGGTACCCGTGTTACAGCTGTCATAGTGAAGCCAAAATGAACTTCTACCCTTTTAGTAGATTCATTTCCAAACTGTTGTTCAAAAAGGATGTGGTGAGACTGGTGGATGCAATAGTAAGATATCATCATAGTAATTCATTCAATTCTAGACCATTAAGATAAATTTGATATTTTTGGAGCACTATGAATGGAAAAAAATTTCCAGTAGGAGTTGAGGAAGAAAAAGAGAGTGCTCGAGTTCAAT
Organism: Viscum album; assembly: GCA_963277665.1. Taxonomy (NCBI): domain Eukaryota; kingdom Viridiplantae; phylum Streptophyta; class Magnoliopsida; order Santalales; family Viscaceae; genus Viscum; species Viscum album. The sequence continues at coordinate 502,120,983 of OY728159.1, forward strand.
TTTCTCAGTCCATAGAGGGACAAGCTGAATCCCGAGTAAGAACTGTTGGAAGGAGAATCAGATTTGAAATGGAAGACACTAAGGAAGAATGAAGTCAGGAGGGACATCAGACTCAGAGAAAAGGAATTGTTAATGAGGAACATTCTTCCCCTATACTAACAACAATATATTTACTCTCTTACAGTTTTGTAGGAGATGCCTCTACTGGAAAAGTAGTGGAAGGACATCAGATTCAATCTGAAATTCAAGAAGAATCTGAATGATAGATTCATGAATAGGTTTTAGCTAATGTTGAAGTTACACTTCAACAGGAAAGGGAGGCAGAGCTCGGTGAGGAAGTGGCCAGACCTTAGAAAACTCCAGAAGATATTATCTTAGAAAATACATTATAAGAACATGTTGCTGATGTTTGTGATGGGAATATTTATGATGCTCAAACCGAATTACGTCATGAGGATTTTTCTGTAGATGAGTCTATAAATGACTCCGAGGAAAAATCAATGCATCAACTAGCTCAGGAAAAAGAAAAAGAAAAATCTGATGCAAATTCACAACCTTTAGAATTGCTACATCACACTGGAACTGAGAATGAGAATCAATCACAGGGTGCCCTTAATTTAGGGAATAAGGAAGATGAAGAGTTGTACAGAAGGTTGTCTCAATTGGAATCCAAAAATATTAATCTGAAAATAGCCTTAGAAACAATGTTGTTGAAATTTCAGAAACATAAGGATGGAACAGTTTCCAGGCAAGAAGATGAAATTTTTAAGAAGGATATATTGAATGTTGTTCCAATGTTAATGTCTAAATGGTAATGAAGTCAGATTTATCAGATCTAAAATGATTTATGGAGACACAATTTGAATCTGTTGGAACTAGTGATGCAATTGGGTCTGGTACTTCAGCTGATTTACTCAGAAAGTTTCAAGCTATCACAACTGCCACAAGAAAAATGAGTGACAGATTTCATTTTCCTGAATGCAATAATGCTCCTTTATCAGTTTTCTTAGACAATCAAAAAATTTTGCTGGATCAGTTGACATCAAGTGAACCATCTCATAGGCTTGTGTTGACTCAATTCAAAGAGAAACTTTTGTTGTTTATGGAGAAGGAAGAATGACTTCATGAGTTTTTCAGAGTCAATCTAATAGAAGATATTCATATGACTCAAGAGACAAGGGATCTTATTATTAATCTTGGTGATTGAATAATGTGAAGACTCAAGGAGCAGTTGACATAAATCAAGTCTGTAGTTCATTGGAGATAGAACCTACCTAGACACTGACCAAACCTTGATTCCTGTATTTTTCATATTTGTACTTTTCCTGAAAATCTATTACATTATATTGATTTTCTATTACTATTTTGTTTCGATTTTTCAGTAATCCAAAATTAATTATTGACAAATTGTAAATTATAGGATTTACTTATGTTCAATTCAACATTAATCTGTGTTATAATCCAAATTTTTTACTTTCTTTTTGATACCACAAAAGGGGGAGAAATTTGGATAAACACAACATTTTATTATTGTTTCATTTTGTTGGGGGAGAAATTAAAATGCATTAATTATAGAGATAGATTGAGTTAAATATAATATTGTATTTAGCTTATCAAAATTCAAAACTATATATATATAATTAATTTTTGTGTAAGATAATTACATTAATTACTGTATGGGTTTTGTTATCATCAAAAAGGGGGATATGGTTGAGAAAGTGTTGTTTTCAACAGTACATAATTTTTTATTTCAAGGGGGAGTATTTTAAGAACTATACTCTATCTCTTTCTGACAATTTTGATACCTCACAAATACCCTTAAATATTTTCTAATGATTGTGTTTGTTATGTTTTTTGCAGGAATTAATTATTCATTATATTTTTATTTCTGGATGAAATGTTTATGTTCTTGAATATTGAGAATTAATTTCTAAGGTGTTCTCATTGAACATGTTCTGGAAACACTGATCATTCTCTACATATTTGGAATCTGCTTTAGCATGTTCCGGAAACACTGTTCATACCCTAGGTTGAGAAACGTAGCATATGGAAGAAATGTTGTGTCTGTTTTATAAGATAAAAAGTATGGAAGGGGAACCATATTGTATCAGCAAAGTTTGAAAAGGAACCCTACGTTAGGATGGAACCCTACATATGGAATATTAGAAAAGTATGGAAGGAGAACCATACATAGGTGTTAAACATTACATTTTTTCTCAAAAGTATGGTTCATCAACCTTACTTTTTTAAACAACCATACGTTCTTGGAAAAATATGGATTAAGTAAAAGTATTGATCTTTTATCATACATTTGAAAGTTAAAGAGGAAAGTATGGATGATCAACCTTACATTTATGATCAACCTTTCATTTGAAGAGAGTGACATAAACCTTATGTTTGTAATAAACTATACGTTATCAACCCTACGTTGGAAGACTACGTCATCAACATTACGTTCAGAGGATGCATATAGTAAAACTGAATTGTACGTTTGGCGTCGAAAAATATAAAGTCGATATTTGTATACAACGATTAGCAAGATAATTATCAGGAGGATTTCATGTCAGATTTAAAGAAGATTTTAAATTGCATCTTTGACTGATTAAAATTAGTTTTATTAATGGTTTAATGATCGAATTAAAAGGAGCTTTTTATGCCAATTTTTCTGGGAATATATGACTACTCTATAATTCAAATGTTTGAATATCGCAAGTTAATAGTCAACTTTTGTGGATCTAAATTTTGCAAGAGAAGTATATATCGTTATTATATATATATATATGAGCATTTTCAAAAAGCAAATATCTATCTTATGTGATCTCTAGATCATTATGAGAAAAGGTAAGAAAAACAATGTCTATCAAAAATTTAGATCTACTGATTCAATAGAATGACCATGCTCTGTTTTCTTAGGAAGAAAAATCATGATAGAAGATTCATTTGTACCTCATCGAAGAACATTTTTGTATCTGCTACTGCTGAAGTTGTGAGTTATATTTCTATATCTACCACAATGGGATCGACTCAGAATGAATCATTTGTGAAGATTATTATTTCTGAAGGTGACGATTCATTTACTGTCAATTGAATATTGTAACAATTGTGAAGAACATCTAGACAGAATATTCAGAATACAAAAAACATTCGTTTCTATTCTTGAGTGACTGGATTCTATTTCTATGCTGTGTAGATTCTGTGAGTGAACTATAAGGCATTGTTTTTCCTCAGTTTGTAATGGGGTCAACTTCCTATATTCAGTTGTTGAAAGGTTTGTTAAAACGAGGACCAGCTAGTGAAAATCACCAAGCTTGTGGAGTAGAGTGTTAGTGGAGTGGAATAAGGGCCGTATATTCCCCGAACCACTATACATATTGTGTCTCGGCTATTTAAATTTCTACTACATCAATTCACTTGATTAATGATAAAGGGAAGAACAGAATTTCCAAATATTTCTGAAAAGACACAATTCACCCCCTCTTGTGTATATTTGAAATAATATGATCAAACAATGGGTATCAGATGTTGAGAATTCTGATAATCCCCTAACAAGATTAAAGTGATTATATACAGACCAAGAAGACTTATACAAGAGATGGAATGTCTATGGTCAGAGCATCGTACTTCAATATAGAAAACTGTGGATGCTGGAAGTCACAAATGATTATCTTTCTGAAAAACTATGGATACAGAGTATATTATTCGATTCTGACTCCATATGTAATACCAGAGAAACCTGAAACATGGAGGGCAGCTACTGAAGTAGAATATGATATGAACTAGAAGGCAATAAATTCAGTTATATGTGGTCTAGGACCTCCTGAATTTAACAGAGTATCTCAGTGCCCAACAACATATGTAATGTGGAAAACTATTAATGTTTCTTATGAATGAACTAATAATATCAGGGAAATGAGATATGAAAATGCTAAGCTTAAATTTGATACTTTCATAATGGTTGAAGGTGTATGTATTACTCAAATGAATGGAAGATTGAACGAGATGGTCAATAACATTATCGTTTGGGAGATCCCATTAAACCAGTTGATCATGCTTTAAAAGTACTGAGGGTACTACCTACAAAATGGAATGGAGTCTTTGCTGCAATCAGACAGTCGACACATGTCAAAGACTTAAACCTGAGAGAACTGATTTGCACACTAATGATGTATGATGCTGAGATAGAAGATGAAGAAAATGAACATAAATCACTTCTCAAAATAGATGACACTTCCTTGAAAGTATCATCATAGAGAAAAAGAGAATGATGATGAAAAGTGTAAAAGATAAATTAGAAAGTTAGGATTTAACAAATTCTGATATGGAACTGGCTCAACTATCTTGTAGATTCACTAAAATCTATAGAAAGAAGAAGGTATTCAGAAAATCCTTCAAAAAGGATGACATATAAGTCAGATGTTATGAATGCAAGAAAATGGGGCATATCAGACGTGACTGTCCTCAGCTAAAAGAAGACAAGAAAAAAATCATCAAAAGAAATGATTATGAGAATAAGGACAAGAAAGTCCTGAATGATACATGGAGTGTATCTGAAAACTTCAGTAGCACTTCTGAATCAGACTCAGACAAGGAAGAAGTATATCTAAAAACCGACATGTTTTTTATAGTAGAAACAGATGATGTACAATCATACTACTCTTCTGACTCTTGTTCTTAATCTAGATACTCTAATGAATAACTTCAAAACTACAAAAATATGCTTGATGAAAAATATGATTCTCTATTTCAAAAGAATAATACATTAAATATCATTCATAAGGTTATTTCTGATGAAAGAGATAAAATGATGAAACAATATAAGGAGTTAACTGAAAAATTTGACTCAATTAACACTAACAATACAGATTATGAATCAAAGATAAAATCACTACAAACATAAGTGGAAACATATAAAAATTCATCCGTTGTTTTTACTAAAATTGAAAATACATTAAACGAAATTATTGGAAAAAAATTTATTAAAAAATAATGATTTGGAAATGGCAGTAAAGTTGAAAACCACATGATGTACAAGAATTATTTTATTTCATGTGAAAAATACATGATTGCAATTACTTTAGAATAAGGGGACAAATTTCTTAAAAGTGTTTCTTAAGACAACCCCAAATAAGTGGTATTAAGAAGGATTTTGTATCAAATTATTTATTTTACTCTTGTGAAATTAGAAATACATAGAAAGTCTGGATTCCCAGATCTCTACTGGCTAATACCCCTGGACCCAACAGAATATGGGTACCAAAGAAAATTTTATAAATGCCTTTGTAGGGAGAATGACTCAATATAAAAAGGTTCATATGGTATATGGACAGTGGATACTAAATGCATATGAGTAGAAACTCATCGAATTTCCTTACAATCACTCAAAAAGATGGTGGACTTGTCACTTTTGGTGATAATGCCAAAAAGAAAATCATTGGTATTGGAACTGTTGGAGATCCAGAAGCTGTCTCAATCAATAAAGTACTTTATGTACAAGGATTGAAATAGAATCTGATAAGTATCTCTAAACTATGGGATGATGGTTATGTTGTTGATTTTTCTAATAATTGATATTTTGTTTTCAATAATAAACTACTTAAATTTAGAGCACATTAAACTGACAATGTGTATACCCTGGATTTAAATTCCTTGTGTAAACAACAAGTAAACTGCCTAACTGCTAATGTAAATGAATATTGGACTGACATAGGATACATGGAAATTTTAATGTATATGTTTTACATATATTATCTAAGAAATAATTAGTTTCTTAATTTCCTAGTCTCATATTTGAATGTGACAGATTCTGTGATGCATGTCAACTTGGAAAGCAACATAAATCATCCTTAAAATCTATTAAAAAAATTTCTACATCTAAACCTCTAGAACTTACCCATATGAATTTTTTTGGACCTTCAAAAGTATTAATCTTGTATGGTAAATTATATGTATATATTTTAGTTGATTATTATTCTAGATTTACATGGATTTTATTTTTATAATTTAAAAATGAAGCTGTTACATTATTTGAATGTTTTTTTAAAGCTATTCAAAATGAAAAAGGTTTTAAAATAATTTCATTGAGAGATGATCATGGTGGTGAATTTGAGAATCAACAATTTAATTTCTTCTGCTCAAATATAGGTATTAAATACTCCTTCTCTACACCATGAAAACCTCAACAAAATAGAATTTTTGAAAGTAGAAATATGAATATTATGAAAATGGCTAGGACTATGCTAAATGAATACATTTTCCTTCCTATTTTTGGGAATAAGCTATAAGAAAAACATGATATATAATGGATAGTGTTTTAATTAGACCAATTCTGAAAAGACACCCTATGGAATTTGGAATAACAGAAAACATAATGTAAATTACTTTAATGTTTTTGGATGCAAGGTTTACATCATGAACACCAAGGAAAATATTGGTAAGTTAGATCCAAAATCCGATGAAGGCAATTTCTTAGGACATTCAACCACCTCCAAAGCTTATAGAGTCTATAATAAGAAGTCAAGGATTGTTGAAGAATCAGTTCATGTGAAATTTGATGAAACTAATCTCTTTGAGAAAAGGAGAGATGAAATGGATGAATCTGACTCTAATGATAACATGATACTTGAGAACATGAAAAATGATTTTGAAAAAGATATAAAAGAAATTCAGTCCAGTTCATAAGAACATGAAACTGATGAACCTATGAGTTTGTTTCCTAAACAAAATAGAACCATAAGGAATCACCGTATAGAGAATATCATATGTGACTTAGACACAGGAATAAAAACTAGAGGAAATATATGGAATCTTATAGAATTCTCTACATTTCTATCCCAATTAGAACCCATGTCTATTTATGAAGATTTAGATGATTAATGCTGGATTATAGCAATTCAAGAAGAATTAATCCAATTCAATAGAAATTATGTCCGAGAATTATTTGAAAGACCACAGAATTATCCAGTGATAGGAACCAAATGGATCTTTAGAAATAACCAAGACGATCATGGAATAATAACTAGAAAAAAATCGAGACTTGTAGCTAAATGATATAATCAAAAATAAGGCATAGATTATGATTAGACCTTTGCAGTTGTAGCTAGATTAGAAGCCATTAGAATCTTTTTTGCCTATGAATCTCATACGAACATTAAATTATTTCAGAAGGATGTTATGTCTTCCTTTTTAAGTGGTTATTTAATGGAGGAAATTCATATTGAGCAACCACCTGGTGTTGAAAATACTCAAAAACCAGAGTCTGTTTTTAAACACACTAAAGCTCGTTATGGCCTTAAACAAGAACCTAGAGATTTTTATGAAAGATTAAGATCTTTTCTATTAAAAAATTATTTTAGTGTTGGAATATAAGTACCAACACTTTTTTAGAAAACTGTAAATTCTAATATTTTATTGGTTCAAATTTAGGTTGTTGATGTAATTTTTGGATCAACTAATAAATCCCTTTGTCAAGAGTATTCAAAAATTAATGCGAAATGAATTTGAAATGAGCATGATGGGAGAATTGAATTTATTTTTAGGACTTAAAAATTATCAAAAATATTTTGGAAATGTTTTTTACCAATGAAAATACCATATTAATTTATTAAATAGGTTTGGACATGAAAAACATTACATATACAACATCTATGTGTACTAATATAAAACATTTTTTGGATGAAACTGGAAAATCAGTTGAAAATGAGTTATATATAGGTATGATTGGTAGTTTATTATATAATAATACTATAAGGCCAGATATAATGTATTCAATATTACTTTTTTCAATATTTCAATCAAATCTTAATGAATTCCATTTGACAGTTGTTAAAAGTATTTATAGATATTTAAAACTAACTGTTTTTCAATCTGTTCTTTATACCAAAACATCTAATTTTAATTTAATTTCATATTCAGATGCAAATTTTGGGAGTTGTAGATTATATAATAAAAGAACTTCAGGAATGTGTCAATTTTTAGAGAAATACTTAGTGTCATGGTCTAGTAAGAAACTAAATTCAATTTCCCTATCAACAGCTGAGACAGAATATGTTTCTATTTTCATTTTCTATGCACAAGTGTTCTTGATGAAAAAAAACTCTTATGGACTTCAGAATTTTTTTTAATAATAAGCTTATTTTATGTAATAATACAAGTTCTATAATGTAGAGACCCGATTCTTGACGTACATTGACATTACATTACATTTGCGGAATACTTAGTACATAACAAAAACACACACACAAGGATCTTAATAGTTTACTATCTTTGGAAACTCGAAATATAATCTTCTAATCGTGGTGAAAGATCTTCAACATCTCCCATAAAGGTCTTCTTTTTTTTACCTATAACCTTTCTTTTTATCCTGGGGAAATGAAAACATAAAAGGGTGAGCTCAAATTCTCAGTAAGGGTAAACAAAATAAATTTCATTCAAATCATATACATAAGAACATAACTTTTGGAAATCTTAACCTGCAAAAGAAATCATAATTTCATAACATGGGATAAATCATAGTAGTGAAAGGTAAAACCCAATAATCATAACTTAAAACAAGAAACTTTGTGGCATACACACATAATCATAGAGAATCATTTCTTGTTAGTCAAGACTCTTTGCCAAGACTATCTCAGTGGACAAAGTCCCTTTCTAAACAGAGTCACCCTCGTTTCAGTCCTGTTTCACTGAACTAGTATAACCTACCGTTCCAGCCATGTCTATCTCATGAGATATAAAATCTTTACCCAATGCATTGGAGGGATATATAGGTCCCACCCATCTCATAATGATACCATTCTTATGTGTGCCACAAAATCATAAATCATACATCATTTCACAACCCAAAAAAATGCGAATCTTAAACATCGGGACATCATAAAACAACTCATATATGATAAAGGAATTAATAAAAATATAATTCCATCACAACATAATAAAATCAAGAAAAACATAACCCTTTATTATATTAGATGGAAAATAATTTTGATAAAACACTTGAACTCCATTATTGAGGAAAATATCCTTTCTACTTCAAAAACAATTTTCCATTCTTAACAATTTATACAATTTTAAACTAAAATAAGTTGATTAAAAATAAACTTGAAAACTTGTAAAGGAATATTCTTGGAAATAATGTTTTAAAAATCCATTCATTCCGTATAAGTTAAAAAAACATCCTTCTCGTACTTTTGCCGGAAAAGTCAAAAAGTAACTCGTACGAAAAATGACAAAAGATTTCTTTCATATCTTTTACTAAAAACTCACCGAAGGGTAAAATTGGATTTAAAAAATTTTAGGTGGATGGAAATAATATTAAATATTGAGGAAACATTGATGTGGATGATAAAATACACCCCAGTAAATACCAAAGTATAAACAATCTCAGATAAAAATGAGATTGTGATATTCCCCTTACCTTAAGTCCGATTTGCTTCGTAAGTGTCCGAACCTCCTGTATAATGATTTAAATACTGTCATTAACTTATTACAGAATCATATTCATTGTTATTATATCATATATGGTTCACTTATGACTTTATATTACCCGTTCGTTTGTAAATTCAATGTTAAAAAAGCGTTTTGGGTAAAATCGTTTCATTTATCGTAGGTGTTTGGACTTGTTGTTCTTGAAATTATTATTACTTATATCATGATTTAATTACTTACAGAATATAAAAAATGATTTATATATCATATATATTCAGTATATATATATATAATAGATAGATAAATGAAATGAAACACACCGTTCATGGAGACGGTAGTCCGTACGTACGCATGAATGTTGTTTTCCTTTCCTTGTTGTCTTGAATGGAAGTAAGTAGATGACATACATATATACATAAATCCAGTAGCTTTATAATGTCATATATTTAATTATTATTTCTTATCTATACTTTATAATCATTCTTAAATGGTTATCATGGAGAATGAATCTCATCGCGTCGTGGAGACAGTAGTCCGTACGTACGCACGAGCGATGATATCGTTCTAATGATCATGAACTTGTGTTGTAGTGTATGTATACTATTTCAGTATTTTATAATAATCATATATAGTTACTCATTACACCATTATACCTATCCAATTAAGGTGGTGGTAGAAAATAGATTACACCACGGCGTGGAGACGGTATTCCGTACGTACGCACGCGCGGTGATTTACTTTTTCCGTATGATTGATAGAAGGTTAATTAGAGTTGTTTCATATTTATAATAACATATCAGTATATAAGAAATAATGATGTTATTACTTTATCATGAAACAACTAAATAAGAAGAAGTTGAAGAAGAAAGAAATTGAAAAAGATCGGTAATGGATATTACCTCTTTTTGACGCGCCTTTTCTTAACCTCAACTTAATGAACTAAGGATGGTCTTTGAAGAAGTCCAGAACCTCTAGGATGATACTAGGTAAGTGGAGAAGAGATTTTGTCAGGGTTTGGCCGAGCTTTAATGCTCAAATTGGTGTGAGGAGGAGAGGGAGGAGGTTCCCTTTTATAAGGGAGGACGGGGGATCCTTTGGAAAAACTAAAAATATTATTTTATTATAAAGTCAAGATCGGTTTTAAATAGCTCCAAATTGATTTATTTAGAGGATAAGGTAGGGATGGGTCGAAATACTCTCATCCAATAGAATTTAGACAAGTTTAGGTTCCTATTTTAACCTTATCATTTAGATTTAACATTAAGTTAAATAATTTTACTTTTACCATGTCTTCTCGTGTTCTTACACTATAAGGTTAATAAACATACAATAACAAGCCAAAATAACCCCAAGTTGTTAATTATTAATATATATAACTTTATCTAAGTAATTTTTCCGAACCTTATATTTTTAGGAATAAAATAACAATTAATAACACAATCTTTGTTTTAAAAACTATTTTATGTCAATTTTGACACTATTTAGTAATTGTTTTTTGTGAAACTCATAACAGAATGATAAGTTATAAAGAAGTTAATTAAATCAATAATAACATGTCATATTAATCTATAAAATTATTGGAATTCATAAAAAGTCTCAAATTATATTTATTTGGGTATTTATAACACTAATTATGTCAATATTTCATTAATAAGATAATTACTGCATCATCATTGTGTCATAAATAAATTAAATTATTTAATGTCTAAAAATTTAAAATAAAATACCATTATGTAGGAAATCTTTTTAGATTTCTAATTAATATTTACAATCTAATTTACCTTATTTATAACCCTATAGTAAAAATTGTTTAGTAAATAAACATTGATTTTAACTCTTTTAACTCTTCATTGAATTAAATAATAATAAATGTCCTAATCTATTCCAAGTGGACCTAAATGGTCATATTTTATTCCTAAGCTTGTTTTTTGTCGAATTACACTTATCCAATAGAATTAGGACATGTGTTAGGGTAATAATAATATCATTTTTACCATTAATTACCCTATTTACTTTTAACCGTGGTAAATAAAAGTAAACAGTTACTATTCACTAAAAATTATTTTCATCTCATTGAACCACATTTTACTTACTGAAATCAACCGTGTCTCTTGGATTTTTTAAATTCCACTCACAGAAGTGGTAAAATTAAGTTTTATGAAAAATTCAATTTTTTAACTACCACTTAGTGGTTTCAGTATTCATCAAAAATTGAAAGTTTTCAGAAAAATACAAAAAATTAGGCCTAAGATATATTTGATATTATGAACTAAAAAATGATTTATATTTTACCAAATTCAAAACATATCAGTTTCATTAATTAATTTAAAAATTAATTCCCATCGTCAAAACAAATAGCGTGTTCTTAAGAGATTATAACTATCAAAAGATTGACACTTGTTTATGTCTGGTTTAAATGTGAAATTACATCCAATGACCAACATTGTATTAAATTGTAAAAATATATTCTAAATACAATTTAAAACCACTCAAATTAATAATTTATCACTATTAATTATTTCGATTGAAAAATTTGTTTTATAATTAATATTTAGTAATTTTCACTATTCATTAAAATATGAAAGTTATCCGAAAATCACCAAAATATCACCCTATGCTAATTTCGATATTCCGAATCCAAAAATGAAGTCCATTTTGAAAAATAAAATTTACAAAATTTCAAAAAGTGGTTATTACTATTCATAACGGCTAGTTTTAATAATATTTTAACAGCATATCGTTGTTTAGTGAAACTCGGTATTGCGTACTACACACGCTATCAAGGAAGGTCGTGATTGCGTGTAATGAAAGGCAAGTCAAGGATGCGTGTTGAGCAATCTACTTTTGGTGTAGCATACAACACAATACATTAATGAAATTAAAAGAATATTTTTTATAAAATCTCAGGGTGTTACATTTTACCCACCTTAAAATGAATTTCTCCCTCGAAATTCGTCGGGGTTATAAATGGTTTACTACTCGAAAGTTTATTTAATAGAAACTCACATAGAAAAAAGAAATACCAAAACCAATCTTTAAAAAAATGTATGAAACGTAAAGATTATCCAAATAAACTAATCATTGGGTTTCCACATAGGTGAAAATATGGATATGGATGAAAAATATAACCATCATGTTCTGATGGAGAGTGGTAGCGAACATGGCTATGGAAAATCCAAAAATCACAAATCCATAAATTTTTGACGATCTAAGGTACCATCTGATTAATCAGATATAAGAGCACTAGGACAACATTTTTTTGTTTTGAAGATCATTTCCCTAAAGTTGATGAAATTAGAAGAAATACTTTCGTGATTTTGGTATAGTCTCACCGTTTGTCATTCTTTGGACAATTTCCACTTCATCTCTTAAAGAAATGAAGTTTAATTTGTCATTCGTGATGTGTTAGCAGATCATGTGATAGAATGATGGTTCATTCCATCTGTCTCAAACAAAAGGTTAGAAAATGTTATTAAATATACATAAGTCATTTTATAGTGAGATTAATCATATATGGTTCCTAAAATGGACTTATACTTCATATATCATACTGCTTAATATAATAAAACTAGTTTCTACTAACCAGTGACTTCCTGTAGGCCAGTGGTAGGCGATAAAGGCCAGTCGCACTTTGGTTGTGGGTTCGATTCCCACAGCCTTGTCCGACGCGATGGGCTGTCGCCCGTCCTGCAGGTTGTCCTTTTTCTAAAGCTGTGTTACTATAACATCCCATCAATAATATCGAAAAACGTTTTATCCTAACTTATGTCCAACATAATCCATTCTAATCTTTAGGCTTATCTAAAATACTTCAGTCCAAGCTCATAGTATAATGAAAATGATTACGTGAAATGTCACAGAACAATCACGTGAATGCCATCATTTATCCCCCATATATCATAAGATACATCTTATTGGTCAAATTACAAACATGTGAATACCTTAATCACGTATTCTCTTGAAGAATGAATACCCATTGAACCTTAATGAAAATGTGAATCCAGTTAAAAGTTAACACCTTCCACATACCAAAATCCTCAAAATTATATATTCTCCAACAATGATATCACTTTGTCCTTATATCAATCATGAGCTCATGAATACTATCAAATATTTCATTTTCTCATTTTCCATTCATTATACGCATATCATCCTTTTTTTCCAAAAAATATCTCAATCACTTTCCATGGTTACTGGTACCATAATATTATTTAAAACCACAATAGACCAATACATAAATATTCCAATATTCCACGATACTATATACAACATTATTCTGGAATCCCATTACATAAACACTTAATCATTCCACCACATCGTTGTCATATTCAACATCGCCAATAGTGATCGCATGTGACTTCCCTTTGTCCTTTCGCTTAAGCGGTTGCTCATGTCGATCATCACTAACCCTTGGCTTAGGGAATTTATTAGCATAATGCCCCATTTCCCTTCACTTGATGCATTGAAGTGTTGGTGGTGCGTTCTCTGCAGTCTTTGCTTTATTCACATCATTAGAAACCCTTTTTCCATTACTTCGACACTCAGCTACTTGATGACCTTCTTTTCCACACTTAAAACATTTTCTAGTCCCTTTAAGACAATCTCCACCATGCTTCTTTCCACACTTTGAGCATAAGGAAACATTTATCTTCTTTTCACCATTATTCTGAGATTTCTCCTTGAACTCCATCTTTCGTTTCATGTCAAAACCATGAGATGGATATGTAACACCAACTTCCATTTCTACATTGATAGAACAACGCACAATTTCTTCATAGCTACTGATGTCTCTTATAGCTAATTCCCTTCGAAACTTGGTTTTAAGCAACTGAAAAATCGATCAACTTTACTTTCAGGTTGGATCATAATGACAGATGCATACCTTGCAAGTCTTGTAAAATTCGCTTCGTATATACCAACAGATTCATCATCCTTCTGCTTCAGCTCAAGAAACTCCTTTTCCATCTTTGTTTTAAGAATACGAGGGAAGTAATTACTAAAAAACAAGTTCTTGAACTTGTCCCATTCCATGGGCTCAATTTCATCTCTTGGACTCGTATTCTTGATAAGATTCCACCATTGATCAGCTTCACCTTCCAAACGATATACTGCTAAGATGACTTTATCATGTTCAGAACATTGATGAACTGAAAATATCTTTTCAGTGGTACTGATCCATTGGTCAGGAACAAGTGGATCAGAAGACCCACTGAAAGAAGGTGGACGTTGCCTCATGAAGGACTCAATAGAATATTGTTCCCTTCTCTTCTCATTTGGAAGTCCAGAATGATTCATAGCTTGTGTAAGTATAGCAATAAGATTTTTCACTCCATCTCCCATAACATTTGTTTGTTCAGGAGGACAATCATTGCATTGTCCATTGCAGTGATCAACATGGTTCCTTCGGGTTCCAGCCATCGTCTAAAACCAAAAAAGAATAGTGTGAGAGGAAAAAATCATGCTAGGGAAAACAACATAATAAAGGGGGAGTACCTTCAATATCTAACATCTTAGGTTTAATTCTATGATCGTTAGCGTAATTCTAGTACTATAACCTATACGTATACTTAACCTTAGGGACATCCCTAGACATACCGTAGAAATATCTCTAGGGATCTCACTAACGTTTTCGCATCCTAGTTTCCAAAGGTTGACTAAACCTTTCCTCTGATACCAACTATAACGACCCATACTTTACATACATTGTTAATACTTCAAAATTGAAGCATACTTATTACAACATATAACAAAACCACGAAAGGACCGTATAGGTATAGTGTCTTTAGAAACTGGGAAACATAATCAACTGGTTCATAAAGCGTCTACACTGTCTCCCATTTGTTTCATCATATCTATAGTCCCTTTTGGCATTTCTTACTTAATAACCTTCTTCCTGAGCTGGGGAAATAAAATATAAAAAAGGTGAGCTCAAACGCTCAGTAAGGGTAAACAAAATAAATGTCATTCACATCATATACATAAGAACATAACATTTGGAAATCTTAACCAGCAAAAGAAATCATAATTTAATAACATGGGATAAATCATAGTAGTGAAAGGTAAACCCCAATAATCATAACATAAAACATGAAACTTTGTGGCATACACACATAATCATAGAGAATAATTTCTTGTTAGTCAAGACTCTTTTCTAAGACTATCTTAGTGGACAAAGTCCCATTCTGAACCGAGTCACCCTCGTTTCAGTCCTGTTTCACTGAACCGGTATAACCTACCGTTCCAGCCATGTCTATCTCATGAGATATAAAATCATTACCCAATGAATTGGAGGGGCATATAGGTCCCACACATCTCATAATGATACCATTCTTATGTGTGCCACAAAATCATAAATCATACATCATTTCACAACCCAAATAAAAATGGGAATTTTAAACATCAGGACATCATAAAACAACTCATATAAGATAAAGGAATTCATAAAAATATAATTCCATAACAACATAATCAAATCAAGAAAAATAGAACCCATTATTATCTTAGATGGAAAATAATTTTGATAAAACACTTGAACACCATTATTGAGGAAAATATCCTTTCTACTTCAAAAACAATTTTCCTTTCTTAACATGTCATACAATATTAAACGAAAATAAGTTGATTAAAAATAAACTTGAAAACATCTAAAGGAATCTTCATGGAAATAATGTTTTAAAAATACATTCATTTCGTATAAGATAAAAAAACATCCTTCTCGTACTTTTGCTGGAAAAATCAAAAAGTACCTCGTACGAAAAACGTCAAAAGATTCCATTCATATCTTTTACTAAAAACTCACCGAAGGGTAAAATTGGATTTAAACAATTTTAGGTGGATGGAAATATTATTACATATTGAGGAAACATGGATGTGGATGATAAAATACACCCCAGTAAATACCAAAGTATAAACAATCTCGGATAAAAATGAGATTGTGATATTCTCCTTACCTTAAGTCTGATTTGCATCGTAAGTGTCCGAACCTCCTGTATAATGATTTAAATAATGTCATTAACTTATTACAGAATCATATTAATTGTTATGATATCATATATGGTTCACTTATGACTTTATATTACCCGTTCATTTGTAAATTCCATGTTAAAGAAGCGTTTTGGGTAAAATTGTTTCATTTATCGTAGGTGTTTGGACTTGTTGTTCTTGACATTATTATTACTTATATCATGATTTACTTACTTCCAGAATATAAAACAAGATTTATATATCATATATATTCAGTATATATATATATTATAGATTGATAAATTAAATGAAACACACCTTTCATGGAAATGGTAGTCCGTACGTACGCATGAACGCTGTTTTCCTTTCCTTATTGTCTTGAATGGAAGTAAGGAGATGACATACACATATACATAAATCCAGTAGGTTTATAATGTCATATATTTCATTATTATTGCTTATATATACTTTATAATCATTCTTAAATGGTTATCATGGAGAATGAATCTCATCGTTTCGTGGAGACGGTAGTCCGTACGTTTGCACAAGCGATGATATATATTTACTCATTACACCATTATACCCATCCAATTAAGGTGGTGGCAGAAAATAGATTACACCACGGCGTGGATACGGTATTACGTATGTACGCACGCGCGGTGATTTCCTTTTTCCGTAGGATGGATAGAAGGTTAATTAGATTTGTTTCATATTTATAATAACATATCAGTATATAAGAAATACTGATGTTATTACTTTATCATGAAACAACAAAAGAAGAAAAGTTGAAGTAGAAAGAAAATGAAAAAGACCGGTAATGGATATTACCTCTTTTTGACGCGCGTTTTCTTAATCTCCACTTAAAGAACTAAGGATGGTCTTTGAAGAAGACCAGAACCTCTAGGATGATACTAGGTAAGTGGAGAAGAAATTTTGGCAGGGGTTGGCCGAGCTTGAATGCTCAAATTGGTGTTAGGAGGAGAGGGAGGAGGTTCCCTTTTATAAGGGAGGAGAGGGGCTCCTTTGGAAAAACTAAAAATATTATTTTATTATAAAGTCAATTTAGGTTTTAAATTGCTCCAAATTGATTTATTTCGAGGCTAAGGTGGGTATGGGTCGAAATACAATCATCCAATAGAATTGAGACAAGTTTAGGTTCCTATTTTAACCTAATAATTTAGATTTAACATTAAGTTAAATAATTTTACTTTTAACGTGTCTTCTTGTGTTCTTACACTATAATGTTAATAAACTTACTATAACAAGACAAACGAACCCCAAGTTGTTAATTATTAATATATACAACCTTATCTAAGTCATTTGGCCTAACCATAGATTTTTAGGAATAAAATAACAATTAATAATATAATATTTGTTTTAAAAACTATTTTATGTCAATTTTGACACTATTTAGTAATTGATTTTTGTGAAAATCATAACAGAATGATAAGTTAGAAAAAAGTTAATTAAATCAATACTAACATGTCATATTAACCTAGAAAGTTAGTGGAATTCATAAAAAGTATCAAATTATATTTATTTGGGTATTTATAACATTAATTATGTCAATATTTCATTAATAAGATAATTACTGCATCATCGTTGTGTCATAAATAAATTAACTTATTTAATGTCTAAAAATTAAAAATAAAATACAATTATGTAGGAAATTTTTTTATATTTCTAATTTATATTTACAATCGAATTTATCTTATTTATAACCCTATATTAAAAATGTTTTAGTAAATAAACTTTGATTTTAACTCTTTTAACTCTTCTTTGAATTATATAATAATAAATGTCCTAATCTAATCCAAGTGGGACTAAATGGTCATATTTTATTCCTAAGCTTGTTTTTGGTAGAATTACATTTATCCAATAGAATTAAGACATGTGTTAGGGTAATAATAATATCATTTTTACCCTTAATTACCGTATTTACTTTTAACCGTGGTAAATAAAAGTAAAAAGTTACTATTCACCAAAAATAATTTTAATCTCATTGAACCACATTTTACTTACTGAAATCAACCGTGACTCTTGGATTTTTGAAATTCCATTCACAGAAGCGGTAAAATTATATTTTATGAAAAATTCAATTTTTTTAACTACCACTTAGTGGTTTCACTATTCATCAAAAATTGAAAGTTTTCAGAAAAATACCAAAAATTAGGCCTAAGATATATTTGATATTATGAACTCAAAAATGATTTCTATTTTACCAAATTCAAAACACATCAGTTGCATTAATTAATTTAAAAATTTATTCCCGTCGTCAAAACAAATAGCGTGTTTTTAAGAGATAATAACTATCAAAAGATTGACACTTGTTTATGTCTAGTTTAAATGTGAAATTACATCCAATGACCAACATTATATTAAATTGTAAAAATATATTCTAAATATACTTTAAAACCACTCAAATTAATAATTTCTGACTATTAATTATTTCGATTAAAAAAGTTGTTTTTTAATTAAAATTTAGTAATTTTCACTATTCATCAAAATATGAAAGTTATCCGAAAATCACCAAAATATCACCCTAAGCTAATTTCGATATTCTGAATCAAAAAATGAAGTCCATTTTGAAAAATAAAATTTACAAAATTTCAAAAATTTGTTATTACTATTCATAACAGCTAGTTTTAATAATATTTTAATAGCATATTGTTGTTTAGTGAAACTCGGTATTGCATACTACACACGCTATCAAGGAAGGTCGTGATTGCGTGTAATGAAAGGCAAGTCAAGGATGCGTGTTGAGAAAGCTCCTTTTGGTGTAGCGTTCAACACAAGACATTAATGAAATTAAAAGGATATTTTTTATAAAATCTCGGGGTGTTACATATAAATATTTCAAAAAATCCAATTAATAATTCTAGAACTAACAGATATTGATATAAGACTTCATTTTCTAAGATATCATGTTATTAAAAAGTATATATCATTTGAATTTTTAATTACTGAAATTAAATTCTTGGAAAATTTCTTCTTTTATATATTTTTTTCAATTTAATTTTCTATTTTCATTTTACATTTTGATAATTCCAATAGGTGGATAATTCTCAATGGTATTTATATATATAGTATTATTTTAGTGATATCATTTATAATGATATTTCATGTGGTGACATATATGTTTAATTTATTCCGTTGATTTTATCTATTAATTCATATTGTTTACTCCATATGTAACATGTATTTCCATTTTATTTTCATGACCATTAATACTTGAATTTTTTTCATAAAATATGAGATTATTTTGGAGAGTTTTTAAATGATAACAAAATAATGATTATTATATAGTTAATTATTTTTATGTATTATTAAAACATTTTTAATATATCCGGGATTGATGAAAAGTTATCTAAGCATGTAATGGACTAATCACCAGAAATGACACAATAATGAATATTATTATACACCAGTAATGAAAAACCGGTGTGGATGAGAAATTTGGGTACATTTAGATAGTACCTATCATCATATATGACTCACCATAAAGATAAGAAATTTTAATATAATGTAAAATAATCACCAAAAGAGTATGACTCGTCATTAGATCATTGTCACCTACAAATTTAGAAAAGTGTGGAGATGACCATCATTTAGAGGATGAATTACAGTCTGACAATATCGACCATCAAAAATAATTTTTAGAAGTATTATATTGAAATTTCATTCAGATGTTTCACAGTTTAGTGTGACGTAGTGTCATCCATAGTAACCTTCCTTATGAATCACCACCATCCTAAGTCACCACCATCCTAAGTCACCACTAGAGTAGTATCTATATTTAGAAGAGTTAAAGTCTCTATTTCATTTTATATTGAATTACCTATTTCTAATTTATAATTTATCAAATATAATAATGAAATTTTTTATAATAATTTTTATTGAATTATTGTAGAAATTCATTAAGGGTATTGATTGTTTTCCACTAAGAGGAGAAAATGATCTAAATGATTCTCCCCATCTGATGCTGTTAAATGAAGTAGGAGTCTCATTCCTGTAGACTAATATACAATATAAAAAATATATATATAATCACATAATAATTGATCTAATAAAGGATTTAAATAACAAGAATACATAACCTAGATGAGATCATATGATAAGCTTCAACAACATCAATTAACAACGAACGATTGGAGTGTACATATCATCTAGTTCATATCCTTCTGTTAGAACAAAAGTGTTCTTGATATTTTTTTCCTAGGATTTATGGAAACATGGCTCATTCTCTTATTCAAGCTATATATGTGCTGTCTCAACCATCAAATCACATCATACTGTCCAATATCATCTTAATTACTTCATTATTTTTTCTATATGATTACTATATTTACAAAATGAGAAGTTTGTGAAAATTATTTATTTTAATCATTAACATTATCACTTGTATTTTAACTAGAAGATAATAAACATATTATCACATCTCTCTACATTCATTCCTCTACATTATTGTGGAAGAGGTAAATATTTTTCATTTATTTCTTTTATCCACGCACGTATTAGGGCAGAGGTCCCTATATGCGATGGAAAACATATTAGTTGAATTTAATTGATCAAAGATGTTGATCACGATTATTTTACATAATATTTTTGGGATTAGGTAATTTCCATATGTGGATGATTATGTCTTATCTTAAGATTGATCCTCTTGTATTTATTCCACTGTGTGTTTAGTTTTGTATTTTACTTCTAATCTTATATCCGAATTTATTTTTAAACTGTAAACATAACCAAAACATAGATAGTTATTATTTAGTAGTGTTTGTTGAGAAAGTACTCTTTTCAACAATAAATAATGTTTCATTTATAGGGGGAGTATTTTGAGAACAATACTCTATCTATTTATGAGAATTTTTATGCATTGCAAATACCCTTAATTATTTTCTATTGATTTTGTTTGTTAAGTATTTTGCATAAATTTATTATTCATTATATTTTTATTTCTGGACAAAATTTTTATGTTCATGAATAACCAGAATTAATTTCTAAGGTGTTCGAATTTAACATTTTCTAGAAACAATGTTCATTCTCTATATATTCAGAATCTTCTTTTGGACATTCTGGAAACAATGTTCATACCCTACGTGGAGAAACGTAGTGTAAGGACGAAATGTAGTGTATATTTTATAGGGGAAAAGTATGTATGATGAACCATATGTCAACAGAAATGTTTGAAAAAGTACCCTACGTTTGGAAGGAACCCTACTTCTGTAATATTAGAAATGTATGGAAGGAGAATTATATGTAAGTGTTAAACATTACTTATGTTACTCAAATGTATGGTTCATCATCCTTACATTTTTAAACAACCATACGTTCTTGGAAAAGTATGGATCCAGTAAAACTAGGGATCTTTTATCATAAATTTGAAAGATAAAGAGAAAAGTATGGATGACCAAACTTATGTTTATGATCAACCTTACACTTGATGAAATTGTCATAAATATTAAAGTTCTAATCAACCATACGTAATCCACCCTATGTTTGAAGACTACGTCATAAACCTTACGCTCATAGGATGCATACAGTACAACTCACCCATATGTTTGGCATTAGAGAATATATAGTTTATATTTTTATGCAAGGCTCAACAAGCTGATTATTAGGTGGATTTCAAGGAGGATTTAAAGTCAATATTAAAGTGCGTCGTTGAAGAATTCAATGCTATTTTATTAATGGATTAAAGATGGAATTAAAATAATCTATTACTGCCATGTTTTCAGGGAAGTTATGATTACTCTGTAAATTCAAAGTTTTGAATATCAACAGTAAAAAGGAGACTTTTGTAGATCTAAATTTTTCAGGAGAAGTACCTATCATTAATATATATATATATATATATATGAAATTTTTCAAATAGAAACTATGTATCTTATGTGAACTCTCGATCATTCTAATAAAAGGGAAGAAAACTAGAGACTATCAAAAATTCAGATCTACAGAGTCAAGAGAATGACCAAGCACTATTTTCTGAAGAAGAAAAATCAAGATATAAGATTCATTTATTCTACACCAAATATCATTTGTGAATATGATACTTTAAAAGTTGTGAGTTATATTTCTATATCTACTGTAACGGGATCGACTCAGAATGAATCTTTTGAGAAGATTATTATTTCTGAAGGTGACGATCCATCTACTATCAATTGCATGTTGTTGAAATTGTGAAAAACATCTGGAATGAATTTTCAGAATATAGAAAACTTTCATTTATATTATTTAGTGAGCAGAATCTCGTACTAATATTTTTAGGCTCTGTGAGTGACCCAGAAGGCTTTGTATTTCCTTAGATTGTAACGGTGTTAATTGTCTGTACTCAGTTGTTGAATGGTCTGTTGAAACGAGGAACGAATAGTGAAAATCACCAAGCTCATGGAGTAGAGCGTTGGTGGAGTGGACTAGGGGCCTTATTTCCCCCCGAACTACTATACATCTTGTGTCTTTGATATTTAAATTTCTACTACATCAATTCATCTGATTAATGTTAAAATACAGAACACAATCTCTCAATGATTTTTGAAAAGTCACAATTCACCCCCTCTTATGTATATTTGATATAATCCGAACCAAAAGTGTTTACATATGTATATGATTAATGAAATTGATTAAAAAAGATAAATAAATATTCATATATTATTTTATATATTATTTAAAGATTCTTTTAGATATATGTTAAATGATTATAACTTATATCATTATGTTATATTGATTAAGTGGGATACTTTTAATTTATCTAGGGGAGTTTATTTTAAAAAAATTAGAAAAAAAATTATATGGAACAAAATTCACCTTCATATTGGCATACTAAATCTATCCATAAAATGGTTATGAAATATATGTATAATAAATTTATATTTATTAAACAAGATTTTTAAAATGGTATGATTGATGTCACAAATTAAGGTAACGATTCTCTCATCTTTCTATAATTTATGTGAGATATATTCTATATTCATTAGTTACTATTTCCATGTGGTGTATATACTACCCATGAATTTATGTTTTGATTATAATAATTTAATTTATGGGGATTTACATATCAATTTTAGGATCAATCATTTAGGTGGTTTTTTGATAATAATTTACCAAAATGGTGTGGTATTTTTGACCAAATTTACATTCATTGATATGTATAGTATGGTTGTCAATAATATTCATTCACAAGGTGTATATACATCCCATTTGATGTGTAACATAATTAATTTATTTATCCACATGATATTTTATGTTTTGTTTTAATTTTTTTGTGCGGATTGTGATTCTATATTTCTAAAGTGACAATGTTGTTATGTTACAGTCTCACGATTTATTGGGATTAATTTTTATTAGGTCTCCAATATTGGGATATCATGATCTTCTTATCAATAATTATCATGAATTTTATACCCCTTTTATTTACTCATGATATATTAGATTAACAATAGCATATTTCCACTATTTCATACTCAATATAATTATGAAAATGTTTTTAATAAAATCTGGTCATATTTCTACCATCAATCAGAACCCTTTTTTTTGACAACCATGTTATAAAATATTATTTTAATGAAATGTTCCTAAAAGATATTTTAAGAAAATTTTAAATGAAAATGGTTTTTAATATTATTTATGTTTAATTTGTTTTTGAAATATTACATTATATGATCAAGGTTATTGTATTTATTAAGCGTATTTTCATGATGTTTTTGGTTTTAAAAATAGATTTATAAAGAAAAAATATTTTCCTAACGAAATTTCCCAAGTTATCATTCAAAAAACATTTCCATATAAGATGATATTTTTTAGGTGACTTATTTTTTACGGGTGATATTATCCAATTATATGATTTTTGTTATTTACTCGAATGGAATATGTATATAATAGCAAGATTCTTATAGATCTCATTTCTCTTCAATGAGTTATACCATGATGAAATTATCATGAATCACATTTACCGTCCATGGTTTATACCCTGGTAGAGTTGTCCCGAAACCCAGTTATTCATCATAAATTATTTTATAATGAAATAATTAAAGGATTAAAAAACCTATCTCTTTTATATCATTTATGATATAATAAAATTTATTTGAAATTTGTTTCATTTAATGAGATATGATATGATGACAGTTTTATTCTCTGGTGGAAAAAAGTATATGATTTTAATTATGTAATGGTTGGGACTTATATCATTGTTCAATACATTATGTATATATTTATATCTCATTATAGAAAATTAATAAATATGGTGGAAGGATTGGGAAATAATGGAAAATATGTGTGTCCATATCCATAATGGGAAATAGGGAAGTCCTGATACAATTTTGGAAACAATTGAGTCTTGATTGGATATGTTGATGATCATGGTAGTTAAACATAACAGATAAATATTTTCCTTGATGTGTGATCATTAAGAACTATCATGACATGATTTTATAGTTCATGGTTACTTTAAAATGATTTTTTACTTGTATATCCCATGTTTTCTGAAGTGAAAATGTATTACTCCATGAATCATTTTTATGATCCATGGATATCAGTGAATGACCATTTTATGTTATGTTCATGATCACATACACGTATGATTCCATTAAACATATATATTATCATATATTCATATCACTTATGATTACCCTTACTGATAATTTAATATCACTCTTTCATTTGTTTCCATTCTCTAGGTTATGAATACATTTTTAGGTAGGGTATGCTGAAGCGTTCTATGAGATAGTATTATTATGGAAGATGTTGAATATATTTCACCAAATTAGAATATTTTGTTCATTCTTTCCAAAGTATCTACACTATTATTATTCTTGAGTTTTTAATTTTGTAATGTATTGAATATTAATCTAAACAGATAGAATATATATGAATGAAAATCCCAGATCGCTATATCTGATGTCCCAATATAGTTATGAGATGTTCATCTCTAGCTTACGATCCATATCTAACATCATTAACTACTATAGGTGGAAAATCCCTTTATAGAATAATTTCATTGATATGGTTCCTATTCCATTCACTAAGAACCATTTCTAAATATGGGAATACACAATATTTGATTGATAGTCATAATGTATAATTTAGAATGTAGTGAAACAATTTAACAAAAATTAAAATCAATGTATAACTAATATCAAAATCATTATATTAGTTTCTATAGTATTATTAGGAATTCTATTTAAATTATTATATCTCCAAATCTAGTACACAAGGTTTCCATTAATATTCCTCAAATACTATATATAATGTCCTCGTATATTGTAGGATAGAGTTTGTGGATAATTTTTTATGTTGGCCCTATAAACACGGAATCACATCTTGAAGAATTGAATATATTTATTAACCATGAAAAAAATATAACTACTTGAAATTCGCAATACTATTCAAAATATGAAATAATACATTGTAGTTAATTTCATTACACCATTATTATATAGGATTATTCAGGCATATCAATCATAGTATACCTCATTGAAACCAGGGAAAAAATAAACATAATAAAAATTGTGATATCATATTCTTAATAATGGTATTTGTAAAATGATAACAAAATATTTGATGAATAAATTGGTTAAAAATAAAGTGAAAAAAAATAATTATATATATAAGTAATAACATGAGCTAAAAAAAATCCATGTATATCATAAATAATATAATAATCGCATGGAAATCAATAAATAATATAATAATGAGGTAAATTCTTATATCCATAAAACTTAAATATTTCAATGAGGACTTATTCCAGCCCATCCAACATTAATGGACAATTCTTCATCCATTACTGTGGATACTTTGTCTCATGAGTCATACCAAATCATCGAAAGGATATAATGGCCTCTAACTGCAATGTGCTATGTCTACTTCTTTCTAAATATTAATTGTGTGAAAAATAATCAAAATAAACATTCATATTAAACCATACATATAAAATGTTAATTATTACCCCCAATAAATAAAAATATACATAACTCATCCGATGCAATCTTTTAAATTGTTTTAAAATAAAACATCAACACTAAAAATAATTATAAATCATGAAATATAAAATATTATATGGTACCATAAAATAGTAACCTCATTAAATAATAAAATTTAACAATTTTTGTTGATATATGTGAAAACACATAAAAAATATATTTGGAAAACATTTAATGTAAATAAACCATGCATTTTGAAATAAATAACTTATTTTACAAAAATATGAACTTATAAAAGATAATATTTTATTTGAAAATAAAATTTAATAATTATAAAATAATACTCAATGAATATATAATTTAAATGGTGGGAAAATATGTTCATGTTGTATATTTTAAATAAAAATTTAATTCATATTTTTTTTCAGAAAGGAGGAAAACTACATTAATAAAAAATTGGGAAGAATATTCCATACAAATAGTTTTGTAAAAAGTAAAAAATGTGTAAAAAATAAATTCAAATATCATAGATTGATATTAAAAATATTATTATTATTAGAAAACCATCTTATGGAATAGAAATACTCCCTAGTTGAGACTTAAACATAAATAATCCCGAATAATGATGATATTGAGAAATCAACTATTAACTCGAGATTGAAATCCTTTTTACGTGATAAAACCTCCTCTATAAAAAATAAATAATTATTATAAATGTATTCAAAATACATAATTATATATATCCTAAAATTTATTCCATTATTATAATCTTTTATAACTCATTTCATGGAAACTCATTTTCAACAATCAAATTTTTTGGTAATAACCGCTTTGTTTTCATGTATGTTATGTTTCAGTAGTTTTCATAATTATACCATTAAAATTTATAAATATAAGAAATAATAGTTATAATGTTATAAATTTCTTATATAAAAATTAAAACTATCATTATTACCATCCATAAATGATTGTATTGAAATTTAATTTTATTGCCACATAGAGAGGGTATATTGTACGGACACACGAGTGATACATTCACATATCATTTGATGTAAATTATTTGTGGTAATGGTGGTATAAAAATGATAATAAAATTTTAGTATATTTTAATAGAATATTTTTTATTTTTATAATAACGTACAGATTTTTAGAATTGTTAGTAGAAACAATAAATTGAACGAATTGGGGTAAGGGAATTACCTCTTATTTAGGAGATCTTCTTTAGACTATTTGTTTTGTAATTTATGATTTGTATTTTAGAGAGATAAACACCTATATATGTTGTATAATTCTGTTTATATTACAAATGGGTATGTATTGTTGTGGAAATTTTTCCCAATGTTGTGAAAAGAAATGTGAGAGGTGGTTCCCATTTATAATTTAGTTGGGGTCAATTTTGAAATTTCAAAAAATGGTAATTAAAATAAATTCGGTATCATAAAAAATTCATCCAAATAGAATGGTATTAGAATATTATGTTTTATAGGGCTAGAATACCAACATCCAATATAATTTTTAGATCATTTGGTGTCTTTTTAAACCTTATCATTTTTATTTACCCCTTGGTTAATTATTTAGGAACATAACTGTGGTGACAAATAATTTAATACAAAAGTGTTAATAACATTTCAAAAATTGTTAAAATCAATCATAAATGGATATTTCACGATCTTTGAGACTAAATTATTTCTAATGGATTAATATATGATTATAAGGAATTTTAATGAAATTAATAATATAATAATTTGTTGAATTATTATTCATTTTAATTTTGACACCATCCCATTAATATGAATTCAAATGTGTCATGGAGATGGGGGGATTTGAATATATTTATTTAATATGTCACTAATATATAATATAGAACAATAAAATTTCATTCACATGATAAATAAATAAAATTATATTACAATTACTATTATTAAAATACATTAATTTAATTATCTTTTAATTAAAAAATAATGAATTGATGTTGCACCAGAATTTAATGTAATTATATAATTAATAAAAATTTATATTAATTTCTGTAATTAAATTATGTTGAATAGTCTGAAAATATATATTTAGGTACTTTGTTATATTTATTTTTACAAATTTTGACAAATAAAAGTTATTAAAAACGAAGAGAGTGGCAATTTTAAACTATATTTATTTTAAAAAATATAATAATTCATAGACAAGAGTAACCATTAAACATCACACATTTATGTTTTATCTGATATGTATTGAATATTATTCCTCCAATAATTATTATGTTGAATAATTAAGTCCTTATCACATCGTGTCAATATATATTAACCCTCGCTATCTAGGTGATATATTTAATTATAGTTATTATTCAGTTTGACTAAAAATTAAAAGGGTCCGAATTATCAATTAAATTAAGAAAATTATAAATATATAATTAATTTTTAAAATTATAATACCTATAAATGATTGGTTTTTCTCGAAGTAATTGTAGAAACCGTAAAAAAAATTCATTAGAAAATAACGTCTTTAGCATAAAAATAAATTCATTATTTTTCAATGAAAAAATTATATTAATTTTAATAAATTGTATATAATACAATTTACGGAGAAGGGGAGCTCTCGCGCAGGCCCCCGATGGAGTTTCCCTAACCCTACGGCGATGACGACCGTCGTGACCCCTCCTCCCACGGAGGAAGGGGGTCTCTGCCTCCTAATCGTGATCCTTTTCAATCCTCTCCTGATGCAGGTTTCTTTTCTCCTGAAATCCAGGTTGCCCCGAAGGTCCCTGGCTGCAACACAGGTTAGCCAGTTGTTCTAGTTACATTGCAGGAGTTATCTGAAGCATTGTCGTTACTTTAGTTGGCTCTGATTGTGAGGTTTGTGCGGCGATGACCACTTCTGGAGGATTTTGATAAGGAAATCAATGAAAATGGGGTTTGAATAATCGTGTGCTGGTAGGTATTTTGGGGCCGCGAAAATTCCTTATTATCTTTGCTGATGAAGAAGATTTGGGTAGGGCTTGGTCTCGTAATAGGAAATATTTCACTGGTTCCTCTTTTCATCTTCTTCGGTGGTGCTTTGATGCTCATATGAAACACGATTCACCCAAATTGGAGATATGGATCCAGTGTCCTGGTCTTCCCCTACCATTCCAGAACCTTGGGTTGCTGAAATCAATTGGCTATTCCATTGGAAAATTTATATATAGTGATCAAAGGACGACAGCGATGATGCATCCGACGACTATGAGAATTTGTATTGAAATGGACCTGTCGAGAGTTCCACTCGAGATTTTCTGGATTGTTGTTGAAAATGAATATAGGTATGCTCAGTCTATTGTGTATGAATCTTGGACCCCCTTTTGTTCATGTTGTCACATGTAGGGACATGATGAATTTGGTTGTCGCAAGAAGGCTAGGGGTGTCCGACCTGTTGAACTCCTAGGTGTGGCAACCCCAGGTGCTGGGAAAAGGGTGATCAGCCCACAACAACTACTCCGGAATCCCAAATTTCAGTTGTCCCCACAGTTGGTCTTGGTGTTGGGTGTAAGAAGTCACCGAGGGTCAATTGCAAGGATGCGTTTAGGGGAGTTGAAAGTGCAGATTATGGTGGTTCTGTAGGTGTAGAGGTGAGGCAACAGCAGGCAGGGGTGGTGCCTCTTGAACCGAGGGTTGCTAAAATTTTCCAAATGTTGAGACAAGACTTGGAAGATCCTCCGGGAGCTACGGGATTTTCAAGAGTATTACAGAATTGCAATTCTCTACAAACTTAGAGGAATGATGGATTAGAAAATCGGAATGCAGTGTCATCGAATGATGGGATTAATGCTGGTCTGGTCCAGGTCATTGCTGAAAACCCTCAAGAGAAGGAGGCCGATTTGAAGCTGAGGGCAGTAGAGGATCAGCAGGCTGGAAGTAAAGATCAGGCTTTTGGAATTAGGGTTGAGGGGGTGAAACCTGTGGCAGTGGAGAACACAGTGCCTGCAGTGCAAGATGGCCTTGTTGTGGGGGATTTGGAGGGATGTGTTGAGGAATGTGGCCAGAATAAAGATGATGGAGGGGTCCTCATTGCAATTCCTATAGGCAACTGTTTTCAGGGTTTGGAACAAGAGGATGCAGAGGTGACTAATGTAGGAAACACTTGTGTCAATGCGGAGACTGTATATAATGAGGCTATTGATACAAATTAAGAAAGGAGTCTGGTTCTGTATGAATAGTCGCAATGCTTAGCATCATTTGATGCTAATGCTAAACTTCAGCAGCATCAGCCAGCATTTTATAAAAATTTGGTCATTCCTAGGAAATGGGGGGAGGTATTTGAGAGTGATAAAGAAAATATTGGCGGATTGATGAGGCCCACATATAGAAACATAGTCCAGGGGGAAGGTGAAGGTAGTTGAGAACTAGGAGGCGAGGACTGCCTCACCATGAAGGCGGATGAGGAAGGATTACTCCACCTTTCCAAAGAGGATGTCGATGAGGTCATCGACAACAAAGGGAGGCAGGGAAGGTCTAAGTGAAGGTATGAAATCTCATAATGCTTTTATTTCTTTGGAGAGACTGAATTTGAGAAAGAAATATTCCAAAATCCTGAAGCATTATGAAATCTCACAATGTGAGTCAGCCACTGCGGAGGATGATTTCTATCATGGGTGTGGCGACAGGTATGGTTCTGATGGGTTCTAGTCGTTGTTTTTGGGCTTCTGTTCTTCTGTACTTGACTTTTCTTTTTATTTAATAAATGGTCGGAGGTTAGCCTGTGACTGAAATTCTAGGTATATAATATTATTTACATAAATTTCAATATAATTATGAAAAAATAATGACTAATTAAACTTATTATTATATAAATATATTTCATATGAAAAAATAGTTCTTTTATAAAGATATTATTTTAAATTTTATTACTATTTTTATTTCAAATAAATTGATAACAAAATAAAAATTTATATAAATTCACAAACAATTTTTTTTAATATTTAGATAGTCATGTTTACACTTTTGAATTTAATGGATGGGTTATAATAATTTCATAATAATAAATTTTGATTCATTTGAACTAGGTGTAATATGGAACACAATCATTCAAAGTGATTAATGTTTTTTAAAATCAGGCATACCATAAAATCATGGTTTGTCACACATGAATTTACTTAATAAATTTTTATATAAATATGAATTAATGAGTGATGGAGAAAATGGAAGTGAATTATTATTGATCCTTGAGCGATAGTGAGTTGACCTTATACATTATAAAAAAGTGAGCCTAGGAAAAGTGTGACCTAGCCTAAACCCCATTTGAAGACAAGAATGTTATACAACAGTTTTCTTAATTTAATCAATGTTGATCTCATGTTTCATGGAGTTTACTAGTGAGGGTGAACAATCAAGAAATCATATCCCTGTTAAATTTATACATGTAAAGTCAAAGAGGGTATCAAGATTAAAATATTATATATAGTTAATGGGACAGTCATGTTAATAGAGTTATATGAAGTTAGAATAAAAATATCATATGATGTGAACCTCATTACTGATAGGTTTTGATCCTTTTATATGTTATTAGAGTTACTGAAAAAAGGTATAACTTACATTATTATTACATCCCCTAGTTTAACCCCCTGCCTTATGCAGAAATCCTTTTCTATGTCCTTTTCTAGACTATCAAATGGTATCAAAAGGATAATGATTTTTTTTGGAATTTTTACTACTCAGAAATGATATACTATTAGGATTGGATATATGTTCAACAATAAAGGATCCAAACTTTTATTTAATGAAAATTAAATGTTTTATAATGTGTTAGGTCAGAATATACAAATATATAACAGAAGGGTGGTTAATTTTTTCTTTTCCAAATCATCATCAATTCCGTATTTTGACATAAACAATAGGTTATGTGGATAAAAATTTATTATCGTATATATATATAATATATGTAGTGTATAAAAATTATATTTAGAATATATCATTTTATTGTGGTTTGGGGACTAATAATATCCTAATCTAATCCACCAATTGAACTCTCTGCGAGCATGGTGAATTTCACTAGTCAAGTACTCATATCATAACACCAATCCACACATGAGTGTAGAAAGTTGGCACCATTACAAATAAGGATAAAAAAATATCCTTCACGTTATTTATAGAGAACCAAATAACAAATTCATATATTTAAATGTTGATACTCCACGAATAATGGGTATGAGTAGTTGAATCTCTCAAAAAAATATTGATTTGAAAATATTTTGTTTGACCTTCATATTTCTATCAATAACTAACAGTATGTGGATTTTCATCATCAGAAAATAGTATCTTCATGAACGTGTAGTTCTGAAGTGATCTGGTTTCAATATATCTTTAAATATAAGCAACAGTGATTCACAATAGTAAAATTATAGAAATATGAGATTCAAAACATGTATATCTTCACATTGTAAGTCCTTTAATAGTTAACAAAGTATAAACGATTGTTGCTGTAGATTTGTAAAAGATATTCACAATAATGTAGTTAAATAGAAAAATTCATCCCCATATATTATTTGAGTTAGATAAAAATAAAAATATTGAACTAATAGATCGACAGAATTAATAATGCAAAGAATCTGCATCCCAAATCATAATCCAAGAAAATCACCTAATAGATTTTGAGAATTCGAATTCATAAAACTGCTCAGAGTATCTATAACTTCCCTTAAGAAAGGAGATAATTTCCGTAGTGAATGGGATTTATTGAATCAACCATAACAAGATTTAAATCAATCTAAAATGAGCTTTAAATCATTTTCATATTCTATAAAGACTGTGGCATGAAACTACTATAATATTTTAAATTTAAATATTCATTGTTGAAAAGTCAAACGTAGGGTTCCATCATAAAATGAAAAATTACCAAACGTATGGTTCGAATATATTGAGTTCATTCTCCGATCAAAGGGCTGACAACAAAATGTTTTTCACAAAAGTACGGTTTATGATCCATATATATTTTCCCAAATGTAGTCTTCCATAGTTATATATGGTTCTTTAACCATAATTTTACTATTTCTCAAAACTATGGTTTAATAATAACATAATGTTTGTATCCATGTGTTTCTATCAATGTAGGGTTGATTAAGCATACGTTCAGATCTTTCAGGTAAATATTAATAAAAACATAGGGCCTTTTTCTAATGTTATGTTCTTCAATGTAGGCTACGAATAGTGTTTCCATAATACATTCAAGAGTGTTTCAAACACATTGATGTATATTTGTCATGATCAAAATGCTTGAATATTATTCCATAATATGAATAATAAGGAATATTAATATCCTAAAATACACTTAATGTAATATCACTAGTAAATTAAACAAGTCTACTTGAGATCATTAAAATCAATAATATTGTTATAATATTGATGAGATAATAAATGCCAAAAAAATTAAATATTGGTTAATGAAAAAAACTAATAAATATAGTAAACTAATTTTGACTTTTGTAAACATTTATATGAGAATAATTACTAATTCAATTTGACATAATTATTTCATGAAAATTAAAATTTGTGTTTATAATTATTTCTACCCCTTTTGTAAGATAAATTTATATTTAGAAAAATATTAAAACAGGTTTAATTTTTCACATATCAGTATGTTAATTATATATTAATCTACTTGGATAAATATGATTATATTTTATGGTTTTATACAAAAATATAAATGAATATGAAATAAATCACTAAAAATATGAATATACAAAATTTATTGATAAAAAATTGTATGAGTAAACTAGTTAGTTTAACTAGGGAATATGTTATCATTATTATATGGATAGGGTAAAAGTGGTTGAATATGATTTAATTCGGTTTTGTGTTTTGTAGTATTTTGGGATGTATGAAACATTTATTTCAGCAATGTCATTTATACATGCAATTTTTTCATAAGGAAATCTCTCATCTTCATAATCCAAAATCTGTAATCAGGACAAGTATTAAAATTTTCAACATGATTTTATTTCAATAATTCATGATAGATATCCTCTTTCAACATAATCTGGTTTAATTTAACTATTAATTTTTTCAGTAAAATTATGATACTAGGTTTAATCTATGCCAATTGGTCAACTGGGAATTAATAATTTTCAAAATGTACTGATAATGGTGCACTATTGCACTAAATGTTTTGTAGAAAATCATTCAGGTCATCCATAATAGTTGTGATTTCTTTCAATATTTGAATCAGATCAAGAGTGATTGAAGAGACAAAGGTATATGTATTGGTCTAATTGAAACTACTTTTGATTTACTAAAATTTTCTCCCTACGTACCACTATTGATCTGCATTGTCTAGTTTAGAAATAACATTAGATTTGATCATTCCAACCTCATCCATCATTTTTCTCTTGGAATCCTCAATATCATTTATGGATTCTAAAATTTCATTAAGACCTTGAATCTTTTTCATTGAAAAAATGTGCACTTTCTCAAGATTTACATTTTCTTCGAGATATTTATTGTACTTAATCAAAATCTCATCAACATGATGTGAAAAAGTATCATATGTTCCATCATCATGATTTTGCGTCTGATATTCATCAATAATTTAAAAATGACTAATAGTTGATTTCTCCATAAAAATTTCACTAGGGAATGACTGATATTTTTTCACTTATGTTACGCTCTAGAGATAAGTCCTGATATCTTCATTAACTAATGATCAACAGTATGTCTAACTTCAATTACTAATGTATTCCATTGTTATTAATCTTGAAAAGTCTCTTCTTGAACATTTTATTATTAAATATTCTATTGTTGAATATTCTCCTCTACTTGATGAACTATGAATGGTACATCCATAATAACACTACCATGATTGTCTCTATGATTATCTTCTTTATCAACATGTTCTTATAAATGAACCGAACAAGTAGTTTGTCCAAAATCTAACTCATGTTCTTAAATTCTATAAATTTCTCTATTTCTTTTTTGAGGACAACTCCCTATTAATTTTATATTTATTATTGTAATTATTATTCTATAATGTATCATTCATACTCTCAGTTGACATGGAAATACCTAATTTTATTGATTCAACAACTCCTTATTTTCTAACTGGCTGTTGCTCCCCCTGAGTAGCAGCTCCAGAACCTTGGTACTCATCTCAACCAATAGGTAACATGTTGCCTTTCCCAATACTATAGAAAAAACCTAACATCCTCAGAGGTCCAACATTGTGTACATCACATTTATGACATTTTATTTTGGAATCATTTAATTTTATCATTTCTTTTTAAATAGAATTAGAGAAATTATCCTTCCACAAGGATGATAATCATACTTGAATCTCATTGACAACAATATTAGAGATAAACTAACATATAAATTAAAAATTTCAGATTTATATCACAAAAAATAGAAACATTATGTATATGTATGGTTAAAAAATTTTATCCATTTTAGCCATCCGTTGAGTAATTCCGGTATGAATAAATTTAAACAATATTTCATTATATGACACAAGATATTTTAGAAACATATAATTTATGTTTATTAAACCAAAACAAAAATACACAATGAGTTCAGACATTTGATATTTATTTCCAATAGATCGCAGGTCAATGTAGAATATTTCTTTATGAGGACACTTCAAAATTTTAGAAATTTTAGTAGATTTTAATGAAAAATATTTTCCTTCTATTCTCTCAAAATAGGTATCTTTAGACCACTTAAACATAACTATACTATTTTTTATAAATATTTCAGTTATACCTCTTCGGAAAACATTGAGTTCTCCTCATTTAACGTTCACTCCAAACATGAAATGCTAACACCTGTTGCAGGAGTAGATTCATTTGGTAGATCCTTTTGAAATCAACCAATTTTCTTTGATGAATAATTCTTCTATAAACTCGTTGTCTCATTGGGTCACTGGCATCACCCTCTTATGTTCAATTGGTTTTCATCATTTCTAAAGATAAAAAAATTTGAGTTTCTTGGGATTCAATGGTTAAAAAATTAGTCAACTGATTGGGTTAGTCGAAATGGATTAAAATATAAAGGGCAAGGTATTTGAATAGTTTTTGACAAGTAATATCATATATCTATTTCCTATCCGTATTAGAGGGTAATTATGAGAATTTATGACAAATCACAGTGAAAATTAATTTATGATAAAATAAATTAACTAAAATATAGAGAAAATTAAAATATTATAAAAATTACATTTAATGTAATCATAAAATAAATTTATAATCAATAAATAAAAAAATAAAAATTAAATAAAATAAATTTTAAAAACGAAAAAAAATTATTATTTCTTTAAAAATTAAATAAACCTAACTCCCCCATAAAAACAATCAAAACATACATTAGGAAGTGGTTTACTGAAAATATCATATAATTGATATTCAATGTTGATAAATTTTAAAGATATATATTTTTAGAAACATTATCTCTTAAAAATGATGCCTAATATAATTATGTTTTGTTATTGAATGACTAAAAAGATTTTTTTTATATTTTTTATCACTTGTATTAAGACATTAATTATGTATACTATAAAAATTTAGTCTAAATTCCATTAGTTTTTTTTTCTATCCACAATACTGGTGCACAACAATTACTTAAAGATACATGTTCTGCCTTACCTCTTAATAGGGGAACTGAGTGGTATTTCTTACATCACCCGGATATTAAGGATTTTCCAAAAAAAAGTTTGAGGTTCCTAAGCCAATTTTTTCATCTAATCTATAACCAAAAAAATCAGTATCTAAATATTATATTAAATTAAAATCAGATTTTTTGGATAAAGAAGAGATTGAAACACGGTCCTGTTAAAATATATAGAAATCCATTTAACAACAATAAGAAGTGATTCATTACGATTTTTTCGAAATATATCACCTAAAAATAATGAAAAAATATTGTCTTGTCTGATAGTAGGAAGATATAATAGTCAATCAATCACACCTCTATTTAACATGTTGTCCACTGGTTTTCTACCATTATCCTAATTTTTTTTATATTAGTACACATGGAGGTATATCTATTGATGTTCTGAAGATAAAATAGTAACTACAAAACGATAACATCTTTACTATAATTGATAACATTTCCATTATATTTTTGATCTATTTGAAGTCCATAAATAAAACTCAATTCTCCCATCATAGATATTTTAAATTAATTTTTCATCAGTTCTGTAAAAAAAATTCATTATTTTGCATATGTGGAACAAAAAATAACATCTCCAACATAGATTTTAACTAATAATGTATTAGAAACAACTATTTTCCTAAATAGTACTGGTTCTTCCATTCCAAAAGTATGAAAAAAATAAATAGAAAAGAACTTAATCATTCATACGAAGATTTAGGTGTTTTTTAAGGCCATAATTATATTTAGTATATTTAAAAAGAGAATCTAGTTATTGTGATTTGTCATGAAGAGGATGTTGTTCAAAATAAACTTCCTCTATTAAATTACCTTTTAAAAAGGAAGATTCAACATCCAGCAAATATAATTTTACGCGTATATGAGATACATAAGATAAAATGATCATAATTGCTTCTAATATACAAAAAGGGGAAAATGTTTCATTATAATATATACCTTCTTCCTGAATATATAAATTTTCTTATAATATATTTTTTAATTTAGTTATCATCCTTTGATAATCATGTATATTTCTAAAGAAACATATAGTCCCAAAATATGGATAATTTTATGGTCTTTCAACTAATTCCAATAATTATTTACTTTTGAATTTTTTTAGAACTTCTTGGATTGAAAATATATAAATCTCTTCTTATGAGGATTATTAAAATGATTTCAGTTCCAGTTGAGATTGAAATGAATTTAATTCAGCTTGGTTTCTTACATTTTTTATAGTTTTTAATCTTATGTCTAGGTATCCTATTACAATTTCTAAAGGAGGATTCTTTAAGTCTCTAGTCAATATAGGGAAAATACTTTTATGGTCATCACTATCATATTATTTAGAAATAGTCTAAAATTTATTTATATTAATTTCAATATCATTTTTCTGGTTTTCAATGATCATTCTTTTTGAAGAGTAATTAATTTCATTAGTTTCACATTTTATTCTAAAAACATGATTAGTCTCATCAATCTTCACATGAACAGATTCATCAACATCCTTGATTTTTTAGGAAACACTCTTTAGGATTTATAGGTAGTATAACATCCAAAAAATATTTATTCATTGGCTTTTGTATCGAATTAACCTATATTATCCTTAGTGTTCAAGATATACACCATGCATCCAAAAACATTAATGTAGTTTACTTTAGTCCTTCTACATATAGTACATTATTGATTGAGATAGTTTTCAGATCTCCAACAGTTCCATGTCCATTTGCCATTCCATTGGAATTTTCACCAATGTGAAAAAACCTCCATCTATTTGAGTCAGTGCACTGATGTTTGATGAGTATAGAGTATTTTTCCTTCAGTAGATACTTCCCATATACCATATATTTTTTATTTTTCTGGGGAATGTTTCTTACAAAATAAATTTAGACAATTGTTTCGTTGGTACCCATGTCATCATTAATCCATCGATGTTATATAATAGAGATCTTGTATTCCATATCTTCGTTGTTATCCATTACAAATATAATTTTCATCAAATAAACATTTTTAATTAAGAGATCATTTAATTCTACTTCTTCTAGGATTTATTGAAAAATTGTTTTTTATGTGTTCTTCTGTTCCCCAAAAATGAAAAGTAATAGTTCTTGAGTTTGGAACAAAATAATTCTTTTATTGTTTATATTTTTCACTATCAATTCCTATACAGAACTATTATTTTTTAATGAAATTATTACCAAGAATATCATTCCGAATATATTCTCATTTAATAAAGAGTTAAGAACTTTTTTGTTTTCCACTTCATCTTTTAATGATATAATCATATTTTCATGGTCAGTAAAATTTCAGGTTGAAGGGTTAATATTTTAAATTATCCCATGATGTTGTTTAATTAAGGAATATTTTTCCCAAAAAACATCATTGTATGTATTCATAAAATATTTTTTCCTATTTCATAATTATTCATTTTCTTCCTCTAGATTTTTGTAGTATGGAGCCGATTTATAATATGAACCGCAAGAATCAGAATCATAATACGATGAATAATAAGTTTGTACCTTATATTTTTCAGCCATGAAGAACATATTTTCTTTCATATTTTATTCTTCCTTTTCTGAATTTTATTTTTTTTACCTGCTAATGCCTTTAGAAACACTCCATGTGACCTTCTTTTATCTTTTTCCATTATGTTAATAATCCTCATTTTTATGATACTTATTTTTTTTATTTCTATTTTTACATTTTAGATAGAGAGAATTATGTTTTATATGATCCAATTTATTTCATTCATAGCATATGAATTCTCTTGAGGCTTTATCATCCAAATTTAAGGGATTTATAAATCATAATTTCATCTTAAAAAATATTCTAAACAATTTGGATAATTGAATCAGTTCTATTTCAGAATCAAATGTATCTAAAATCTTTTCATCTCTTACTTGTAACTTCATACTTCTTCTATTTTTTTTAGATGTTACCTTTAGAGATGTATTTTGTTTCACTAAGACACTATGATCTTCATCATGATCTTGAATTTCAACATTATATATCATCATTGTCCTAGTTAATTATATCATTTTCATATTTTTAACATGTGATGAACGGAGAATTTCAGCTGATATACCATTCAATATTATAGGTAGTACTCTCTGTACATTCAAAGAGTTATCTAATTGATTGATAGTATCACCTAAGGCTATAATATTGTAGATAATCTTTGTTATATATCCATTGATCTAATTGGTACTCTATCCATCAAAAATTTTAATGTATCAAATTTTAAATTTGTGATTTCATACCTCATTTGTCTCACATTATTTTTTACTTCATATTAAACTACAATTGGTTGAATAAAATCATATGTAGTAGGAAATGAGAAACATGATTAAATTTCTTCGGGTCATAGACCACATTTTATAGCATTCCTATCTTTAAAATTCATATCATACTCAGCTTATATAGTAGAGTTCTATGTTTCAGAATTTTTTGGAACTATGTAAGGAGTAATGATTTATAGTAGATATTAAATCCCAGATTCGTCAAAAAGGAAATCGTCAGTGATTTCCAGCATCCATAATTTTCACCATTGAAATAAGTAGAATATACCATTAACATTAATCTCCATTCAATAGGCTTTTCCATCCTTTTATAGACATTATACATTTATCTTGTTATAGCCTTGTTAAAAAACCCCCTTTAATACTAATTTGTTGGGTCAGAATATAAAAATATACACCAGAGGGTGTGAATTGGGTTTTCTCAAAATATTCAATAATTTTGGATTTTGATGTAAACCGTATATTATGTAAATAAGCCTTGATTATCATCTATATGAAATATATGTATTAGATAAAATATAAATATAGAACATAAATTTTTATAGTGTTTTAGGGTACAATGAACCCATAGTCCACTCCACCAATTACTCACTCTCCAATCTTGGTGAATTTCACTAGTCAGGTCCTCATATCATAAAACAATTACCTCTCTGATTATAGGCAATTTACACAATAAAAAAAGGCTATAAATATAGACAAATGGTATATTAATATATAACTAAATAACCATATATTAGATCGAGGAGATGATACTCCACCACAATTTAATATGTTTAGTTGATATTATCAATAAAAAAATTGATTTAAAATGGTTTTAATTGAACTTCATAGTTGTAAAAGTGACTGGTAGTAGATAAATATTCTTCTATTGAAAAGAATATCTTCATTAGATAGTATTTTTGAAGCAATCTGATTATAATAGATACTCTCATAAATGATGTATGAACCTATTAAATTGAATTATATTAATCAATTTAGATTTTTTACTCATAGTAATGATTACCATTGGTTGAATTGATCCAAAATAATAGAATAATAAATATAATATTAAATAAACCCCATATTCTACCCTTATACATCCCTACCCTCACCAACATATCCTCAGAACTTCTATTCTTGCATGATTTCCAAATTTCTACCCATTTAATAATAGAATTATATCCCCCATGTCTTAGTGACAATTCTATAATCCAAAGACCATTTAATAGTTATTTAAGGTGTACTTCCAAGAGTCAAACATAAGAGGTAATATTCTCCAGTTACAAATATTAGATACACTACTTCCTCAATATTATCCTATTCACCCTTATACAATATGAAATGATGAATCCAATACCATAAAGTATTTTAATGTTATTGTACTAAAATGATATCTATATTATACTATCCATTTTGAATTTAAAAAGAAACCACTGATTGGGATATGGTTTGCTCACCACCTCCATGAATAAAAAACATTATTTTTCTCCACCACCATGAAAGATAGTATTAAAAAATATTATTATATTTAATAATATGCTAAAATGTAAAAGATATATTATATAAAAATGTTTTAATGATCAGTTAATTAATTAAATTATACTTATTTCATGATGATATGTAAATCTGGCTAAATAAACTAACTGAACAACGTCATCATTTTTACTAAGTGATTCATCTCTATATCCGAAACTGAATGCACATTTGGGAACATTTTCATATTTAAATATTAATAAATTCCATTCCAGTACACTTATATAATTGTATTCCCA
This sequence comes from Viscum album, assembly GCA_963277665.1. NCBI lineage: Eukaryota > Viridiplantae > Streptophyta > Magnoliopsida > Santalales > Viscaceae > Viscum > Viscum album. Next base: position 502,162,928 of record OY728159.1, read on the forward strand.
TTTTATAATTTATTCCATAATTAAACACAAATGTTTCAACGATAAAACACTGAAAAGAACTCCAATGAAAAATTTCATTATACATTATATCACACTCGAATGTTTATAAATGAACAGAATTAAATTATAATATATAAAATATATATGGAATAATTTTTGAATTAATAAATTTTTGAATTTACATTTAATATTTAGGTAATTAAGTTCATGTGAATAATTATCCCAGAACGAATATTAAGTAATCACTTCAAACCACACATTTTCTTATGGTTATGAAATTTCCCAATCCAAATAAAATTGTCTATAAAATTAAAGTAATGTAATGATTATAAATTATATATAATTTTCCCCCAGATATATAATAATATTTTTATCCCATCATATAATGAGGTAATACAGACTAAATGTCCATTTTTTAAATTTATTCATTATGAAATCTCATTCGATTATGAAATGATGAAAGATTATGAATCCCATTTAATTACATGTTTTGTTACTATATCTATTCCTTATTTTTTATTTTATTTTTTTTGAATTAATAATAATGTTCATATTATTTTGAGTCCAGTAAAATATTTCTCCACTACATAGGGAATTTTTTTTGTTTCATGAGATGTTATGTAACTGATTAAGTTGTGGACATAGTGTGTGTTGGGACTCTGTCGACCATGTTATGTTGTATTAGAAATTAACACTGACTTATGACAATGTCATTATTTATGTTTATTAAATTTCTTATGATGACATTTTATTATGATTCCATGTTAATTATTTTATGCTCCAATTTGATTATTTATGGAGTTTCCCTTTAATGATATCATGTTAGGTCATTCGATGCTCATGTAATAACTTGCTATCATGGTTACTCTCTTAAAAAAATTATTGCTCCCCCATTTACATTAATTATCACCCAGGTTATCCTATATATTTTCTATAAATTAATATAACATATGAGATCATTTTGGATATTAAAATACACCTAATTTATTATAGTATCATTTTGATGTATTATGATCATAGTCTTCCGAAGATACTGGGCCTCATGATCATTGGGTTCTTCCAATTATATACTTCATCAACAAATCATGTACTTATATATTAAACAATATCTGACCACTATAGTATGTATCATATCATGTTATTGTAATTATTTTGGAATATGAATAGAATAATATAGTGATATCCCTTGTTATAATACTAAGAGTAAGAAAATATCCTATAATTTTTGTAATGTATAAATAGAGTGGTTTCTATAAAATACATTTGTATCTAGATAATACAAGTTGATATGGATCTGTAAAAGTTTTACGTAGTGTTAAAAGTCGTAAAAAGGATTCATTTATAGTTGAATTTATTATCACCAAATGTAGGACAAACAAGCATTATTGCACACATATATTGAAACTCCAATGACATATGAGTTGGAAAATTCATAAATTCATCATGAACCATTATTAATTACATGATTAGATTTTTTGGATAGAAAACATAATATATAAAATTATTTTCTATAACCTATATTGAAATTTAGTGACTCATAAGATATTATATTAATTTTATTTATAATATATTAATTTATGTTCATATTTTCTAATATCTATGTTTATTAGTTTATAAAATATCATCCTATGTTTTTTGGATACAGTAAATGACTAAATCAAAATTCCAAAAAAAATGTTTATATAATTACTCAACCATGCAACCAAAATTTACTTTATTTTTATGGTTATAAAACTCTTTGATATGGTTATTTTATAGTTGAAATATTAAAAAAACCACCTAAAAACATTAGGGTTGGGATATCTCTGAGTAAAAAAACAACGAAATTATTACATCTCTAGTATATAACTCATCCCTAGTTAATGATTTAGAAATGAACATCCCAAAAAAATTATACTAACCATACAGTAGTTTAGTGAGAAACTTAGAATGGATTTATTTCCTTATATAAATCAAATGTCAACTATTGGGAGATAGAGAGTTCACTCTTCACATCCTAGGTCATTCATGGATTTTATACAAGTGTAAAAAGGAAGATGAATGTCATGTTTAATATTCATCTCAATATTGTATATTATTTCCATATGATCATGAATACATAAGCCAAATTATTGAAACAAAATTGATAATCATGCATGAATAAATGATCATTTAGAGGGACTATAAATATGCATTCCTTGAATTGTTTCTTAGGCTTCCCCCTAATCCAAGAGTTAATTTCTCAATCGAATATATACCTACTTATTTTTCCATAAAAATTAATCACTATATTATTATCGTAATTTAGTTGGTTGAAAGTAGGAATTATTTACAAAATAATCTAGAAATGATATTTATAGACACAATTTTTTCATTATGGGTTGTTCTTATCCTGTTCATCAAGTTAAATAATGGGTTAATGTGATTGTTCATTGATTATTGTAAACATAAAGAAATCATAAAAAAGAAAATGTATACCTTAAAATGGATGCATTACTAGTTAAATTTTTTTTTTGGGGGATATTATTTCAATATGGTGGACCTTAGGTTGGGATAACACCAATTAATGATAATGAAAGATTATATTTCCATTTATAACTTTTGATAAATAAATTGAAACTATAAATTTTTAGTATCTACCTTCATACACAATAATTACCTATAATAATTTATGGAAATAAAAAATAGGGAATTTTTTGATTTTCTAGAATTTAATTTGTAAATTATTATATTTAATATATACTCTAAAATAATGGAGGATCATGAGGAACATCAGAATACAATCCTAAAAAGTATTCAAATTAAGAAGCTATATTTCATCTACAGTTAACGTGCGTTTTGGATGATTGATGTATCATTAGTAGGGAATGTTTTCTCTATAAAACGGATATATATAAACAATTATAAGATAAATTTAATTGATTAGTGGCCCAGAATAATATAATTAATGTAGATACAGATATTTCATGGTGTATCTTAGATTATCTTTTTATAAAAATTTATTTGGATTATAAAACCTTTTATCCATGATTAATATGATGGGGTTATATTTTTTTTAATGAGTACTGTGTAAGGAACATCAATGAATTGAAATACTGTCTTTTCACAAAAACATTAATCATAAAATCATTAAGTGGGGAATATTTTTTAGGTATAGATATATTCTAAAAATAAGGAATTAAACAATCTATTGATTCTGAATTAAAAAGTGATACCTTACAGTACATGGAATTTAACAGTTCAAGATAAGAACTATCCAAAATACTTATTTAGTTTGTTATAGTATTCATCAAAATGAATCTCTATATAATTATCTCTATTGGGAAAACTGTGAGATATTTACTGATTATAATAGCCTCTAATATTTTTTTACATTGAATAATATTATCCCAAACCAATAAATATTTTTGAAGATAGTCATGGAACATGAATACTCAATCTAATACTATCTTGGTAATGGAAATAATGTTGTAGATTCGCTGAGAAGAAATTATTTAGAAAACATCACATTGACGACAATTGAGAACGCTCCAATATTCGTATTTAATAAAATGATGGAAATAAGAATAAAAAAGAATGGGACATTATCATGTGATTCTAAAATGATTTATCAATCACCCCATATAAGTAATATAACAATTTCCCAAAGATAATTTGTGAAAAAACACATTTAACTCTATGAAAAGGGAGATCCATTGTGTTTACAATTAATATTTTATTAAATATGTTTCCAGAACAAAAAATTAAAAATGAGTATGTTTATTTCATTTTAAAAAATGGTTTATAAAAGGCCCCCACATTTCTCCCACCGTTCACCTAAAACAAAAAAAAATTTCATTCTATATTAATTTTTTATTTTTAGTATTTTAAATTTTTTATATTAAATTTTTATTATTTTATGTTTATATATATATAACCAAAAATTTCAGCAGAATTTATCTCTTGTAAATATTAGTTACCATTCTAGCCTATAAAATATACATGATAAGTTTGATATAAATGAAAATTAAAACATGTATTAGAAATATAATTAACAGTCGAACATAATAAAATTTCGTAAAAAATGTGGATGAAGAGTAATTTATATACATTCTAATCTCCAAAAATGAAACTTAAAAATGTTTCAAGTATGTGAAATTAAATGATTATAAAATATAAATTATAAGGAAATTATATATAAAATTAAATCATGAATCAAATATATAAATAATAGTAGAAAATAAAAATAATTTCTTAAAGATGCTGATAAAAATTAATTTAAAACATTTCTATTCCACCAATTGAAACATAAAAATGTTTCAAGTAAGTGACTTTTCTATCATATAAAATATAAAATATAATACCAATATAAATTTAAATTAAAAGATGGAATAAATATTAAAATTAATATATGAAAATAAAAATAATTTCCAAAAAACAATTTGTAGAATATTTTAGTAAGAATTATAATCCACCAACATGAAAGATAAAAATATTTCAAGTACACGATGTTTCAAAACAAAAAAAATATAAAATATAAGACCAAAATAAATTAATATTAAAAAATGGATTCAAAATATAATAAATAATCAAAGGTAATACAATTCTTAGAAAAATGATGATGAAAAATAATTTATATGGTTTCTAATCTGTCAACAAAAACCTGAAAAATGTATTTTGAATGTGTGTTTGTGATCCAATCATATTAAAACTATAAGACCAATATAAATAAAAATAAAAACATTAATTAAAAATATAAGAAATATTATATGTTTTTGTTTCAATTATTATGGTTCGTATTGTTTATATTTTATATGCATTCAATGTGAAGTAGGCGGATTTGGATCATCCTCGACATTTGATATTTATTTCTCTCACATCCATGTAACGTTTCTTATATTCCTTTCATTTTCATTTGTTTATTTTATTTATGAAACTCCTTTTATTGTCAACTAATTTTAGATGTTTATAAATCATTTAATATTTATGTACATTGTTTTTTTTTTGAATTTTATATTATTTTAATGTTATATACTTGAAATATAATAATTATTCTTCTATCTCAAGTTGTCGACATTGAAATATGGTAGATTTAAACTATGAACCAAATTTTAAGGAAAACAGAATCATAGTATAATCATAGAAGAAGGGATGATATTAATAATATTATCTTCATTTCAACATAAAATCATATATATTAAAAAGTACAATATATTTCATTGGCTATGGTGTGGAGATTCCATCCCACATGGTGGTCTGCAAATAGGATGATCTCTTTGAGTTCATTGTGGAGTATGATAAAATATGAAGGGATGATCCTCAAGAACTATAAAAATGATTGTCGCATCCTCCACATGTGTGTTAGGGAGAGGATTTTACTGCTTCCTGTCGTACTATGCTCATGAAACTTCTCCCACTGTGGCGATCAAAGGACCTGACATAATCTCAATAGGGAAACAAGATATTTATAGAACTATACAGAAAGGCTACAATGGATATGGACCCCATGGATGTGATTGATATCGACCTCCAATGTTGTGATTGATCTAGAACCCATAATAGAGTGAATTTATGATATCATGTTAAGAAAGACATATCCCATTCCACCTAAGGCACATCCTCAATCGGCAGAGGCTGGACTACTAGAGGGTCAACCACTACTTGTGGAATAGTAGAGGCCTCACATGCATCATGACACTGTTTATGCCATCTTTTTCATGGATCATAAACACTATAAGATTATGTACGATGTTCCTATGGGTTATGAACCTCCACTTTTTGTGTTAAACTATTTAATATTATATTTTAATGAACATGATAAGATGACATCATCTCCAGTACTACTGTACAGAAGGAAACCTTACTAAATACCCCCTCCTACTCTTCAACAGTCATGCGAAAAAGAAGCTCTGAGTGTGTTACCTTTAATGAGATTCAAAATGAAATATAAAATATTTCAGTAAAAAACTAATGTAAATTTATTTAATTATAATCATAAGAATCTATCTATTGTGTCCGGAATGATATAGTATAGGCTTCGGTATATACCATGGATCATACTCGACCTTCTCTGAAAGAAATAATCTATTTGTAGTAACACCATGGATACAAAAATATGTATATATTCCCTGGTAGTAGAGAATGTCATAATGTACTCATTTACATTCCTAATCTTTCTCATTTTCAGCATAATTTCTGGAATCTTTTTATATTTCTCTATGGAAATGGAATCAGCTAAATATAGTGATACTAGCGCATGACTCTCTCGAGATGATTCTAGTCAATAATATCGATGTAAATGAGGGGATCTACAACCATAGAGTTATCAATCCCAATAGTACATTATTGTGGAATCTGGTTCCTTGTAGTATAGTATAGAAACCATGAAATCTGAAATGACATGAGACATTTTTCAAAAAATATCCTTACTAAAAACAAAAATTTTATGACATTATTCAATTAATTTGATATTTATAGCTTGTATATACATACCTGGTCATGTAAGATACAGTCCAACATGACATAATATGCACCCAGATGGTGTCTCAAAACACTTTGGAAACGGTTTCTATGAAAAAACCTATAAAATATAACAACAATAGTTAAAAATGATAAGAAATTAAATTCAATAACAACTAGTAGCATAATAAACTAATAGAGATGATTGATCATGCCACCGTCCATGTGAAGCGTCATGAAGCACCTCCTTAAAAATTGGTAGACTAGAATGGTGAGTTTGGAATTATGGTATTCACACCCATGCCCACATCTGATTAATAATGACACATCCCCTAATATTTTTGTGGTCATGGTGGGATATCCTGTATAATACTCTATACATTTATGCCAAGTAGGATGATCCACAGTTTCATATATCATATTTATCAAATTTCTCCAATAGGGATAGATACATCATGTTCATGTGCATCCATGAGTGATCAGTACACATGGTCCCTCTAATAAGTCTTAATATATACGCACGTTCATAATTCATGATAGTATACTCATCAACATCATCAGGTAAATGTGGAATCTAAAACTCTAACCATGGCATATATATCGATGCTCTATATGTATCCCTATAGTTGGAAGAAATGTATGAACCTAAAAATAACTAACCATGGGCAGGCCAAGATGAACGAGTGGGTCCAATAATGGTTTCCCTTATATAGGAAGACCTGGAAGCACTGCCACATCCTAGAGGGTGTTGGTAATCTCTCCCTCATGCAGGTGGAATGTGTGTGTCTCTAGTCTCCATATCTCCCCAAGGGTATTAATAACGTCATGATCGACAAATGTGAAATCTAATACTGAAATTTCATTGAAGCCATCTAGGTGAAAGTATGGTCTAATTTAATTGTAGCCTCCCAATGATGAAAATGGTTCACTCGACACACCATGATCAATCAATCCTCACCACCAGCTAACACAACCGAAGAAAATAACTATCATATTTAGTGAGAAGTATGGTATGATCCATCATTATATAACCCACTGAATTTATTCATAAGTGTAAAATTTAAATATGAGGTTATGGTTAACATGATGTTATTACTTGTATATTTAAATACATTCCATGTTTATTCAAAATGTTTTATGATGTCATTTTTAACAAATGAAAGGGGAACGCCTTTATGTTTTTTATGTCATATTACTAATGTGTTGTTAAAATATTATTTTACTTAGAAAAATGTGTTTTATAAGTTATTTTTATAAATAAAAATATATATATATATATATAACTATTATTCATTGTTAGGTAAATTCTTATTAGAAAATGGTGTTCTTTTTAATTTATGTATGACTGTCAACATGATGGTATGTTTTATGATAATTTTCACACAAGTATAGGTCATTCTGTAACACTAAAATATCTTCATGAATGAATATTTGGAAAATAAACCATAATGTTGGAGGAACTGTGACAATGACGATTGTGATGACATAAACTCATTACATCGCCACTATCATTGTCAATATTCTTCATGCTATGGGGTTCATTTAGAATAATTTATTTCATAAAGATATGTTCGTGATACAAAATAATATGTACGAACCTCTATTGTTTGTCGGATACTATGACAAGCTCCTTTCTCAGTTTTTTAACCTCATTTTCGTAGTACACATAAGTAAAACATTACTCTATACATAAAAATGATTTATTATCAAGATTCTGATAGTACGACTAAAATTGACAATAATGGTTGATCAAATAATATGTTTTTATAATAAAATATTATGTCATCTACATGTATCGTAATATGTGAGAATATTATTTCATTATATAAAATTTTATTATAGTATTAGTAATAAAAAATTTTAAAAATAGAAGTAATCATAAGAGATAACAACATATAAGTTACAATATGATAATATCACAATGAATTCAATACATCATTGTGGATGAGAGTGAGAACTCGACCCAACAATGTTATGACATCATTTATAGTTATAACCTTCTCGATAAAATATGGTGCATCACAAATGCTTCCCTTATTTATGAGGCCAGTACATCTCATTACCCATCCTTCTGGCCATCAATCACTCATAGTGATGCAACTTTTTGATTTCAGGTGTCACTAACCAATGGACTTTGGGCATTGGAAAATAACAAAAATTCCCAATATGCGTCCACAGGGATGTATAATAGTGATAAAATAGTGTCTGTGTGGTACAATAGGTCATCATATGCTTCTCAGGATATGTTCACATAGACACATGATCTGCTAAGGCCTGAATAATTCCACATTCACATTGCCTTGTTTCAAGAAATGCCTCCATTTTATTACGAATTCTATTTGTGATAAGTTCATAATTATATTTACCTTAAAATCAATAGTATTCTCATATAAAGGGTAGGAATGATTACTATATGCTTCTTTAATATTATTTTCAATCTCTCATTCAATGTTTTTTCCATAATATTGCCCCTGCTGAATTCCATCTGAGGCTAGTTTTTTATCAACCAAGTACATCATGAAACAATATAATGTCTATTGAACTAGGGAAGTTATAAGTAACTTACAAATCCCCTTAAATACAACACTGATGAATTTCACAATATTTGTGGTCATATGTCCAAACCTCTTCCCCCCTTTCAGTTGACAATATCCATTTTTCTTTTGGAATCTACACCATATAATAACAAAATCATTATTATTATTGTGAATTTGTTTGAAACATTACTATTAGGTCCATTAGGCTAGATACCCTGAGAGGGGGGTGAATCGGGGTATGCCAGATAAAAACAACTGCCCCTTTTGATCATGTTTTTCTGTTAGACAAAACCCTGTTCTCTATCATTCCTAATGCAGAGTATGAATAAAATATAAAGCATTCACAAGAAATAAAGTTTTTTACCTGGTTCAACCTCAATGGGCTATGACCATGGGGAATACACCGTCAGTGTGCCTATGTACCAATTCCACTATAAGTGAATTGATGTTTACAAGTTCTATGTGGACTCAATGCCCCTCCTGGATTACAACCACTCACAATTTGAGAACACATTTCTCTCTCAACTGACGTGAGCTCACTGCTTCTTCAGTAGATCCAATCATAGTTTATAGACACGTAGGTCTCATCATATCCATGAAAGAATGCATCCTCAACTGTTGATAGAGACTCTATTGAATTTCAATGTTCATCCAATAATGAATACCAATTTACCACAGATGTTATTGGAAATGTATAACTTTCACGCAATACTAGGGTGTCTTCTATGCCCCATTAACTAGTGCACAACCTATGCCTATGTTGCGGTGAAACCAACTTGTGCGCCACACTAGCGCTGCACACTTGTGCGGTACACTTGTGTGGTACACTTGCACAGTACACTTGTGTGGTACACTTGCACGGCACACTTGCATGCCCTCCTTGTGTGCACAGTAAACATGCACGTCACTTCACTTGCGCGATCAGATTTCGGATTTTATCTAAGTGTTGAGCTTGTTAATAAATGAGGACAGTATCCATGTATTTATAGGAATTTTGAGGACCTACGTGCCCCAATTGTGTGCCACACTTGTTTTCCATTTTAGGACTTGCGCACCTCTTTCTTTCCTTTGACATATTTTGATATGATGATCTTGAAATATGAATTTTGTGCCACACTTTCAAGACATATTTTCATGGAAAACTTGTGCGCCACACTTGCGCATCAATATAGGATTTGTGCACCAGTACTTGCGCGCCACTCTAGGACTTGCGCATCAATACATGCGTGCCACTTTTGGACTTGCACACCGCTTTTCCTTTGCTAAATTATTTATTTTATGAATTTGAAAAATTATTGGCATATAGAATTATAAACCTCTTTAACACAAAATCACCACTCCCTTTTCCAAAAAAAACTTTTCCACATTCTCCAGTAAAACCACTTGTTTCTACAGTTTGAGTCATTGATACTCGCTTTGTCAACAAACACAATATGGAGTCCTACATTCTTAATAAACACAATCATCTATAAAATGATACAATGATACCTTGAAGGATTTTTCCCAACTATTTCCCCCATTGGGTTTATTTACAACTCTTCTCAAAACAATTCTCCATTCTTTAAAACCTCTTTAAGGATTCCTTAGTCTTTATCCACCATTATCCTCTTGAGATACAAATAGAGATCAAAGATTTACTCAAGACATACTATAAGACCACTTGGGTAATGCTCTGCGTGAGAAACAAGTGTATCAAGAAAAGTTCATCTATGTGTCACTGCCTTTCTGAAACCACTGTTGATACCAACCTGATATCAATTGGAATTTTCATACCTACTTGATACCAACCACACTTCTGATTTTATCACACTCCTCACATGTCGTGATATCTGTTCTTTGATTGATCACATCTAGCATCCCTTGATTTAAAACGATCCCCCTATATCTGTACTCCGCATGTCAACATCTCCCCATGTCTTTTACTAAGACATTTCATCCCTTTCTTAGACATAGTTTCTACCCCTTGAGGAGTCACTATATCTCCCCCTTTGTCAATGAACCCAAAGGTCACCCCTTTTCGGTCTGCAACATTATAATGAACACATTTTAGTGCATTAGAGAAAAATAGGAAGTCCTCAGGGAGAGGGGGTTCCACATCCACATTCTTTTAAGTGCAGGGAGTTGACTGAACTCTTAGAGACAGTCGATGCCATTCAAACACTTCATTTGGTAAATCATTTGTCTGAATGTCTGCAACCTGCAGTTATATAGGCACATACTCCAACTTCAAAATTCCATGATTGACTTTCTCCATGATAAAATGATACCTTATTTCAATGTTCTTTGTAGTTGAGTTATGGATGTGATTTTTGCTAATATTTTTAGCACTTGAGTTATCGCACAATATTCCAATCGAAGAATTCACTTCAGTTCCCATATCATCATGCTACTGCTTCGTCCACAATAAATGTGTACAAGCTTGAGTGTCTGCAATATATTCAGATTTTGCGGTGCTCAATGAAATGAAATACAACTCATTTATTATCCATGAAACACACAAGCCACCATGATATAATTCACCTCCTGACATTGATTTTAAGTCATCCGCTAAACCGGCCCAATCTGCATCAGTATATCCCAATAACTCTGTATGAGATTTTTCTTTATACATCAAGATAATGTCCACCATTCCCTTGATATAAATAAGTAATTTTTTCACTGTAGACATGTGCATTCCTTGGGATTTATTTGATATTGTGTTGCTAGGATGGTGGAAAAAACAATATTCGGTCTCGTTGTTGTCAGGTACAATAAACACCGAATAATCTTCATATATTCTGTGATATTAACTACCTTGACATTATCATCTTTTGATAATTTCATCCGGGTAGCAACCAGAGTCTTCATCTCCTTGGAATTTTTCATTCCAAATATTTTCAAAACATCCTTCGCACAACTGGATTGAGAAATTAATGTTTCATTATTTCCTTGTGTCACCTATAGACCAAGGAAAAATGTTAGCTCTCCAATCATTGACATTTGGAACTCACTTTTCATGAATTCAGAAAACTGTCTGCACTAAGCTTCATCTAATATGCCAAATATTTTTTCGTCGACATAAACCAGGACCATCATCCTTTGATTATTATTTTTGTTGAAATAGATATTGTAATCAACTCATCCATGCTAGAAAAAAACCTTCTTCATGTACTGATCAAGCATTGAGTAACATTCTCTTAGTGCTTCTTTCATCCCATACAATGCCTTCTTCAGTTTGAAAAAATTTTCTCATCCTCATGAATGAGTATACCATTTGGATGATCAATATACACCACTTCCTCTAGAACCCCATTCAAAAATAAAGATTTTACATCCATATGGAAAACATTGAACATCTGTTGCACTATAATGGATATAACTAATATGATTGTCTCTAGTCTCACAACTGGTGCAAATGTCTCATCAACATGTATTACCTCTATCAGGGAGTACCCCTTGCACACTAGTTTTTATTTTCTCCGAATCAATATGACATCTTCATTCATCTTGTTTTTATAGAACAATTTAGTCTCAATGACATTCTTATCTGATGGCCTTGAAACAATCTCTCACGTCATATTCTTCTTAATCTGATATAGCTCTTTATTCATTGCATGAATCCAATTTTCATCTTGAGCTACATCATCGAAGCATTTCGGCTCAACCTGTGATAGTAAAGATATATGCTGTATTGATTTCATTCCTCTTGTCTAAACTTGATCAATTTGATCACCAATGATATTCTTCCAGTCAATTTCAGCTCGTCTCCATGGTTTTTGTGCAGATACATATTTTACTTCTTCATACTTGTCATCATTATATTCTTCTGAATCAACATCGTCCACTTCTTCTCCCCTGCGTTGTTTTATTCATCATCACTCTTTTCCTGAAATTGTTCACTGTGTTTTTGAATGATCTCCTCAGTCTTTACTACAGTGGAATCATTTCTCTCAACTAATATTCCCAACCTTTTGTTAAAGCATTTATATACCTTACATTTTCCTGAGTAGCCAAGGAATATCCCTTCATCTCCTCGTGACTCATATTCCCTGTGTTTTTCCTTGTTAAGGATAAAGCACTTACTTCCAAATATTCGAAATTATTTCAACATTGGCTTCATTCCAAACCAAATCTCGTACGGAATCAATCCTTCCTTCAAACATAACATATTCTTATTAGAAATGTAGACCAATGTCAAAACTACTTCCTTCCAAAATTTCTATGGTAGGTCTTTTTCAATGAGCATCGTTCTGGCCATGTTATTGATGATGTTATTTCTCCATTCAACCACTCCATTCTATTGGGGTTTTTATACTGAGGAACCTAAATAAATTATCCCATTTTTCTCGAGATAGACTTCCACGTGACTGTTTATGAATTTTGTACCATTGTCAAGGCGAAGCATCAAATTTTCTTTCCAAGCATCCTTTCGCACTCCCTCCGGTAATATTTCAAGTAGTTAAATACATTTAAATTATGGTAATTAACAAATACCCATGCCATTATTCTATAGTCATCAATGAAAAAAACATATCACCTCTTTCCGCTAATATCTATTGGTGTGATAGTACCAGAAACATCATAATTCACCAATATGAGCACTCTTATTGACTTCATTTCCTTTGCCATATACGTATTTTTGATAAGCTTCCCTTGATGGAATGCATCTCACGTGTCAGTATTACCATGTGATAACTTAGGGAGGTATCTTGATACATCACACTTCACCATATCTTCCAGGGATGGTTGGAAAAGATGACCATGTTGTTTATGAGACAACGTGTTTTCTTCCTCTCTGGACATGAAACACATGTCCTCTTCTCCACTTACCAGGTAGATATTTCCTTTTGTTCTTTATCCCAATAGAACTACTACCATGTCTTTTCATTTGAAGACACACATCTTATTAGTAAGCCTTTTAGAATATCTTCAGTCACGTAGTTGACTAACCCTGAGAAAATTATGACTTAGGCCTTCTAGTAATAAGATATCAGCATGTCTCATCTCTTTGCCCCCAAACGTGGCCTTTCATGCACTAATAATATTCAAGAATTCATCATTTCCAAATTTGACAACTCCTTCTTTATCATATTTTACGCCTGTAACAAGATTCTTTTTACCTGTCATGTGAGACGTGCAACCACGTTCAAGAATCCACACACCAGAGCGATCTGATGCTATAAGGGAAATTTATGACAGAACTACCTTCTCATCCTTCTTTGTTTTGATCAATATTTTTTCTTACACACTCGGCATGGATTGAGACTTCTATCCTTTATCAGAGTATGATGGACCATCTTCATCTGGCAAAGCTGTAAATCTATTTTTCATTTTTAACTCACAAGTTGGTTTATTGATCTGCTACTTCTGAACATTTTGATTCTTCTTTGGCACATTACTCCGTATGGTCGAAGTGCAGTACTTATCCATGTTCCCAAAGCCTTTGCACCAAAAACAATGTCCTTTGAAATATGTTCGGGAGAACCATTTTCTGTTTAGCTGAAACCTTATTTCTTGTTCCATTTGATATCTTTTGGCTATGGACCACACATACTATGAATTACCCATCTTTCCACAACAATAAAAACTGATATAAGGTGAATTCCTTCATGTTACTTCTGAACAACGTGTTTCCCCTTGGGATCTATAAATATTATGATTATAATTTTTTCCCAAATCATCCCTTTAATCTCGTGATGGGTGCTTGCATTTTGACTTCAATTTTCATAGATTTTTTTTCTGATCAAGCCCTGAATCAGCCTTAACGTCTGAGCTTAATTGCGGCTTCTTTCCTGCTGAACTACTAGGCTCCTCTTTCATCTTTTCATTCTTCGAAATGACCTGATTTCCCACAATTGTGTTTGGAATAAAATCGTATTCTTGTTATTTAACTTTTCTCTGCAAACCAAAAACATCCTCTTCAATCTCATTTAATGGCTTGATGTGATCATTCCTTGTGTTATTCATGCCATCGATCTCTCTTTTCTGTTCTTTAATCAAGATTTTATAATCACTAACTGATGCTGAGTTCTCTGGTGTTGATGACTGGAGTTTATCAATTTCATCCATCGACTCATACTTCTCTTCTTTTTTCATCTACATATTGAGTTTGGTGTCACTAACAACTTTGTTAGCATTTATTGTTTTGGATCTCCAAACATCTATCTCCTCAAGAGAAGCCTCTAACTCAGATTGCATATCTAATCTTCTTTCAACGTATTCTTCTTTATCACCATCACTTTTATTCTTCTCATGAGAACTACCGACCACTGCCACCATAGCATTTTCTCCATGATCATTGCAGGTATCTATCTCTTCGACCTCCTCAGCCTCAGACTCAACTGAACTGTTTCATTCTTTTGAATGGATATTTTTATTCTTAATGAAATTTATCTAGAACTATATTGTTCCTTTCCCATTGGATGATGACTTCTTCTTAATAATTTTGACTTTGTTGACATCATCAACTTCTTGGAACTTTTTGGGACACCTTTCCCCAATATGAAAAACATTTCCACATCAAAAACATGCCAGTGGATGTTTCCCTTAAACATTCTTTTTCATCTTTTGTGGTTTGAGGAGAGGAATGACATCCCCTCATCCGTCTCTTCTTATTTCTGAGAATATTCAATTGTGAGCTTCTTCATGGACTTTAATTCCAATTATTTAGATTCCCCATTTTCTATAGCCTCGTTATCATCGTTTCATATTTCATATGGAACCATGGTACTGTGCAAATTTTCGAATGTTAGGTCTTTTGGATCATTATTTTCTAGTACTGAAACCATTGGATTGAACTATAGTGGATGTTTCATCATGATGCACATTACGATTTTTATGTCTTCAATGACATCACCCAGACATCGCATATCTTCCACAAAAACATTTACCCTATCAAAGAATCCATCAAAAGACTCATTCGAGTTCATTCTTAGATCGACATACTTGTTCCATAATATTTACAGTTTTGCTTCTATGACCTCTGTATCTCAATCATATATGTTCAAAAACTTTTACCACATAGCATGTGATGTTTTGAATGACATCACCTTGGTATATATATCATTTGATAGGGCTCCTCCAAAAGCGTTGATTCCATTTGCGTCAGCATCCAATTCTCTTCGCTCAGCTTCGGATAATTCACCACAATTAATAACAATTATGATACTATAGAGACCTAAATCTTGACGTACATAGACATTAAATTAATTTTATGGAATAATTAATACGTAAAAATAATAGACACCAAAGGACTGTGATAGTTCAGTGTCTTTGGAAACATGGAACATAATCATCTAATCACGGTGAAAGATCTTCAACATCTCCCATAAATATCATGCGCTTTTGTTTTCTTACCTAAATACATTCATTATATAATGGTGAAAATAAGCCATAAAAAGGGTGATGTCAAATGCTCAATAAGGGTAAACATAGAGAACATAAAACAATCCATAAGCATTTGTATGCAAAAACATGAACATAAAATCTAATCATCAAAATCTTGAACAAAGACATAAATCATGAAAGTACTGAAGGCAAACATTATAATGGAACATCAGTCCTAATAATATAAATTGGGAAAAAAGAATGTAATTGTGGAGAACCATTAATCACCATATATTATTTCCATAGTATCCTAGGAATTTCTCCCAAGACCATCTTAATGGACAATGTCCCTTACTGAACCGAGTTTATATGTTGTTCATGCCCTGTATTACTGAACCAGATTTACATGTTGTTTCAGCCATGTCTATCTCATTAGATATAAAATTTATCCAATGCATTGGAGCTAGATATAGGTCCCAACCATCTCATATTTAAATCATTCTTACGTGTTCCACAAAAAAATCATAATTCATTCATCATAACCCAAAGAATAAATTTGGTTTTATAAACATCATTCCATCATAACATAATCTATATATAACAAATAGATATCATTTCATCATAAAAAAGTTAAACCATATAAATCATAGACACATTATACATGAAACATACACATATTAAATAATGTCATCTTATATGGAAAATGGTTTTGATAAAGCAATTGAAATGAATTCTTGAGAAAAATGACTTTTTTTTATGAAAATCATTTTCAATTAAAAAAATTCCATTCAATTTTAAATAAAAAGGAAATTATTGAAAATATTAATGAAATATTGTAGAGTAAGATTCATGAAAATAAGGCGTTATGAAACTGTAAAAATCTGTTAATGCCGTATAAGTTAAAAAAACATTATTCTCGTACTTTTTCTAGAAAAGTCAAAAAGTACCTCGTATGGTAATCAAAAAAACATTCCCATACATACCATGTAGAAAAAGTCAAAAATAGGTAAAAATGACTTTAAACATACATGAAAACATTTTTATAAAACTTTGACATGGATGATAAATATAACCCTAGTAAATACTTACACATATACAATCTCGGATAGAAAACAATTGAGATTGCAACATTATCCCTTACCTTAAGTCGGATATGATTTGTTCCTATCTGAACCTACTGTATAATTATTTAAATAATTTTATTTACTTATTATAGAATCATATTCAATTTTATTATAACATATATGGTTCACTTATGACATTATATTAACCGTTCTTTTGTAGATACATGTTAATGCAGCGTTTTGGGTAAAATCGCTTCATTTATCGTACATGTTTAGACTTGATTTTCTTGATATTGTTACATATATCCTCATTTCCTTAATTTAAGAATGTAAAACATGATTTATATATTATAAATATTCATCATATACATATATATGATTGATTTATAAATGGAATTATATACACTGTTCATGGAGACGGTAGGTCGTACGTACGCATAAAAGTTGTTTTCGTTTCCTTATTGAATTAAATGGAATTAAATAGATGATATATATATATATAAATTCAGTAGAATTATAATGGAATATATTTCATTATTATTAATTATATATACTTGACAATCATTCATGAATGATTAACATGAAAATGAATCTTATCGCGTTCGTGGAGACAGTAGTTCGTACGTACGTACGAGCGATGATATCGTTCCCAGGATTGTGGAATTGTATTGAAGTGTATGTATACTCTTAAAGAATCAATATCAATTTCCAATAATCACATATATTTATTCTTTACACCATTATAACAATCCAAGTAAGGTTGTGGGGGAAAACAGATTACACCACGATGTGGAGACATTATTCCGTACGTACGCACAAGTGATGATTTCGTTTTCCGTAGGATGGATAGAATGTGGAATAAGGTTGTTTCATATTTATAATAAAATATAAGTATTTTATTGATACTGATTTTATTACTTCATAATGAAACAACTAAATAAGAGGAGGTATAAGAAGAAATATATTGGAAAGAATCGGTAACAGATATTACATCTTCTTCGACATGCCTCTTTGAAACCTACTCTTAGGGCACTAAATTTTGTCTTTGATGAAGACCAGGACCACTAGAATATTTCTAGGGAAGTTGATAATAGAAATGGGATATTTTTAGCCGAGCTTGAAGGCTCAATGTTGTGTAAATATGAGAGGGAGGAGGTGCCCTTTTATAAGGAAGGAGAAAGAGGCACCTTTGGAATCCTCAAAAATATTTGTTTAATATAAAATTCAAAACCCTCATAAAAACCTCCAAAAATGACTCAATTAAAATATTAGATGATATAGGGTTTTAATCCCATAAAACAATCAATTTTAGACATGTTTTGATCTTATTTTAAACATTATTATTTTTATTTATCCTTATTTAATATATTTAATTTTATTTGTGGTAATAAAAGTCTAAATTTTAAATTATTATGAATAATAACTTATGTGTTGTTAATTTTCCATAATTGGAATATTTATGAAATTTTCGAATATATAAATTTCAATTTATAATTTTTAAATATTTTTTGATTTTTAAATAATTTAATAATATGTTATTTTTATAAAATAACAATAGTGTCAATTTTGACACTATTCATTTCTTTGAATTTAAATGAAATCCACACAGAGGATATATTAAAACAAAAATAATTAATAGGATCCTAACAAGACATATTCATCTAGAACATTTGTGCATCACATTAAATAGTTCATAAAATATATATTTTACTATTTGTAACACCATTTATTTGATACTTTTCTTAATAAAATAATTTCTACAACATTTTTGTATAATTTTTAAATATACTTATTTGATTCATAAAAATTAAAAATGAAATACTTGGATAAATATAAAACTTATAAATTTCCTAATAATACTTTTAGTTGAATTTATATTCTAAAACACCCAACTTTTAAAATGTCATATTTATTAAATTATGAAGGTGACAACTTCGACATCATTTAAAATAAAATAATATATGTGTCATAATCAGTTTTATAAGACTCCAAACGGTCATATATTCGGTCATTATCTTCTTATGGTGTATATATACACTAAAAATATGTTTTGGTCATATTTGTATCCTTTTAATGGGTATTATTATTTCAATAATTACTATATTACTTATTTTTCATTAAATAAATAATTTTTGTATCATTAATGTATATGATATTAAGGTAATTCAATATCTCTTAAAATTTATAAAATCGATACCATGATAAAAGAATTATCATTAAAATTAGTATTTATAACCGAAATTATATTTTGTATAAAATTATATTAAAAATACTTTAACTATTAATGTTGAGTAAGACATATTTCACTTTCCATTAAATCAAATAAACTAAATGTCTTAATCACCTCCAAATTGATTCCAATGAATTTAATTTCTACCCAAATATTCCTTAGGAAAAAATATAAGAATCTAATTATATTTATACAAGTTTTTGGGTAAATTTATAATATTATATTTACCCTTAATTACCGAATTTATCTTTTACTATGCTAAATAAAATTTACCGTAGTTACTATTAAAAAAGCCAAAAAATAAAAACTAGCATATTAACATAATTTGGACCCACTGATTTCAAATATTGAATCAATTTTTCTAAATTCAATACACAAATGTTTTTGAAATTAATTTAAAATTAATCTCATTGTTAAGAAAATGAGTTTTAAAAGGTAAAACATTGCAAAATATTGAAATGATTTTACCTAGTAATTGAATGTAAACTAAATGGTGATGACATAAATTATATTAAATGGTAAAAATATATTCTATTTATACTTTAAAACCATTAAATATTATAATTTAACCATATAAATTATTAATATGAAAAAAGATGTTTTTAATTAAAATATATCATGTTTTTACTATTCATTAAAATATGAAAATTATCAGAAAAACACAAAAATATTATCCAATGTAAATTTTTATAACCTTATTTAATATAAGAAGTTTATTTTGTAAAATTTAACTTATAAACTTTTCAAAATTATGTTTAAAATCGGTGTTCCATCAAAAGGCGACAAGACTGCATTTTTTGAAAAATACTTATTTTACCCAAAAAAATTATTTTGTTCACATACCATGTTCTATAAAATGTGTAAGATAAATTAATATGTCATATAATTAAAAAGGTATTTACAACTATTCATAATGGATAGTTTATAAAAATATTATGACTATATATCATTGTTTAGTGAAACCCAGTATTTTGTACAACACATGCTATCGAGGAAGGTTGTGATTGCATGTAATGAAAGCCAAGTCAAGGTTGTGTGTAGGGAACGACTCATTTGTTTTTGAATATAAAAACATCCAACCATATTTTATTTTTACATTGAATATATATATATATATACACTCAATGTTGCGTAGAATAAATACTATCAAACAAACTTGAAATTGTGTGTAACACGATCCAAGATTAGTGTTGCGTATATTGCAAGCCAATACGGTGTTGCGTATAGCACAAGATAATCTTGGTGCAGCGTTCAAAAGAAGATATGAAAGAAATTAAAAAGAATATATCTTATAAAATCTCAGGTTGTTACAGATTCCAGGCATTACTTCTGTAAACACATCCATTCCCAAAAATCGGATGTAGTGTTGCATCCGAGTATTCCATAGGTCAAAATTGTTCACGTCGAAGATCAGAATCCATTTATATTTAGTGACCTCCATTTGAGAGAGAAACACTGATATCAACCATTCCCTCTGATACCAATTGTTAGGTACACTAGGATAAATAACCTAAGAGGGGGGTGAATCAGGGTATGAAAGATTAAAACAACTGCCCTTTTTTATCTAGTTTTTCTATTAGACAAACCCCTCTTCTCTCTCCTTCCCGATGATGAGTATAAATAAAACATAAGGCATGAACATGAAACTGAAATTTTTACTTGTTTCACCCCCACTAGGCTACGCACAAGGAGCATACATCGGCTCGGTTCCAATGGACCAATTACACTATAAGAGCACTTCTTTTTACAACTTCCAAGTCGACTCACTGTCCCTCCTAGTTTACAACCACTCACAATTTGAGAACTCACTACTCTCTCAACTGAAGTGATCTCACTACTTCTTTAGATGATCCAAACATATTTTATAGACCTTTAGGACTCAACATTTTCATGAATTAATTCATCCTAAACTATTGAGAGATTCTCTATTGATGTTCAAAGTTCATCCTCTGATGAATACCGCTTTACCACAGTTGTTCTATGAAATTTATAACATTCACATAATCCTAGGGTGACTTGTGTGCCCCGTTAACTAGTGCACAACCTATACCTTCGTTGTGGAAAAACCAACATGCATGCCACACTTTCACTCCACACTTGCACGCCACACTAGCACGGCACAATAGCGTGGTACACTTGTGTAGTACACTTACACGGTACACATGCATGGCACACTTACGTTCCCCACTTGTGTGCAAACTAAACTTGCACCTCACTTCCACTTGTGTAACCAGAGCTTGGATTTTCTTTAATTATTGAGGTTGTTAAAGAATTAGGAGTGTAGTTGTCTATTTATAGGCATTTTGAGGTCATTCACAACACACTTGCTTGAAATTTTAGAACATGTGCTTATCTTTTCTTCCTTTGTCATATTTTGATATGATGATCTTGAAATATGACTTTTGCACCACACATTCATGCCATACATGATCAGTAGACTTGCACACCACACTTTCCTGCCACTTTAGGACTTGCACTATAGTACTTACATACCAATTTTGGACTTGTGTGCCAATACTTGTGCGCCACTTTTGGACTTGCGCCCCACTTTTC
Source organism: Viscum album (assembly GCA_963277665.1). Classification (NCBI taxonomy): domain Eukaryota; kingdom Viridiplantae; phylum Streptophyta; class Magnoliopsida; order Santalales; family Viscaceae; genus Viscum; species Viscum album. The sequence continues at coordinate 502,185,034 of OY728159.1, forward strand.
CATTGAATTTTTTTTATGTTCTGAATTAAAATAATTAATGGCGTAAAATAGTAGAAACATCCTTAACACCAGAGAAAAAATCCCTTTTCCAAAAAACACTTTTCCTTATTCTCCAGGAAAACCCCTATGTCAACAATTTGAGTCGTTGAGACTCACATTGTCAACAAACACAACATGGATTCCTGCATTGTCATCAAACACAATCATCTCAAAAAATGCGTTAATGATACCTTGAGGGATTTTTACCAATAGTTATTTAAATAATCATTCATCTAGATCATTTTTTAAATATAAAATATGATATTTCACATAAATTGATTTTATATTTACATTAAAATATTAACAAATAACAAATACAATGTGTTCAAATCCTCATCGTTTCATTATTCATCTATTTTTTGTGGACTATTTTCTATAACTTTCTAGAAATGTGTCATGTTGTGTACAGATGATGTGAATTTTTACAAATCCATGTAATAAATTTGACATTGATTTTCTCATTAATTTCCCAATTCTGATATGATATAAAACATACACCCTAAATGTTACTAAAATGGTTACTGATATATGTCAAAACCCAACTCCATGATTCATATTTTTCCTTGTCCACAATGAAAAATGAAATTATAAGAGGTCCACAATTTCCATCTTGGTATTCTAAAATCCACAATAATCCATTGTATATGCCATATAGAAAAATTACATCAATACGAATAAATATTTTTCTGAACTGAAATGTGTAGATACATGGGAGGAATGTGGAGAACAACTGTTAAATTCAACATGAGATGAATCAAGTCACTTAATTTGAGACACATGTTTGAATATATAATGATGTAATAAATCATTGTTATGGTTCCTCAATATGGCTATAAATTGGGAAATTACCTGATGCGGGTCATCCAAATCACTATTGACCACCACCACTTCCTTCTGTTTCACCATGCATGCCTTATTATAGGAATTATTATAACCAAATGATTGTCGTATCCTCTCTTGCATAGGGTATATCAGAACATGTTTGGATGTCCTAATCATCTAAATGATAATGGATGACATTAATTCCTCATTCAATGGGGTATGATCTTATGTTAGGCTTGGATGAATGATTGTATGGGCTACCTCAAATATCTAGATTCTCCAACCTCCAAATGCAATGTCTAGAATTAAAATCATGTGGAATCTAAAATCATCACCTTACATCTCACACCATATGAGATATTTACTACATCATAATTCCGGAACTATATATCAACAATTAAACCCAATGTGAAATCTATTTAGTGTTATTTTTAATGAATAATTATTTGGGAAATTCCATCCATCATATATTGTTTTGTACAACCCACTAAAACCATCTGGTACAACTCCATGAAACTATGTTTCCAGTGTAAGAGCATTGATGTCAAATTTAGGAACTTGTGTCATTAATTCTGACAAAGATGGATGCAATGGTGTATGATTTATTATGCATCAAGTCCACAATACAATAAATTCATTTATAGAATCATCCTATAAAACATATAATGGTCCTTTCTCATAAGTACTATTGACACAATCTGTTCCATCATTGGAAAACATATAATCTAATTTCACATTTAAATGTATATTAGTGTGATCATCTACATTGTACAATTCAGTATCATTTTGAATAGGCTCAATTTCAGGGGTTTGAAAATTTTCAAATACTCTTCTATGTCTATGTATTTGCGAAAAAAGGACATTGTTGTTTTACAGTAGAAACACCAACATATAACTTCATCCCGGTACAATCTTTCCACTGAGAAAATAAATTTATTTCCTTGATCCAATACACATGTGCAACCTATAGACATTCTAGATTAATTTGTGTAGATGGGAATTTACAATTTCTATACCTCATAGATATGATCTCTTGATTAGGTCCTGGATTTTTGGAATCATGATTATTTTCTTAAAGGTCACATAGGGTTACACAATCAGCAGTAATAACCACTATAACAGGTTTTGTATTGTAAGAATGTCATTTCATAGTATGAATTACCTCCTCGTATTAGTACACACAAGAAAACATGACTCTCTACATCATTAGTTTATCATTATTATGATAATTTAATAAATAATAATATTGACTATTGATCATATAATATTTTTTTAGAATTTATTTTTTGGAAACCTTTTTATATCCTTAATAATGAAATTAATATTTCATTATATAAATGTTTATTACAATATATTTCACATAATGTTTGGGAAAACCGGGTAAAAGGAAGAGGAAATATCAAATTTGTTTATTTATCATTGAAATAATGACAGTTATGATCATATAAATTGAAATGAATAAGATTAAAAACATTAAATAACACAAGAATTGATTATAAACAATAATAAATTCATTTTTATTTTTCAATTTATTGTGGTTTTTATGAGACGAGTCTCACATTTGATATGAGATAAAATCTATGTTATTCTATAGTAGTGGATTAATATCATATTCAAAGGTTATGATATTCCCTTTTGAACTTTCAAAATCATTCAACCATATAATGAAATATCGTAGACGTCATATTTGATGTTATTTGAAGCCTGAAATCTTTTTAATTTTCAAATGTGATGTTTATATCAATCAATGATGTAATTATGATGTTAATTAAAAATAAGAAATATTTTCCTCATCTATTAAGTGACACTCATCTCATCTAAACAACATTCAATTGAAAAATTTCAAGGTAATTTTTTTTATTTTATAAAGAATTCAAGTGTTATTTAATCTTTTTATTCTTTTTTATTTCACATTGTATAATAATATGTATCATTATATAATCATTATAAGGACTCATTTTTTTGTGTTACGGTATTCATTAATTAATTTTTAATTTATAATTACAAATATAACCTATGTTTTTACAAACTATACAATCAATATGGTTATTAAAAATTTAAAACATTATTATATATCCAAAACTATGATAAATATGATTCATAGTATGGTTTTTAATTTGTTAATCATTATTTAATCAGTAGTTCATCATTACTATGTTAATAATTTGTGAATAATTATTTAATCATTCTTTAATCATTATATAATCATTACTTATTAAATTCTTTATCATATGATTTTCATTTGTCAATTCTTATAAGATAATAATTTTATATATTTATTTTTTAATGATAACTTATTTATTTATTTATTTATAATCAATCATTAGTAATAATAATTATTATATCTAAACTATATATAACTAATTAAACTACTTAATAAATCGCGTATTTATAACTAACTAAAAAGAATTCAATTTCTATTAATAAATTTGATTCATTAATGCCTTTCTCATTATCCAATTCATTCTATATCATCATAATTATTATTTTATCATTGTTAAATATACTGATTTTATTTTTTTATTTGTAAGGTATTTTACTATTTTATAATGGGAATATGAATCATCTAATGCATATCCCCTAGGAGTGTCAAAATACGAGTGTAAAAAGGCATGTTGGCCGGAAAAAGTTCTCATTCGAGTCTAGATAAAAGCGGTGTTTTTAGATTTTACCCATAGGTATACCTGTTCCAACTCCACATCCACTTGTTTCTATCCAAATAGGGGTTTGGTTGCTTAGATAACCACAAAATCAATATTCTAAAAAAATTACAACATTTAATCTTAATTAAATCAATATTAAATCTATAATTAATCATGACTAATAATATTTATTATTCCAAACTGTATATAACTAATTAAAATACATAATCAACCAAATATTTAAAACTAACAAAACTACAAAAGAAATGAAATAATTTGAAATAAAAAATTTCAATTAAATAAATAATAAACATTAAATTAAATAAAAATTTACCTCTAACCGATGCTTCAGAAAAACTGAGATTTTTATTATACCACTTACCCCACCACATATGAAAATGAGTTTTTTTAAATAGATATTCAATAAAATGAAGATATATTTGAGAAAACAAAATCTAGGATAATAGGGGTGGTGGCCTTTTATAAGGCATTGGGTAAATGGTGCAAGGCAAAACCCCCTAAAAACTATGATAAGCCATCATTCATTTCCAAACAAAGTGGGTGGGGGGAGGTGGCAGTGCCGCTGCCTCTTGTGTCTATAATCCCAAAGGCAGAATGGACAATTTCGTATTTCACACCGGTTTTTCATATTATTTATAACATATGATAATTTTTTTTAAATACATTAATAGAAATCAAAATTTGACAATGATTTAGTTTTAATATTTTTTTTCATGACTATGTGTACCATGAAATATTGATACAATGAAGGACTTATTAAATGATTCTGATATCTCAATATTTTCCATCCACCCATGGAGCAATATGATGTATCCAAATCTTCAAGAAGACTATTTGTCAAAAAAATGTTATGAATTATATTTTAGAATATATATCAAAATACATGGTATGTTAGCTGGTGAAGGTTGAATGTAAAAAATCCAAGGTGATGATGCAACTAATTACCATACAAACATGTAAAAGTGAAAAAATAACTATGAACTTTATCACCATTTTTCTGAAGACATCATGATGAAATAATTGAATATTTTTTTTATTGTTTTATATAATAATAACTACTAATTTTATTTTAATGAATGTGGACTTGTCATTCAATAAATATCATGTATCTTCATCTTAGAAGTGGGGAGACTATATATAACTCTGTTATTGATTATCTCATGTAGAGATTTTAGATATTCCCCTATTATTTGGAAGAGTTTCTAATAAGTACTACACTAATAATTGATATTTCATTTGACTTATCACCACCAGTATGAATGAAAATCATTGTATCATATCTAGAAAAATGAATACATGTTGAGAGCCTGCTTGGTGGACTTCAATTGAGGATGGGATCGACACTTTCCTCTAGTTGAGTTATCATACAATAATAATTTCAACTCAAGTAACAAAATGGATCCATATGAATCCCTCTATTGGAAGATATGTAAAACACCAATGTGTTGGGATGACATTGTTGTAAACAAGAAGGTTGAGCATAAAACAATTGAGGAAATAGTTGGAAAGGTCAATACCAATCAACAAAATATCATGACATCTCAAAGTCCAATGAAGAGATATGTTAAAAATCAAAAAAGGGGTCATAATTTTGAGGTTAGAGATATATTTTTTCTCACTATATCTATATTGTAAAGAGTAATTATATTTGGAAATATGTGTAATCTATGACTTTGATACATCATACCAATTGAGTGTTTCAGTTATATTGGGTTCCTTTCTATCAACTATTACTCCATGTAACTATCTCTAATGTACATGATGTATTAAACTCATACATCATGGGGAATTAAATACCAAATATCTCACATATATTAAATTATGTGGTGAAATATCTAAAATATGATATCTCATATGAGGAGCATTCAGTGAATATCGTGGACTATATAGATAATGTTATGTAGAAGAATACTACTAACCATGTCAATGTAATATGTTGAATATATATTTTCAAGGATAAAACATGAGAATTGGAGGAAGCCGTGACATATAAGTACCATAACCGTTTTTCTTCATAACCAGTAATATTAATCTTCTATGTGAAATTATCTTAAGTGATGAAGAATATGACGACACATAATTTTACAAATTCAATTTTCATTCATATAATTTTTTTCATATTTTGAAATGTAGTATAAAGAACATGAAAAAACTAATGAAACCCAAAAGGATTATTACATAAATTTTATCATTAAATTTAGAAAAAAAATTTAAATAAGAATTAAATTTATTAAAATGTGAAAAATTTAAAATATTTTAATGATTAATGGAAAATGTTTATATGCTTGATCATATAGAATGACCGTACTCACCAAAAACACTATAGAAATGATAGAACAAATTAATAATGAAATATTCATGTTCAAAATGATTATATATGTATCAATGATAGAAATATATATGTTAATGAATCATGGATGAAATATGAGGTATTCATATACTATAGAATATCATATTACCATTACAAATTGGACCCTTGGAATAGTAATCTGACCATTGGAGTAGTTACCTGATAATTAAAGTAGAAATGTGAACATTATAAATATTAAATATAATATTTGGACTTGTATACCCACCTTTTCAAGTATAAAATAATATTTAGATTTCTTCTATGATTATAATATAACATATTATCATCAATATAAAAGTTACTAACTATTTTAAAAATTAAAAAATAAGTTTTCATATTTCTGTTAAAAATATTTTTTTTATTTTTATAAAATATATAATGATTTAAAATAGATTTTAATTTTATATAAAGGGTTTATAATGTTATATAAATTTTTATTATGATGACACTATAATTTAATGTGAATTTATTTAATTTTCCAATTGCCGGAAAATTGACCATAACATTAAAATGCGAAATTTTCAAATAATTAAGGATTTTATATAAAAATTAAATATATCATATTTAGAGATTTATTTCATTAAAATTTAATTTAATATAATAATATAAAAATCAAAAAAAAAATTATGGATAATTTTTGGTATTTTTCTAAAATAGTTGAAATTTAAGTGAATACTGAAATACCATAAAATATGGTATTTATCATTATAATCTAAATACAAGAATATTTTACTCATAGATTATGTATTCACCAATTGTTTCAAAATAATATGATCCATTAATTATATATAGTTGTAATAATTAGTACTTTTGTTTGTCATGAGAAAAACAAATAAACAAATGAATATAATATTCAAAAAACCCATCTCCTCTCATTTTAAAAATATATCCACTTATTATAAGAACATATATAACACGGATAGCTAGAAATATACTCCCATTTACCTTCCCAATAATAATCCAACATATTATTTTAACTTGTCTCAATTGTATACCTTTTCTATTTTTATATAGGATTATCTCTTTGAGACAACATGGTTGAGGTAATTGTCTCAACTAACCTCTTTTTAATTAATTACAAATTTTACCATCTCCATGCCTCCCCCATAGAACATGATATGATGTATCCAATGACAGAAATACATTATAGGTATATTTTTTTAATGTTATATAAATATTATACCCTCCCTTAACAAATTGTAAATCAAATCCTTTGTTTATAATATGGACAGCTAACTGCTTCTAGGAAAAAAAATATTCAATTTTCTCCACTTCCTTTAATGATGATCAATCATATATTATAATTATTAAATAAGATTATAATATTTTTAATATGAAAATTTTAATTCTCTAGAATTTTTAATTTTTAATTTAATTAAATTAAATGAATTTAGTTTGCGATGGTCCGTAAATGATCCTAAATAAACTAACAGAATAACATCAACATTTTACTAGGTGAAACATTCCTATATCAGAACAAAAAAAATATTTAGGGCCATTAATAATTTTTTAGTTAATTAATTACATTTCATTTAATTTCTAGTGTATTATTATTATTTTATAATATCTTCCATAATTTTCCATAACCTATCACTCCATGAATCAAGAAAACATACTCCCTTAGAAAATAGTAAAAATATGATATATCTCAATGAAATGTTTATAAATTAAAATAACAAAACTATAATAAATTTAACACATATATATAATTTTATTAATTCATAGTTTATTGAATTTAATTTTATTATTCAAGACATCCTAGGAATGCGAATAATGTGTCTCAAACATAAGGTAAAAGATATCTCTAATCCACCGTTTTTCATGGGGTTATGACCATCCTCTATATAAATCATATTTTCACTCACATTAATGTTATATAATGATTCAGAATTATATATATATATATATGTGTGACTCTAACATATATACATATCTTATTGTCCATTCCTTTTCTAGGGTACTAAACTCCATTATATTATTTACCAAATTCATTCCATATGAAATCTCTTTCTATTATGATACGAGCTAAGAATAAAAAACCAATTTTTTCCCTGGAAAATTATTATATTTATTCCATTTGATTTATTTAGAATTTTTAGAACACATGAAAAGCTAAATATTATGTTTGGATCTTCTATATAAAACTCTAATTCATTGGGAAATGTTCATTCTCATGGAAAATTATGTCTGGGATTGGGGACTTAACATAATCAATGATGGGACGCTATCCACCATGTGATGTTTTCTTAGATGTATGAAGTGTAATTTTATTATATCCTTTAATATGATTCTATTAATTTTAGACACCTCTATGATCTGATGAAACTATTTTTTTATGTTCATATACATTGTTAATATTTTTTATATTACTATATTATTAAATCATTTTATGTTATTTGACTCACATGTCATTCCTTCTTATCATGATTATTCCCTTGCGTGGATCTATAATACACCCCATTCATTTAGGTTTTAAATAGGTTATCCTTTTCTATTTTAATATATCTAATAGATTCGTGATTAGCATATAGATATTAAACTAATGATTTTTTAATTTAGTATATTTTTTATATTTTTTATTAATCAAGTCTTTCAAATACAATATGCCTCACAATTATTTATTGGTGATTATTAGATGAATATTTTAATAATAAAGTAATATTTTTTATAATAGGATTGGAGCACTATATGAAGTTAATTCTATAGTTTAAAGAAACTCTATAAGGATACTACATATTATTGATATGGTATAAAGAAGTGTTATTTTCATCATAGAGAATAGAAAAGGAGGACCATAGTATAACTCAACTCACTTTTTCATTTGTGATAAAGTTAAAAAATACATGAAATAATACATAATTTTCAATGAGGATATTGAAGATGATGAAGAAGTAAGGTGGGGCCACATCATGGATTATGGTTAGAAAAGACAGAAATTTCCCAACCAAAACATGTTGGAATGGGCGATATAGTGGTACATATCATTGTTTAATTATATAGTGCATCTACATAAAAAAAACCTATAAATGCTCAAATGTAATTTTAGTGGCCATTGGTATTTTAATTACATGGTTGTGAAACATAGATATGTGGTGGTTAACAAAAATGTTTCACATGTTGTGGTGAGTGAAATATAGTAATGTTTTTATGCCGGGTTTTATAGGAGATTCCATGGTAGAGATGATTTAATACATTGAATAATATAATATTTAATTAGAAATCAACACTGATGAGAAAATACATATAGTGGGTATTTGAAACATGTCATAGATAATACCTAAGAACCATAAAATAATGTGGTCATTGAGGAGGCCATGGTGAATTTATTTTCACAAATTATATAAGTAGAAAAACAGTTTCTCATTGTGGAATGAATAATGGAAAATAGGATATATATCTAAAAATTTAGAGTTGTGTTATGGATATGATATACAAAAACTATTCCTTGATTTTTAATGTCAAGATGTGTAAAAGGAATTATTGAGAGAAACATCAAAAAACATGGGGGATTTGACTCTAATGATGCATGAATGGATTTACAATTATTCATAAAACTTTTGTCTTGTTTTTAGACCATTATCCAAGAAATAATATAATGTGATTACATCGACTAAATAATATTATAAATTGAGAAGAAATTACACCCTACATAATAAGATGTTTATCAATAACGTAATTTTTTAATTTAGTTATATTGATCATATAATATGGTTCATGAGGATTTATTGGTGGTTTTTAAGGACCATAATGATGTGAAAGGTTGAAATTTTATTTGGATATTTTTCTTATATTACCTAATGTGAATCAATACATGCAGAAGAAGTCAATATTACCATAACATACTACATATCCAGTTTGTATGTTTAGGAGTTCGATGTGAGGGGTTGGGGAAAAAGAAGATTGTGTTGGTACTTATATTAAACTCTTACAAATAAAAAGAAGGAAATTATGTGTAATAATAAAATGGATATGATTTCTATTGAATGATGTATGAAGTGGTGTTATGATGAGGTTGTATTCATAGATCATGAAGGATTATCAAAGTGCGTAAATAATATATACAAATTCTACACATGAGGTAGTATTCCAATAAATTGAAGCTACTGAAGGGACCTACATGACTATAAACTATGTGGATATCATCCTAGAGTTTTTTAAATATGATAACAATGCATTTCAAATGGTTTTGATCCTTTAGTGACAATGATTATAATTGAATCTTTTTAAGACAGCGATTCCAAGAAATTTGTATACTATCCCCAACCAAATGTTAATTATTATGCATTGTATAATGATTTGGGTGAGTTACTAAATATCTATTGCATTCTCGTTGAAGTATCCTAGTGATGTTAAACTATGTTAATTATCTTGTCTAATTTTACATTCACTATGCACACTAAATGAGGGTATTATTATAATTACATGATTTTAGATAAAACAAATAGTCATGGGAATTGATTCTATTAAAGATATAAAAATTTAGAATATAATGTTACCATAAAATATGATATATTATGATATATTTATGTTTAGGTCATGTAAATGTAAATGTGATGTATTTAAATTCAATTGCATACTCTACTACACCCCAATATTAGGATTATTTCACTCGATGAACATTTTGGTAAAACTATTTAGGGATAATCCATATAAATAATGATTTGTAATGTTTGATATGACTATATAGGAGTAAGATTCTCACCATAAAAGATAGGGTTTCTGAGCTAGAATTTCTAATGGATGGGAATTACCTTGCCTTGGGTTATTTTGGGATGTTGATATGGAAGTTTACAATGTTATAAAAGTCTATGGTGTTATAATATGAATTTTTACATTTCATTGGGTATTAATTATTGTAATAAGATGTTTATTTTATTTATCTATGAATTGGTAGTATTCATATAAGAACTTGTGATATAAAAATTAGGTATTTATCATTCCACTCAAAAACTAGATGATGTAGGAAATGGATCACTCGGAAGTAGTGGATCATCTGTTGAGTTGGTTGTGTATTATTTTTGGAAGAATTTTAAGGATATGTTTGATGAAATATAAAATTATATGTATATTATGTAGGGGCACCATTCATGGTGTCATATTGTGTTCATTTTAACACATTTCTTGAATACTCTATGGTTGATGCATATTATATGTCTCTTAAATTTGGTAAGTGTAATGGGTTTATATTAGGAACCTAGTCGAGATAAGAGTGTATATTTATAAGAAGTCAGATCAAATGGTGAGCATATGGTTTAGGTGGTTACATTGTTTCAGGTTAGTGGTTATTATAGTTATTTGTAACATATAAATGTGTAATCATCCAAGGGAAATTCATTTTATTCTTAGTATGACATGATTGAATTAAAATATATATTTTCTTGTTTTATGTCCTGATAACTATCATGTTATTATTCCATTTTTAATTACACTTTAAATGTAATTTTTATAGTTTTTTATAATCAAAAGGTGTATTTTCCACATTACTTAACCATCGACCATCTTCACTAAACAAAATTCTCTTTTGTAACGGAAGAATGTGTAAGTTCTTGTTAGTATCTAGTATGATTAATATATGTTAATATTTCCCAGGGCAATACAATGTTATATGATATCATGTTTCCTCCAACTGTTATTAATGTATGGTATTTATAATGTGGTACTTAAGATTTTCTACTTGGGATACAATAGATTGGATGTATGAGAATATGTTATAACACTAGATTAGTGTCATGATTTGAGTCTCTCAAAAATGTATGGGATAAATGTTAAATTATTATTAAAAAATGTGTTTTTATTTTTGTTTCTTAGTCATACTTGAAAATATTGGTCATAAAAATAAAAAATTTATGTCATTTATTTATGGTTTAAGAGTATTGGAAAAAATAGGAAAAAAGTTTCACTAAATCATCATTATAAGACATTGTAGATCACATGATATATGCATGATGCAAAATAATATATTTTTAGAATTTAAATCTAGTCCACAATTTTTATGTTCTTAAAAAATGTAGGAAATATTTTTCTGGCACTATCTATTAGTTTAATTATACCAAGCAATCCAAGTTAGGATAGATATTATGGAAATTTAATAGTTGTTTTTCTATGAATTGTTTCAGTGATAAAAAAAATATATTCGATCATAAAGCATCTTGGGGGAATAATACTCAATCAGACCAAATATATTATATTTGGTGTGAATAATTTTGTGAATTATATGTGTTTATTTTTGGAATTTAATTATACCTTTTTTGGGGTAGGCGGGGTTTTGAGGTTAGATAGAATGAAAATGAGTGTATTATATATGATTAAGGAATACTAGGTTAAATTTAAAATTATATTGTTCCTTATTTTAGATAGCATTTTTGTTATATCTGTATTCACTATGTTATTTGGTTTTTAGAATGTATACACATTTGAAACCTATTTTTGACAATTAATAGAGTTTAGATTTTATGACACTGACTTAGTAGGGTGATTCCCCTAATATTGAGGTGAGAATTGATCTTGAGGTGTGCTACTGTGTTAGGCTGGTCCCCTAGGTCATTTTGATGTTTTTGTGTCGTGGATGGATGAGAATCTCAATGTGAACATATTTTATGTTATCTTGAGGTTAAAATAAGTATCTCAAGAATCATTGTTTCACATGGAATACTTGAAAAAAAATTTCTTGTCCAATAGTATTGATTTTTCTTTGAGTGGATGGTGGACATGGAGAACTAGACTAATAAATAGAGTCAATATAGATGATATTTTGGAAATTTGATATTCCATCTAGGTTGTGATGTATTTTGAATATGTATATTCATTGAAATCTAGTACAATATTAGTTTTATGTATATGTATTATCCAAAAGGCATGATGGGTTGGCATGGAAGGACATCAATGAGATTTTATTCACCAATATTTTCTAACAGGTGGTGGCTTGATTGAGGTATGAGTTTATAGACCATGTACATAAACAATACTTTTTCAGGTATTATGAATAAAATTTAATATAATTTTAATAGTTTTTATCGATGTTTTAATGGTATAAAGTGACCAATGTGCAGAGCTTCATGGATTGTTTATAGGATGCAAGTAAATTATAAGTAAAAAACATTAGGATAATCTCATACCCAGATAAAATGAACATGATACTCATAGGTGCAACATATATGGATGATGATATTATTGCATATTGGAAAAATTATATGGAGGAGATATGAAGATGAGATCCATGAGGCATATATGTGGTATTCAAGAGAGGCAACATAATAGTCAGAGTATAGGATTGTTTATTGCATTATGAAGTTTATCACCATTGAAATACTTCATAATTTTTAGGTAGGGAATGTATGAAACTATGATTATTGATTGCTAAAAGTGAATCAAACAAATTGAAATATGGTAAATTTAAATTGGTTTTGTTAAAGGACATCACACTAGGTTGGTGGTAATCGATTTATAAAGACTCATGAATTAAATGTAGGATTAGGAGCTGTACTGGGATCCAATAGATTTTAAATGACTGTATGTGTGGGATGTCTTATTGGATGGGATATAAAAATGTGGTGGAAGTAATAGAACTATGTATGCCTCTATAGAGGATAAATTTTTTTATTTGAAACATGGTCATTTGTAGGTGATAAAGTCAGCATATTGAGAGCAGGTTAGGGACCCATTGATTATTAGAGATATAATAATAGTATATGAATGAGTTTTTTTTGATAGATACTACATCATGAAATTCCTATGTGATAAATGGATTAACATGAAACTAGATATCATATGAACATCAGATATGATTTATGATAAAAAATTATTTATTTAAATTAGTTATAAATTGTGAATTTATCATTATCCAGGTTAAATATGGGCATCGAGTATGATGAATGATGAAATTAAAATTAGTTTGATTTAGATTCATGATAGTTGTTTACTTTTATTTTTAAATGTATTGATATTGTGGGTTGAATGAGTATGTATGAAACTATGAATGTTTTAGTAAAATTGTTTGTTGTGAGGATTGGTACTTGGTTTTGATGGCCAGAGTACTCCTCAAAAGGTATAGGTTGGTAATAAATGGGTAAATGATGTAATTGGGGATAATGTGGATGTGTTCAACATCATCTTTATATTTTTGGAAATAAAATGAGAATAAATAATAGTTTATAATAAGAGATGGACAATATGTTTCTAGGATATCTCCTAGATAATTTTTCATAATGATGGGAGGTTTTTTTGTCCTGATTATTTAAAAAGTAGAATTTGATTGGGATGTAGGCTGGATGTGTGAGTTTAAATACCTTTGATATATCAATGGTTTTAACTTTTTTATTTAATTCGAATATTTTTTTCTGTTTTCTATTTCATATTGTTTTTGTTTTTGTTTTAGATTGGATATTTAATATTTCATTTATTTACGTATTTTGTAATGATTTAGGAATATTTTTTATCTTTCATCAATTTTTATAAAAATATGATATGTCCTCAAAAATATATTTTATTTATCAAAAAGTAAAATATGTTATACCTAAAAATATGGATAAGGAATGGTCAATATATGATATTTATATCTAGAATAAGATAATATATTTAGTGTTTGACGTACCTTATTTTTTTACGACATGTGTAATGGTTTTATGTTTTTGAAAATTTATTTACATTTAAAATATTACACATCATGAATTTTGTAGAAATGTTTATTAGGTAGCGTTTTTTACAATATAGAATAAACCATATGTATGAAAAATATATTACCCATAAAAATTAATATATTAGTTATTTTTTATGGAAATTCATAAACCATAAGTTTTGATGAAAATAAATTTCTAAAAGATCTATATATAAAACATATTGTGGTTTATCTACGTGTGAACCGTTATATAAGAGAAATATATTAATTATTCACTAAAAATATTAAATAATAAATATTTCACAAAGGATATTATATTAGATTTGAAAAATAAATAACGTATTGAGTTTCAAATAAATGAAACAAATTTTATATTAATGACTAATATTTTTCACCAAATTCAATGTTGTTAAATATCATAGCCAAGGAGCATGTAACCTAGTGGAATAATCTCCCTATTGGCATCCAAAAGACCCAAGATCAAATCCGGGCAGGGGAAAATTTCCGGTACTGTAGCGGTACTGTAGTAGGGCACTATAGCAGTACTGTAGCAGTGACAACACTGTAGCGGCGGAAGGACTGTAGCAGGTATGATAGCTGTGGCTGTACTATAGTAGGTAATGTAGGTGTGCAGGTACTATAGCTGTACTGTTCACCGAGGGGTCCATTGGGCCAAAAAATGGCTTTCAAGACTTGTATTCAGGCCACTTGGGCTTCGGCCTTTGTGCTATGTAATGGGTCTCCCTCTACCTAGTCTAAAGAGGTCTTTGCTTTAAAATAATAAATTGAGGCTTCGGCCCCAACCATTTAAAAAAATATCTTATATAGGCAATAAAAAATTTAGATGAACGAAATATCATACATATAATATATTAATATAGGAATATATATAACGTTTTGTGTTTTTGAAAATCCAAACATCTCCCACCGAGTGGAAGGAATCATGAATGTCGTTTGTATTACATTTTTTATTTTGAAAATATATAATGTGTATAAATCTACATTGATGTATAACATTTTTATAAATATTTTTGTAAGAACCTATATGGGAAATACATAATTTTTTTGTGTCTACCAATATTTAATATTTTATGTTATTTCTTGAATTTTAAATATCATTCTAAGTTTATTATTTATGTTTTAAATCAGTTATAAAAGGTATTATCTGATGTTTGATGTGTTTAAATAATATAAATTACTTTTTAATGATCAATCATTTTATATTCACACATCTTGTGTGATCTTCACAATTTATTTTAGAATATTAATGATAAATTTACTATGGGTTAATTTTCAAAAGGGATGATAGTCCATGTTCATATGTTATATAACATTCTCTCCATTATCTCACATTTTTATAAAATACTATAAATTCCATTTATTCAAATTATTGTTTATATTTTCATGTAAAAATGGACTACATGGATATACATTATAACTAGATTCATGTATACTCTAGGAAGGTGGTTCTTAACTATTTTGGTGTTATATAATTGTTACACATGTATAATAAATAGGTCTGGGTTGGGTTATCTATATGTGAACTATAATGGAACAACATGAGGGTTCCATTAATTATAAGGGTCATGTGTTTTTTTCTCGCATGTAAAATATTCAGTAAAATCAAGTATAGAATATTTTCCCTGTATTGGGGATTCAGTTTATGAAGGTATTAATGATGTGTAATTTAATGTGATGATTATTATATTGTGATGTTTGATGTGTTCAAATTGAAACATGTTGGGTGAAACTAGAAACAATATCGATGGTGTTTATCACCTGGCATGGTGTGAAAAGGATATTGATATGGAGAAAATGGTGTTGACTATTATGGTATATGGGGATTGAGGCTCACTAATGGTGTGTCCTAGTTCGATGATGATGTTGGTCATAGTGGAGTATTAGGCTGTTGGGGTTGTGTACACACATGACAGGTCTCATGAAGACTTTTGGTACACCTGATATGGGTCACACTCTATATAAAGAATATGTATTTGAGAGATGGTGTAGTAAATTAATAAGAAAAAGGGATGCACCTTAAGGGATACATTAGTGTTCTGTGAGACCCATAGATGGGAGAGGAACTTACAATAAATGATCGATATGGTGAGACATATTTACTAATGGGTGAGTACAGCGATGGAATCATTCCTATCAGTCTGTTGTGCCTTTATTGGAAAATTTTATAGATGTCAATTGTTCTTATGGGATGATTTTTTTAATTCCACTAAGAAATCATGATGGCATTTTTATGTGATTTGGTGTGCTAAATAATTAGATAGAAGGACATGAAAACTATAACAACACAAGTTATAGAAACATAAATAATACATCATTTTAGATGAATCATCCGTACATAAAATTATGTTCCCTTATAAAGTTATAATATTTTGTTGTCTTAAAAACTAGATTTACAGTCCCCTTATTTGATGAAATATCATCATTGATTCTTGGATTGAATGATTATTTAGTATAAAATACATAAAACCATTCTTCATAAAATGGGGATGGATAAATTTAAGAAAGTGTGAGATCAAATATCCATTAAGTGTAAAAATAAGTGACATCATTTATTAATTATACAAGACCATATGATAGGTATAAGGGTATGAGGTCATGATCGCAAATTACAATCTTCATAACTAATATTTCATAGATCATAATGATGATTTTTGAAAAAAAAACATTATCATAATAATACAAAATTCTCTTAATAGTATGAAATTATCAACAATTCATCATTGTCCATGATATTATTACATATAGATATGAATTGGTAAAAATATAATATTATATCATTGAAAACATGTCAACATGGAAGAAAATTAATTAATTATTTTATAGACATGAAATTTGGTCATGTCATAAACATATTGAAATGAAAAACATTAACATACATAATCCTATATCCATGAAAATATATTCCATGAAAAATATTGTTGGAATGAAAGATATGCCTTTAAATAATATTATAGACATGAGGAACATGTCCATTCATAATATTTTAGACATGAAAACTAGGAACATGCTATATAATATGAATAAGATTTTAGGTTCACAGAATACATATTTATCTCATTAGATATCCATCATTACTCACTGCATTGCAGGGATATAATATTACCAATCATCACATAATCATAATATATAAATATTTAAACCACATGTGTAACACCCCCAAATGATAAATGTTTAAATGACTGCATGGTACGACTCATGTCAATAAGTTGGACCTTCTTTTTTGGGAGCCTACATAATTAGAACTCCATAGTTATGTGTGATCAGCCTAGAGTAGAGTCCAATATGGGTGACCATCTTGTAAGTTTCATATTGTGTGTGTGGGTAAGGACAATGCATACTAGAAAGGACATGTGATGGCATGTAGGGATAGTGATTACTCAGATGTCACATTTTTGCATGTGGGTGGGCACCTTGATGGGGACCATGTGTCTGTGGGGCAACTGCTGGTACACAAAAGGCCAGGACCCGAAAACCATGTTTGTAACACCCCAAGCATCCACGGTACGCTTCTCTTTGAATAATATAGAATCCTGTGTTGTACGAATATTCGTGTTCTAACACACACCACAATCAATCAAACTAGCCATTATGAATAGTAATACCCACTTTTTAATTTTTTTTTAAAATTTTATCATAAAAAATGGACATCATTTTTGGATCCATAATATCGAAATTAGCTTAGGGTGATTTTTTGGTATTTTTCTGAAAACATTCCATTTTTTATAAATAGTGGAAAACACTGAGTTATAGTTTAAAACCGAATTTTATTTATAAATACTTATTATTATTTTTTATTTATTTTGGTTCACAATAGATACATAATACCTATATAATTTAAATATAATTAATTCGAGTCAGTTTATAATAATTATATATATATGTAAATTTAATTGAACTTTTCACCGTATTTTACCCACCTCTTAGGAGAATTTCCGAATTCAAATAAAAAATAATTTTACCACTTTTGTAAGTGTAATTTCGAAAATCTAAGAGAAATTTTTAATATCAAAGAGTAAAATGTGGTTTAATAAGGTAAATATAGTTTTTGGTTAATATTAACTTTTTTACTTTTATTTACCACAGATAAAAGTAAATAGAGTGATTAAGGGTAAAATGATTTTATTATTACCATAACACATTTTCTAATTCTATTGTCTAAGTATAATTTGACCAAAGAAACTTAGGAATAAAATATGAACATTATTGGTCCACTTGAATTAGAATAGGACATTTATTATTATTTAATTCAAAGAAGGGTTAAAAGATTTAAAATAACTGTTTAATAACTAAAACATTTATAACATAGGGTTATACATAAGATAAATTCAATTATAAATATTAATTAGAAATATAAAACAATTTCCTACATAATGGTATTTTATTTATAAATTTTAGACGTTAAATAATATAATCTATTTATGACACAATGATGATGCAGTAATTACCTTGTTAGTGAAATATTAAAATAATTGATATTATAAATACACAAATAAATATAATTTGACAATTTTAATAAATTCCACGAATTTTATAGGTTAACATGGCATGTTAGGGTTGATTAAATGAATTAGGTTTGAAGTTATAATTTTGTTATTAATTTAACAAAAACAAAATACCAAATAGTGTCAAATTTGACATACAAGAGTTTCTAAAACAAATATTATAATATTTTATTGATATTCAATTCCTAAAAATCTATTTTTCGGCCAAGATACATATGAAATGATAGGTGTGTCATTAATGGACCACTTGGGTGTCTCTGGGAAGTATATATTATGTTTATTAATAATATAATATATAATTACAAAGAGACATGGTAAATGTTAAACTATTTAACTAAGAGTTAAATATAAATGATATGGTTAATATAGTTACCCAAACATGAATAAAATCTAATGGTTGAGTGGATTTATACCCATCCCCACCTTATCCTTGAAATAAGTCACTTTGGATCAATTAGAAACTAAATATGAATTTGTTATAAAACAATATTTCTAGCTTTTCCTAACGTGGCCTCACCCCTCTTATAAAAGTGTACACCACCTTCTCTCAATTTCATACCATCAAAGTCTTTTGTATCATCCAAACCCAGCCCAAATATCCTATAAGATTATTTAAATTCAATTTACAGTCCATAGTTTGATAATAATGCTATCATAAGGACCCATTTTGATGAAATCAAAAGGAAGAACTCGAAGAAGAGGTAATGTTTTCACCACCCTCTTTCATGTTCTTTCTTCTTCAACTTCTTCTTTCTTTGTTATTTACATTAAAATATAATAAATCATAAATCATATATATATTGTGATGTTATTATAAATATGGTAAAGCTATATTCAGTATTATATCCATCCTTTTAATGACATGTCACCATATGTGCGTACGTATGGCTTACCGCCTCAATGTCAGGGTGTAATTTTTATTCAAAACATTATTATTTGGATGTGTATAATAATGATATATAATTGAAGTAAATAAGAAATATAAAATTAAAATGATTATGTATATATTATATAACATCCAATTATATATTATTTTAATATCAAAAAAATGATATTGTCGCTCGTGCATACGTACAGACTACTATCTCCACGAACACGATGAGATTCATTCACAATCATATCCATTCAAGTCTAATTCTTATATGATGATTAAAAATAATTTTTAAGGGAATGATATCATTATGAATATGAATAAGATACAACTTATCCATATCAAACATGTCTTAGGAAACAAAACACATAAAAGAAAACGACTAAGTTAACACCCGAAACAACGATAATACTAAGATATTATAAACAAAGCAATGATAAAAGATCAAATATGATATCATATTAATGTATATGATTCCTATATAATTTAATAAAATATATTTAACCATTATACAGAAGGTTAACCTACCCTTTACCATGTAAAATTACAAGTTAAGGGTTAATTTCAAAATCTCTTTATTATCCAAGATTGTTTTTACGTATGTATCTACTGGGACCTCTTTTTCATCCACATCCATGTTTCATAAAAATATATTTCAAAAAATTATTATTATTTTATAGACTATGGGTTAAAGTCATTTATATCCTTGTTTTACTTTTTAGAATATGTTTATAAAGGAATATTTACGTCGTTTTCCAAACAATGTCTCTTTTTAAAAATTTCAACAGAATTAATGTAAGAATGTATTTTTTAACTTATACGGTTGATGCGGCTATTTTCCGACATTATAAAATCATCGAAGAATCCCTTATAATATTATAAAAATATATTCAAATAAAATGTTTCATTTTATAATTATGTGACTTTTAAATGATTTAAAAAAGGAAAAATTTCTCAAAAATAGTTTTGTTTTTATCTATGTCAACATCCTTTGATGGATTTTAAGATTATTTGAAGTTGATTTATTATGATACAAAACTTCCATATTATATTGATGGTTTTTTGATATATTTGATTGTGAATGTGTTATTTTTATACCATTCATGGTTTATGGAGAATGTATTGACATTTCGTATACTAGTTTTAATACGAATGTTTTTGTTATGTTTAAACCTATTCATATGAGAATGCATTGGACATAATAAGTGACGGGTGGAGACATCTATTTATCCTTGATGCATTAGTAGGTCTCATGAGACAAACTAGTTTCTTGGCACAATTCCTTGAAAAAAATCCCTTTTTAGTCTTGGCACAATGCCTTGACTAAGTGATTATAACAGTCTGGCATTATGCATTCCATCATTATGAAAATGGTTATTGATATCGCATGTGATTGTTCGATTAGTAGATTATCCATGTGAATATGTAAATGGAATTATTTTATTTTATTTTTGACATATTATGCTGAAGTTCATGTTTAAAAGTCTTTTGTTTTAGTTACATGTTTCCTTAAATTTTGATGCTTATTTATGAAAGTTTCCGCTATATTGTTATCCTTACTGAGCATATGAGCTCACCATTTTCTATGTTTTACTTTTCCCAGGATGTGAAGAAGTATTTTATGAATGATCTACAGGTATAGTATGAGGGGATATGATATTGGTCTATGGAGACAAGATGTTATTTTAGTTTTTCAATTTTTGATGTAATGTAATCTTTATGAATATATCTAGTATTTCCATGGCTGTTAAGCTAATCGGTCTTTCGAGACATGTTCTTTTCGGATCATGCCAATGTTATGTAATAATGAATCAACTCTCGGTAATTGGGGTCGGGGAATTATAGTTGGTATCAGAGTAAGTTTAGTACAAACCTTGGAAGCTAGATTTAGATTAACTCTAATTAGAAAACATATCCCTAAGATAGAATTTGAGGATTAGTATATATAAAATTCCTAGAATTTGGTTATTGTAATGATTTTGAGAGTTTTCTGAGCAATACATCCTTGCCTGGAAACAACCAGGAAGAGGTGGATCTGGCACAGATATATCTAGCGGTAAAATCCTAAAATAACACTATCAGCTAGACTCAAACAGGAACTGGTGCACGACAACAGGCCTTGCTGCACTCTTGGTTATGACACTCTTAGGGGATGTGCTGATTATAATTATCATTTTCATTATAAACCATTATTAAAGGGATATGAGTATATATATTCTCAAAGAAAACATTTTTATGATTATGGATTATATACATAAATATTTCAATTTATGTTATGTGTTTTACAAGTTTGGAATTATGTATTTTGATTCATAAAATAATCTAGTTTATGAAATTGTATAGAAATGGCGCAAAGTGGAAAGAGTGAAAATTTTATTAATGCACACACTCCATTTAGGGATTTCCCTCATGCACAAAGATAATTATAGTGGAGATAGTGATCCAACTGTCGTTGATCAGCTAATAACCATACTCAAACACCTCACTCAGGTTATGAATAATAACCTTAACCGTATGGAGAACCCAGATTTGCAACATGGAGGATCAATGTTAGATTGCTTCATGAGGAAACAAATACCATCATTTAAAGTTAGTACAAATCCTTTGGTAGTTGAGCAATGGATAAGTAATATAGAAAAAATATTCAATGAATTGGGGAGTAGCGAAGTGGAAAAGTTTTTCATGGCAGTTTACCGCCTCACTGGAGATGCTGATCAATGGTGTTCATTGATTCAAAACACATAATAAGATGATAAAGTATAAAATATGGAATGGAGTGAGTTTAAAGATATTTTCTTAGAAAAATACATTCATTGTGACCATAAAGTAGATATGGAAAAGAAATTTCTGAGTCTTAGGAGAAAAGATGATGAGATTGTCAAAAAATATGAGGCTAGATTTACAAGGATAGAATGGCATGTTGCAGATTATATATGTAACCCAATGAGTGAGATTGATCCTTTATTTGATGGGTTAAAACCATTTCTCCATCGAGCATTTGTCTCGCAATTCTCTTCTTCGTACGAAGATATTGTCTCATTTTCTATAAAGAAAAAAAAATTAATTGTCTATGTCTTATGACTTTAAAGAAAAGCAAGAGAAGAAGATATATATTGATCACTCGGGGAATGGAAATGAGGGGAAGAATGGAATAGTGGAATATCCATCCTGTAGTAAATCTGGAGAGAATCACCTTGGTACTTCCTTGAAGGGAATGGGAGTCTGTTACATGTGTGGTGAAAAAGGGCACCATGCTCTTGATTTCAAGGGGAAGAAAGAAGCTAACGATGTTCAATGCTACAATTGCAGGTATATGGGACATTATGCAAATGAATTTCCTAAGCATCATGGGAATGAACCTCAGAAAAGGCAAAGGGATCAAGGCCAAGCTTATGCTATCACTACTATTGAGGTAGAAGATCCGAAAGACGTGGTGGAAGGTAATTTAATGGTTTCTTCAAGTTAAGTCAATTCTTTATTTGATTCTGGATCATCGGATTGTATGAAATATTCCCAGTTTTCTAAAAAAATTAGACATTTCCAATTTGATTTCATAAGGGAGTTGTCAGTCCAAACTCTTAAGGAAAGTATCAGTGCAACAATGTTTTGTGAATCAGTCCCCATTAGAGCACATAAATGTTCATTATCTGTTGTTCTCATCATCCTTCCCATGATTTAATTTCAAATATTCGTTGGTATGGATTGGATTTCAGACCATGATGCAAGGATTTATTGTAAGAAGAAGGTGGTTATGATTTTTGATGATGATGATAAATAACAACTTACCATTAGAGCATAATCGTCACCACCCAATTCTTATCTAGATCCACCCCCAGTAGCTCAACTAAATTAAATTATCAGGGAGGAAGAGAATGAAATAATTGTGGCTAAGGAATTTAATTTTCAAATATAGGATGTACCTATTGTGAATGAATATATAGATGTGCTTCTGGATGATTTACCTGGACACCCCTAGAACGAGAAATTTAGTTTTACATTGATTTAATTCTTGGATCAATGGCTATATCAAAGACCCCTTATATAATGTCCACTGTGGAATTCGTTGAACTAAATAAACTACTAGAGGAATTGAGTAATAAGGGATTTATTCACCCTAGTTTTTATTTATGGGGATCTCCTGTCCTTTTTGTTAATAAGAAAGATGGATCTATGAGATTATGTATCAACTACAACGAAATTAATGCTATAACAATAAAGAAAAATTATCCGCTACCTCGCATTGATGATCTATTTGACCAACTGCATGGAGCTCAATACTTTTCAACGATTGACCTTGGATCTGGATACCATCAGTTGTCTGTAAAGAAGGAAGACATTCCAAATACATCATTTCGAACCAGGTACGGGCATTACAAGTTTACAGTAATGCGTTTTGGATTTAATAATGAAACCTCTGTCTTCATGGATCTAATGATCAGAGTTTTCAAGGAATATCTCAATGATTTTGTAGTGGTATTTATTGATGATATCATGGTATACACCAAAATCTACGAAGATCATGAAAATCACTTGCACATTATCCTGAAGACTCATAAGAGACATGAATTATATGGGAAGTTTAGAAAGTGTTAATTATGGATTCAGGATATTTCTTTTCATGCCCTTATTTACTCAAAAGATTGAATTTCCGTTGATCCTTCTATGACCAAGGAAATCCATGAATGTCCAACACCGGAGAGTATAACTGAGGTACGCAGTTTTATTGGCTTAGCAGGTTATTATCAGCACATCTTCTAGAACTTTTACCAATTGTATAACCCATTAATGAAGCTCAAAAGTAAAGGGGATAAATTTGTTTGGACAAAAGACTGTGAAGAAGTTTTCGAAGAACTGAAGAGAAGATTATTCAATGAACCTATATTGACTCTACAATCGGGGAATGATGGGTTTGTTATATATAGTGATGCTTCATATAATGGAATTGGTTGTGTCCTTATGGAGATTAATAGAGTTATTACCTATGCATCATGACAACTGAAAATTAATGATCAGAACTACCCAACTCATGATCATGAGTTAGCTGTTGTAATCATTACTTTGAATATATGGAGACATTTTCTATATGGTAAAAAATGTGAGATATATACTGATCACAAGAGTTCGATGTATATTTTCTGAAAAGAAGAACTCAACTTGAGGAAAAGGCGATGGCTTGAACTACTCAAGGATTACAATTTCACGATACACTACCACCTGGGGAAGGAAAATAAGGTGGAAGTTGCTTTGAGCAGAAAGGATCTTGTAGTTTTGAACAGAATGAGAGTTGAAAGGGATCCTATTTTCATTGATCTAGTGAAGATGGACATGGGAATTACCATGGAAGGTGAAACATAGATACTTTTTCAAATGGTTGCCAAAAAATCATTACTAGAAAAAATTAAGAGTTCTCAGACCAATGATGATGAATTTCAACAAAATATAAAATCTGTGAATGATGGGAGATTGAGTGTCTTTTTTTATGAAGATGGAATTTTGAAATTTGGGAAGAGACTTTGTGTTCCCGATATACCAGATCTAAAAATGGAATTGTTTAATGATTCTCATAGTTCCAATTTCTCTATAAACCCTGGAAGAACCAAAACGTATTGAGATTTGTAGGAACATTTTTTGTGGGACAACATGAAAAGGGAAATTTCTGATTTTGTGTTATGATGTTTGGTTTTTCAACAAGTGAAAGTTGGAAGGACACATCCTATAGGAGTCATGAAACCTCTTCGAATACCTGAGTGGAAATGGGATAATATTATGATGGAATTCGGCATGGGGCTACCAAAGACTCCTAGAAGGAATGATGCAATATGGGTGATTGTTGATCGTCTTACCAGGTCAGAACACTTTCTTGCTATAAGAGAAGATCTACAACTTGAACGTCTAGAAATACTATATATTAATGAAGTTGTGAGACTTCATGGAGTACCCATATAGATTTTTTCTGATTGTGATACACGTTTAACATCATGATTCTGGAAAAGTATTCAAAAATTCCTTGATACTGAACATCATTTGAGCACTACCTACCACCCCTCAAATAGATGGAAAATTAGAACAGACTATTCATACCGTAGAGGACATGTTGAGATCTTTCTCACTTGACTTTCAGGGTATGTGGGATCAATATATACCTCTGCTGGAATTTTCCTATAACAATAGCGTCCATTCATTTATTAAGATGGCACCTTATGAAGCGTTATA
This sequence comes from Viscum album, assembly GCA_963277665.1. Lineage (NCBI taxonomy): Eukaryota > Viridiplantae > Streptophyta > Magnoliopsida > Santalales > Viscaceae > Viscum > Viscum album. The sequence goes on from OY728159.1 coordinate 502,211,129, forward strand.
TGGAAAGAGATGTCGCACCCCAACCTGTTGGGATGATGTTAGTGAAAGAAAACTCGTAATCCCAGAACTAGTGGAGGATGTGATGGAAAAGGTGAAGGTAATCCAAACCCACATTAATGTAGCTCAATGTAGGCAGAAAAGCTATGCTGATAACCAAAGAAAGGATTTGGAATTTCAGGTAGGAGATCATGTTTTCTTGAAGGTATCTCCATTGAAGGGTGTTATACATTTCAGTAAGAAAGGTAAATTGAGTCCTATGTACATAGGACCTTTCAGAAGTCTAGAACGAGTTGAGGTTGTAGCTTTTCATCTGGAAATGCCATCAAATCTCTCCAAAGGTCACGATGTGTTCCACATATCAATGTTTGGAAAATACATGCCTGACCTAATGCATGTACTCACCTATGAGAAAGTAGAACTGGAACCCGATCTGTCTTATTGCGAAGAGCCCTTCAGGATTCTTCATACTAGTGAATAAGTGTTGAGAAACCAGACGACTCGCTAGGTAAAAGTTCTATGGAGAAACCAAAAAATGGAAGAGGCAATGTGGGAACCCGAGAAACTTATGATAAAGTTCCACCCAATTCTTTTTATGCAGTACTATTCGAGCAATTATGAGGATGGAATTATTTGAAGTAGGGGAGAATGTAACACCCCAGGCTTCCCTGATACGCTTCTTTTTGAATAATATAGTACTATGTGTTGTACGCATCTTCAACTTCTAACACAAACCACAAAAAATCAAACATGTCGTTATGAATAGTAATTCCGAATTTTTAAAATGTTATAAATTTTATCATTCAAAATGGACTTCTTTTTTGGATTCGGAATATCGAAATTTGCTTAGGGTAAATTTTTGTTATTTTCCAGAAATCATTCAATTTTTTATGAATAGTGAAAAACACTGAGTTATAGTTTAAAATCGAATTTTTATTTAAATAAATATTTATTTTATTTAAATTTATTTTTGGTCAAAATAGATACATAATACCTATATATGTTCAATTTAATTCATTGGAGTTAGTTTATAATATTGTTAGATATATAAAAATATTATTTAACTTTTCACCGTCTTTTACCCACTTGCTATGAGAATTATTGAATTCACATAAAACATAATATTACCGCTTCTGTGCGTGGATTTATAAAATCTGAGTGACACGGTTAATATCAAGGAGTATAATGTGGGTCAATAAGATAATAATAATTTTTGGTGAATAGTAACATATAACTTTTATTTACCGTTGTTAAAAGTAAATAGGGTAATTAAGGGTAAAATGATATTATTATTACCCTAACACATGTCCTAATTCTATTGGATAAGTATAATTTGACCAATAAAAACATTAGGAATATAATATCTACCTCTTTGGTTCACATGGATTAGATTAGGACATTTATTATTATTTAATTCCAAGAAGAGTTAAAAGAGTTCCAATCAATGTTTAATAACTAAAAATTTTGTTATATAGGGTTATACATAATATAAATTCGATTATAAATATTCATTATAAAGATAAACAAATTTACTAAATATGGGTATTTTATTTATAATTTTCATACATTATATAATATATTTTATTTATGACACAATGTTGATGTAGTAATTACCTTATTAGTTAAATATTTAAATAATTAATATTATAAATACCCAAATAAATATTATTTTAAACTTTTAATTAATTACACTAATTTTATTGGTTAATATGACATGCTAGTGTTGATTAATTGAATTATGTTCTAAGTAATAATGCTGTTATAAATTTAGAAAAAACAAAATACCAAATAGTGTCAAAATTGACATAAAATAGTTTTTAAAAAACATATTATTTTATTAATTGATATTCAATTGCTAAAAATCTAAGTTTGGGAAAAGAGACATATATAATTATATTTTTATCATTAATGGAAGTATATAGTATGTTTATTAACTATATAATATAAAAAGTACAAAGAGAAGTGGTAAATGTTAAACTATTTAACTAAGAGTTAAATATAAATGATAAGGTTAATATAGTGACCCAAACCAATCTAAATTATATTGGTTGAGTGGATTTTGACCCATAACCACTTTATCCTCTAAATAAGTTAATTTGGAGCCATTATAAACCGAATATTAATTTTTTATTAATTAATATTTCTACCTATTCCGAAGGTGCCCCTCACCCCTCCTATAAAAGGGAACTCCCCCTTCTCTCAATTTCACACCTTCAACGGCTTTTGTATCTGCCATAGCTGGCTCAAATATCCTCTTATCTTCCCTCACATCAACCTAGAGGCCCTATTTTGATCAGAATGAAAACCAGTGGAGACCTTCTATTCAAATCAAAAGGAAGAACCTGAAGAAGAGGTAATGTTTTCACCTCCTTCTTTCAAGTTCCTTTCCTCTTCCACTTCTTCTTTATTTGTTATTTCCATTATAAAATAATAACTATACTATTTTCTATATACTGTGATGTTATTATAAATATGGTAAAATGATATTTAGTATTATATCTATCCATTTAATGACATTTCACCATGTGTGCGTACGTACAACTTACCGTCTCCACATCATGGTCTAATTGTTATTCAAAACATTATAATTTGGATGGGTATGATAATGATGTATAATTGAATTAAATAATAAAGATAACATTATAATGATTATATATATATAATATATCATCAAATTATATATTATTTTAATATCAAAATAATGATATTGTCGATCGTTTGTATGTTCGGACTACAGTCTCCACGAACGTGGTGAGATTCATTCCCCATAGTATCCATTAAAGTCTAATTGTCATTTGATGATTAAAAATAATTTTTAAGGACTTTATTTCATTATGGATAGTAATAAGATACAACCTATCCATAACAAACAAGGCTTATGTAAGAAACACATGAAAGAAAACGAGTAAGGTAACACCTGAAACTACGATAATACTAAGATATTATTAATAAAGAAATGGTAAAAGATCATATATGATATCATATTAATGTATATGATTATTTTAAAATTTAATAACAATAATCTCACCACTATACAGGAGTTTAACCTACCCTTGACCACAGAAAATTACATGGTAAGGGTTAATTTCACAATCTCTTTATTATCCGAGGTTGTTTTTACGTAACTATCTACTGGGACATCTTTATCATCCACATTCATGTTTCTTAAAAATGTATTTCAAAAAATTATTATTATTATTTGATAGACTATGGGTTAATGTCAATTATAACCTTTTTTGACTTTTTATAAGTTTTTTATAAAGGAATATTTCCGTCGTTTTCCAAAAAAGGTCTCTTTTTAACCTTTTCGACATAATTAAGGTAAGAATGTCCTTTTTAACTTATACAGTGGGTGAATCTATTTTCTGTCGTTATAAAATCATCAAACCTTACCTTACAAGATTATAAGAATACTTTCAAATTAATTGTTTCCTTTTATAATTATGTGTCTTTTAAAAGAATAAAAAAAGAGATATTTCTCTCAAATAGTTTTGTTTTCATCTATGTCAACATCCTTTGATGGATTTTAAGCTTATTGGAAGTTAATTTATTATGATACAAATCCTTCATATTTTATTGAAGGTTATCTGATATGTTTGACTGTGGATGTGTTATTTTTATACCATTTATGGTTTTTGGAGAACGTATTGACATTTTGTATGCTATTTTTAATACGAATGTTTATGTTATTTTTAAACATATTCATATGAGGAATGAATTAGACTAAATAAGTGACGGGTGGATCCCACTATAGCTTCTCAATGAATCGGTTGGTCTCATGAGATAAAATAGTGTCTTGGAAAAAGGCCTTGACAAAATCATATTTGTAGTCTTGGCACAAGGCCTTGACTATGTGGTTATGATAGTCTGGAATTATGCATTCCATCATTATGAAAGTGGTTATTGATATTGCATGTGATTATTCTATTAGTATAATATCAATGTCAATATGTAAATTGCATTATTTCATTTTATTTCTTCAATATTATGCTGAATTTCATGTTTATAAGGCATTTGTTTTAGTTATAAATTTCCTTAAATGTTTATTCTTATTAATGAAAGATTACTCTATATTATTAACCTTACTGAGCATCTGAGGTCACCGTTTTCTATGTTTTATTTTTTCCAGGATGTGGAGAAGTAATTTATGAATGACCTATAGGGATAATATGAGTGTATATGAATGTGGTCTATGGAGAGAAGATGATGTTTTGGTTTTTCACTTTTTGATGTAATGTAAACTTTATGAATGTATCCAGTGATTACAAGGATACTAAAATAATTGGTATTTCGAGACTTGGTATTTTGGGATCATGCCAATGTTATGTAATAATGCACCGACTCTGGGTAACTGTTTTCAGGGAATTACAATGTTTAGTATGGATGAATTTTATATCTAAGAGGCCCATTTTTTAAATTTGGTACCAGGGCTTGTACATGTCATAAATTAAAACACAATCCCTGGTTTGAGATGTATGACCCATAATGTTGAAGTTGTACTATAATGGGTGGGGGTGAATGTAGCACCCCCGAATGATAAAGGGTTAAATGAAAAATTGATATGACATCTTTCATCAATTTTCAACATCATTTTTTCTATCCAACCTCATTAGACCTGCATAGTTAATCATTCTTGTCCTAGAGTAGTGGTCATGATGGGTGACCTTCTCAGATGTTTCCCAGGGTGTCTGTGAGTAAGGACAAAGCACAGTAGAAAGAACATGTGTTGGCCTGTGGGGACAGTCATTTGTCATATGACACTTTTAGGCATGTCGGTGGGCTCTAGGGTGGGGACCTGGGTCTGGGGGGAAACATGGGGTAATGAACGAGCCATGACCTGATGACCATGTTAAGGTGGGGTGTCAATGCTGTCAGGGGTTGTTGCTGTTAAAAATAGGTCATGAAAATAGTTAACATTTCATATTAATATAACCCATGGAAAATAAAATTGATTTCTAAATAATCCATTTATCATAATCATTGATCATCTATAGAAAGAATAAGGATGGTATCATTTGATCATATCCCTAATAAATGTTAATTAACATTAAACGATGTCATCATATATGAGAAGTATATATTAAAAATATCGAAAATATTTATTGAGGATCATTCCCTCATCACAATGTATTTAATTTGTTTTAAAAGAATTACAACATATTAATTAAAAGAATAATTTGAAAAAATATTGGATTATTATAAAAACAAGCATCAAATCATTGTGAGTTAATGATAGATTTATGTGTTGTTCATGTTGTGTATGTTTAAACAATGATTCGTTTTACATTTTTGGAAAAAATTTAAAAAGAACTCACTGGATAAATGAAATAAAGAATTAATTTTTTAAAAAATTAAAAATTAAATAATGGGTAGAATCAAATGAAAATTATGAATGTTTTATAATATTTTTCAATACATGTACATTGATGAAAATGATTCTCGATTAATGATGGAATAGTAGCAGTTTTCATAATTATTATTTATAAATTTTTTAGTACAAAATAGAAAAAAATGATAATATTAATTGAAAAGTAAACGAATAACCATATTATAATAAAATTGAAGTGTTTTATTATATAATAATCATTTATTTTCTGTTAACTGAAATTCAGACATAAACAGTTCTAAAATAAATTTAGAATGTAGAAGAAATCTTTAACCACTTTGGTAACCATCCAATCCATACATAAAAAAAGATAAGCTTATATACATATATATTTAAATATAAATAATTTTCATGAGGATCATCTTGACATACATTAATTAGAATTATATATGCTACATAAAATATGAAAGTGGTGAATATAGAATGTGTCTCGCAGAGGAAAAAGATTGAGGAAATTTTTGTCCTCGAGTTCAGCATTCTTTGAAAGAAAATTATACTAATATATATTAATTTTTAATTAAATAATTACATAATCGGGAAATTAAAATCAATATAATATCATATATTATCGAGAAATATATTTTTTAAAAACTATTTATATTAACTCATTATTAAAATCATTGTTTTCCGTTTTTCACTCTTCTGTTTTTCATTATATGATTGGTTCAGTAGGTAATTTCCTTACACTAGGATAATAAATTCATAATATTAATAATAATTATTAATATATAAATATGAGATATATTTATTATATATATATATATTCATAAAAAAATTTAATATATAGAAAAAATATTGACACCATTCATGGAGAGGGTATACCATACATACACAAGAACAACGATATCAATTTTTTAAAGATGGAATAAAATAGATGTAAATTATAAATAGCACAGATATATATATATATATATAATCATCATTATATCATATATATCATAAATATCAATAAAATATTATCCTTTTCACCATCCATGTAAAATTTTAGTAATGAATGAATTACATCCCATCAGGTAGGTGGTAGACCACATGTACACATGAGTAACATTATCAATTTACAAGGGATGGGATGAAATTATATAATGGTTATTCGATCATCATTTTGTGACCTAATTATATTTAATATAAAAAATTAATTATTTTTACATTAGATAATATATATTTTTAATAGTTATATAAATAAATAAAATTGAAAACATTCAGTTAAGTGTTAAACCAATTTGTTAGTAAACACTAATTTTACTGCACCATTAACCTTAAAAGGATGGTCTTTTGTTATGATTAGAAGTTTTCATATGTTGTAAAGTGATCAATGAATGTATTAAGGTGTATATTTTCTAACACATAAATATTATAATGGTTTAGGAATAATGGATTATAACTTCACTTTTATAAGAGATGGGTGAGTTACTATTTGAAATACTTTATAAAATTAAATTAATATAAATTAATTTTTAAAATAACGTGATTTTAAAATTATATATTATAAATTATTAGTGATAATAAGTTTATATAAAATTATTAAAATATTTTTGACATGTTTAGGTGATGTATTCAAATTTATAACATTCGTTAAACCCCGATGTTTACCATTTTGACAATTACCACAATACTATAGTTTTCTACACATTATGGATAAATGATACTTCCTTAAAAGGAAAAGCATCCCATAAATGGAACATGATTGACATTCCCAACCATATACTAATAAATAGAAAATATATGAAACTTTTAAAGATTTTAAATCTATAAAAAAGCATTATTTAACAAAATATACAATTAAATTGATTTTTATTAATATTAAAAAATTTAGACATCAAAGGAAACATGATTAAAATGTATTTCAAAAATAAACTATTAAAACATTCTTATTATAATATATTTATATAAAAAATTCAGTGACTAAAATAATTAAACCAATTGGTATTACATTAAATATTTTTAAACCATTTTTTATTATTCTATTATTTAAATAAATACTTTATTGATGTTTCATAAGAATTTACGGTAAATTTTCAATCCAAAAATAAATAATAAATAAAAAAAAATCGCCCAATATTTGAATATAAAATTTTATAGGGTAGAAATAAACTATACCAATTACATTTGAGAATTTCTTCGATAAATTTTATGAATAATATATTAATTAAACAATTTAAAAATATTTTATCCTTGACCATGATAACATAAATTTTTACTTTAATTAGATAATTATATGACCGAAAATAAATTATTTAATATACATAAATTAAGAAATAATGATTCCAAATTTGAAAGTGATTTTATCAAATATAAATTTTATTAGTGGTATAAATTGTGATTAATATATGGAAAAATACAAATGGTAAATTATTTTTATGAAAATGCGTAATTTTAGAGGAAAAAAAATTTAACCATGATATAATTTAAATATATTTTTTTAAATGATTTTATTGGTCATGTAATAAATAAAATAATGATTTTATAAATTTTTAATAATTAAAAAATTAATGTAATCATTAAAAAATTCCATTATGTAGAAAATCCGAAAATTGTTTTAAAATTTGAATAGAATGAAAATTAATTATTCTTCAATCATGTGTTCCCAAATTCAAAATAATAATTTAATATAAATTATTTATGTAATTATGAATATATTTTAAATTAAACTGCTCATAATGTTAGATAAATTCTTTTATTAATGATATTTTAATGTCTCACACCTATTTTGGACATAATTATACCTTTTTAAGTATGTGAATAACACTTACTATGGTTATTTTTAATAATGACTATATATTTTATTGACTATAGTAATGTATATGAATTATTATGATTCAAAATATATATTACATTTAATTAAATTCAATTCACATATTTGAATGTTTTAAATTTTATATCGAACCTCCAAAAGTAATTAAAATAAAATTCTAGTAAAAAATTAATATCTTATGAATATAAAGTATTTACAAAAAAATTATATATTTTTATTAAAATTAAGTAATTGAATTTTTCATAATATAAATGAATTAATTTTACATTTAAATAATTTTTTTAAAATATTCTTTCTAAATTATTCAATCAAATATAAAATTTTCTATTAAATTCTATATTTTTCACTATTACATGTAAATTCTCTCCATTTAGAAAAACAAAATAACCCTAAGATAATTTTGACATGGTAATTTCAAAAACAATGTGAGTTTTTTTCAATCAATATTCAACATGTAATAGAAATTAATAATAATTTTCTTGCAATAAAATGCTATAAAAATAATTTTGGAAGAATATTCATTTTTATTAAAAAATGAAATAAATAAAAATTGCATTCTTATTTTCAAATAAATAATCTGATAAATTATATTCATTATGAATAATATAAATATATATAATGTGGAGGTTACATATATCTATTCCATCAAATTCAACAGCTATGTAAAATTTTAATAATTAATATTTTTACAATACATCTAAATTCACATAAATATCAATGATTGATGTTATGAAAGAAATAAAGAATAATTTTTATTTAAATACATTTTTAGAGTTCAACTTTCAATTTTAATAGGAATTATTTTGGATTTTTATTCAACTTCAACATTTGATGAGATAGTTAAGGGATCACTCTAAGTAGTTAGAGCTCATGTAGAGTAGGTTATGTATTTATTTTTTGTTATTTTTATTTTTATTTTTCCTCAACATGTATATGTTTTGGATATTAATAAGGGACACCACTATAGGTGGTCTACTAAGTTAAAACACACACCCTATATAGTCCATATAGGTCATGTATGAGGCTTATGTATCATATAACATGTAAGGGTAAATGGTAGATAGTAGGGACCTAATAAGGACGTGATCGTAGATGGTGTATGATTTGAATAACATGATTCCATGGAGGTATAGGTAGCACCTCAGGAATGATATGATTAATATTGTATCCATTTTTTGTATTTATGTGATGAGTCCATTGTGATATTATTTGTTTTTTTATTTAATTTGTATTCTCCTGAACCTTGTTTTATCATGTTATATTCAATGATATATATTACTCTATATTTATGATGGTATTTGAATTTTATTTTATTGCAATTTATAATCAGACAGTACAATACTCCCTCTATTTTCTCATAGACCATCAATTATAATAGGAAAGCATTATTGAATGAGGAGGTTCACCTAACATCAAGTAAGTATATCATCTTTGTAATAAGGATTGAGATGGCGATGGGTGTTGCAATTTCTTATCAGAGCATGGATGATGAGATGTGGTATTAAAATATGGTTTTTCTAATGTGGTAGTTGAGTTTTATTATTCGGGTTTTGGTAAGTAAGAGGACTAGGAATGTATATGAATGTGGTATAAATTTCATTCATTGTTTATAGATTACATAGCTATAATCTGAAATCTAGATTACTATGGTAACATGTATTTTTGTGTTGGTATTCATGGATATAATTTGTTTAATCATTTTGTGAATTTTTCTTTTTTCTATTGATTTATGGTTTTATACTCTTTGAAAAATGAGGAATGAGTTGATAATAATTCATCATGATAAGAACCTATGAATCCCAATAAATTTTTGTGTTAATTGTTAATGATGGTTGATTTTGTAGTGGAAAAAATGGTTTTGGTTATTTTCAGTGTCACCACCATGAGAAATGGTATATTCTAGAATAGTCTCTAGGTGTAATTCTAATCAACCTATAGAATATGGGTAGTGTTGTTGGTATTGAAAAATGGGATTGACCATTAAAAAATTCTCCAACAACCTATATAGTGTTACCCAAATAACTTATCTGCATTATTGTACTCAGTCATTCTATGCATGTGATTATTAGTGTGAATAAATTTTAAAATATATAGTTTGTTTGTTGTGTGTCATAGATGCACATTACTTGGTTAGGTGGAGTCGTGAAGTTTGATTTTATATACATAGGAGTGTTAGCAAAGTGTAAGGGTTATTGGGATGCATTTCCTATTACAACATCCCCTATATGAGATATCTGGACATTTATATCAATATTGGTCATGCTATTTGGATCGTATTATGATTTTACTTATACATCATCTATCGAAGTGTTATTCTTTAGGATACTTGGTACTACCAAGGAATGAGAAACATAAGTACGCTATGGTAGGGGTGAGAATAACCTCAAAACGAGGTGCTGAGTTTGGTACCTTAGAAATATTGACATGAGATATTTGGGAAGAGGTTGGATTATAATCACAATGATAAATTAGTACATGTTTTCTAATATTTTCATTAGAGAGTTTGGTGATATTAACAAACCATGTATTATTCTACATGATATTTTAAATCACATCATAATGATTTTTTAGGAGAACGTTTCTCTATATGAAACAGATAATTAGATAGAGTCTGTATAGGTGATATTTGATTAGATTGTGATTCCACTATACTATACAATGTATATTTCTACATATAGACTTATATGTAATATGAAACAAATGTGAGATGGTAGGTACATGTTTGATTGAATGACGTGTTGGAATGTGCGGACATTGTGGTGATGTTCTTCGACTAGTTCATTCCCAAAGAGTTGAATGTGGAGTTGGTGCATTGATTTATTTCTCTAGTATTGTGATATAATTAATTCATGTATCATGCTACGAAATTTTAATTATATTTTATGTTATTCGAAGATTTTAGTGGGGGTTGAGGTCACCAAATGTGAATTTATTTAATTAATATTTATGATATACTCAAGAAGATTAGGTAAAAATATAGATGTTGATATAGTTCCTATAGGTGGTAAACCATTCCAGTACATTAGTTTGAAAAATGGATGATGGGACTGTTCTGATACAGGCATTAGTACAAATTTTACTTAAATTGGAGCTCCATGAAGCTGACACTAGGTTTATCAATAGTCCCGACATGGTAGTTTGGGTAGACTTTTGATGAATCCACTATGATATTGATCATTAGTATGACGATATTAGTTTTTTTGATTGGTAATGACCAATGCTAATGTGATTGAATGTATTATTAGTGTATGATTTTTCATAGTATATTTGGAGAGGATTTTAAAGGGTTTTTAGAGTTATATGAGGTTCATGGATTAGCAAAAACTCAGGCCACAAATATACGATTGAGAGAGGTACTGGTAGCTACAAACTAGTATATGATTTCATGTGAGTGATATGGTAGTGTATTTGATACTCAGTATTGGATAAAATGATACAGTGAAATTATGACTCCATAGTAAAGTCATGCAATGGGTAATAAGAAATTGTTTTTCTTACTTGTGATAGATTTAACATATATTTAGTAGTCTATGAGATATTGTCTATTTGATGTATGTTATGTGTGTTTGAATAAGGACTAATATGGAAGATACTAGTGAATGGGGTGTGTATGTGATAAATGGATTAATTATGTGTTGGTTATTATATAAGAATTATATATGATAATGAAAAATGTGGGACTCCATATCATCAGGTATAATGTGGGTATCAAGCATGATATAAGATGAATGTTTCAATTACGAGTTGTGTTAGAGAAATGTGGGAATCAAGGATTGTGTAGTATGATAATGGAAATTTTTATGATGTGAGAATGTGATAGATGATTACTAGAGGTTATATATAGATAGATTGTGTTTATGGGTTAAATGGGGTTCAATTATCAATATTGTGAATTAAATTAAATATATCATGTATTGGTAGGTGATTAATATGGTGGGAAGAATCCAAGGAATAAATTGGACAATCATAATTGGTTAACTTTGGTGACAGTGGATTGGATAGATTCATTTAGAAAATTCATGATATTTTAATAAGGGGATGATGAAAATTACTAGGACTTAGTAATATTTGACAAGTATGGGGTTAGAATATCTTAATGAAATCCATTGTATGGTAGAGAAGTTCTATGGTATGTGGTATTGTAAATAGTGATTTAGGTCACACGTTAGGTTGGTATAGTGTGTTTAGACTCTTCAATGGTGTAAAGAAAAAATATTTTGTTATAATTTAGTTGTTTTATATTTTTTTAAATATGTTAGTTATTGTTTTAGTTATTCTTTAGAGTGTTATTATGTAATTTATTTTCTGGATGTATTTTTAGATTATTTTGATATTTTTTTTATGTGACAACAATATTTTTTCTAATAATTTGTTATGTCTTAATCAAATTTATATTACGCATCATAAGTGAAAAAAATGTTAAGAATGAAAAAATGGATAATTAATTGAAAGTATCATATATTAAAGTATAGGTTTATAAAATTGTTAATTATTAGATACATAATATTTTCGAATTCCAGTCATAAATAATTCATTTATTTGGAAATTATTATATGTTTAAACCATTAACATCTCAGTGGAGGTGGAAAGTTGTATTATTTTTGTTTTTTAATGAATTATTTGGTAACCACATGTCTGTAAATTATATTACAAATGAGTAAAAATATATTACATATAGGTTTTTGAGTTATGTAAAAAACATATATTCACTGGATAATATATGACATCATCATTTATATATATCTCAAAAAAAAATTTCATATAAAGAGAGAAACCATAAAAATGAAAATTATGTAACACCTATCTTTAGAAATTTATTTATAAGAGATTTCAAAAATGATATTATATTTCATAGGAAAAATATTTAATGAAATGAATTTATGTGGATGTATATATATAATGTAATGAGTAGTTATATTGTGCAAATAATTTTGTGTAAGGTAAATATCTGACATTGGGAAGAAAAACATAAATATTAAAAAAAATATCCAATGTAATGGGTAATTCAAGAAGGATTAAATATTACTTATGTATAATATGTTAAGAATATATATTTTCCTAAATAAAAAACCTCAATAAGAATAAAAAAATATTACATATGATATTTGTAATGTATTTTTTGATTACAAAATCGAGAAACTATGGACACTTGTAGTGATATTTACTATTTTTATAAACATATAATGTATGCATCTCTACGGGATGAAACATATGTTTTTGTGTTTTATAAAATTGCATTTTTCATTTAATTTATATATTTATGAAAATAATTTAAAAAATGATTACTTATGTTGGAAATCAAATCTGAAAATTAATTTATTGAATTTTATTACAGTAACTCGTGGATAATATAAGGGAAATCTCTCTTTTTATTCTTCATTTCACGTTGGATGAACATTACTATTTCTTTTTGATTCATCATTCTTATTATTATTGGCGTAGTCATGGGTTATCATAACAGTTTATGTTTGAATGTTATCTTTTATTATCACCATTATCTTTATATTTAATAAAACCCAATATTTAATTAATTTTTTTGTTCAATTTTTTTTGATTATTCAAATTTAAGTAGAACATACAATAAATTCATGTTATGTGGATTCCCTTATAATCTAGGTTGTGGGAACATAAATATTTCTAGAATCATTAATGTATTATTATATTTTAATATATAGTCATCATTAGTGTAGTCTATGAATGATCAGGATTTGATTGACATAAAAATAAATTATTCAAAAAATATTTTGATATTTGGAATCAAATGAAATTGTTGAATATGAAATGGTATTTATTTCATTCCCGAATTTTTTGATTCTGTAAAACAATTTTTTTTGTTAGGTGGTAGTTCATGAGTATTTATTTTTAATGTGATTCCAAGTATATTTTTTTTGACTACCATATAATATAATGGGTTTTGAGGATCAGTAAACATGGGGTTGTGAGTTTAATGATATTCTGTGGATACAGTTTACAACTATTATAGGTCGAAATGAAGGATCATAAAAAAATTAAGAGGTTGTTTGAGAAGATGCTCTTAATGGGTGTTGAGTCCATTGGGACTGTGTGAATAGATGATAGGATCCATGTGGTGGTTTGGTCCAGTCCATGTCAATGAAATCATATATCGTTTAATATGTGGATGATATATGGCATTGACTATAATTTTGAAGATGAGATAAACCATAATGGCAGCAGTTATTGTTGTAAGGGTCCACTAAATGGGAGTTAGTTGATCAACATTTTTAAGGGGTTTGATGAGCTGAATTTTGTAAAGTATGGGAAGAACTTTTTCGAGGCTTCAGTTATGTTGAGGCAACAATAGAATATTTCATGGAAGTACATGTGAAATGTGATTTGAATTTTGAAAATTCTATTGCGGAATCATTAAATTCAGGGGATAAATATTTCATGTGACATGAAATTTGATGGATGGTTCCGAGAACATTCTGTATGATTGAATTAGAATATAGCGTTCGAATTTCATACTAGTAGATGTAGGTAAAGGCTCAAGAAATGTTTTTGGGGAAAGAGTAGAGTGGATTGGGTATTTTTTAACTATTCATTAATATTTATCATGAATGGTTATATAATATTTATACTAGTTTGGGGAAGCATTGTTAGTGTCCTATTGGGTTCACACAGACACCCTACATTGTATCACTAGGAAGTGTGTTGACATTATTTCTCTTGTAATATCTAATTCTAAAGGATAAGTATAAAAACAAGGAGTTATGAGGGAACATATGGTTAATTAGTTGAAATTCATGGTTTATAGACTATACAAGTGGTTCCTCGCTATCAGGATAATGGATATTTTGATTAGTTTTTTGTATAGGTATATCTGGTAGACTGATTGAAATATTTTTTAACTTTGACATGTCAGGCCTTGCTGAAATTGTTGTATCATGACAAATTTTATAACATCTATATTTATATCTCTTTTTATATATAATCAAATAATTTTATAGTTTTATTTATAAAATTAGTGTATAGTCATCCCACTATCACATCATTGAACCATGATACTATTTAGAAACCATTGACATAGAGGGTGGTTCACAGAAGGTCCATTGAAAATCCGGTCTAGTTATCGTTGGGTGATTAGTGAGAGGGAGATATAACTAACATGAAAACATATGTCCTAGATAATGTGAAATTTTAAAATTAATTTAATAAACTCAATAAAAATTATTCAAACAAGTTATAACTAGGATTGGAATGTCAAATGAATCACTAGACGACATTGTGTATCCTATTTTGACCACCTACACACCTTGTTGCACCCTTTATCATCCCTTATATTCATAGGGTGCTAAAAAAAGTTCAATAACCCAATTATAGATTTCACACCACAATTAACCTTACATGGTTAAAAGTCACAACACATTATCCAACAATTGGATGTGTCACAATATATTTACCTTAATGGATGTCCGAACTTAACAACCAATTATACATATGGTAGTCAGGCCCGAATGGCCCGAAGGCCTTCTTATTATTTTCTTATATATAATCCCTCATTTAAGGGTTGAAGGGGAACCCGTACATGACCCTTAGGCCTATGGCACAAGGCCAAACATGACCCACATTACATGAACCAAAGGCCCAGAGGCATACCATGCCCATTACATGACCCGTAGGCACAACCCACTTGAACTGCCCTCCCCAGTGTCTTGAATCATTGATCTCCTAAGATCCCCACTTTGAATTGATGATCGGCTAGCATTTCCCCATACAAAGTTTCATGGTGCCTGGTCCCGATGGCGGTTTCCATACCCTCTCATTCTTCCAATCTGGTTAGCTCTGCATCTGGTGGCTGCTACTCCTGTTGTTCTGACCCTCTTCTCGGGCATGTTCTGTGTGAACTGGGCTACTCCATGGTCTACATAACCCGAAGGCCCTATGACCCAAAGGCCTTTGATGACACGAAGGCCCTGAAGACCCGTAGGCCCAAACCGGTGGCCCAAAGGCCCAAATCGGGTGAATTGTTCTGGCTGCTACACTAACAAACAGTGACTGCTACAGTATCCGAAAATTCACCTCCACCTAGTTTTGAACCCATGTCTCTTGGAAGTCAGATAACACGACATGGCCCCACTAATAAATCTATGTGACAACCATTGGAAGAGTAATATATCCATAATATATGTTAAAAATATAATAATATCACTATATAACATCTCAAATATCATAATTTCCTATTTTTATTTCATGAAACAAAATTTGTTAATGGTCTAATACATGATCTTCATATTCCTGAAAACTATTTATCTAACATATATAAGTGGAACTATATGAAATATTTCACTCTTTTGGATTTATGGAAAGCCATAGATAAATAATTAGTTTACGTTTTTTATAACTGCTTAAAATATAAATAAATGTGAAATTTTATTTTTTAAAAATAATTACCAAACTGCAATAGTTGTTTTTTTAAAAACTAATTAAAATTCATGATAATAAATAATTGATTAAAATTTTCATTATAATATAAAAATTAATAAATAATACTTATATAATATGTGTTATTTAAAATTTATAATATATTATTTATAATAATTTATTCCTAGAGATTACATTCATGATGATGTGATGGTGTTGAAATTGTAGTAGTCTTCCAAATTTTAGTGATTTATATTTATAATGTGTCTTATATGAATAGGATTTCCATGGATTGGTTAATCCTTGAAACCTCCTTTAGGTTAATTATATTGTTTGGATTTTGATTGAATTCCTGGATTATCATTAGTGGATAGGGATATTCATTATAGTGGTATGTTCAAGGTTAATAAGCTTGTCTGTGTGTTCATTAAGAGATTTATTTGTTTGTATATATATATATATTTAAATTTATTTATATATCTATATGTATTTTTATATAAATCTATCTATGAGTATATATATATATTTAATATTAATTATATATTTTTATATTTGTGTGTGTCCATTTATATATATTTATGTAAATGAATTTATATTCATATACATATATATATATATATATATTTATATATAGGTATGTATCTTTATGTATGTATATATATGTTTATATGTATATATATACTTATATATATTTATATATATTATGTGGCTGTATATATTTACATATATATTTATATTTTTGAATGTTCATGTATTTATATGTATATATATTTATATTAATATTCAATTATATATATGTATATATATATTTATTAATGTCTATGAATAGATATATATATATATATATATATATATATTTATATATATAAGGCCCAACCTTAAAACCTTATATAATCATGAGTTCAATCCTTAATTCACATAGAGGATCATTTCAGGTTTATAGTTTTACTGAAATAGGACATTACTATTACATAACTACATGAAAATTACATATAGAAAGTACTAATCAGTATCCAATTTTTCATAAAATAAAAACTCTTAAAAATAAAAATGTATATTTCCATGTTTTTGACATAATGGAATTTCCATGATCCCATCCAAGACCATATTCCACTGTATTCCCTGTGAAAAAAATTTCCAAAACATTGGATGGGAAAAAAATCTCAGTAAGGGACACACAAATAATGGAAGCTATTAGTTTTTCAAAACAACAAGTAAACCATTCATACTTTACCATAAGTTATACTTTTTACCTTTATGAAGTAGTAAATACTTTTCATCGAATAAAAGATCATTTTTACCCTTTTGTAACCCAACAATTAAATTAATAACCATTGAAAGCACACATAACACATACAGGTAAATTGGGAAATAAATTTACATAAATGGAATAACCATACAGTCAACTTCAACAAATATTACAAAATGGAATAGACATATGACCGACTTCTATACCCAATGAATTGGATGTTATAACATAAACAACCGTCCGAGTTAATCATGACACCAATCGTCATTTGGTTTATAACATAACCACCAATAAAATGTCTAAATACAATAATATAATCATAACAAATATTTAATCGAAGTTATAAAATTTCACTAATAACACTTCCACATTGAAATTACAATATATAATTTTAGGATATTGACATTATCAATGCTTACTCAAACCATTTTCAAAAACAATTAAAATATTAAATAAATGGATATTTGAATCAAAGTGACCCATACCCCTTTGAAGCTTTTAAATGAATTAATATTTGAAATCCTTAATGTCCATATAAATAAATTATAAAACCCATTTTGAAAACTTGCACATTAATGAGATTGATTTAGGAGAATAATTAATTTAAGCATTTATAACCAAAAAATTACTATAACACCCATAGAAAGAACACATAACATATATAGGTAACTTGGGACATAAATGTTCATAAATGGAATAATGATACAGTCAACTTCCACACATAAGACAAAATTGAATTTCCATTCGGATGCCTTCCAGACCCAATGTGTTTGATTTTATAAAGTAACCACCTTTCCTCGTTAATCACTGCACAACCCGTCATTTGGTTAATCACAAAACCACCCATCAAATGTTCAAATACCATTATAAAATAATAACACATAATATTTTGAAATTATAATAATTTCACTAATAACATTTCCACATTTCAATTAAAATATATAATTTCAAGATATAGACATTATAAATGATTAATGAAATCATTTTCAAAACCAATTAAAATATCTAATAAATTTATTTTTTAATCGAAGTAACCCATACCCCATTGAAGATTCTAAATGAATTAAAATTTTAAAACATAAATGAATTTATAAATAAATTCTAAAAACCATTTTGAAAACATGTACATTAATGAGAATGATTTAGGAGAATAAGTCATTAATGATTTTATAATGACGTTTTAGTTAAAGAGTCTTGTTATACTTGAGAAACACATGACTAAACATAATTGATCGATAGAATAAAAAACATATAATATTATGAGAATATGAATATTCATGATATAATATTTTAAAGGGTAATATATACACAATATAAATTTAAATTGGCACCTCAAAACAATGATGTATCAAGGGAATGTAAATTGAGACGAAATCCCTTCTAAAAACGTTATTATTAGATTAAGGATAACTCAATTACATAATTATGTATGAAAAATAAGGATAAAACAAAAATATATTTGGATATTATGTGTGACACAATCAGAGGTCATTCACACATATTTTTTACCCAACATAATAAATTAGTTGATGATTAACTCAAAGAGTTCCAATTGGGTTAAGAAGGTCACTTAATGAAATTCGACAACCTATTGGTGTCAATTTAGAATTAAGAAAATGAGTTGATGGGAGAAAAAAAGAGTCTCTCAACACAAGGAAATAAAATATATATAAATAAGGATATATAATAACATATCCAAATATTTGAGAATTTTAAAAATATCATAAATGAATTCATTGACTAGAATTGGAGGGTGAAAGGTTCCCTTACCGATTTGTAACTTATCAAACATATGTCCCATTAAAGAAGGATTAAAAAAATGTAAATACCCATAAATTAAATTATATTACCTAAAGCATACAATAATGGGCACTACAGAAACAACATAAAAGGAAATAGTATCCAATATTGCATGAATCTCATGTGAATAGATTGTTAGATAAAACCCCCTAACCCTGTTGTAATCAATCTTATCGTAGGTAAAAACCTAACAATAATAAATTTAATCCTAGAATACCATGAATAAAACTAATATCATGATAATATAAATCAAATGGTAATACAAAATACAACACAGGCAATAAATATGTTATGATCAATGGAAATCTCATAAAATTACAAGTGAGGTAAGAAACCCCTTTAACTCAAGTCTAACTTGTCTTTTATGTTCATTAATCTCATGAATAATAAAATTAAGTTAATTTATACTTGATTCATATAGTTTTTCAAGTTTATTATTCCTTTTATATCACTTATTACAATTTTATAAACATTACAATGTTATTTATGTTAATAACGGTCGTTTGGTCGATATTTGTTACTTGAGTCAAAAATGAACTTTTTATAATTACATGTTGTCCATGTGATCAGAATTCCATTACCTCGAAATTTATATTAAATATTTATATATCATATATTACATATATATTCTGTATATATATGTATTTATAATAGTATATAACGTTTGGAGATAAGAAATGAAATTCACCATTATTGCAGATGGTAAGCCATACGTACGCATAAACGCTACTTTCATTTCTATATCATATTTTAATGGACAGAAAACATAATGAATCATAGGTATATCCAAATTACAGTATTAAATAATATATAATTTTATGATCTTTAACCTTTATATGATCCACATATGGCATGAATGAGTCATATGGCTATGGCGGTGCGGTAGTCCGCACTTCTAAAATGAAATTATCGCATTTACCCATTATGGAATCAATAAATGTATTCCATAAAATAAAAATACATAATAATAATTAAAAAATAAAAATAATATATATCATATATAAATACAGTTCCATAATAATGGACACCATGAGATGTAGTGGACGATATTTGAACAATCAATGTTTCGTGAGACAGTAGTTCTCCGTCCACAGAAACAGAATGTTCCTATCCCATTAAATGATGTTTTGTATTTGTGTAGTCCGAATACATCTCATAAAAAAACTTAGTTTATTGATTATAATGTTTTTTTATAAAATAAATAATAAAACTTGTATACGTGTTTGGAGAAGTAAGATAAATGAAATGAACGTAAGAGAATATGTTAACATTAAATCGGGAATCTCCCTTTGGTTTGATCCAAAATGTATAGTGGATGTTCTATCTGTCTAAATAATAATTATAAGAAAAAGAGAGGTATGTTGGGAGATTAATTGGGATGTGGTTGGATGAGACAAGGGTCTTGAGAAGTGTGCGGAATGAGTTAGAATCAATGGATTATTATATGGGTACGGAGGGGCTCATTAGGTGTGTTTGAAAATAATAGTTTATTATATAATGATTTTTAGTTTCTAAAAGACCAAAACTCATTAATGTCAAAGATAAAATGACTCATGTTAGAAATAAAATAATACAATAAGAATTGGATATGTTTTGGATATTGATTAATTTTTTATTGTATTATTTATTTAAATCATTCATTAATGTGGTAAACACCACATCATTATTGTGTCATAAACAATTTTTTTATATAACGTGGAAAAATTATAAATAAAATAAAAGTATGAATGATATATTTTTAGATTTCTAATGAATTTCTAATTTCAAATATATCAATTATATAACCCCACATTAAAATTGATTTAGAAAAACAATACATGTTCATGATATTTTTATTATTACATTAAATAAAATGTTATTAATGTCATTATCATACCCATGTGGCTTTAAAAGGCCAAATGTCTCACCCCAGAATTTTCATGGTTAGAAATTAATAATCCAATAAGTTTAGGACAGGTGTTAAGGTAATTTTATATTATTATAATATTGTTTTTACCTTCAATTAACCTATTCATCTTTAACTGCGGTTAATAAACGTCAAAAGATACTATTCACTAAAAATTAACTTCAAATTATTCAACAAGATTTTACATACTGATAACAACCATGTATGTTTATTTTTTTATATTTAATTAAAAAAAGAGGTAAAATTTTATTTATTTGAAAATGTCAGTTTTTAACTTTTATTCAGTGTTTTCACAATTATTCAAAAATTGAATGTTTTCAGAAAAATACCATAAATTCATCTTAATATATATTTGATATTAATAATTCAAATAATATTCCTATATTAACATAAAAAAACATATAAGTTTAATTAGTTAATTTAAAATTAATTCTCCTGGTCAAAATAAAAGGCATGTTTTTAAGAAATAATAACTCTCAAAAGATTGACACTTGTTTTTGTCCAATTTCAATGTGAAATTATTTATAATGACCCACATTAGATTAAATGGTAAAAATATAATCTAATGAAAATTTAAATCCAAAAAAAAATCTAATCGTATAAATAAATTAGATTAAATGTTAGTTTGGAAATAAAATACATCATTTTTCTCTATTCATTAAAAAATTAATTTTATCAGAAAAATACCCAAAATTTACCGAAAGGAAATTTTGATGTCCTTATTCTAAAAAAGTTTTTTTTTCAAATAGAACATTTAAATGTGACCAAATGTAGACTTAATGAGTTTTCTCCACTGAAAGGTGATTAATCGACCTTTTAAAGAATATTAGTGTATTTTTGATTAAATTTATATTCATTGAAATTTTAATCCACTAGATTATATTGGTTAAAGGTAAAAACATTTAAAAATCATATATAATCATATTTTAGATATTTCAATTAATTCCTTCCAATAAAACTGCTTGGTGATAACTACCATTTAAATTAATAACATTATTATATTATTTGTGGGTATTACTCAATGTTGTGTGCAATGTATTTTTTCAACGAAATCCACTGTTGTGTATCAGGTATTCCATCGATCATATAATATCATTTAAAATAAATTTAATATTACATTTTAAAATATTAATAAATATGAAAAATGTCATATTCGTTATTTACCTGTGATGTTACAGTATATGTATACAAATATGTATTTTTTTATATATTTATATCCACATATATATAATTATAAATATTATTGTTTTTTATATATATCTATGTATATTTATTTACAATTAATGTATTTATATTTATAATTCATATCTATTTATATCTATTTAAGTATGTTTATATATATACATATATTATTTATATTAATGTGAATATATATATATATGTATTACATTGGTATATTTATGTGGTGGTGTGTGTAAACATACATATATTTTTAAATATTTATCGATATTATATATTTTAAAATAGTTGTGTTATATAGAATTATATTTAAAAATATATATATACATATGTAATTGTATATATATATATATATTTTTTAACATTTATATGAATTAATATTTATTTTTCTGTATTTTTAGTATGTATATATATAATATCTCAATATATACACACACAAAATAATATTCAAATAAACATATATTCACACCTAAAAACATATATACATATATTCAAATAAATATAAATAAATATAAGAATCACTGTGCCTATATTTAAATAAATTTTGTAAATTTATTTATATATATAAATAAAATTACACGTGATTATATTTATATAAAAATATCTTTAGTTATAGTTTTATGCATATATTTATCACTTATGAATAAATATATATTCCCCTCATATATAAGTGTGTGTGAGTGTATTTACATGTATTTACCTATTTATATATATGTATATTAATGTCTTCTCAGTCAACACATGAAGGGTTTAGGGTAGTGAGTGTGATAGAAGGGTATTAAATCGTCGTTGATTCAATTGAATGGTTGGTTATGAGGCCAGGTAGGTGATTAATATGATTGAGAATTCCAAAATAATGGAATCTTAAATCATAATTTGATAACTGGGGTGATTAGGGAAGAGGTAGATTTTCTCACTGTCATCTTGATATTTTTGGAAAGACATGATCAAAATTCACAGTTTTTTGTAATAGTTGGTTAGTAGGTGGCTAGGTTGTCACAAATACAATATATCATATGATGAATTGGTTCTAAGGTCTATTGTATTATAAGTAGTGATTCGGGTTTGACCATAGGTTGACCTTCTGTGTTTAGACACTTCAATGGTGTTAGGGGGGATTTTTTTTGTATTATTTCTGTTTTAGTATTATTTTTAAACTGTTTTTATTTGTGGGATGTTTTTTGGAGTGGCATTATGACATTTTAGGTCTGGAGATATTTATGGTTGATTTTCAATTTATTTTTGTTAAAATGAATTTTATAAAAATTGTCAATGTCATTAAAAAAATTATATTACGTATAACTATATGAAAATGTTTCATATTAAAATATGTATAATTCAAGGAATATATAGTATCTTAGAACTGGAATCATAATACTTACTCTGTACTGGATGCAGAAAATATTTTAATATAATGCACAACGAATTCCGGGTTTTAGAAGATCAACAATGGGTAAAATTATGAAAATTAGTGTAAATGTAATATTATATTATGTATGATTTTAAATATAATTGTAAAAACAAACTTATTTAAAATATAGAACAAATGAGTAAAAATATATTACAAATAAATTTTATAGATAATTAAAAAACATACATTCAAATAAAATATATAACTTATGGATTTATATATATTACATAGGTATTTTTATCTAAGATAAAATATGTACATATGAAAATTATTTATTCAATGGATGAGAATATTTATGTTGTAAATATTTTGTAAAAGGAAGGATAATACATAGGAAAAAGATTTTAAATAAAAAAATTTTCATAAAATGAAATAAATTACAGATAAAAGAGTTATATTATGCATAGAATTTATTCTATGAAAAATATATTATTTGTGGGGGGGGGGAAATACTTTTGAAAAAGATATCATATTAATTACATAATTATTTAAGGTTTTGTATAGAAAATATATTATACATATATTTTTTCATATTGTGAAACCATAAGAAGATAGAAAAATATCACATATGATATGTTTAATAAATTTGTTGAACATAAAATTGATAAAGTGTGGGACCTCACCATGATATAGATTATTTTAATAAAAATATAATGTATGGTCCTCTAGGGGATGATATAAACGATTTTAGTGTTCTCCAAATATTGATATTTTAGTTTATATATAGTTTTTTAATGCATTAAATGCTTATTTAACATGGAAATCTATAATAAAAGGGAATATTGGGTTTTTAATGAACATAACGCATGGTTAAGATTTCATAAATTTACCTTAATCTTCTGTCATTCATTATGATTGATAATCAATGTTTCATACCATATATTCATGGTAGTTTTTATAGTGTTAGTCATCGGTATAGAGAGTATCATGTGTGTGTATTTTATCCAATATTCTATCCATTGCCACTTATTTTAATAAATCTCTTAATTTCAATATTTTTTCCCATATTATGGTTAATTTTTTTATTGATGATGTACAAAATAGAAATTTATACAAATTTGAGTACTTTATAATCATTGTAGGTGGATATTATATATATGAAATGTTTTTAATGATTTATGCATGGGTAATAAATATTCATAGGTAGTGTTATCTATGTGTGACTGCGATTGGAACCACATGGGCTTTCATTTGTTAGTAATCGATAGAGAGGAGTTGCCTCACCTGAACAATGCTGGATATGATATGGTATGGGATTCATTACCATTGTTGTGTATTTAGCTCATGAAAACATATACATCATGTGAGTTATAGTGGTGATTCTTGAGATATGATGATTAATGTGATTCTATGAAAATATATAGCGTGTAACATATAATAACATTTGTGATATTGATCATCATATAGGGGGTGATGAGTTTTATGTTATAGTGTTGATGGTGCTTGTAATATCGCAATATTTTCTAGAGGTGTCTCCAGATGGTTTTCAAGTACACTTTTGACTTCTGTTGAGTACATTCCTTTTAAATTTTACATTGGGGTGTTTTTGGGTTAAAATTTGAGAAAAAAAATAAAGATGAATTTACATTATTAGAGAAGGGTCAGAGAAAATTTTGAGCAACGACACAACAAACTGTGCAACCATAAATATTTGTTATTTTAACGATAGGAGCATTGTTTGTCAAATGGTCCTCTCTCTAAAGATTAACATTACATTGCTAAAATAATAGGTGTGTGGTTTAGGTTAATAGTTAGGGAAAAATGTTCACCACTTCCGAACAAAGCTTGATGTTTTTTTATTGTTGCATGTTTTTTATTTTGTAAATACCATGAGCCCTTTAATGTCACCCAATTTAGCTCTCATTAAATAATAGGTTTTATTTCTGGATTTTGGAGCCATGCATTCTAGTTTCAAGTCTTACCGACCTCTTTTCTATTGAATTCTATTCCTGGAACAATGATCTTCCCCTCTCCAAGGAAGTGAATCCCATCACAGTTCTTTTATCATTCCTCTATCATTTTATTTATTTTCTTCAATAGAATTAATCCTTGGGTTAGGATATATAAAAATCTATTTGGTGAGATTATAATTTATATGATATTTATTTTATAAATTTTTATGGTTTTTAGATCTGTATATCAATTTACTTCGTTGTGGTGTTGAATTTTGGGGATTTCCATTTGTTGATTGTTCATAAAAAAATAGAGGTAGATGGAATATTATTCAAATAACTTTGTCGTGATTTAAATATTGATAATGTAATTGTATAATTTATAGAGTTCATTTATAAATTGAAATTACCAAATCTAATTATTTATTTTTGTAATTATTTAATTGTGAAATTGGGGGATTTGACAAAATACTGGTTGTGTGAAATTGGTATTGTTAATTGATAGATTAGTTATCTGTGTTTTAAATTTTGGGATTAAATATATTTAATTATTGAGTTACTTATTTAAATGCTAAAATGGGAATTTGGAATAATTAATAATTGAATTGATTATTGGATGATGATATTTTGAAATGAAAATTTAATTACGTAAGTAATTAATGGGATTCGTATAGTCAATTAATGGATGGATTAATTTAAAAAATAAATAGGTTACATTATTCGGTGAATTAATTAATGTGAAAAATATTAATAAATAATTATTCAATTAAATAATAAAAATTTATGTGACCAATTTATTTTTTAATTAATTGATGAACTTGGATTAATTAATTTCTGAATTCATTAATGGAAGATTGTTATGATTATTTTGGATAAGGTTATTAATGTAGATTAATCATGGATAATTTGATAATGTCAAATCATGTGATATTTAGTTACATGTAAAGATAAATTATGCGATAAACATTTGCGAGAGATATTCTTCAGTTTTTGAATCACATATTGATCAATTGTGTGATCAATTTTTATTGGATATGGTATAATAATTTAGGATAAGGTAAGAATAAAATATGTGATCAATGTTTGAGTGACATGGTATTCTACTTCTAATGATCGTAATGGAAATTTTTCTGATAAATGAGTTTAGGACGCAGTCTGTTTCATCTGAATATCGTAATGGGAAATAGGTTCATAAACATGTGTGGGACATGATATACTGCTTCTGAATCCCATGAGGTCTTATACATGATGTAGCTGACCTAAAGTATTTTCATTCCACTATCGTTCCAATTAGTTTTATTATAAATAAAATTAAAATAGACAATCAAAGGTAATTTTTAATGAATTTTAAATTGTTAATTTGAAATGGTTCAGACATTGGAATGGGATGAAGTGGGTATTGTGGATCTAGTTTTGTAAGAAACCTGGGGGTTTATGTTGTTAAATAATGATTTATTGATAATATAATAACTGTTTACCTATAAAATGTAATTATTTTTTACAACATAATATATTATATATATTGTATATATTTTTATACACTGTAGTTGATGGCCTTGGGATTTGTACTCATACCCTATATGTGATACATGATCAGTAATTGAATAGATTTCATATTTGTAGGATTGGATAAGGAAAAATTTCTTATGTTAGATCGGTGATTTTGGAATAGACCATGTATGATGGAACTAGATGTGGTTCAAGAAACACTTGGGAGTTTTCAAAATCAATACTTTTGGGTTTCATTTTTGACACATGGCATATTCATTAGAATTCCACATTTACAATTAAATTTGGATATTGTATGTCTATATTTGAGTCATGTTGTGATAATGTACTATTCCATTAATTGTTATACGTTATTCAGTTATTTTTTTCATATTTCAACTGGTGTGTTACTCTGATAAAAATTAGTACAACCTCCACATGGTTTTTATATTAAACCCTATAAGTTTTTTAGAATCCTCCTTCATATAGGGATGAGTGGATGAGGTCACATGGCGGTCTGAGTCAGGGCACCAGTGTGTGGAACCTAGGCCGGGACATTATAAATTGAGATTTGATCCATGTTTTATTTTCTTTTATATTTTATTAATGTTTCGAAATGGTAAAAATGAGATAAATATGAGTTGGTCCATGGACATGATCTCTTACATGGGAGTTGAAATCCCATGTATAGTGGAATACCCAAGTACCCATGTTGGGTTTTTTTGTTACAACTGAATGTTATTTAACATGGGGTGACCCAATTGTTTTTTGATATAATTATTGTTTAATTAATTTTCTTTTATTTTATTAGTTGTGACTAGTGTCCATGTTATGTACAAGAGTTGAGTATTCAGGCATCATTCTATAAACTCGGTATTATCTTGTTACATGCTTCATTATATGCAACCATCAGAAAAGAGTCATTATGTAAGATATTGATATTGAACTATTTTCCTTAATTTTATGAAATTTCCTTGAAAATAATATCTAAAATAGAATTTGGAAACTATAA
The DNA here is from genome assembly GCA_963277665.1 of Viscum album. Classification (NCBI taxonomy): domain Eukaryota; kingdom Viridiplantae; phylum Streptophyta; class Magnoliopsida; order Santalales; family Viscaceae; genus Viscum; species Viscum album. The sequence goes on from OY728159.1 coordinate 502,239,583, forward strand.
ATGATGATAATTGTTAATAAATTTGATTAAAATCGATTCTGAATAATGATAATTTGTTTACTATTGTTAACTAGGATTAGGTGTAGCATGGTTATGGAAAGTGATAACACCATGGTATTGTCCACATTATGAGGTTTGTGGAAAATATTTTCTTTGACATTTATTGATTTTCCACTTATATAAATGTTTAATTTTGATATATATGACCTATGTTGTGTATTTTTAATTGAATTTAGATACCTCCATAATGATGCTTTTTGAGAGGATGGCATGAGTATACAGATAGAGATCCTCCACCATTAGTAGATCATGAGGCATTGATAATTCTGATTGAGGATGTATCGGAGATGTTTAGAGTGAATAGCACTCGCTTCATGCAATTCAAGAACATGGACCCAGTTTGGGTTATTAAAATAATGTTAGATCTGAAGAGGGAGTTTCTATTACTACACCCACAAATATTTATTTTATATGGTGTAATTATGGGCTTCCTTTAGTGTATTGATTTTTTCTAGAATGTACTTTACCATTTAGGGAATACAACAAAGAAGTGGGTAAATTGGGTTTCGAAACTGATATTAAAATTGGTGTAGCTCTTATTGATGTTCAGACACTAACTAGATGGATATAAGATATTTAATAGATAGAATATTATAATAATTTCCTCGAGAACATCTCTCTATAGATAATGAGGCAATAAGAAGTAGATGAGTTCATGATATTGACTCTAGTGAGTTTGATTGTGTAGGATTATGCTGGATGATTTAAAAACATGAATCGTTTTTCTCCATCACTTGAAACAGATGAATCAACTTAAAAATTGTTTTTTGTATGGGCATAATCATAAAATTAATTACCATTTAAACATCTTTGTATTGTTTATGTTTCCAAATTTGACGAATTGATCTCTCATAACTAATAGAAGCCTAAAGGATTCGTATAATGGATGACATTTAAGTTATTTTACACATCATAAAGGTAATTATTTTTAAATTTGAGGATTTTTTATGAGAATTTATCCCATTATATTGGATAAATGAGTAGCATGGGGAAGGTTCGGCTCCACAGTACCATACCCATGTGGATTCCCACTCTGGTGGTAAAAAGGGACATTTATAGAAACATTTTTAGTAGACCACAAGTGGAGTTCCAATGCAACATAATGAAGAGAAATCAACACATGTTTTGTAAGAACACATGAAAGATGGTTTATGATGGAGGAGATAAATAAAACTATAGTTTGGAAAAGGAGTGTTCTGCATAATATTTGTTTTGTAGATGGAGTTCTACTAGCTGTGGTGGTTGAGGTAGTGGATGTGGTACACCTTTGAAATAGATCCTATATCATCGGATTGGTGTATCTCAAGGGAGTTAGGCATAATTACATGGGAATGGGGTAGGATAGTTACATACAGTGAAACCAACAGATTTGGATAGAATGGTTTATCAATCAATAGTTCAAGATAATGTTCCTATATATTATAAAATATCTAGTACTTTATTATATATTGATGACACTCATTCCTTTATTTCTATACAAATTTTGAATGGGTAGAGCATGGTAGTGGAGTTCATGAGTTGGGAGTTAACTATATATAGATTGTTGGTAGCACGGTAGAGATACTTCTATTTGACCAAAGAATTTTCTTTTGATATCAGGGGTATTAATTTCTCTGGGATCTCTAAATTTAGTATATGATAGGCATCAAAAAAATTTAGGTATGGACTTTCTAGTCGCATACCAAGATAACAAATTTTTTTAATAGAGGAGAGTGTCATTTATATCTCATAAGAGTGAGAATTATAGTCATTGGGGAGAGTGGGATCACCAATTGTACCGAGTATGTCCAATTACTCAACAACCTTAACATCTAACAGCCCAGGTTTCTAGTTTTATACTAGATGGATGAGATTTAAAGAAAGGTGAATTTCCACTATCAGTGAATCAGTTTTAGGATTATTTTACAAAATAATTCTCAGGGATTCCTCATGATAGATATGATGAATATATTATTGATATCAGGCTAGGGGCTGAGATAGATTCTATTACACCATATATAATAGCACAAATAGATATCATGTGCAGAAGACTGAAGTGGATAAGGTTTATGATAAATGTTTTAACCAACTTAGTATGTTGCCTTGGTGTTCACTATTGTTTTTTTAAGAAGGCTGTCAAGACTCCAACTATATTTGTTAACTGCGGGATGATGAACTTGATGAATGTTAGGAACCAATATCAAAATCTGTGTTTCGATGTTATCTTTGACCAGGGGAGGGGTCACAAGTCTTCTAAAACGTTGAATTAATACCAGAGTATCCACACCTGAGAGTTCAAACCTCAGATATAGCGAGGACTTATTTCAGGACCAAATTTTTTTAAATGAGTTCTTTGTAACTCCGTTAGGGTTAAAAAAACCCAAATTATTTATGATAATTATAATTAGTATCTTCCATCCAAACATTTATATGTTTTTGGTAGTGTGTGTAGATGAAATCGTCGTGTACTTAAAGACAGCTGATTATCATTCCCAATATATTGACATCATATTTAGTAAACTAAGAAAATATTGATAATACAAAATGATATCTATGATTCAGTTTTTTATTGGTCTGAAACAAATTCTAGGTCACATAATATCATATAATGGAGTGTATGTGTACCCATAGAAATACAATGTAGTTGTTTCATGGGATAATCCCAATAACGTATTCGATTTCCATAGAAATTTGGGATTTTCCAGATAATACCGAAGATTCATCCAAGACATTTTCCATTTGGATTCCCCAGTTATAGGCTGGACCAAATAATGTATAATGTTAAAATGATTCAATTCATTTGAGGTTTCTTTAAAGGAGTTAATGAAGTGTTTGATATGAGAACCAATCTATATCCTACACTAGAAAAGAGAGTATTGTATGGTGTATTGTAACACTTATAGGATTAGACTCAATGTTGTGTTAATGTAGGGATAGATTTTTGTGGCATATGGGTCTCAGTAATTAAGTACACATGAAAAAAACCACCCTATGAATCACCACAATTTGGACACAGTGGTTTATGATTTAACTTGGTGGAATTATTATTTGGGTGAAAAGATAACGGTATTTATCAATCATAATGGCATTAGGTATATTTTATCATAATGGAATTTGAATCTACAACAGAATAGTTGGGTTTAGTAGATGAAATAATTTTATTTTGAACTAGAATATACATCTGTGAATTGAAACTATGTGGCTAAAACATTGAGAAGGAAAACAAAAAACAAGGTTATTCACGAGTCATGTGTTGAGTGGAAGATGATGAATCTACTAACTCAGAATAATGTGGGGGTTTATGTGGATATATAAAATATTTCTCTATATCCATTTTAGAGGAGTAAAAACTATTGATATAGAAAATGGAAATATAGTGTGAGAATCTATAATTTTTATTTTTTAGGGAAATCCGTCAAGGTGAGAAGACACCTTCAGACTATTCAATAGATGTAAACGATGTCATATTAATTGATAATTGGATAGTTTTTCTTATAATAATGGAAGAGGACATGATGTGGGATTTTAATTCCTCCATGTGGGAGGTAAATATATTAGTGAAAAAATGTACAATGATATAAAATGGTAATTTTTTATCTAATCATGATAAATGAGATATCAGGGTTCGTGAAATGATGCTACACCTATCATAAAGTTATGGATGAGCATCAATGCACATAATATTTTCTTTAACAATTACACATCCTAGAGTGGATGTGGGATATATGACTATTGATTTTTTGGAGGGTCTATCAAGAAGGACATGGAAGATTGATGATTTTTGTTGATTATTGTTAGAAACAAAATGATATTGAATTTCAGGCCAATATGAGAGACCTTTTTGCAAGATCATTTGGAAGATTTTTACATTTTTTAGGTAGTCCATTTACAAGGAGGTCCATAGACATTAGTTTTAGATATTGAGTCATTATATTCATAGTGAATATTATAGTGATTATAGAAATAACATTTTATGTGATTTTGTTGAGTATGGGTTTCTACCCATAGATAGATGGACAATCACAATGTAATATACATGTGATTGAGGATATGATGTGGGTATATGTCTTAGTATTTAGTGGATCTATGAATAAAAACATATCTTTGGTACAATTTTCCATTAACAACTATTATCATGATACGATATAGATGTAACAATATGAGGAACTACTTGGTTGGCCATATAGATAACTCTTGTGTTGGATGGTGGTAAGAGAGTCAAAGATGGTGGTACTGATTCTAACAATAGAGACTTTATAAATGTTTCAGATGAATTGGAAATGTATGGATGCAACTCAAAATAGACCGAAGTCGTATGCTGATAGATGTCGAACACCCCTTGAGTTTAGAGCGGATGATCACATATTACTTCTACTGTTACCTAGATTTGGTCACAACATGATATGGATAATAGGAATTGTGGCACCCATAATTCTTTGAATCATTGAGGTTGTGGAGAGAAACGAGTTAGTGGCGTACCGATTGGCTCTTCCATGTAAATAAATTACTATTCGTAATGTTTTACATGTATCAAAACAATAGTTGTATCACCCAAACTGTTCTCATGTTAACGTGGTGGATTATGTTGAGATAAACATATATTTTTTATTCTTGGAGCACCTGATATGTATGTTAGATTGCATTGAGAATTTATTGTAGGGAAGGGTCATGAAGAGAGTTCATGTACGGTGGAAACACCAGCGTGTGAAAGAAGAAACATGGGAAAGAGAATCTGATAAGAATTATTAGGGAACTGATTATTATGAATCATAATCTTAATGATTCTTCAAGTGTATCTCATGTTTGAGTTGTTATATGGTGGGGATATTGCAAGATCCCAAACATTTATTGACTAGCCTCAGACTTATTTTAAGGTGATATTTATTCATTGTGATACATACCATTTTTTTGGGTTTTAAACAACGGTTTTTTGTGTGAAAATATGTCGAATATTTAATAAAACAGGGCTATGGACGGTTGGTGCACAGTTTGAGAAAACCATGGGGCCCATCCCAGCAAACCATGTACCTGGGATAGTGGGGATTTTCATGGTTGGAGCATAGTTTTTCAAACTATGTTCTCTCTTAGGAGTAACATTACACTCTTAACATAATAGTCCCAAGGTTTATGTTCAATGTTTGGGCCTCCCATGCGCCCCTTCCCATCCAACTGTGTGTGATTCTTGAGTTAACTTGTTCTTTAGTTTTTAAATTCCTTAAACACTGAAAACTCGTCCTATTTGACCACCATTTGAACCTAGAGGGTATATAATTATTTTGGATCCTCTAATATGAATTAATATCTTTCATGACCTCCATTCCTCATGCTTAAATTCCAAATTGATGATATAAACCTCTCTTCGTAAGTGAATCATATCACAATACATTTCTAGATCTTCTCCCATTGTTTTGTCTTTCTTTAAGTGATGTAATCCAATTTATTGGTTATATGTAAATATTTTTTGTGATATATTGATCTACTATTGAATATATTGATCTAGAAATATAATATTTTGATTTGTAATATTTTCAATGACTTTTTATGTTCTAGATCTCGTTCAACATTGTTGTACAGATGAATTTTGGGAATTATCATTGGGTGATTGTTCATTCATGAATTGAGATAGGTGTTCTATTATTAAAAACACAGATACATGATTTGAATTATGTGAATAAATTATATAATTTTTACGGTTCATTTATAATATTTAATTATGGAATAGAATTAATTAATGTGGTCAATTAATTAATTGAGAAAATTCAAGATTAGACTAAATAATTCAATTGTGAAATAAGGATATTTAATTGATAGATTATTTATCATATTATTGAATTGTTGTATTAAGGATAATCTATTACTAATTAAATTATCGAAATGTTAATTTTTGAATTTGTAATAATTTATCAGTGAATTAGTTATTGGATGTTGAGATTGTAGAATGATTAATTAATTATTGAACCAATTAATAGAATTTATATGGATAATTATTTTATGAAATAATTAATAAAATATATGTTATTAATGAATTTTAGAATTATTTAATATCAAATATATTATTAATTAATTGGTTAATTAAATAATGAAAATTAAATGTGACTAATTATTTGTTAAATTAATTGAAATAATTAGATTAATTTATTTATGACTAAATTAATTAAATATTATGGATGTTAAATTTGATAATAGTATTAATGGTGATTAATTTTGGGTTATGTGATAAAGGTATGACATGTTATTATAAGATGAGTTTAATGATAAATTGGGTGATCAATGTGTGCAGGAATTGGTCTGATGCATTCGAAACTCATAATGATGAATTGTGTAATCATCATTTGTGGGACATTGTCTGTGGATTCGAAAGAATTGAATGTTAAATTTGTTGATCAACATGGGAAATACATTTTTTAATTCTTCATAATACTATAATGATAAATTTTTAATAAATTTGTGCATGCCATGGTGTTCTATTTTCGAATCCCTTAGGGAATAAATGTTTGATAAGAAATTGTGGGAAATGCTCTACAACTTTTAAATCCCACACGATCGTTATAATGTTTTTAACACATCGTTTTATTCAAATTATATGATATGTGACATCAAATGTTATTATAATGGAGGGATTAACCAAAAAGTAAATCAGTATCACTTCATTAGACCACTGGGTTAGTGTGGGATGATTATTTTATCTGATGAATATGATGATCCAAATTTTATATAAGATGGGAATGGCCATGAATTAATTTATATCGAGATATTGACACAAAAATAGGAAATGATGAGGAATTATAAAGGGAGTGTGATACTACATGGGGAATTCCCATTGGGTTATCATGAATGGATTAAGAATGTGATGTTCTATGACATGGAATCATGTTGAAGTTAGTGTATACTTTTGGTATGAGAACATGTAAAATTATTTTCCTAGTATTTTACTGGAAAAGATAATTAGTGGATCACCCCATGATGGTAATGATTTAGTGGAGTTAGTTTTTTATAATACTTTTTTTTGTTTATATATTTATTTTTCATAAAAATTTATATGATATGAATACTAGATTGAAGTACTGTTGTTGGTGGAATGTTGAGTTCATAAACTCACCCAGTAAGGGCCCTATGGGACACATTCCAACATTATGTATTATAATAATGTTAATGGAAAAATTATCAATGTCAATAACCTAGTGGGGGAAAGAATCCATTTGGTGCACGATATAAATATCTTGATTTTTAGAAAGATTGGGTGTTTCCTCCCTACCAGGTTTGTGGATATGTGATTTTTTTCATTTTTATATTTTATTGAATGAGGGAAATTAGTGTATTTTTTAATGACATGTTTCACCTTGTAGATATTTTCAAATCATGTTGTATTTTATTATAATCATTCTTATTTACATATCCTAGAATATATTTTATAATTTTATTGTTTTTATTATTAATAATATGAGCGTATAATCCCTAACCTATCACAAAATTGGACATCACTATATGTTGATGGCCTTTGGTAAACAAGGAGGTGCATATAAGTTCCATTTAAGCTTCAATATCTTTAATTTGGAGTGGCTAGGTTAATGATGTTATATGTAACAAGAATTTTTTTTTCCATTAATGTATAAAAGTAAAATTAATCTAATAAACATATCAAAAAAAATCAAACAAAGTTTAATTATATTTTAATGTCTAAAAATTATTTTCATACACTTTGTGATTGATTTGAACATTAAAAAATTATGGTCTACCATTATCCTCACATTTAGACAATGTGTGCTAAAAATGGAAAATAACCCTAGGCCTTGATAAATTCATAAATTACACTTATACGAGTACAAGTCATAACACCTTATCTATCCATAAGTGTTTCCCTAAATATCTTTTTCAATGGATTTCATAACTCACCTACAAATAAAAAAAGTGTGGTTGTGCAAAGTGATATTTCCCTGTTAATATCCTTAAATAACCCTCACTAATGCATGAGTATTATCACCATAATATATATCAAAAATTTCATAAGATGACAATGTGACACCTAATACTTCATAATTTTCCATTTTAATTATTTACCCAATATTGTATCAATGGTATTATACCATATAGGAATATCTAACTCTATTATTTTTATCAGAGAATATGTGTAATACATGAAATAATTTATTTTCAGTGATTTTGAAAACCATAAATTTATTCATTTTTAACAACAATTAAAACAATACCTAAATCAGAATTTTTCTTTTATTATTTCTTTTAATTTCAGTTGTAATTTATTAAAAACCACTATGAAATTAATGGTAATAAATAATAGATTAATATTTTAACTACTATTAATTTTTTTAAAAAATACATATTTATTTTTTATTATTTACTTATTAATATATATATATTATTTATAGTAATTTGTGCATTCAGTTCAATTTCATGTTGATGTGATTATTTTCAAACTTTTAATGTTTTTCTAATCTTAGTGATTTATATTTCTAATATATCGTATATTCCAAATATTTTATATTCCAGAAAAATATTAGATACTTCATTGTGTGAACTCTAAGACTTGAACTAGGAAGGAATTCATTATTAAATTATATTTTTCATCAAAATTAATTATGTAAGTACCCATGAATTAGAAAAGAATTTCATGTTCAAAATAAATATTTGTTTTCATTTAGTTGATTGACCAAATTTTAAATTTTTGATATGAAAGGAATTCTAAATGTTTGGAAACCATAATGTATTGTTTTTTATATGTTTTTGGGTGCAGTATTTGTGTCATTTTCCTGGATAATCCATCGAATCATCAACATTGGGTTTTGGTTTTTTGTAGTCGTATACTATGGTGCAAGGTTATCACATTATTAATCCTAACAATTTACCATTATCAGACAGGGTCGTCCAGGAAAGGGAATAGTTTCATAAATTACATCTTGGGTTCCTACTAACTATATATATTTCTATAAGAACTTCCATTGCAATTTTTCATTGTTGGAATATTGTTTTCAAACCCATGTGTTTAACTATTTTATATAGGATGTCATGAGGTAGTTTTCATTTCTGAGTTGGGTCATAGTTTAGAAAACTATATGGTAAAAGTATGATCCCTAATTAGAATTAGAGTTTTACCATTTTTTCGTTAAGTCTTTTAAATTCTTTTAGATACAATTTTATCCCCATTTTTGTTCTAGGAAACCACCATTCGTTTTTTCTATTCCTTCTACTATTATATATTTGATCTCCTTAATCTAAGGTTGGAATTGATTTTTTATGAATTTATTGAATGATGAAGGTAATCTTATGACTCTGTTAGATTCATTTTTTTCTTCCACAATTTAGATATCTCACTCATTTTTTGCTAATGTAACCTATTTTCATGTATTTGGTATTAAGCTCTATTTGCATCCACTGTAGATTGAGTTGAGGTAAACTACTAGAAAAGTGACTCTTTCATATCTTGAGGTAGGTGTTCTATGTGATCTCCCTAAAAACCAACTATTTTATAGGATATTTTGATAGTGAGACATTTCATCATCTGACATTAGAAATGTATTAAAATTATACTGTTATATTTTCGTTATTCCTGTACATAGTATAATATGTCACCCCTAATCACACACATAGTTTGGTGAATGACCATTAAACTAGGAAATGTCCATTGTAGTATTATTACATAACATCTATTCTAGAAATAAATTTGACTATGTATTACTCCTTTGTATATTTAAATTTTATGTGTGGTTAGGTAGTAAATTCATATCATTCCATGGATCATTTAAAGACCCTGAAATATTATTGACCTATTAATGAAGATTCACATTAGGTGAAATAATTTTTCTTAAATTCATAATAAATTATATAATGACTCTCTAAAGTTTCATGAAAAAATAAATCAATGAAATTATATAATTAAGGAATCAAGGTTGTTCTCCATGTTCATGAAAATTTATTGATTAATAAACTCAATAGTAAATTGGTCTGAACCAACTGTATGAATACATTGTAAGTAAATATGTGACATGAAGTATTTGTCCTATGATTGTAAGAGGTATTAATTGGGATACCTTAATCAAGAAAATGAATATAAAAAATTCCATTAGGATATGAGATGTGAAATGTAGCTAGTTATTAAAATATTTAATTTAAAATCCATCATCTGGGTACTAAAACAGACAATTGGATGTCATTAAATTTTTTGTGATTAAATTAAAGAATTTTATTGATAATATTTGGATTCTAGATATAAATTACAAGAAAAAAAATTATGAAATATATATGATTTATATATTTTAATTATAATGACCCATACAAAACATAAATGGTTAATACATTATATTTGAAGCATATTTATTACAACATATAACACTTTCATGAAAGTACCGTATAGGTATAGTGACTTTAGAAACTACTAAACATAAACAACTGGTTCATAAATCATCTACATTGTCTCCCATTTATTTCATCATATCTGGAGTCCCTTTTTGGAATATACTACTTAATACCCTTCTTCCAAACCTGGTGAAAAGAAAAAAAACAAATGGTGAGCTCAAATTCTATGTAAGGTTAAAAAAAGAAATATCCATCATATCATATTCATATGAACATAACATTTTGAAAATCATAACCTGCAAAAGAGATCATAATAAAATAACATGGGATAAATCATAGTAGTGAAATTTAATCCCAATAATCATAAATTAAAACATGAAACATTGTTTCATACACACATAATGGTAGGAAAACATTTTATATTAGTCAAGGCTCATTTCCAAGACCATCATAGGAGACAAAGTCCATTACTGAACCGAGTTCACTCCTCATTCCAGTCATGTATCACTGAACCAGATTAACATAACATTTCAGCCCTGTCTATCTCATGAGATATAAATCATTTCCCAATGCCTTAAAGGGAGATATCGGTCCCACCCATATCATAATGATACTATTAATATGAGTGCCAAAAGATCATAAATCTTACATCATATCATAACCAATGTAATAAAAATTGGATTCTTAAACATCATGCCATCATAACATAATCCATATTAGTTATAAGGACATCATAAAATTAATTCCATCATAAGAAAATAAAATCATTGTAAAAATAGGGATAGATATAGAACCATATATTATCATATATGGAAAATAATTTTGATAAAACACTTGAACTTCATTCTTGGGGAAAATATATGTTCTACTTCGAAAACATTTTTCCTTTCTTAACATGTCATACAATATTAAACTAAAAGAATTTGATAAAAAATATACATGAAAACTTGTAAAGGTAGAATCATGGAAATATTGTTTTATGAAATCATAATTATCCATTCATGCCGTATAAGTTAAAAAAACATTATTCTAGTACTTCGGCCAGAAAAGTCAAAAAATTACCTCGTACTAAAAACGAAAAAATATTCCTTTAATATCATTTAATAAAAACTCACCAAAGTTTAAAATTTTATTTAAACAATTTTAGGAGGATAGATATAATATTACCTATTGAGGGTACATGGATGTTGATGATAAAAAGTCCCTAGTAAATTCTGAACTATAAACAATCTCGGATAAAAATTGAGATTGCGAGATTTTCCCTTACCTTAGGTCCGATATGCTTGGAACGTATCCGAACATCCTATATAATGATTTAAATAATTTCATTGAATTATTATAGAATAATATTTATTGTTGTGATATCATATATGATCATATTATTATCTTTTTATTAGTAATATTTCATTGCTACTTGTTATTCGGGTATTTATTGCTTTATGTTCTTATGCATGTTTTGTCGAATAAATTCTTATTACTCCTTTTATGTTATTTATACCTCATTTAAAGAATGGTATAAATGTAATATATATCATATTTATGAATTAAATTTATTTATATAATTATCATTCAATTAATATCATGCAGAACGAGTCGCATCACATCGTGGACACGCTAGGCCGTACGTACGCACGAGCGATGATATCATTCCCATGATCGTGGAATTGTATTGAAGTGTATGTATACTATTTCAGAATAAATATCATTTTACAATAATTATATATAGTCATTATTTTCACCATTATACCTATCCAAGTAAGCTGGTGATGAAAAACAGATTACACCACGGCGTGGAGACGATATTCCGTACGTACGCACGTGTGGTGATTTCTTTTTTCGTAGGATGGATAGAAAGTGAAATAGGGTTGTTTCATATTTATAATAAAATATCAGTATATTAGTGATAATTATGTTATTAATTCATAATTAAACAACTAATTAAATGGAAGTAGAAAAGAAATAAATTTTAAAGAACCGGTAACGGATATTACCTCTTCTTGGACAAGCCTCTTTGAAACCTCCTCTTAGGGCACTGAAATTTGTCTTTGAAGAATACATAGATCTCTAGAATATTACTAGGGAAGTGGATAAGAGAAATTTATAGGGTTTTTCCGATGTTGAAGGCTCAGAGTAGTGTGAGTAGAAGAGGGAGGGGTTGCCTTTTATAAGGGAGGAGAGGGGAACCTTTGGAATTCTAACAAAGATTAATTTATAATAAATTCCAACGCCACTTAAAAACATCCAAAGTTGACACAAATCATAATCATAGATGATATAGTTTTGTAATCTCATCAACAAATAAAATTTAGACAAGTTGGTAATTTATTTTAAACATTGTCAACATGATTTATCCTTATATAATCTATTTAATTTTATTTGTGGTAATAATATTTTAAATTTTAAATCATTATAAATATTTACTTATATGTTGTCAATTGTCAATAATTGTATAATTCATTATATTTTATACCATATAAATTTTAATTTATAATTTTTGAGTATTTTTTTGATTTTTAAACAATTTGATAGTATGAAATTTTTATAAAATAACAATACTGTCAATTTTGACACTATTCATTAATTTGAATTTAAATAAAATATAAACAGACAATATGTTCGAACTAAAATATTTAATAGATTTATAACATATCATTTTTATCTAGAAAATTATTGGATATAATTAAATATTTCATATAATATTTATTTTAATACATTTAAAATCATTTATTTTATATTTCAATCAATAAAATAATTTCAACATCACTATTGTGTAATAGTTAATGATACTTATTTAATCCCTAAAAATTATAAATAAATTCAAATGATGTAGATAATTTTATTAGATTTCTGGAGACTATTCATGTTCATTGTTTCATGAAATTTATCACTAAATTAGAATTATTTTACTTATAAGATTTAAGAGAGTGACATGTTGTCACTTTCTTTGGTTTTAATAATAATTATATTACTTCATGGTCAAAAGTCCATGAAATGAATCTAGTCTGACCTGTAGGTGATATGGTTAGACTTTTATTCATCCAATAGGATTTTGGAAAGTGTTAGGATAATTTTATAATCTTATTTTACCCTTAATTACCGGATTTACCTTTAACTGTAGTGAATAAAAATTTTCCATAGTTACTATTCATAATATCAATAAAATAAAAGTAACCTATTAACATAATTTGGACCCAATGAATAAAAATATGGAATCTATTTTTCAAAATTCAAAACACAGAAGTTGTAGTAATTAATTTTAAATTAATCTGTTGTTAGGAAAATGGGTTCTAAAAGTTAAAACATTGCCAAATATTGAAATGTTTTTACCTATGAATTCAATGTAACATTAATGGAAATGAAATACATTATATTAAATGGTAAAAATATATTCCTGTTATAATTTAAAACCATTAAATATTATAATTTAACCATATAAATTATTCTGATTAAAAAAGTTGTTTTTAAATAAAATATAATGTGTTTTTACTATTCATTAAAATATGAATGTTATTAGAATAATATGAAAAATTTATCCAAATTAAATTTTTTTATCATGTTTCCAAAGAATAATTTTATTTTGTCAAATTGAACTTATAAACATGTCAAAAACAATGTTTAAAGTGGGTGCGCCATCAAAAGGCGACAGAACATCATATTTTGAAAAATAATTATTTTAACCAAAAAAAATATTTTGTTCACATATAATGTTTTATAAAATGATTAAGATGAATAATAATGTTATAAAATTCAAAATTTTGTTAATACTACTAATAACGGATTGTCTATAATAATATTATAACAATATATCATTATTTAGTGAAACCCGGTATTGCGTACTACACATGCTATCGAGGAAGGCCGCGATTGCATGTAACGCAAGCCAAACTAGTGTTATGTGTAGTAAAAGATTCCATTGATGTTGTATATAACATAAAAACAAAATATTTCTCATAAAAATATCGGGTGTTAAATTCTACCGCCATTAAAATGAATTTATCCCTCGAAATTCATCACTTCTTAAAAAAAAGATGAGGATTCCTCTCCCACATCATATCCTCAAGCTCCCATGTAGCTTCTTCTTATTGGTGGTTCCTCCATTAAACATTCACCAAGCGAGTGTTCTTGTTCCATAGAACTCTTTCACTACGATACAGAATCTCTATATGTTATTCTTCATAAGAAAGATCTTGCTTTGGCGGTACAACTTTTGAGCTTAGTACATGTGAAGGATTAGATATGTACTTTCTCATGAGAGATAAATTGAACACATCGTAAACTTGAGAGAGATTCGGTGGAAGCACCAATCGGTAAGCTACCTTCCCAACACGATCCATTACTTCGAAAGGACCGATATACCTAGGGATCAGCATTCCATTCTTTCCAAATATCATCACTCTCTTCCATGGAGATATTTGTAAGAACACGTTATCACACAATTCAAACTCTAGGTATTTTCTTTGGTTGTCAGCATAACTTTTTTTCAACATTGAGCTACTCTTATGTGTTGTTGAATAGATCAGACCATTTCTGCCATCTCATCAACAAGATCAGTTCCTAATAGATTTATTTCCCCAACTTCATCCCTGCAAGTTGGAATTCGGCATTTCTTTCCATAGAGAGATTCATAAGGAGTCATCTGAATACTAGAGTGAAAGCTATTATTATGGGAAAATTCCCCCAATGGTAGGTGTTGATCCCAGCCAACATTGAAATCAATAGAGCAAGATCTCAACGTGTCTTCTAGAGTTTGAATTGTCCTCTCAGATTGACCATCTGTCTGAGGATGATAAGTAGTGCATAAACTCAACTCTGTATCTAGAGTATGCTAAATACTTCACCAGAACATCGAGGTAAACCTCAGATCATGATCAGATATAATGGAAAGTGGTACTCCAGGCAATCGTACCACTTCCGTTACATATATCCTGGAAAGTTGATCCAGAGGTAAATCTTCTCTAATAGTAATGAATTGTGTTGTCATTATCAGACGATCAATTATAACCCATATAGAATTATTTCCTTTGGATATTTTAGGAAATCTGGGGTCCATAGTGATGTTTTCCCATTTCCATTCGGGAATGGGTAATGTTTGTAAAATCCCCTTAGACTTTTGTCTCTCAGCTTTATCTTGCTACCAAAACAAGCATCGAGGGACATATTCAAAAACATCTCTTTTCATTCCATCCCACCAGAAGTACTCTTTCAGGTCCCTATACATCTTCATGCTTCAAGGATGAATAGAGAATGAAGAACTATGAGCCTCATCCAGCAAGTCCTTCATTAATTCAGGGATGGGAGGAACACAAACTCGATTCCTGAACCTTATTATCCCATTACAATCAAGGCTGAATTCAGGAACATTTATCACCTTCTTTTGTAACTCTACATCTTCTTTTGGTGCCTCTTGGATCTTCACATGTATATATGGTTGAACATTCATTTGAGAAAGATAATATTTTTCCCCTTCCTTTATAATTCCAAGATCCATCCTTTGTAAATCCATAAATATTGGATCTTTAGTGATCCTCATTATGGATAAGCAAGCATGGTCTTGTCGACTTAATGCGTCAGCCACCTTGTTTTCTTTCCTAGGATGGTAATGAATTGAGAAGTCATAATCTTTAATCAGTTCCAACCATCTTCTTTGGTGAATATTCATCTCTTTTTTTGTGAAAATATACTTTAATCCTTTATGATTAGTATAAATATCACACCTTTCTCCACAAATATAATGCCTCCAAATATTTAATGCAATGATTACTACAGATAACTCCAAATCATGTGTTGGGTAACATTGCTCATGGATTTTCAACTGTCATGAGACATAAGCTACCACCATATCATTTTTCATGAGAACGCACCACAGTCCCTTCATGGATGAATCACTGTAAATCACAAACCATTCTCCACTACAAGGCAGTGTGAGCACATGTGCACTGGATAACCTTCTTTTTAACTCCTTGAAATAATATTCACACTCCTCCGTCCAAATGAAATTAACTCCTTTTCGAGTCATCCTGGTGATTTAGTTAGATAATTGTGAAAAATCATTCAAAAAACGTCAATAATATCCAGCCAAACCAAGAAAAGTTCATATTTCAGTTACTATTGTTGGTCTCGACCATCTTTCAATAACCTCTATTTTCACTAGATCTATAGATATCCCCTCTGTTGAGATTATGTGACCCAAAACTGAATCTTTTTGAAGCCAAAATACAGACTTGGTAAATTTGGCATAAAACATCTTCTTTCTCAGGGTCTTCAATACAATTCTCAAGTGATCTTCATGTTCTTCCTTGCTCTTTGAATTGTCAAGAATATCGTCTATAAGGACAACTATAAATTGATCAAGATAGTCTCTAAAGACTCTATTCATTAGATCCATGATGATAGTTGGTGAATTAGTAATACCAAATGGAATCACTATAAATTCATAGTGTCCATACCTTGTATGGAAAGATGTATTTGGTATATCCTCCATTTTTACCCTTAACTAATGATACTCTGAATGAAGATAAATCTTGGAAAAGTATTGAGATCCGCGTACATGGTCAAATAAGTCATCAATGTGTGCGAGATGATATTTTTTCTTGATAGTGGTCTTGTTAATTTCTCGATAATTAATGTAGAGTCTCATTGATCCATTTTCTTCATAAAAAATAGAATAGGTGCTCCCCAAGGTGACACACTGAGGCATATGATTCCCTTATCAATATTATCTCAGAGTTTCTTCATCAATTCTTGCAACTCAATTGGGGCCATTCTATAAGGTGTCATTGAAATGGGCATAGCACCTGGAATGAGTTATATTGAAAACTCAGCTTCACAATTTGGTGGAAGACCTAGAAATTCCTCTCGAGAGACATCATCAAACACTCGTACAATGGGAATATTCTTAATCGTGAGTTTCTCGCTAACCATTTGAGATAAATAACCTTCATTTAGTGGAATCAAGACCCATAATATGGAAGAAAAATCCACTTGAATGTTATATTCATCCTCGCATCAATAGACGATCATAGATTGATCGGGAATATTAAATGTGATTTCCCTTCATTGTAAATTGATATGATATCCATATAAAAAAGCCAATCCATGCCAAGAAGCACATCATATTCCACTATAGGAAGGATCACAAGATTTGCAGGAAGCACTTTTCCACAAACTTCAACCAGAGATGAATTGTAAACTTTTGATGCGATCGTTGGGCAATTAGGGGTTGTCACAACTAACTCAACATATAATTGTTGAGGAAATATGACGATATCCTTAGAAAATTCTTCAGAAATAAATGATTGTGTGGATTAAGAATCAAATAAAAGATTTGCTACTTTATAGTGGATGGTATGTGTACCTTTCACCAATTAATTATCGTACTCCACATCGCTAATAGTAATATCATGTGACATTCCTTTATCTTTAGACTTAATAGATTGTTGATGTCGATCATCATCAGCAACCCTTAGATTTGGGCAATGATTGGCATAATGCCACATATCCTTTCACTTGAAACATTGATGTGTTGGAGGTGCATTCTGTGTATCCCTATCTTTGTTCACATCATTAGATATATTCTTCCCATTATTTTGATATTCTTTTTCCCGATGACCTTCATTTAAAAACATAAAACATTTTATTGTCCCTTTAAGTAAATTACCTCCATGTTTGTTTCCACAATTTGAGAATAATGGAAAATTCAGCTTCTTTTCAATGTGGTCGTTAGATTATACTTTGAATTTCATTTTCCTCTTCTTATCAAACCCATATGTCTGATGGGTTACTCCAATTTCCATCTCAACCTAGAGAGAACATCGAACAATTTCCTCATATCTATTGAAGTACCTTATGCCTAACGCCCTTCGAAGAATTTGTTTTATGCTACTAAATAATCTATCGATTTTACTCTCAGGTTAGATAATAATTCTGGAGGCATACCTTGGATGTCTTGTAAAATTTTCTTTGTTGGTACCAACAGATTCATCAAACTTTTTCTTTAGTTAAAGAAACTCCTTCTCCATCTTTGTTCTAAGAATACAAGGGAAGTACTTATTGAAAAATAAGTTCATGAACTCCTCCAATTCCATGGACTCAATTTCATCTCTTTGCCTCATATTCTTGATAATATTACACCATTGATCAACTACACCTTCCAAACGATATAATGATATGATGAAATTATCATGTTCAGAACATTAATGAACTAAAAATCTCTTTTTAGTGGTACTGATCCATTGTTCGGCCCCTAATGGATCAGAAGACCCGTTTAATTAAGGTGGGCGCGACCTCATGAAGGATTCGACAGAATATTGATCCTTCCTTTTCTCGTTTGGAAGTCCTGCATGATTCATAGCTTGAGAATTTTGTGTGATCATGGCTATAAGATTGTTCATTCTTGCTCCCATATAATTTGGTTGCTCACGGGGAGAATCACTGCATTTCCCGTCACATTAAGCATTAACAAGGTTCCTTCGGGTTCCATCCATTGACTAAAACCAATAAGAATAAATTGAGATACACTAACCATAATAGGAAAACCACATAATCAAAAATTAAATTTTCCACATAAGGTCTTATCATAGGTTATTCATGGACATTTCTAAAATACTAATATTGTGTTCTATGCTTAGATATATCATTAGGGTTCATACTAAGGCTTTCACATCCTAGTTTCCAAAGGTTGACTATACCTTTCCTCTGATACCAACTATAACAACCCATACATTACATACATGGTTAATACTTCAGATTTGAATCATATTTATTACAACATAAAACAAAACCATGAAAGGACTGTATAGGTATAACGTCTTTGGAAACTGGGAAACAGAAACAACTAGTTCCTAAATCATTTTTATTATCTCATGTTTATTTCATCATATTTAGAGTCCCTTTTTGGCATATCCTACTTAATACCCTACTTCAAAACCTGGGGAAAAGAAAAAAAAAGTGTGAGCTCAAATGATCAGTAAGGGTAAGAAAAAGAAATATTCATCATATCATATTCATAAGAACATAACATTTTGAAAATCATAACCTAAAAAAGAGATTATAATAACATAACATGGAAGAAATCATATTTGTGAAATGTAATCCCAGTAATCATAACTAAAAACATGAAACATTGTGTATTACACACATAATCATAGAAAATCATTTCATATTAGTCAAGGCTCATTTCCAAGACCATCATAGTAGACAATGACCATTAATGAACCAAGTTCACTCCTCGTTCTAGTCCAGTATCACTAAACCGGATTAACTTGTCGTTCCAGCCATGTCTATCTCATGAGATATAAATCGTTACCCAATTCATTGGAGGGATATATAGGTCCCACTCATCTCATAATGATACCATTATTATATGTTACACAAGATCATAAATCATACATCATATCATAAACCATGTAATAAACATGGGATTCTTAAACATCATTCCATCATAACATAATCCATATAAGATAAAAGGACATCATAAAATTAATTCCATCATAACATAATCTAATAAATGTAAAAATAGGGTTAAATATATAACCCTATATTATCTTAAATGTAATATAATTTTGATAAAATACTTGAGCTTCATTCTTGAGGAAAATATCCTTTCTACTTCAAAAACATTTTTCCTTTCTTAACATGTCATACAATATTAAACTAAAAGAAGTTGATTAAAAATATACTTAAAAACGTATAAAGGAAGCTTCATGGAAATATTTTTTTATGAAATCATAAATATCCATTCATCTCGTATAAGTTAAAAAAACATTTTTCTCATACTTTAGCTGGAAAAGTCAAAAAAGTACATCGTAGTAAAAATGAAAAATGATTCCTTTCATATCTTTTACTAAAAACTCACCAAAGGATAAAATTGGATTTAAACAATTGAATGAGGATATAAATAATTTTACATATTGAGGGAACATGTATGTGGATGATAAACATTCCCCAATAAATTATGATGTATAAAAAATCTCGGATAAAAATTGAGATTGCAAGATTTTCCCTTACCTTAGGTATGATATGCGTTGTACGTATCCAAACCTCCTAAATAATGATTTAAATAATTTCATTGACTTATTAAAGAATAATATTCATTGTTATGATATCATATATGATCATATTTTTATCTTTTTATTAGTAATATTTCATTGCTATTTGTTATTCGGTTGTTTGTTGCTTTATGTTCTTATGCATGTTTTGTCGAATAAATTCTTATTACAATTTTTAGGATATAGATACCTCATTTATAGAATGGTATAGATGTAATATATATCATATTTATTTTTTCAATTTATTTATATACTCCTTATTCAATGAATATCATGTAGAACAAGTTGCATCACATCGTGGAGACGGTAGGCCGTACGTACGCACGAGCGATGATATCGTTCCAACAATTGTGGAATTGTATTGTGGCAAAACTACATTTTTTGAAAAATACTTATTTTACTGGAAGAAAATTATTTTGTTCACATAAAATGTTTTAAAAAATATATAATATGAATAATAATGTTCTAAAATTAAAAATGTAGTTAATACTATTCATAACAGCTAGTACATAATAATATTATAACAATATATGATTGTTTAGTGAATCCAGGTATTGCGTACTAGAAACTCTATTGAGGAAGGTCGTGATTGCATTTAACGCAAGACAATATACTGCTGTGTGTAGGGAAATATTCCTTTGATGATGTATATAACATAAAAACCAAATATTTCTCATAAAAATTTCAGGTGTTACATTTATTATAGGGGAAACCCTAACATAGATCAAGCCAATGAAATATAATGGGGAATTCAATTTATTTGTACTTTTCCTTTTGATCATAATGAATTTGGATATTTAATAATGTAATGCATTCCATGTGAATTCCTTGGATTATAATTTTTAATTCCCTAATCAATCCTAATTGATTCCAATTTCTTAATTAACATTAATTTGAAGTAAACAAGTCCTCAGATTCGTTTAGTGTCTTACATTTGTGAATGCTTTGTCCTAGTGTCATGTATTTTTCTAGAAAGTATAGAAAATTTAAAATTGCATGGATTAATATCAATAAATTTCTTGATGTCTGTAGAAATAGAGTTTGGTGGATTAAATATTTTGATCCAAATCAACACCATTAAGAATCCAAAGTAATTTCACTTGGGTTCAGTTAGATTCCCATTAGAATGTGTAATGACTAGGAATCATCCCTCGTAATGTACCTCAAATATATACACCATTTTTTAATCACCATGGGTCTTATTTCAATTTATTTTTGGGGTATTCCATGTACATTTTCTTGGATTCACATGGTTCATTGTGTTGGATTGTCTATACCATGTATATGGATTCTATATTTTTTTCCTATTCATGGAATCCAAAGATTACTACAATGTATAATATAATTATCTTTGTTAATCTATGGTTTGAGATTCCCATATTATTCCTATGTAGTATGGGTTGGACATGCACCACCAATAGGCCTTTTATCAACATCACTTTAGTAATATTACTACATTATCTAAATAAATATAATTCACACCATTTTTTATATTTTGAATGACTAGAAATGAATTATAACTCATTAAATGTGTCCTTTTGATCTTCAATTGCACATTGTTCATGCTATCTCTTCATATATGAACATGTAACGTATCCATAGGTTAATAATTTTTCCAGTAACTCTTTATTGTTAATTATGTTGTGCTAGATTATAGAATGCGAGTTACAGACCGAGAATATACACGTAATTACTATTGAGTTAGTTCTAGATGATTGTTTTTTACATCCTGATATCCCCACATGTATATCTATCACTTACTACATGAATTTAAATCATTGTACATATATCCTCACACATTCGTAAATGGTTGGTATTATTTAGAAATTACCTAGATTCGATTTTTTATTATATTATTTTTATTTAATTTAATTAAATTCCCATTATATATTGTTCATAAGAATATGGTATAATATCCCCACCATACCACCATTATATCATCATTTCTATTCAAAAAAAATTTCCATACGAAGTGGAATCCTATAGATTATGCTTCCCTTCAAATAGATTTGTGAACTGGGTTAAGTATTATAATAAGTTGTATCATATTTAAATTTTTTCATTTCATACTATTTTGTGTTATTATGAAAGAGAATAATAATGCATTAGAAAATTTAAAATAGCATATACAAAGGAATTACCAACCGATGCATGGGATAAATACCAAGATTATATGAATGAGATTAACCCCTATTTGGTTTTTTGTTACATTTAAAAATTATTTATCCTTGAGTGAACTTGTTTATATTTTTTTAATAGATATATTTTATTTATTCCAATGAGATGGTATGGTATGGTGGTCTGTGTTAAATAACAATTAAATGAACATAGGACTCATGCTGATCCATTGTGATGTTTTACTAACAATGTTATTTATTTTTTTCATACATACCAATGTTAAAATAATTTATTTGTAAAATATTAAATTTAGAGATTCTAGAAGTTAAAAAACATTTTCTTGATGATTCTAAAGTTGAATAATGTTTTATGGTTAAAAAATTTTAAAATTTGGAAATATAAGAACATTACAAAGAAATTCAGTTGATGTTATTATGTTCATTATTTTTTCTAAATCATTTTAATGATGTAATGATATGAGATACAGTTAACTGAATAAAAGAGAAGTATAAATTTCATGAGTTTCCATACTTGAATATTTTGGATACAAATTATCAAATGAGAATTTTTATAGGAAAATGGATGTGTCATTTTTATTATTTTTAAATAATTGAAAAATTATTGATATAATGTTCCATCAGATGACGCAAAGAAATGTTTTTTAGACTTTATATTTTTGTTGTTTATAATATTGTACAGAATTATGGTGTGAACATTTCAAGAATTTTCAAAGTTTACATTCTTACAAAATTACAATGATTATGATTCATGAAGTTAAAATGTTGATTTTTGTATACTGTTATAATGAATTTGTATAATAAAATTACAATGTTTATGATAATTTATGGTCACAATTATTATGTTTTAGGAAATTACAATGTTGATGTTTCATAAAGTTACAAAGTTCATGTTCGTACAGATTTACAATAATGAAGTTCAATAAATTACTAATTTTAAGTAAGTTTTGTGTTACCATGTTGAGGTTTCATGAAATTATGAATTTGATGTTTCACATTGTTAAAAAGATTATGTTTATATAAAGTTATAAATTAGATGTTTTATGAAGTTCAAAATTTTATGTCTATATTGAGATACAAATTTGATTATTCAAGTTGTACTATATTTATTTTACATATATTGGTGACATTATTGATCATAAAGGTAATGAAATTTTTTAGTGAATTGTAAATGTTGGAGAATCATGGAAGACTCATGGATTTTGTATAAGAGTTTAGAAACATCACAATGAAATTCAATTGAGAGTGAAAATCTTATTTATGAATATTAGTGAGTGGTAAAAAGTATTTTCTATTCTTCATTTACTATTGATGAATCATTTATAAATTGGAGTTAAAATGTCCTTTATACATAACGATATTTATTAATTCAATAATTTAATGTTTTTTGGACTTTGTGTCATTTTGAGTTTATAAATGAAGATGATTTTCATGTTGAATAAGAGTTACAAATATAATGATTTTATTAGAGTAATTACAGAAAGGTATGTTCATTTATCAAATATTTTACAACAGAGAGAGTTTCAATGTAGACATTTTGCGATGGATAATGAAATTCTAAATTAATTATAATAAATATTTGAATTAGAAGAATTTTTATAAAATGATAATTACCAGAAGATTAATTGATGTCAGCATAGTTGAAGGAAAATCCCAAAGAAACAAATTGATGAAATTTCCAAAAATAACATTCATCGAGAATAATTAAAATGGTTACATATTTTTTCAAGATATTGTTTTATAAGAAAAATTAATAAACTAACAATTTTAATTATAATATTACCTATAATGAGATTGAATGAGACTAATATTAGTGGGATCAATGATGTATTAACTTATTTTTAATTATAAATTTCAATGGAGTGATGATATTGGTCACATGAATGATGTATGTTCTCACATTGGGGAAAGCCCATATATCCATTCATGACTTGTTTACATTCTTAAATTTTTTTTATTGTAATAATTTTGAAAATATTGATTAAGAAGATAACTCTAACAAGTAGCAGGGGTAATATTTTTCAATGGTTATAATTTTTATATAGAGAACCACTGATTAAACCCTTCACATAATGGTTCAACAATCCCGTAGAACATCAATTGGAATCATTGCAAGTTGATCATATATATTCATTATCATAGATAATCTAAATTCTATCAACAATATATATATTCCTACCAATGATGAAAAACATTTGCAGGGATGAAAAAATAGGATTATTTCATTTAGTTTATCACAAGATCTAGTGAATATTGATGTATCAACTATTGGGTTTTAACCAATTTTAAATGATTTTACTATGACAATTTTAGAGGACAGAAATATTTAATTTGATGAAAATGATAGAAAAGAATATCTTATGTCATATTTAAAAAATTATTTCATGAAGTTATTTTTTTCCAAAATACAAAAATAAACATAGTGTAAATATGAGTATATATTTGAAATAAATTATAATGTTATGAAATAAATGATAAAAAATTTGTGATTAATATTTGAATATATCATGATGGGTGAAAAATAAACTAATTATGAATATGTCACTATTGTGAATAAAGTTGTTTTCAACATCATAGGTTTCAGAGATACATTATAAGATTCCACTATTTTTACGAAACTAAAGAGAAACTTACTTTGTATGATTCATTCAAATATCCATTATTTGAAAGATAAATATGAACTATCTATTGATGAATTACAAAAATTTATTATTTCACATGAGATTAAAAAATATATATCATTCAAAAAGTAGATCAATGTTGAAGTGGTTTTTTAATCTATGAGAAATCAAAAAATCCATGATATTGATCATAACATTGTTGAAAACCATGATTTAGATGATATGGAAGATGATCAAATGAATTAAATTATCATGTCTCTTTACATGAATATTTATTAAAGATGACACAGAATCCGTAGAGGAATAATTCCACATCTATGTAGTTATTGTGGATGAAATATACAATATTCTAGAAATCATATCAAGGAGAATGTTAGAGAATCAGAATATGATCTTTAATAATATCCAAAATTGAAGAATCTGAATATCAGTTCTGAAGAAGAAAAATCCTAAATAATTTATCAGTAGAAGTTCAAAAGAAAAAATGAAGTGTTTTGAGTAGAAATACTAAATCTAACTGAACTAAATAATATTTAAATGAATAATGTTCAAAGATGTTTGAAAAAATCATTGACAATGTTGAGAAAATATTTGATTTCTCAACTAGTTAAATGTATTGAGCTGAATATATTATATGTAATATCAGCTTCTATTTAAACACAATTCATGTTTTGATGAAAATTAAAATCAATAAAAATAAATGAAAATAATGAATAAATATAGTGAGTGAATGTTTGAAAAGTAAATGTATGCATTATTAAGAGGACATATTCATACACTGGGGAGAGTTGTGTCCTCAAACTAAAAATTACATAAGATGAAAAAATAGTATGAAATCATTGTAAGAATGATTCTTCAAATGGAGATGATGTCTGTCAAAATCAATCAATCTTTAATTTAGTTGAATATAACTTAATAGATATGTATAAAAACATCAAAAATTATTATAATGTAATATATGATACCTCAAATGTTTCTATGAATGATAATTCCAATAATTAGGTGAAACATTCACCCAATAAATGTGAATGTTAGTATTATTTTTTATACTAATTCAGATTTAAGAAAAAATTTCAGAAATAATATGATGATAAAATATGTCAGAAAAACATCCCAGTAAAAAATACTGAAAATATATTATATATGAATGTTTTTACACATGGGAGGTATCAAAAAAGAAATTTATTACAATACTAGAAAAAATTCAATTGGTAAAGATCATTTGTCTATAGAAGATAATGTATTAATGGTTTTTCGTTGATGTATAATTCATGGGAATAAAAATTATAATGGTTTGAATGAATTACATTACAAGTAAATAATAATTAATAAAGGGGGATAAAAAATGAAAAAACATAAATATATATCATTATATGTAGGGATTTGGAATGAAATAAACTCATAATGATAGAATCATTCCAATGGAAAATTAGTTTTATTTCATGGAGGAAATATGATGAATATGTGACCAACAGAGTAAATTGTAAATAAATTGAATGAAAAAACATCTAGTAAATGTTTCTAATACATGAAAATGGATGTAAGATGAAAATATGAAATTTATGGAAGGATATTTAATTACTAAAATTGATCACAGAGAAAGAAGGAGAAAAAATTGAATTCTCGAGAGTGTATATTCTTCTTATATGACATATTATATTAATATAGCTTATGATTTTAACAATTTTTCTGGAAGACTAGAATTTTTTTGAAATGATAGCTCCATAAAAATATAGTAATTATAAAAACTGATATCAATGCTATGAAACTAATGTCTAGGGATGTTTTATATGTTGGTATGCTCAAACATACTTATTTAGTTTGAGCCAACATTTTGATGATGGAAAAGGAGTAATATTTAGGAATGATTCTTGTATAATCAAATATTTGGAAGTAAATAATGTTATTAAATGTGGAAAAAGAACAAGTATAATTATCATTCAGATTAGAGAAACTTTTAACACATATTACATAATTTTTAAAGATGAGACAAAGTTGTGGAATTGTGACCTTGGTCATCTTGGGAAGAAAAGAATTAAAAATAAACTACTATTACTGTTATATGAAAAATAAAATAATTTAAATCAATATAAGGTGATGTTTATGTAACTTTTATGAATTGAAGTAATATTTTAATAATCCAAAAGAATCAAAAAATCTCTTAAGTAGTCATCTTGAGTTTATTAACATAGTAATATTTTGGTTGATGAGACAGTAATCGATGAAAAAATTATTTTTAGTCAATCACTACTATTGATTATTTCACTTATATAGGAAAAATAATGTCCATGGAACATAAATTAAAGGCTATAGATGTGTTTATATATATTACTATATATTATGATTGTGAAATAGGGGTATATAATTTTTTTTAATATTTATAATGCTATAGAATTCATTTGAAATGATTCTTAATCTTATCTGAAGAAACATGGATTGAAACATAAATATAGTTCTCAGTAAACTAATTAATATTTCACTTTGTATAGAAGGAAAATATATGGTGGTCAATGTTTCGTTACAATTATAATATGTTTTACCATCATATGTGTCCCTGACACTAAATATTTGGTAAAATATCTGTCACTAAATGTTTTTTTAATATATAAAACGATTTGATCAAATTATAGAAATTACAGAAAATAATATATATTTTGTTAAAAAAATAATTATATATTTTTATTCATTAATAAAAGTATTAACAGTATAATATTTTTCGTAATATCATTAAACACAACAATTTATAAGTATTATTGAAAAAATATAAACAATTATATCTCTTTCTAAAGTATTTTTTTATTGAATTTTTTTATAATACTATTTCATAGTAAAATTTTATATGATATCTATTATTATTATTATTATAAATAATATAATTATTGTATAATAATTTAAAAAATTATATGATTGATCCAATATTTATATGACCACATTTTTAAATGGTTTTCTCCACCATGTTTTATTTTAATTTTTTCGATTAAAAAAAATATAGAATGAAAATAAAACTCAAAAAACATACTTTTTCATACAAACAAAATTATCT
This sequence comes from Viscum album, assembly GCA_963277665.1. NCBI lineage: Eukaryota > Viridiplantae > Streptophyta > Magnoliopsida > Santalales > Viscaceae > Viscum > Viscum album. The sequence goes on from OY728159.1 coordinate 502,267,775, forward strand.
CAAATCCCACTCACTATTACATGTATAAGCTAAAATGTGAACACAATACAGTGTATGGAGGAAAATATCATTGTACAATATTTTATCGAATATTATATAGAAGTGCCACACTCATGGATCCCATCAAGAAACATGGATTTGATATTATCCCCATCCATACCAGCAAATAAAATTCATGTTTCTCTTATTTTAATTTTATCATAGTGATTTATGCATCATCAATTAATACATCCCGAAAATTCTTTTCTTACAATTTTTTTCCAAAAAAAATTTCAATTTTTTTTCAAAAAACTAAATATAATGTCTTCTATGGATTCATAGAAAACCATAATTTATAGATATATTAAATTGTTCATATGAAATAAACCAATTATTAAAGAAAAAAATATATTTATTTTCATTTCCCACTAAATGACTAAAATTAATCAGCCTTCAAAAATAATAAGGCACTTAAATTCAAATTAGAAACATAACATATGGTAAGTTCAACCTCATCTTCCCAAATAGATTATTTAGATGTCAACATATATTTTCATAATTACCATAATAACCCGTCATTTCTATATCTACACTAATATTACTAGTCATTATGTCCTTTATAAAGGGAGAAATGTTGTTTTATTTTTTTATGGAATGTACTTTCTTTGATAGCCTCACCTCTATCCGTTGGTTTTCCTCTGAATGGTTTCCCAATTCAAAGGGGAGGCCTAGAAATCGAAGAACATTTCTATATTCCAATATCTAACATTATAAGGAAAAAACACGATTATTTATTTGTGGATAAACCAAAAAATTATGAGTCTATGTTTGGTATATCAAATCCTTTTCAATATAAATGTAACAGACAAACCAAAAAGTCTTTACAATAGTATATTTTATTTTCATGGAAAATATGTGATGAAATATAGTAAAAAAGGAATATGAAAGGAAACAAGACAAAAAATTAGAGAGAATAAAAGGAAAAAATTGGGAATATATAACAGTAATGGAGGCTCAACATATTCATGTTTTATTTGAGTACAAGTTGAACATTTAAATCAAAAAAAAGTTGAAATTACGTATATAAATATTGAATAAGACATAAATCCAAACACATTTATTTGAAAAAAGGATTCATTTGACACCAATTTCTATAAACTACATAATACATATCACTTTTAGGGTAATAAATTTATGAAACAACGTTCACCTAGGACTTTAGAAAACAGTGATCGATATTTATCATCTTTATAGAGGGAAATATCAGTACATATTCCATCATTATATATATTTTCATCGAAATATTAACAAAATATGATAATATTAACAGATTAAATTAATGAAAAAGAACAAAAAAAAGAAACTAGAAATTTCGAAGTAGCTTTTTATACTCTTAAATCCACGATGTTTCATCACACGTAGAAATCTATCTCTCTACCTTTTTATGTATTTCAATTTTTCCAGGAACCTCCTATTTGGTTTTGGAAATATTATAATAAATTTTTTGTTGATATTCATAGGTACTAGTGTTCCGAAATGACATGAAATTATTATTAAGAATCATGTTAGTAAATTATTTATACCAATAATCAGTTATGATTGTGTATTCTGTTCCTTTTTTCTTCGATTTTTATTAACATGTTCACTAATTTACGTTTATTTATTAATTAATTTAATTATTACAGTTTATTTATAAATTAAAAAAACACCAAATTTTCATTAAAAACAGTTCTCATCATATGTGATAATAAAAATCTGGTTACATCTAATAAACACATACCAATGTTTAAATACATGTCATTTTTTGGGTTTTTGATAATGGGAATCATGTAACATTGAATAAAAAATTAACAACCATTATAAGTAGTTTTCTAAAATATTTTTATTTTTTATAACCAATTATTAGATCAAAGTAAATTAAAATTTAATATTTCTATTATGAAAATAATACCATGTATTCGGAAAACAATAAAATTTTAAATAGTGACATTGAAATATTGACCTTGAAGAAGTATCATGAAGTATTTATTTAAAAATTAGGAATTGGATTTCAAAAAATCACTTTAAAAATCCAGGAGGGTGAGTCACTTCCATTTTAATTGTTTTCTGGGATAAATAATGTCTTAAAATGTATTCTAGGAAAAATATTATATGTTTACATACATCCACTGATGGTGATACAGGAACTGAGTTATTAATGAATTGTATAATTGGGTTTTTAATATATATAATTTTGGGTTATAAATATTATCACTTTTATTCCATTGAATTAATTTTAAAAAATTATTGATTTTCTACACTTATCTTTATTTTGGACAATGAAAGTGGAGTTAAGTAGTTTTACTTAACATAATCTATTATATTAATTCCATAAAATACACCACAACATGAGAAGGAATATTTATTTACTTTTTTGGAATAAAAATTCAATGTTAACATTTTAACATACATAGTAATGTTTTCATGATTATCATATTGAAGTGTAAAATAAGATATGAAAATCTTTGGTTGTATTATTTTCTAGAATTTCTAAAAAAATCTCAAAAGTTATTGTTTGGTAAAATGATTAGAGTTTTGGATAGTTAAATATTAATATGAGGATATGTTTTTGTCAGATTAATGTGATTTCTAGGATTTTGTTTTTCTCTTTAATTAATATTAATGGAATATATCATTGTATTTTTTAAAAATTGATAAATCTTATTAAAAATATATTACATAAAAAACATAATATATAATAATTATAAAGGAATTAAATGAAATATAATGTTCATAAATTTCATTATTCAATATCAACCTGTGATTCCTCATATTCGAATGTATACAATGAACATATGAACCATTTTATCTCATTAATTTCCTTGATGTATGAACTTTTTTGATGAAACAAAAAACCAATGTTATACACATGCTCAAAAGAATATTTGAGTGGCATGATTACTGAAATTACAAAATGTTGTAATTGATTATGATGTAAATATATATATATATATATTTATTTTTTTAAATTCAAGAACAGTTTCATTGATCCAAATATTATTATTACTTGTTTTTATTAAATTTATTGGGGATTTTTTTGTTTGGTCACATTCAGGATCTCCGTCCATCTTTTGTAGTTAATGCATTAATATTTAGATTTTGTATCATTAGTAGTGGGTTCATACTTGGAGTACATATTTTACTATAAATTATATTTTTATTAACTATAAAAAATCATAAATAAACATTCCTAAATAAATATAATGGAATATCATTTTTACAATAAATTATTTTATTGGAGTATCAATGAGTGTTGAAATAATAATAAAAGGTCATAATTTATAAATAAATTTGTTATGATAAATGTTTTAAAACTAATTTCACAAGAACCATTCTTTCCATAATAGAGAGAAGATATTTTTTACTAAATATACTTTTTGATATGTCGTAGATTCTATCTATAGACACAAAGAAGGATGCCTAAAAATATTAATATATTTTAACCTAGTAAAAGATGGATTTATTGAGAATAGTTTATTCTAATAATGGAATGTGCATAGAATTTCATATCTAAGGTTGTATTCTAATTATTTCTACTGAATATATATAAAAAATGAAAAACATTACTCTTCATTTAACCGAAAATGGCATGGATCATTCTAGTGTAATTATGAATTATGAAACTAAAATTGCGATGAATGTTATAACAAAATTTAAATAAATATAGAAAAAAAATTAATGATGATATGTAAACCAACAAAATAGATATTTATCATATTTAATGAGAGGAAAAAAATTGGTTATTAAAAAAGTGGTAATAGAAAAAATTTTAACTTACCCATAATGAATACCACTTTTCCCAGGAGCCATCAATGGATGATGAGAAAAAACCCAATAGTGGTGTAGAACTATGAAAATAATGACCAATGTAAAATATTATTTAATAAAATAAATTTTCTCAGACTGAAAAATGTATTTCAAATAGATGGTAACCGATTTCATGGGAAAGAGAGACATTATTTTAGTCAATTTTAAGTAAATCTCATGGACAATATTACAAAAAAATTAATAATTTCTCATTTAGGAAAGTAAAATAAAAATTATAAGTAATGAACAAAATAGATTGAATTTAATTTCCATAAATAGATTTTATAATATTTAAAGGATACTAATAAATTAATTTCTAGTGATCAAGCTAGAGAGAATAAAAAATTTATTATGTATAAAATTCAAAAAATATAACGAGGCTAAGTATTAAAAAAATATTTTATAACCTATAATGAATGAAATAAATAATATATAGGAATAGTTAACTACAAACTCGAACATAATCGAATACTAAAATAGATAGGTTTCACACAATGGATTTCTATCCATCAATCATAGCTCCAATTACAAATTAGAACACTAAATCGTAGATGAAATCCACAAAGAGATATATTTACATGTGAAACTTCCATAACAGTGAGAAGTGGAAAACCATAAAACCTGGGGTAATTGTGGGTGCCCCAATAGTAGGGAAAGGATTTCCATATCTGATGGAAAGTGATTCATGGGATGACTAGGGTTGAGATTGGGCATTATGAGTAGATATTTCATGAAGAGATTCTAGTCTAAAATGATGTGGGTGGCCGCACTCGACTGAGGATGATGATATAGAAAACATGAGATGGAACGGTCAAATGAGGGGTTTCACATGAGGATTTCATTCAAGAATAAGGTGGGGGGGGGGGTTCAAATGGCGATTTATTGGGGGACCCCAGCTGAGAATATGAAGGGGATTCTTCAAAATATGTCAAAAATGATTGTTGGTCGGGAATAGTGAGGGGGTTCCTCCAACAGTACTTATGAGGAATGTCGGTGGGGAACAGGGAGGTGGTGATGGGGGGGGGGGTTGTTCATTAGACATATCAATGAAAGGTAAAATCAGATCGGGATGGGAGGGTGAGGCCGGTGTGCGCACACATTAGATAATATAATTACGAATTTATATAAAAAACCATATTTTATATTGACTTTCTTAATATATGTATTATAATATTAATAAGTTTTATAGAATTTTTTACATTTTAATTAATCATATATTATTATTATCAAAATTATATGTTTGTAATAATTAATATATATATATATATATGTATATATTTTATATTTTTTAAAATGATTGATATTACTGAATAATCTAATTTTGATAGATGTTTATAATGGTAAATATTTTATTGGTTAATATAATAAATAACAATATATTCATTATGTAGTAAATATACTTTTGTATTATTATGATAAAGAAACTAATTTAAATGATGGTAAAATACTTTTTGGATTTGAAATAATATTATAAGAAATTATATATTATTGGTAAAAATAATTTATAGGACCTATATTTTATATTTTTAAAATTTTATATTTGTAGTAATTATTCATTTTTACTAATAGATATATCATATATATGTAATTTTTGTGGGTAAAGGTCACTCTTTTTTTATTAATATTCCATATATAAAATGGATTTGTTGAAATGAAAAATTAAACATTGGGGGAAATTGAGATAAGCATCATGGTAGAGTAAATCCCTTCAATGGTATACAAGAGATAATCAATTAACACTCTTATACATATGGATAACCTAAATTAGTTAAGGTTAGAATAAAATAATTCTTATTTTTAAATGTGGTAAAAATAAAAAACCATCAGTTAAATATTTTATGTCTTATGTAATTCTCAATGTAAATAACATAAAAAATCATTCTCATGGGAAATTTGACAAAAAATATGAAGAAAAAACATTCATTGGATATTAAACCAATTCAAGATGTTACAAACATTGTGTAAAACATGTAAAAAATATGGTGCATTCCAATGATGTTAAAATTATTGATAATATAATTTCTAAATCAAAGGATTTTTAGACTTTTGATAATGAAAAACTGAACATTTACAATAATAGTGAATATTTTAACAAATAGACATGTCAAAAATAAGATGAGTAATGTGATGTGTTAACAAAAGTTATAAGAGATACCTTGAAATTTCGTAACCTATTGGAGTAGGTTTAAATTTAAAATATTACTAGAAATTAGTAAATAGTAATTTTGACATGAAATAAATTGAGAAGAGAAAATAATTAATATTAAATTTCAAATTTTAAACTAGATTTAGTTTCATAATAATTAAAACCTAATCAATTGTAGAATTTATTGAATTAAGAGTAAAATAAAATTGAGAAAAATGAAATGTTGCAATATTTTCCCTGGCTATTAGATAAACAATGTTACAAAATCCGCGTATAGATACCGTTAGAATAAATATTGATAATATTCATGAAATAATGTAAATATTGATTAAAAATATTAATCAAAAGTGGATGGTGTGGACTTTGAACAATATATTTTCACGTTTGGAGGCTTTAAAACCAGAGGAATGATGGTAATAGTGAATATACATCATTATATAAATTTTATCAGATAGATGTAAAGTAACCTTTTATAAATTGAGAAATTATAGAATAATTGTTTATAATAAAACATGTGTTTTTCCAAGTGATTCTAATAAATATAATGTTTTAAAATTGAATAATGTCATATATGTATAAAAATAAGATCTATATTCTTGGAACTCCAAATATGATAGTAATTTGATAATGTTTATTTTTCTTAAGAAAAAGATGACAATTACGTATTTTTTAATATAGATAATTCTTCAACCATAATTTTAATTTTTTAATTAGGTGATATAATTTTTACAAGAGATATAAAAATTTATTTTAATGAATTTTATGATAAAATGATGGAATATTTTGTGATTTAAATATAAGGATAATTAACTTTATTCCTTGGTATATAATTTCAATGAATGTAAAAAACCCTTCTCTTATATATAGACAATTATGCATGAGGGTCATTTCAAATTATTTGTATGGGATATTCCAAAAATGTTCCTAACACGATTTTTTAGGCATGAAGATGAGTATTATAAATGCATGGAAAATTAAGAATATGAAATATTTATTTAATATAATATGTGGTTTAGTCAATCTTATATATTAAATTAATTATATTATATATGAGGTTACATTATGTGAAAGGAATCAAACTGATTATATATAAAAGTTATTTTGATCTGAACATTTTTGGTTATACTGATTCTGATTGGGATGTATAATTCGACGATAGGAAATAAAGTTCTAGAGGAATTTTTTTTATTAGATAATGTTGTGTGAGTTTTCCAAGTATGAAACAGAGATATGTTACATTTACGAAAATATAATAAAAATAATTTTTCAAACAATAAATGTATTAAAAAAAATTGAATGAAAGTAAATCTAGAAGATTAGAAATGGAATGTTTCTACATCATTGAATATTATATTTGATAACCAAAAGTGCAGTTGATATTTATAAAAAAAAATAATATTCACAATTTATGATCAAAACAGATTGATAAAAAGTATCAATTTATAAAAAGATCAATTTATGGTTAATTATTTTTCACTAGAATATATTTTAACAAGAATAAAATTTAAGTAATTTTTACCAAATTTATGCCAGTAGAATGATATGTGGAATTGAGGTTATGAATGAAATTATTTGTACATATATTGTTTAATCATTGACAAGGGTTGGTTGGTAGGACCTATTTAACATTATTAGTTACATAATTATGTGACTATGTTCCTTGTTCCCCATGAGGGTTTCATATGAGATGGATTGAGATATTCTTCTGATATTCTTCTAGTGACATTGTGTAGGTGGATTATTTAGCTTTCTCAATTAGTGAATGTTTGGGGATACCAATTTGTCCTGGTTTCTATGAAGCACCCAGAGTTATATTTCATTATTTTCCAGCTAGTTTCAATGGGAAAATTCTTTTGGTTTCATGACGATTGATATAATATATGTTTTCGGTAGGTGATTCTCACATAGGTGAGTGGTTTTAGATATAATTTTTTCACATGAGGTGATAGATAGTCATACATTTTTCTTTTATGTAAAATAGAGTTTTGGAATATTGTGATAGGATATGTATAATGCTTATGGTTAGTGAAACTGTCTTCTGAAGAGAATGGTAATTATGTTGGTTAGTCATGCGAGCCAACGATTAGTGAAAATTTATGGATAATAGGATAATTTATGTTCTATATTTTTGTTAGGGATCTCAATGGGATCATGCATCATGGGACTAAGCACACATCTAAAAAATATGGTCAACTGGGTTTGGGATATTTCACCTATCTACATGAGTTGAAACCAAGTGTATCACGTAGTGATGGTGAAAAATTAAATGGCTAATTGTTAACGTACCTAATGTGAAATTTCTTGGTATCAATTTTGGGGTTTATGATAAGAATAAATGACTTTCTGTCCCAATATAATTTGGAGAATTATTCTATTATCTTGGTGTGAGAAATGATATATGAATTAATATTTAAAATTATCACTTATGGGTGGTTGTGTGTCATACCTTGTAACAATTGATGTGTGTTTCTATGGAGGATTACTAAGGGAACTTCCATTTGGTTGAGGTGACCTGATCTTAATCATGGATTTTTGAATGATAGTGTGATTCAGGATATACTAATGGTCAGTTTAAGAGAGTACACTTGTATGAACTTGTTTAATTATGTTGCTACACACTGAAGGGAGTAGTTCGTATTATTTTTTGGGATTAGGGAGTGGTGTTGTCTAATTTTATGGATGATTACCTCATTAAGTAAATTTAGGTAATGAATTATGATGTCATGGTAGAAAAAGAGAGGTATAATCTATTGATAATTCAGATTCTTTTTTTATATAGGTTTGGTGACAGTAGTATAAATTATATGTAGTGAGATTCATGTACCACTTTAGGGACCCCTTTGGGTCAGTTTGTTGGAGCATTATAATTGAAATAAAAAGTTGAGGAGCCAAAATACATTAGGGGAGGGCATTAACATCACATTAAATGAAATCATGTGTGTATTGAACATCATTTTCCATGATATAGTGGTTGGAAAAATTGATTTTAGATATGGTATTCAGTTATTAGAATATATTTTAATGATCAAGATTTATATTAAGGTAACATAAATAATGTTGGATGCAATTATCTAGAATATGGCCTTGTGAATGGATGACAACGTCACCCCTAAGGTGGGGAGAATTGTAACCACAAAAAATGTATAAATATTGTATGAAAATGTTATTGGTTTGTATAACTAGTTATTGGATGTCCATGACATCAACATATTCCAATATGTTCGTGTTTTCTATGTATTCATGAATCCTATATGAACTATGCAATTTTTTCCTTGCGGTTGGTCAATTTTTCAACCTTATAACTGAACAATATGGCTAGGGTAAGACCTTGATGTCTTTTTTTGAAATCCATGAGATACTACAAACGATAAGAGAATCTTGGTCAATAATTTTAATGACATGTCAGTGGTGGAAGATGAGATTTCTAATATAGGGTTTGATGGAGGAGGTATGCGCACATTGTTTTCGTGGGATTTGATGTGGTGGGTTCGAACATCATTGGGATCATACATAGAAAGGTAGTAAATCATGTTTACTGGAGAGACATGCATTCTTAGAAAAATTTGGTGATTTAAATGTATTCTTATATAGTATAGTAACATCCATTAGGATGTCAATGTAAGAAAATGATCGTTTTTAAAAATTTTGACCAGTCCCCCTTATGCATGTTTAGTTTAGGAATATTATGGAGTATATAGATCCGGTATTCAGGCGATTTTCAATGGAATCAGATATGAATATTATCTTTGTTTGAGGATCAATGGTTTTAAATCTTCCATGTCAGTTATGTTCAACTGTGGGAAGAATCGTTATCCTAATTATTTTAACTAAAAAATAAAACATATGGGTCTCTGGTAAATTAAAATCCAATATAGGCAGTATTGAAATTCCTAGGAATCATGAGCATTAAATTAAAAAGAATAAACTTTGTATCTTCCATAGAATAATCTTGTTAGATATGTATTTTTTTCTTTATAGTGGAACATCTCCTTTTACCTCCAAATAGATAACCAACATATGTCGATTTATGCAGTTTGATATCCACTAGGAATTATCTAAGAAGATATGTAATATTGTAGAGAGGATTTAAGACACATTGTTCTATATGATAATTTTTCTCATAAGAATACATATTTTTCAAAAGGTGGATGGAAGAAATATTGAATTGGGGTTCAGAATGGAATGAAGAATGTTTGGAATATTTATGGTTCGATTTTGGATATGGGCAGTAGCCCTAGATATTTGATGGGTTCACGAATAACAATTAGGATATGTGAGCACTGTGTTTAGTATTTTTTGGATTTTCATCCTAGTATAATTAGTTAATGAACAATTAGAACTAGTCTTTCACCAATATTATGTGGTTTGGTCCATAAAGGGGAAAAATTTGTGAAATTATGAGAATGAGTCTAATTAACTAGGTATAATTCTACAAGGGATTGGAGAACCATTTTGAATTTTATGTGTATAGTTTCCCAAAACATTTTTTTAATCATGGGATGTGGGATATCATATGTCAGTCCAAGCCACAGTGTATGAACATGGTTTTTCAAAATTCACAACCAATCAATTTTCCTCGGTTAAATGTAGATATTTAAAATTTGTATTCCTTAAGTCATATTCATATATTTACGATAATTTGTTTCATATTTTCAATGTAGAATCCCCTCATACACACATTTTGTTACAAATACTATTACACAAATTTTCTTAATCTTCATACATGGGAATATAATTCCCTATTCAATGATAAGAAGTGTATGGTATGGATAAAAAACTATTAGTTTTTTTTATTTCTTCTGTTTTCTAGTGGTCTAACACATGTTTTATCTAATGCGCCCTATTTTGAAGAATATTTTTCCACACATTCATTTTTTCCATTAATTCTGAAGTTGAGATCCATTACTGAATTAGTGAATCACATTAATTGTGATGTAGGTGGTTTTAGTGCATTCACATAATGTAATTATATTTTATAAGACACATCGATCATGTGTCATACTTGAGTATTCCACTGGCCTTGTATTTATTTTAGATTATCATATTTATCATACTTCTTTACTTATGTTAATTTATCACCCAATAATGATACCAATAGTTTGACAAACCACCCCCAAATAGGGAATGATCCATGAGAGTATTGCAACCTAAGCAATATTAATGAAATCAAATACCATTGGTATGAATATCATTGATATTTACAATTAAGGTGAGGATAGATAATTAATTTAACATGTACAATGGTCTAAGTATGTATCATGGAATAATATTGACTTATTAAAAGAGTTTCCCATGAAGTGTATTTTTTCCCTAAATTCATACTAAATTATATTTCGACTCTCGGAGCACTACATCACGTGATCATAATATAATGAAACAAGTAAGGAATCAAAGCCATTCCATAATAACAAAAACATTAATATCTTGGTAAACTCATAACTAACATGGCTGAAACCTAGAGTATGAATAACAAGTAATTCAATAGGTTTCCATGAGTTACATGGCCTAATATTTGACCAATATGATATTTGGATCTTTTAACCAAGAACATGGACATTTTAATGTCATGTCATTTCAGATCTAGGGTGTAACTGGATTCCATTTAGTTACATTTTACATCTAAAATACCTCATTTTTGTGTTAAAACAACCATAGGGTTATTATTAAATTCATAAGATGGTATGTAAATAAATTTTGGTAATTTTTTTGGTGTTTTTTGATATCATTAATTAAATATGACATTTTAAGAAATGCAAATATATATAATTTAAGGGGTTAATGACAAATTGATGTGTTGTTGTATGATTATAATGAGGGTCATTGAACCATTATGTATGATAACCTTAATTAAATACCCATCAACTCATATGGGAGATAATGTTGTGTGATTCTTACTAATATTGTAAAACTGGTTATAATTAAAACCAAGGAAACACATGGGTATGCATTAGATTCTATATTAGAATTCTGATCCTAAACTTAATGGATTTCATAAGATTAATTAATGTGAATTAAATGGGTAACCCATCAGTGTATCTATTCAATGCCTAATAATTCTTAATGGATGTTATTCCTTGTGATCAATTAGAATATAATGAAATTGGATATTGAATAAAAGTGGGGAATTCTATATGTAATCGTTGGATTCAATATTCGAGTTTATAGATTTAACCTAGTGAATTTCAACAGATTTTTGTATGTTATTTCTTAGTATACCATGAATTAGATCATGAAAATATCATTTATTTTTTAATACATCATCTGGGCATCCTTGATTCTCCTAGTATATCTAAAAAGAATAAAATTCCAAGGATAAGCTCCTAGATTTGACTTCATGTCTTACGACATAGAATGCCTTGAATTACATTCTTGGTTCCCAATCAAGCCCCATACCAAACTCAACAAGGTCTTTAAACATTGCTTTAGTTATATCATACTTTAAAAGTGGAATCATGATAAATCATCCATTCAATTTTACCCCATATCCATACACAATGTAATGATCACCATGGGTTGTATATTTAGTTCCACCCAGAGAATTCCTTATATATTATCTTGGGATTTATATATTTTATTTATTGGGAATGTCTACACCATCACTATGGATTCATTATTTTTTATTGTTCTTGTATTTTTTGAGTTACTTACATGGGTCTTATAATTGTCTATTTGGTTCTGTGTATAGAGATATGTGACATAGGTTGAAGAATGTAATGTCGCTCAGGAACCACCTATGGGCTCGTGATTGACACCATGTCATTAATGGTATTTATTAATTTATATATTAAAATTTACCACCAAATTATTTATATTTATAGATAGAAAATTAATTATAAAACATTTTGTGGTGGCCTACTGTATTTTAGTATGGCCCTATTTGGGACACCACTTAGTAACCAATTAGATCTTCTGACTGTAGTTTATGTCTTCTTCTTCTTTTGTTTTTCAATTTATTATATATTTTTATGGTTTTGCATGAGAGCTGCCTACCGAGGATGTACATGGATTTCCTAGATGAGTTAGGTTATATTTTAGAATTACTAGTTTTCAAAGATACCAATAGTATTTGTATCACCTGTTTTACTTGTTGATGAATATGTATATGTATAATCATAAATTTCTTCATTGTTGGGTTTCTATTGGGTTTATAATATATATGTATTTATTTTTTATTTCATTAAATATAATTTTAATTGTATAGAATAATGACTATGTGGTTATAGTCTCCCCACCATACACCCCCAAGATAGTTTCTTCAAATTGGTTGCGTATGGTATATGTGGAGGTTCGGTTAGGGAACTCTATCCCTAGGATTCAATTACATTAGAGTTATCTGTGATCGAGACATCATAGAATACATTGAGAAATTAATAAATAACATGTGTGTTTTTGTGTGTCATTTAAGATATTTTTATGTTTGTATTCATATATAATCATTTATTTATATATTAATTTATATATATTATATTTATATGTGTGTGTGCATATACATAATTATATTTTATTTAATATCTATATAAATAAGTGTGTGTGCATGTTTATATTTATTTATGAAAATTTATTATTATTTTTATATATATTTATAGATATTAATTTTTATTTTTGTATATTTTGTTTTATTTATATATATTTAATTAAATATATATAAATATATGAATATTTTTTCCTATATATATATATCTATATATATTTATAGAAATTTAAATATGTTTTAAATTTGGATGGAAATTTTTAATTAATTTTAATGTAATATATTATATAATTATTATATTTATTTATAATTTATAGATAATTATATTATTTTTTATATATTTTTATATATTTTTATATATTTATATGTATATATATATATATATATATCTTATCGTTGTACAATTTTTTGTTTGTGTGTATATTAATATGTGTAATTATATCAATTTAAATATTAATTTATAAATATTTATATTTTTATACAATTGTATTTAATTATATATATGGATAATTGGGTATATTAATATTTTTTGATATTTATTTTTATGTTGTGTATATTTATATACTTTTAAATATATTATGTCATTATATGTAAATACATATATATACAAAAATATATACAGATATATATAATTCTATATACTTATGTCTGTCTATATTTATGAATATTTATATAAATTTATTTCTAATAAATATATACATTTATATAACAACAAATTTATATGTAACTATGCCTATATAAATTTATATGTAATTATATGTTTTAGGAATGTATTTATAAATTATGAATAAATATATATACACGTATATGTTTTAAAATATTTTTTCTATATATAAAAATATGATATAGTCTACCGAGTCACCACATGAAGTGTCTAAGGTAGTAGTAATGATTTATCAGAACAACTAAGAGGTAAAAATTTCAAACCTCACCCTATATTGGTTCATACAGTATTATATAGTAATACATAATAAATAATATACAAAAAATAATTGAAAATTTTTATTAATTAATAATTAATTAGTAATTAGTAATTAAGTATTTCTAAGTAATTCTAAAAACGATTGACAAATGACTTCCCATGGATTTTAAATTTTTTTTCAAAATGATTAGCCGCTATAGTAGATTCGACAGTTTTGAAAATCCAGGCCCAATAATTTAGTGATGGTTCAAAAAACTGTTAAATGTTAAAAAACATCCTCTAAATGAAGGTTTTAACATAGTGTGTGTACAAACCCAACCGTAAACATTACATAAACATGAATTATGTAAATAATTCACATTGAGTATATTTTAAGTTTAAGAGTTTTTGAGAATTATGTCATAACTTATAAAGAACAACTTGAATTTTACAAGTAGACACTTCTTCTCACTATCAAAATTTTTTCCAAAAAAACTATAAATTAAGAAACATCTTTGGATCCATGTTTTAGACAACATAACTTTTCCTTGATCCCATTCTTGACCCTATACATGTTTATGTCCTATAAAAATAATTTCAAAATGTGTGATGAGCATAAAAATCTTATTAAGGGACACATAAGGACAGAAAAAATTTAGTTTTTTAAATCAACATGTGAACCATGAATATTTTGACATAAAGTAAAAACTTTTCACCATTAAGAAGTATAAAAACACATCCCTAAATATAAGCTTATTTCCTACCCTTTTTGTAACCAGAATATTACCATAAATTCCATAGAAAGAAACATATAGCATATAATGGTAAATTGAGACACAAACTTAACTAAATGGAAGAACCCTATAGTCAACATCCACACATATCACTAAATTGAATAGCTAAAATACTAATATAAATACACAATGAGTTGTAGGATATAACCTAACCACCAGTCATTGGTTTATCATGGAACCACCTATCATTTGGTTTGTCACGTAACCACGCGTCATTGGTTTATCAGGTAACCACACCTAAAATGTTAATGTAGCATAATATAATCATAATACATAAAATATTACAAATATCAACATTCCACTAATAAAATTTAATATTCAATCACAATAAATCTTTTCAAGATATTGAAATAATCAATCCATATTAAATCCCATTAAAATCATTTAATAATGGGATTTTTGAATAGATGTATCAAATACAACTTTGAAAATTTTTATATAAGTTACCATTTAAAATATTTAAATTCCATATTAATAATTATAGAAAATAATTTCAAAAAAAGGGACATTAATGAGAAAGCATTATAATAATAAATCTATAAAGCATTTAAAATGATATTTCAGCAAATGAATCTCGTAACACTTGAGAAACACTTGAATAAAAACAATTAAGGAATAACATGAAAAGAAGCATTAAATATCATGGGAATATGTGAATTGAAGATATAAAATTTCAAAAGGATTTTATATACACCTAATGGGATATTAATGGTTTACAATATTTAGAAAATCCTAAATAAAAGGTGATTGAGACAAATTCCCTTACAAATATCATTGGTAAAAAAAATAGATCATATTTTTGTTTTAAATATAAGTACCAATAAATTTTTTATAAATACAAGATAAGATATCAAAATTAATTTCTCACTTAATCATATCATGGAATAGTCAATAAGTAGAAGATCAACCCAAGGAATGTAAATTGTGTTTAGATGTTTCCTTATGAGAATTTGGCAGCCTAACGACATAACATTAAAATTCCGGAATTGAGTTAATGGGAGAGAAATGGGACTCTCATCACATGGAAATAAAATGTATATAAATAAGTATATTGAATTGTGTATCCCAAAAATTGTAAATTTATATTTAAAATACATCACATAAAATAACTCTATAACTAAAAGAGAACATTGAGATATTCCCTAACATTGAGTCTTAATTGACTCATTCATCATTTAATTACATTGATAACAAAATTATGTTAATTTATACTTTCTTAAAAACCATTTTCATGTTTTTTATTCTTTTTATATCACTTATTACATTGTTATAATGATTTAAAAAAATATGTTAATATTAGTTGTTTTATAGATATTGGGAACATGAGTAAAAAAGCGAACTTGTTTTGATATAAATTTGTTCATGTACTCAAAAGTACATCATCTATAGAATAGTATTAATGATTTAAATATCATATATATATATGGTATATTTTAATTTATAATAGTCCCTGAAAATCTTATATAAGAAATAAAATACACCATTCATTGATACGGTAGGCTGTATATACGCATGAACGCTACTATCATTTTTTTCATATTTATGGAAATGAAAAATAAAATATTCATATGTATATTATAGTTATAGTATTAGATAATATTTTATATAGAATAGATATTTTCATTAACTCCATCATTTATACATTCCATGTATTGCATGAATGATTCATATAACATTGAGGGGGCGGTTGACCACACATCCTCAAATGAAATTATCGTAGTTACACATCATGAAAAGCATAAAGGTATTTATGTAAATATAAATTATAGTATCATAATGAGAACATAAATATAATAAATATCATATATAATCAACATGCGATCATAATGGCTGCTATGAGAGGTTGTAGGGGAAAATTGAATAATCATTATTTCTTGAAGCTATAGTTCGCAGTATAGAGAAACAATACGTTTGTATCCCTTAGATAGAGGTGTGTGTAAGTGTATTTCGAATCCTTCCAATAAAAAATAATATTATATTTAAGATAAAATGATTTATTTAATTTCCTCTTGAAAAGGTAATGATTCTATGAGTATGGGAAGGATATTGGGAGCTTATTGAAGCAGAGGATGGATGAGCCATCAAGCTTGAGAGGCGTGACTAAGGGGTTAGAGGTGGTGGCCTTTTATAATATGTAGAAGTGGAACTTTATGAATTTGTGGAATGATTATTTTATTATATATTAAATTTATATTTAAAAAGGACCAAAACTCGTTTAATTTAAATATATGATAATAATTGTTCTCAATCCTCTCAAGTATATGTTTTAGATAAGTTTGGTTTCAAATTTAACCATATAGTTTAGCTTTATCCCACATTTAACTAATTTAACCCTTACCATGTCTACCTATATATTCATAGTATATGGTTAATATAGTTACAGTACAATTCCAACCTATCCTCAATTGGTTCATTAATGAAATTTTTAATATTATCTCAGTTCTTTTGTTGATTCATATATTTTTAAGAATATTATATCATTTAATAAAACAATATTTTCTTGTCAAAACTCATTTTTGTAAATTTAATACTATTCATATCATTCCATTTAAATTAATCCATAAAAACATGATTCTTTAAAAGAAATTCGTTAATTCAAATATAAAAATTCATAATAATCCCTAAAATTCTTGTTCGACCTAAAAAGATTCAAAATATGTTTATTTTGATATTTATAATCTCATTCATTGAAATCAGTCATTAATAAGGTAATCACAACATCATAATTGGTTCATAAATATATTTATTTTTCTTATCTCTAATAATTATAAATAAAACCCCATGTTGTATTAAATCAATTAATCATTATAATTTATTTTTATAGTCCAAAGAATCACTTATATAAACCCATATAAATTTGATTTACTAAAAAACATGTTTATGTTACATTTTTTATTTACATTAAATTAATTCTCATAAAATGTCACTTTCACATCCAAGTGGATCCATATGGTCCCAAAATTTACCCAAGAATTCCCATCGTTGGACATGTATCATCCAATAATATTTGGACACGTTTTAGGGTTGTTTAAAATTATTATAATATTATTTTTACCCTGATTTACCAGATTTACACATTAATCATGGTAAATAAAAAAAACTGAAATTTTTATTTATAATGTCTAAAGATAAAAGGTAAATATTTACAGAATTTGAACATCTTGATTTTATATATGGAATCCATTTTCCCAAATTCAGAACCCAAAAGGTTGAGGAATTAATTTAAAATTAATTCTTTTTGTGAGAAAAAAAAAAGTTTTTTAAGAAGTAATAACTATCAAATGATTGACATCTGTTTATGTCCAATTTCAAAGTGAAACTACATAAAATGAAAATATTTGGATTACATTATAAAAAATTAACAAATTTAAGCATTAAAACCAATTAAAATAATAATATAAATATATTATTAAATAAGATTAAAATTTAGTTTTGAATTAAAATGCAGTATTGTTCACTATTCATAAAAAATGAACTCGATCATAAAAATACCAAAATTTCACCAAACAAAATATTGATGTAATTATTCATAAGAAGAATTTTATTCTGTCAAATAAAACATATAAAAGTTATAAAAAACTAAGTTTAAAATGGGTTCACTATCAAATGGTGTTAAATGACCATTTAAAACATTATAGTATTTAATGTTTAAAATCAGATTCATTATTATTTTTATCTTCTAAAATTTATTGGATAAATGTAAAAACATTTAAAAAATATTTTTCATCCTATTTTCTTAAGTTCTATTAATTATTTTTAATATAACGTCATGGATTTTACTAACATTTAAAATAATAATATTATTATTGTATTATTTTTAAGTATAAATCAATGTTGTGTGAAACATAATATTTCAAGAAGCATGTTTTTTTTGTGTTGAGTATGCTATCAGAAAAAGTGTTCT
The DNA here is from genome assembly GCA_963277665.1 of Viscum album. Taxonomy (NCBI): domain Eukaryota; kingdom Viridiplantae; phylum Streptophyta; class Magnoliopsida; order Santalales; family Viscaceae; genus Viscum; species Viscum album. The sequence continues at coordinate 502,286,816 of OY728159.1, forward strand.
CTTTATCATAAAATTTATATCTTATTCATAATTATTACTTGAAATCAAAAGTAATTATTCTATAAATACCTTGGTAGTTATATACTTCCACCATTTTGGAAATTTCGTCCTCGCAATTTTAAAATTGGGCTCAAAAACTTCATTGAATGTCCCACATCAAAAATAGAATCAATAAATGTATCAATTTAAATGAATGAAAAAAGAACCATAGTAACCCGAGATAAAACATTATAGAATTATGTGTATGAAAAATGTATATGGAAGAGAAACTATGTGTCATGTTCTGATAGAGAGTGATAAAAAACATGATCTGGATAAAGTTATCTACACAGAAATCGTAAACTATTGATGGGTAATACCGTCTTTTATTACCCAATTGGAAAAGTGAATGGACACTTTTTTTGTATTTTCATTTTATTATGTTGAGGAATTGGTTTATGTGATTGACTAAGAACATAAGAGAATATACGTACATGTCATGTAGACATTCATCCGTTATAAAATTTCTACTAAAAACACTTGTTTTCTCCAAACAATGATAATTAAAGATTACTTGGTAAAAACTGATATGCTAGAATCAAATTTTATAGAATCACATAATCCAAAAAAGATGATGTATTTATTACCACTATCGTTAATGATTAACCAAAACCATAGTTATTATTCAAAGATCAGATAATACCAAAAAGTATAATCCTTTCTAAAAATAAATAAATCTCTAAATCTCAAAAAATTCATTAAACAATTCTGAAAGTTAAACAAAGACTGTTTAATACACATTTGTCCTTAAAATTCTTTAAAATAATACAATCTATAATTGAAACAAAAAAATCCGAAGAATTTGATCTCATACTCTTCAACAATAAATCTTTACATTTATCTCTAAATAACATCGACTATGTCACAAACCAGCCTAGTTACCCGGGTAACCTAATAACTGATCTGGTCCTGACATAGCCCGAAGGGCGTACCCGATCCCCATTTTGAGTGATGTACCAGAATACAAAGAGGCATAAAATTATAAAGTAGTACAACACAAGTAATAAAACGGAAAACATTCCCAAGGTCCCAAAGAACACAACTCACCAAGACGAAATATCAACAGCTGGATATGCCTCTAGGAGGTCCATTCCATTATCTTGATCCTATATGAAGAATGTCTACAAACACGCGAAGGAAAAATAGTGTGTGAACTTATGCCTAGTAGGATACCCCCAATGATTCCATAACAGATGGAAACCATAGATTATCCAAAGAAAAACTTTCAATTTTCATATAAATAGGTTTGGAAATTAAAAATCCTATTTTATCAAATCATGATATACATTGTTAAGTGATGGAAAATTCACTAAGCAAGGATTTACAATGATGTAATATTTCCAAAGAAATGTCTTAAGAAAAACATTTATATATAACAGTTTATATAAATTCAGCAGGACTGAAAGGGAGTTCAAAAGCATTAGAAAACATTTATATCTCAAATATAAACAAACAAGTGAGAAACATGGCCATCTTCCAAATGGTACGATAGTATTAACTAGTTGTAGGATTCCGCACACTCTATATGAACTCAGTAAAATGTGTATACAAACATCCCTATAACACTGGCCAATGGTGACTCGTCACCAACCCGTCGGGGATGTGACCCACCACATGTATGTTTTAGAACATTGTCGTATCATATAGTGTATCCAAATAACTCACTAACTACCTAAGGATTTTATGTTCTCTTACATGATGGGTGAACTATTTTAAGAATGCTTAAAATATAATCAATCCCATTTTCTATTTAAAAAGTACCAACTTCATTCCATTTTAAACAATAATGGGTTCTGTTAAAAAACAAGCACCTTTCATAAGATAAATCCAATGGGTTTATATCAAATCATTTTAAGTCTTTTTCAGTAGTTTGAAATCCATTAAAAACCAATTCCATCATTACACATTTCATTTCCACAATTAAATACAAAAATTTAATTGAAAACATTTCCATCAAATCTACAATTTAAATTAAAAAATTTAAATCGACCAATTTTCCATAAACACACCAAATTCAATGTTATTTGGGTTTTCATAAATTTCTATGCCAAAACCATCTCAAATATCTCAATTAAATGGAATAGAGTTTTTATCAATTTAATAGAAAGAAATTTTGAGAAATTGAATTTAAATCAAAAAATGAAATAAATCAAGCAAATAAAATGATAAAAAATTTGGCAAGTCAGGACGGAACCACTTATCTTAATTTATTGACGGGTGTTAGCCCAATGAGAAACCACAAAAACCAAGAGGCACAATGATGTTGATCAAAACCTAGATCTAAACCCTTAGAACCAAAATTATGATCAAAGGAATCAAGATCTTGAAAAACTATATCTAGATTCACAATCCCAGATCTATACATCCACTCATAGGTTTAGATCCATGGAATCAAAGGAAATCACCAAATAAAAGATCAAGGATAGATAGAGGAAGAAACAAGAAACACAACGGGATGAAATCCACTTACTGGTAGGAGAGGAGATCATCAATTCACACCTTAAATCATGAAGAAAAATGTTTGGATCACCTAGGAATCTCTCTAGGAGGCTTTGGAAAGACCTAAAATGAGACAAGCCTGAGCCAAGGTCGAAATAATGGAATTCCCGGGGGTCCGAGAGGTTTTAAAAGAAAAAATAGGAATTAAAAACCACACACATTGTTTAGCCGGGCAGAGGCGCATGATTTGCCAAACCGTGTGAACACCGTGCGGCCCTCACTTTCTAGAGATGCACGGTTTGTACGGTTTGGCTGCACGGTTTGTCAGACCGTGCACACAATGAGCGTACCTCTTTATCCAGTGCTACATGGTTGGCACAGTTTGGTCACTCGGTTTTTCAAACTGTGTGCAAACTGTACACAAGCCATCAACTTTTTTAACTTAAAATTTCACCCAAACGCACACCCAATTCACTACTCCAAAACATAGGTACTTAGAAACATAAAAAGATACATGAAAACGTAATGGAATGTTACAACCTCCCCACTATAAGAACATTCTGTCCCCAAAAAGCCTATGAAGAAACCTCCACATAAAAAAGATGAGGCCACTTCTCCCTCATTAGAGCCTCCCTTTACCACGTCTCATGAGAATTAGATCCATGTTTCCATAGTACATGGACTTGTGATATCGTTTTCCCATGAGGTTACTTGGTCTCAGAATCAAAAACCCTGACAGATCATTCCATAATAGAAAAATCTAGTTCAATCTCAAGATCACTCTAGCTCACAATATGAGATGGATCATAGAGATAACATCGTAGCTGCGATACAAGGAACACGTTATGTATTGACGTCAGTTGTGGTTGTTCATATAGATGGTAAGAAACATTCCCCACAAGACCAATAACATCAAAATGTCCCACAAAATGAAGAGAAAGCTTCCCATTCCACCCTAGCCATCGATGACCCAATCAGGGAGAAATAGTCAAGAACAGCTGGTCACCAACTGAGAACTCTAAAGGATTATGGTGTCGATCATCATAAGACTTGTACTGACTCTGTGCTGTCACCATTCTCTGACGGATCAACTTGATCTTAACTATCGTCTGTTGGACCAAACTCGGTCCTACCAAAGAGTTTTCAACAATATTTGACCCAAAAAAATTACAAGGAAAACTATATAAAGCCTCAAAGGAGCCATTTTGATCACATACTGATAAATATTGTTATAAGAAAACTCAACTAGCCCTATATGATCATCCCAAGACCCACCAAAGTCACAAACACATGCCTGGAGCATGTCCTCAAGGATCTGAATAAAACTCTTTATCTGGCCATATGACTGTGGATGGTAGGCTTTTCTGAAACGAACCTGAGATCTTAGTGCCTCCTGAAGGCCTCTCCATGAGCGAGAATTAAACCGAGGATCGCTATCAGAGACTATAGCAGACGGAACTCTGTGAAAATGAACAATTTCTCTCAAATATATATTTCCCAACTCCTTAACATTGTTTTTATATCGTATAAGTATAAAGTGATCCTACTTGGTCTGCCTGTTGATCACAACCCATATCATGTTCTCCTTCCTCTGGGTTTGAGGTAACCAACCACAAAGTCAATAGATATTTCATCCAACTTTCATGTAGGGACTGGAAGTGGTTGTAGAAAACCCGAAGGTTTCTGGTGCTCGACTTTCACCTTCTGGAATGTATAGCAATGATATACAAACTCATCAATGTCTGATCTCATACCTGGCCACCAAAACTAACACCGCATGTCATAGAACATTTATTCGGTTCCTGGGTGTATATCCCACTGAGAGTTATGGAAACCCCCCATCACATTCTTCCATGATGCTAATGGCACAACGTATCGATTTTGATAACACAGAACACCCTCATTGGAAAACGACCTCATAGTACCAGTCTCCCCACAAAATAGAGAATCCCTAATGATATGGGATTCATCATCCAGTTTTTGTTCCTGAAGAATTAAATCTAGGAGAGTAGAATTCAACTGAAAACTGGATAATGAAACATCCGTCCCCTTCCACTGAACTCCAATATGAAACTGATCAAAAAGGGCGATAAAACTCCACTCTTCTGAAGATTTGTTCACAGCCTGTGATAGATGTTTCCTGCTTAACACATCTGCAACTACATTCCCATTCCCTAGGGTATAGGAAATTTCAATGTCAAAATATTTCAGGTACTCCACCCAACACCTTTGGAGATGATTCAAATCTTTATGAGAGAAGATATCACTCAAGATCTTGTGGTATGAATACACATTAAACCTTCCTCTGTAAAGGTAATGTCTTCAGCACCTATGAGTGTGAATTAAGGTTTAATGTTCAAGGTCATGGGTTGGATAGTTCTTCTCATGAGTATTAAGCTGACGAGACCCATAGGCAACAACATGATTACCCTGCATGAGTACACATCCCAAACAAGAACCTGATGCATCACAAAAGACCACATAACCTATACCAGCCTCAAGAATAGTTAACACTAGTGTAGTAGTTAATCTAAATTTTATCTCAACAAAAGAACTCTGACATATATATTTCCATGAAAGTATCACTCCCTTTTGAGTCAGAGCAGTCATTGGAGAAGCTAACTCTGAGAATCCTTTAGCAAACTGGCAATAATAACCTATAAATCCCAAGAAGCTCCAAATCATGTAACATTTTGTGGTTGTTACCAAATCATAACAGCCCTAATCTTCTCAAGATCAATTGATATTCCTTGTTATGACACCACATTTCCCAAGAATTTTACTTCTTGAATCCCAAAATCGCGCTTCGAAAGCATGGCATAAAGTCAGTGATTCCTTAGAAGACTCAGAACTGTTCTCAGATAATGCACATGTTCTTCCTCAAACATGGATTAAACAAAAATATCATCCACAATGGCTACCACAAAAGTATCTAGATACTCATGATAAAAAATTTTCATTAAATCCATGAAAACCACAGGAGCATTTGTTAGGCCGAAGGGAATAACAAGGTACACATAATGGCCATACCTACCCTGAAAAGCGGTCTTAGTAACATTAGATTCTTTTATCCTAAACTCATGGTAACAAGATCGAACATCAATTTTTGAAAACCACCTTTCCCCTTTTAATTCATTAAACAAATAAATAATTTTTGGTAACTGATATTTGTTCGTAATCGTAACTTGATTGAGTATCTAATAATCAACATATATGCGAAGCGAACCAGCAGCCTTCTTGGTGAAGAGAATAGGTACTTCCCAAGGTGACACACTCTGGCGTATAAAAACATTCTCAAGAAAATCGTCTAACTGAGACATCAGTTCTTTTAGTTCTCCTGGATCTATTTGGTAAGAGGGAATAGAAAGTAGTTGAGTAAGAGGCATTATGTAGATAACAAAGTCAACCACTATTAGTGGTGGAAAACCAGAGAAGTCAGAAGGAAACATGTCTGGAAACTCAGTGACAACTGGAGGAATATCACAAAACATTGAATCTATCTCCAGATCAAAGGAAAACACAAATTAAACTTTCCACAACTCTATATAAGAGGGTCCAGCTCTACTTGACCTTGGGCCCAATTCTCATTGAAAAACAAGGGGAACACCACTTGGCGTAGTAAGATAGACCCGTGGAAGATAACAATCGATCCATGAATTATTGGCAATGAACCAATCCATCCAAAAAGTGACGTCAAAAGAATTCATGTTGAGAACCAAGAAATTCCAAGAATGATCAGCATCTGATAGAGAGAAGACACAAGACGGACTACAGAGACCCTCATCTCTCATCGTACCAAGGTGTGTCATAATATCCATCACACAAGATAAAAGCTCCATAGGTAGATTATGCAGATTAACAATATGGGTTGAAATAAAATTGTGAGATGCACCAGTATCAAAAAGAGATGTCACTAAAGATGAAGCTATATGAATGGTACCTCTCATAGTTGCATGACCTACATCAACTACCTTAGGCGACTCATCCACTGCCTGAAGAAGAATCGTTTTTGGATGCATGTGACTTGAACCGTTTTGTACCTGAATCATTTGATTTACCCGCAGTATTTGGAGGTGTTGAAGACCCAGTTCCACTACATTGAGTAGAGTGGTGATGTAAGAATCTATGTATGTTCCCTAAACATCTGCATGAGCTATAGTTTGTGGGTGCCTCTGTGCAAAACCTCTTATAATTTCATGTTTTCCCACACTAATATCAAGTTAATGAAGCTACTCCTGGTGTACTGGAGGTCTGGGATGACTCTGCTATCGAGAAATACCATGAGAAAAGTCACGCTTTCGTTTTCATTTAAATGAACCCACACTGCCACTAGAAGGGAAAAGAACCTCCCTCATCCCTGACTTTCCTTCCAAGTCCATCTCAACCATTAATGCCCTATCCAGCACATCATCATAAGTGGGTAGCTTCAGTTGGAAAAACTATGAACGAATATATGATCGTAGTTCCAACTCGAATCGTTGAGCCTTAATCCTCTCATTAGATACAATCTCAGGAGAAAAATGTACCAGCTTAGAAAAGTGATTTGAGTACTCAGTCACAATTTTTTTGGCCTTCTCAACCTTGAAAAAATCCACAACCTTGGCCAACACCACTGATTTTGGATTGAACTGGTTAGTGAAAAGAACCCTAAATTGTTTCCACTCCAAACCTTCATGTTTCCCAACTATCATCATTATGTCGCACCATCTCCTACTTGGTCCTCAAGTATGAAGGTGGAACACCTCACCTTGATCTCATCATGTGTCTCCAAAAACCAATACAAACATTCAATCTTACTCAACCATTCCTCAACATGTTGAGGGATAACGTAGCCTTTAAAAACATGTGGCTTCTGTCATAGGAACTCTTGTGAATGACTTCATAGAATATCACCCAGAGGATCTATAGTCGGAGTCTGAAAGGAAAGAGGTGATGGTTCCTGTCATAGAGCTTGGACAGTGCGAACAATCACCTCAACTCGATTAGGATCCACAGTAGAACTTGCTTGCTGAGATTCAGCAGCAGTCTCTCTTTAAATCTGATTTCCACGTCTTCTCGGAGGCATGATGCTACACAGAATAAAAATGCATAGATTAACACCGAAACCGAGTAACAAGGAAAATGATTCTTAAATGAAGGATAACAAGATTTGGATACCACTCTATCCAAATCAAAATAAAGAAAATACTAGAACAAATCCACAAGTCATATTTCCCTAACCAACCCTGGTGTCTTAAGGTTCATTTTGGTGAGAGTATGCCAGGCACTCAATCACAACTACCACCCATGTCTCGACAGGAATACTGCAATGCATATTGTCATCAAGGCAAGATGCTTAACCTGCCTCTTATACCATTTTTTCATGAACCATCCCGGTTACCCTGGTAACCCGATAACTGAGTTGGTCCTGATATATCCCGTAGGGCATTCCCAATCCACACGGGTCGACGCCTTGCACCTGGCATCGTAAAACATACATGTGGGAATGATTTTCCACAAGAATGTGGAAGTAAGTGTAAAACAAATATTAAACATAACAAAAGAAACACCACTGGGAGTGATGTACTAGAATACAAAGAGGAATAAAATGCCAAAGTACTACAACCCACGTACAAAAATGGAAAAGAGTCCCACGGTCCCAAGGGACACAACTCACCAAGACCAAATATCAACAGCTGTAAACACCTCCATGAGGTCACTTCCCTTAGCTCGATCCTGTAAGAATAAAGTCTACAAAAAACTGAAAGAAAAAGTACGTTTTGAGCCTAATCTCAGTATGATACCACCAAATATTCCATAATAGATTCCAAACATAGATTATCCAATGAAAAACTTTCAATTTTCAAATAAACAGGTTTCGAAATTCAAAAGCATATTTTAACAAATCATTCAATACATTTTCATGTGATGGAAATTTCACTAAGAAAGTCTTTACAATGATGGAATATTTCTAAAACAATGTCTCAAGCATAAAATTTATATAAAACAGTTTATATAAATTCAGCAGGCACGAAAGACAGTTCAAAAGCATTGGCAAACATATATATCCCAATTGTAAACAAACAAGTGAGAAATATGGTCATCTGCCAAAAGGTATGATAGATTTAACGAGTTATAGGATTCCACACTCTCTATGTGAACTCAGCAAAAATTTTATACACACCTCCTTGTGAAACTGGCGAAAGGAGACTCTTCACCAACCTGTCGAGGATGTGACCCACCACAATAATGTTTTAGAACATTGTCATAGCGTAGACTGTATCCAAATGACTCACTAACTACCCAAGGATTGAATGAGAACATACAATGTGGGAGAACTATTTTAAGAATTATTAAAATTTTATCAATCCCATTTTCCATTTCAAAAGTTCCAACGTCATTCCATTTAAAACCATAACAGATTTTATTTAAAAACATGCATATTTCACAAGATAAAACCAATGGGGTTCTATCATATCATTTTAACCATTTTCATAAGATTAAATCCATTCAAAACAAATTCCCTCATTATACATTTCATTTACACAATTAAATTAAACAATTGAATAGAAAAAATTTCTATCAAACCCACAATTTAAATCGACCAATTTTCCATAAACACACACAATTCAATGTAATTTTGGTTTTTCCAAATTTATATTCCAAAACAATTTCAAATATCTCAATTCAATGGAATTGAGTTTTCATCGATTTAATTACAAAAAATTTGAGCAATTGAATTTAAATCAAAAATTGAAATAAATTAACCAAATATAATGATAAAAAATTTGGCAAGTTGGGATGAAGCCACCTACCTCGATTTATTGATAGGATTTAGCCCAATGAGAAACCCCAAAAACCGAGCGGCACAACGATGTCAATCAAAATCTGGATATAAAAACAAAAAACCAAAATTATGATCAATGGAATCAAAATCATGAAAAACTAGATCTAGATTCACAATCTTAGATCTATACCTCAACTCATAGGTTTATATTCATGTAAGTAATTGAAATCTCCAATGAAAAGATCAAGGAAAGGTTGAGGAATAATCTGTACTACAACGGGATGAAATACACTTACCGGGAAAAGAGATGATCTTCAATCCACACATTCAATATCAATGAATGATGTTCGGATCATAGTGGAATATCACTAGGAGGCTTTGGAAAGACCAAAAATGAGGCAAGACCGAGCCAAGTTCGAAATTATTGTTGTCTCGGAGTTTTAGGTGGTTTTGAATGAAAAAATTAGATATAAAAACTGCGTGCACGGTTGATCTGGGAAGAGGTGCACAATTTGTCACAACGTGTGACCCTCACTGTCCAGAGATGCATGGTTTTCATGGTTTGGTCTCCCGGTTTGTCATACCGAGCGTACACCATGCAAACCTCTATGTTCAGTGCTGTTTGGTTGGCACTATTTGAACGCATGGTTTGTCAAACCATATGAAAATTGTGCACAGGCCATTGCCCTTTTGTTTTACATAAAATTTCATCCAAAAGCATTCCCAAGTCACTAATCCAAAATAGAGGTACTTAGAAAAATCAAAAGATACATACAAATGTAACGAAATTTTACAGACTACTCTTCATGTCTCATACTAAAAAGGCAATTAACATAATCACATATTCTAAAAGGTAGATTAATCATTTCAATAAATAACCCAAATAGATATAAGTCCCCAATAAATACAAAGAATCTTCCCAAATAAAATTCAACCATTACACATCAAATGGAATACCATAGTATTCATTTTTTTCTTAGGCATATGGTTTCCCATAAGAGAAAATGACTTCTAAAATAACTTTTATCTCTTAATCACCAAATAATTTTCCAATACAATAAAAATACATTTGATAAAACAGAAGTTACTAAATCAATGTATTCATGATCCCTAAAATCATTTATCTAAAAATAATTAGTCATAGTAACCAAGGTCTTCATGTAGGTCAGTGGTCGACAATTCTCCCTTGTTTCCCTTCAGTTATGGGTTCAATACCCAATGCCTTGCTGGACGGTATGAGTTGTCACCCATTATGCAAGTTGTTCTTTTTCTAAAACCATATCATCCATATAAAATTCTCATAAATAATATAATTTCATAAAAAATAACCACAATCTTCTTTATTTTGAATGGATATCTAATATCAATAATTTTCATCCCAAAAATTAATAACATGTAATTGCTTCAAAATCAAGGGTTATATAAACCGAAATTGTCCTTTATAACTATATCCATAAAATCAAACATAATTCTTACTAAATTAAAATTTTATACATAACAAAAATAATGATTAAAAATACTAGAAGACTTGAAACATACTTCCATCACTAATACATTTAAACACAACATCGTCCATCAATCCCACATAACTATTCAATTCCTAAAATTTTGAAATCATAATCATAAAAAATTAATCATGATCCTTTTTCCATGTTTTTCCATCTTATTTTATTTCTATAATTTCCTACAAACAGAATAATGCATAGCATCCAATGATTTATATAATGTCAAAACATCAGATAAGAAATAATGCATACCATTCACTTGCCATTTTCAATTTCTTCTCCTTCAATTGTTAAGACATTAGTTATTGGTAAAAAATATATTTTTATGGTCACACTGAACCATTTCCCGAACCTTCTTCATAGGACATCTATTTGTGTAATTATATTATACGCCACATTTAGAACATTCAATTGATCCCTCAAAAAGAACTACTTTCCCTTTCATTGAGTAAACTGAATGCTTCTTTTTTCCATGATAGGATTTTGCATTATGATATTTATTACCACATCTATAAAATCATCATATACCTTTGAAATATTTTACTAGGTTTTTCATTCCCCATCCTTGACACCTAGGTTTTTCAATACTCTCACCTTTATTATTATTACCTGAACAACCATAGGGATTCATTTCCTTCATTTATAGTGCCTTATAAAATCACCAAGTTTCAAATGGTTAATATTTTCTCAAGATAGTTGGTGTAGAATGACCACTAGATTTATCATTAATGATTACCTTTCATTCGTTTTCATTTTTAGAGAACCACCACAGTTTCCATCACATTTATTATTACAATGGTGCCTGCCAGATCCAGCCATTTACTAAAACCAATAGGGTCTTTGTGAGTGTGTTAGTAAAATCATTATATACTATCTTCTGATTATTCTAGACACAAAGATATACTTATTCATTTTATTTTAATATCATTAAATTTATCTAATATAACTATAACCCTTTATAATATTCTACCCATTATGGTTATGTCACTTATACTTAAATAACACCATACCATCTAATGATATATAAATTGACCATTGATACCAACTTTAAGGCCACAACCTTAAACATCACATCATCATAAATTAAGTTACTAATTCACATTAAGGATATTTTCAGGATTAGATATTTATTGAATTAGGTCATAATATTTATATAACAAATTTAATATTACATTTATACACTTGTACTCAATATTTTTTTTATAAAACAAAAACTCTAAAAAAAGAAAAATGTTTAGATCCATGTTTTAGATAGAATATACTTTCGATCATCCCATCCTTGACCCTATTCATGTTCAAGGCATTGGAAAACACTTCAGAACATGGGATGAGCATAAAATGATCAGTAAGGGAAACATAATGAAAATAAAACTATTAGTTTTTCAAAAAAACATATACACCATGAATATATTATCATAATGTAATAATTTTCACCTTTAAGAAGTAGAAATAACACTTCAATGAATATAATCTCATTGATTACCCTTCTTGTAACCAAAAGATTATCATAAATCAAATAGAAAGAATCATATATCATATAATGGTTACTTGGGACCAAACGTACATAATTGTAATAATCATACTATCAACATCCCCACATATCACTAAATGGAATATCCATGTAGTTGAGTTTCATAACCAATTCATTGGAGGTTATAACATAACTACATGTCCTTGATTTCTCACAGAACCAACTGTTATTTAATTTATCACATAACCCCCCATCATTGGTTTATCATGTTACCACACTTCAAATGTCCAAGTACCATTATATAATCCTAAAAAATAAAATATTACAAATATCAACATTTCACTAATAAAATTTAATTTTCAATCACATGAAATCATTTCATGATATTGAAATACTAAATCCTTTTCCAAAACTGTTTAAAAAAATTTAATAAATAGTTTTTTAAATCATAGTGTCAGATAACACATTGAAGAAATTGAAATAAATTAACATTTTAAAACTTTAATTTCTTTATAAATAAACCCTTCAAACCATTTTGATAACATGGACAATAAGGATTATATTTATATGAAGAAATATTTAAAACATTTAAATTGATATTTTAGTTAATGAGCATCATAAGACTCAAGAAACACTTGAATAAATATAATTAAAAATTAACGAAAAAATAAGCATTAAATATCATGAAAATATAGAAATTCATGATATATAATTTTAAAGTGGTTGTTTATATGCCTTATATGATACAAAAGATGCACAATATCGAGATATTCCTTAATGAAAAAATATTTAGACAATGTCCTTTAGAAAGATCATATTTAAATAAAATATATTAACTATGTGTATTTACAATAAGTACACATAAATAATTTATAAATACCACATAATATATCAAAATTATGTTTTCACATAATCACATCACGACATAGTCAATACGTATAAGATGACCCCAATGAATTTAAATTGTTTTAAGAAGTTCCCTTATGATAATTTGGCAGCCTAACGACATTACATAAAAATTAAAAAATGAATTGATGGAAGAGAAAAGGGTTGATAATAATATGGAAAAAACATTTATAGTAGTAAGTATATATATGAACATATCCCAATATTTGAAAATTAAAATTTAAATAACATAACATAAAAGATGTCTAGGACTAAAACTGGACAGTGAAAGATTCCCTTTCCTTGTGTCTGACATAACTCATTCATTCATTAAATATGTAAATAAATTATGTTAATGTATACGTTATTGATAATCATATTCAAATTTATTATTCCTTTGTTATAACTTATTACCACTTTAGAAAAACTAAATAAATTTTAAGATAATATCAGTCATTCTGTAATTATTGGATACTTGAGTAAAAAATGAACTTTTTTTGAAATAAATTGTTCTTTTAGTCAAATGTAAATCATATCGAGAATAGTATAAATGAATTAAATATCATATATATACATTATATAGGTATTTATATTACTCAAAATCATTTGGAGATATGAAATTCTATGCACCATTTTTGGATACGATAAGCCGTGGATACAAATAAATGCTAGTTTCATTTCATTATTTTATTTAATGAAATGAAAACTAATTGTTAAATAAGTATATTAAAATTCTATAATAATAACATATTTTATATAGGTTATATATTCTAATTATCTTCATTATTTATATGTTCTATGTATAGCATGAACGAGTCCTATAACATTGAGTGTGCGGTAGTCCACACTTCCTCAATTGAAATCATCATATTTTAGCATCATTAAAAGGATAAAGGTATTTTTTGTAAAAAATTTACAGTATTATAATTAAAAAAATATAATATATATCATATTTAAATATAGATTCATAATAATATCATCAATGAGAGGTGCTAGGAAAAAATCAAATAATCATGATTTCATGAGGTAGTAGTACATCGTACACAGAAACAATATCATCGTATCCATTAGACGAAGGTGTGTGTATGTGTAGTTTAAATACTTATAATTATAAAATTATATTATATTTAAAATATCGGTTTCATTATTAAATAATTTAATCAATATTTTTTATGGGGATGGAGAAGGAAAATAATTGAACAAAACTTGAGAGAAGACATTACCTCGAATCAGATAAATCATTTTGATTTAATATAAAATGATTTTTTGAACTGCTTATAGACAAAGGGATAGATTCTATGAGTAAGGGATGGATATTGAGAGCATATTGTATTAGAGGATATGAGAGACATGGGGCATTATACATGTGAGAAATGGGTTAGTGGTGGTGGCCTTTTATAAGAGGGAGGAGGGGCACTCTAGGAATGTTTTGAAAGATTGTTTTATTATAATCTAATTTTAGATTTTACGAGATCCAACTCTCATTAAATTCTACGATAACATGAGTATTTTCTTGAATACTCTCCAAAAATAGTTTTTAGTCATTTTTTTGCTTCATAATTATCCTTAACATTAAGCTTTAACCCTTAGTAAACTAATTTAACTCTACCCATTGTCTTCTTGAATATACATACTATAGAGTTAATATAGTTTTAATAAAATTACAATATAACTTCAAGTAGTTCATTATTTGTATTTTTTTCTTTATATAATTTATTTGACTGAATATTTTATTTTTTTGGAATTTTATATAATTTAATAAAATAGTATTTATTTTAAAAAAAACATTTATGTCAATTTTTATACTATTCATATCATCACAATTAAAAAGATCCATTAAAAGTTGATTATTTTGAAAAAAAACATAATTTATTCAAAGATAAGAAAACATACTCATCCCTAAAATTATTTTACAGCCTAAACAGTTTCAAAATAAATTTATTTTAATAGTCATAATCTCCTTTATTTAAATCATTCATTAATAAGATAATCAATACATCATAATTGATTCATAAATATATTGTTGTTTATTTGATTTCAAAAAATTATTAAAAAAACTATTATGTATAAAATTGTTTTATATTTTAATGACTATTTAAATTCTAAAGGATAACTTATATAACCCATATGCCATTTTTTTAATAAATATAAATGTTTGTGTTACAGTTTTCTTTACTTTAAATTAATTCTTATAATATGCCATTTTCACATCCATGTAGCTCCATGGAGTCCCAAAATCGACCCAAGGATTCCCATGGTTAGATTTGTATCATCCAATAGGATTTGGATACATATTAGTGTAGAGTAATATTATTGTAATATTATTTTTTATGTTTATTTACCAAATCAACCTTTAAAAACGGTAAATAAAATTACTACTGAAGTTACTGTTCATATTGTCCTAAATTAAAATGTAAATATTTACAGAATTTGGAACTCCTGATTCCATATATGAAATCTATTTTCTCCTAATTCAAAACAATATATTTATTATAATTAATTTAAAATAAATTCTCATTGAAAAAACTAAAAGCGAGGTTTTAAGAAATAAAAACTATCAAATGATTGGCATCTGTTAATGTCAAATTTCATTTTGAAATTACATCCAATATCTGTATTTTTATTAAATTATAGAAAAAAATGAAATTACACTTTTAAAATAATTTAAATAATAACTTAATTATATAAATAAATTCTATGAAATGGAAGTTTTGAATTAAAATGCAGTATTTTCACTATTCATTAAGAATGAAAATTTTCGGAAAAATACCAAAATTTCACTCAATGAAAATTTTGATGGGATGATTATAAATAATAAATTTCTATTGTCAAATAGAACATATAAAAGTGAAAAAAAAACTATATTTATAAAGGATTCACCATCAAAAGGTAGTTAACCAATGTTTTAAAAATATTCGAGTTTTTCATGCTTTAAAACAGATTCATTATTATTTTATGCCTCTAAAATTACTTCGATAAATGTATCAACATTTTACAAACATTTTAATCATAATTTATTTAGTTATTTTCATTCCCATCAATATAACGGCTCTATGTTAACTTCCATTTAAAATAATAATATTATTATTGTTTTTTTATTCAGTATAACGTAAATTGTGTGCAGCGTAAGATTTCAAAGAAACCTGTTTTGGGTGTTGAGTATGTTATCAGGAAAGGTTTCCTCTTTAATAGATAATTAATATCTTATTCATAATTATTACGTGAAATCAAAAGGTAATATTTTATTAATACATTGGTCATTTCATCTTTGCCCCAATTGAAATTGTGTCCTAAAAAATTTTAAAATAAGGAATGGAAACTTCATTGAATGTACCACATCAAAAAATGTCTCAATAAAAGAATCACATTAAATGAATGAAAGAGATGTAAAAAGTCACCCAAGATAACACAAACTAGGATTCCATGTATGAATCAATGGATATGAAATAGAAACTATGTTTCATTTTCTTGATGGAGAGTGGTAGAAAACATGACCCCGAGAATGTAAACTAATAGGATTCCATAAACATTTGATGGGTTAATGGTAAATTATTTCCTATTAGAAAAGTGAAAAAAACTTACGTTCTTCTTCATAAAATTATGGAATTTATTTATGAGATTTACTATGAACATAAGGAAATATTCATACTTGTCATGTATAATTTCATCCTTGACTAATTTTCTACTATAAACTTATTTTTTCCTCCAAATGACGAGTATTAAATATGACTTGGAAACACCTAAAACACTAGAATAGATTTATAGAGAATCACATAATCAAATAAATGAACATTATATTTCACATGTCTTTAGATATTAACAAAAACCAAAATGGTTTGTAAAATATCAGATAATCCCAAAAGGACAATCCTTTATAAAAATAAATACTACTCTTAATCTAAAAAAATTAAAAAACAGCAACAAAAGTGTAACGAAGACCATTTAATACAAAATTGTCCTCAAAATTATTCAAAATAATCCAAAATAAGATTCAAAACTAAAAAATTGAAGAGTTTGATCACATAGTATTCTGCAATAAATATTAAAATTTATCTCCAAATAATATTAAATACTCTTAATGTCTCATACTAAAAAGTAATTAACCTAAACACATATTATAAAATGTATATTTATAATTTCAATAAATAAAGCAAATCACAATAAGTCCACAATATAAACAAAAATTCATCCTGAATAAAATTCAGCCTGAATAAAATTCATCCCTTTCTCCTCAAATGAAATACCAAAGTATTTTAATTTTTCATAGGAATATTGTTTCACAAAAAGAAAAAATCATAAAAATATCCTTTATCATTTAATCAAAAAATCATTTTCCAGTAATAATTATATCCATTTGAAAATACATTTGTTCCCAAAAAACTTATTCTTGATACACAAAATCTTTTAACTAAAAATAATAATTTATACTAACTAGGTACAACATGTAGGTCAGTGGTAGGTGATGAACCCTTGTCTCCATTCAGTTATGGGTTTGATTCCCAAGACCTTGAGAAATGCAATGAGTTGTCACCCATCTTACATGTTATCATTTTTCTGAAACCATATCATTCTTATAACATTCAAAAAAATGATAATTACCTCAAAAATAACAACAATAATCTTTTTACTCAAGGGTTATCTAATACCATTCAATTTTCATCACAAAAGTAATAACTCGTAATTTCTTCAAATTCAAGGATCACATAAACCAAAATGATTATATATAACTATACCTACAAATGAAAAGATAATTCTTCCTCAATTAACATTAGAATATAATAACTGTATGTCTTACAAACACTAAAATTCTTCCTATGTAATTCCATAATTAATATATTTAAACACAATATCATACATTGATCCAAAAACACTCTTCAATTACTAAAATGATGAAATCGTAATTATCAAAAATTCTTCCGGATCAATATTCCATGTTTTTCCATCTTATTATTTTAAAATTATTTCCTAAAAAATAATGCATAACATCTAAATATTTCAGTAATGTCAAAACATGATCTAAGAAATAATTCGTAACTTTCATAGGTAATATTTTTTTAATTCATCTTCTATTGGAATGGCATTAGTTATTGGTAAACATATATTTGTATGGTCATACTGATCCCATTCCCAAACCATCTTCTTAGGACCATTATTTTTGTATTGACCATGAACCACACATTTAAAATATGAATATTTATAATAATGTAATACATTTCTTCTTTAAGAAGAAGAAAAAAAACTTCCCTAAATATAATCTCATTACTTACCCTTTTTATAATAAAAATATTACCATAAATCCAATAGAAATAAATATATAGAATATAAAGGTAAAATGGGACACAAACATACATAAATAAAATAATCATATGTTCAAATTATAGACAAATCACTAAACGAAATAGCCATACAACCTACTTCAATAAGTACATCATTAGAGGTTATAATGTAACCACATGTCTTTAATTTATCACGGAACAAAATGTCATTTGTTTTATCATGTAACCAGCCATCATTGGTTTATCATGTAACCACCCATCAAATGTCTATGTACCATTATATAATCATGATGCATAAAATATTCATAATATCCACATTTTACAAATTAAATTTCATTATCAATCACAATAAATCATTTAAATATATTTAAATACTCAATAGATTCCAAAAAAAATATTTAAATTATTTAATTAATAGTTTTTTGAGTGAATGTGTCCCATAGCACATCGATAAATTTGAAAGAAATTAACTTTCAAAACATTAATTTCGTTATAAATATATATTTAAAACCATTTCCAAATCTAGGTCAATAATGATAATTATTTATAAGAATAATTCTTTAAAACATTTAAAATGATATTTTAGATAATATATGTCGTAGCACTTGAGAAACACTTGAAAAAAAATATTGAAGAATAACATAAAAATAAGCTTTAAATATCATGAGAATATAGAAATTTAGGATATAAAAAGTCAAAAGGTTTGTATATACACATTATAGGATATTAATGGTGCAAAATATCGTGATATGTTTTAATGAAAGGAGATTGATATGATGCCCTTACAAAGATCATTTATAAATAAAATAAATATATTATGTGTATTAAATACAAGTAAACATTAATAATGTTTAAATACAAGATAATATATCAAAATTACGTTCACACATAATCATATCATTACATAGTCATGATGTAAATGATCATCCCATAAAATGGAAATTGGCTTAATAAGATCCCTTAAAAAAATTCTGCATACTAAAGACATCACATAAAAATTCACAAAATTAGGTTGTGGGAGGGAAAAGGGTATCTCATCACATTGAAATAAAATTTACAATAATAACTATATTTAATAACATATCACAACATTTGGAAATTTAAAATTAAAATACATTACAAAAAATAAGTCTGTGACTAAAAGAGGATGGAGAACGATTCCATTACCTTGTGTCTAACTTGACTCATTCATTATTTAATTACATGAATAATATATTGAATTAATCTGTACATGATTCAGAAACTATTTCATGTATATTATAGCTTTTATATAACTTATTACCCCATTATAATAATTACATAATTATTTAAGTTAATATCGGTCATTTTATCGATATTGGGTACTTGAGTAATGAAATGAACTTGTTTTGATAAAAAATTTTCATGTTGTCAAAATTAAATCATTTTCAGAATATTATAAATGATTTAAATATCATACATATCTATTATATATTTACTTATAATATTCCTTATCATTTGGAGATAATTAATGAAATGCACATTTCATCGAGACGGTATGTCGGCTATTATAATGAACACTACTTTCATTTTGTTATCATATTTAATGAAATGAAAACTATATGATACAAAAGTATAATATAATTATATTATAATATCATATGTTATATATGTTAAATATTTTAATTAACTTTTTCTTTTTTCTTTTTTATTTATAGCATGAACGAGTCATATCACAATTATGGGGATGTAGTCTGCATTTCCTCAAATTAAATTATTGTATTTACATCTCATGAAAAACATAAAGGTATTTTCATAAATAAAAAATTCCTTATCATAAATTAAAAATAAAACATATTTAAATAAAATTTCTTCATAATGGCCTCCATGAGAGGGGGTAGGGGAAAATTGAACAATCTCCATTTCTTGAGGGAGTATTTCACCGTACACTGAAACAATAAGTTTGTATCAATTAGATTGTGGTGTGTGTATGTGTAGCTCAAAAAAATCTCATGAAAAAATTAAAATATATTTAATATTATTTTTTATTATTAAATAATGTAATAATGATTGTTTATGGGTATTTAAATGGAAAAATATGAATGAAATTTGAGAAAATATATTACCTCAAATCGTATCACACATTTTGATTTAAGCTAAAAGGATTTCTTGAATTGATTCCTGCACAAAGTAAGGATTATATGAGTATGTTAAGAATATGGGGATCATATTAGAGAAGATGATAGACTATCCAAGGGTCATTACAGGTGAGGTGTGAATAAGGGGTTTGAGGTGGTGGCCATTTATGAGAGGGACGAGGGCCACTTTAAGAATGTATAGAATAATTATTTTATTACAAACCAAATTTCGTTTTTAGAAGATCAAAAACTCATTTAATTCAATGATATGTTGTGGATTTTTAAAAATACCTTAAAAAATAGCTTTCTAACTTATTATGGTTTCAAATTTATCCTTATCTTTAAGCATTAACCCTTAGTTAACTAATTTAACTCCTATCAGGTCTTCTTATATATTCATACTATATAGTTAATTAAGTTACTATAAAATACCAATATAACCTCAAGTGGGTCATTAATTACATTTTCGACATTATCAATGTCATTTGGACAAATATTAGATTCATAGGAAAATTATTTCATATATATAATTATATTATGTTTTAATAACACATTTATGCCAATTTTTATACTATTTAGATCATGAATTTTTACCAAATCCCTAAAAAATTGAATCATTAAAAAACATAATTAATTTTTTTTAAAAAGTCATTCTCATTCCTAAAAGTCGTTAATGGCATTAAAATTTTATAGTAATAATATTTTAATATTTATAGTCTCATTTATTTAAATCATTCATTAATAATGTTATCACTACATCATCATTAAGTGATAAATATATTTAATTATTTGATATCTAATAATTACATTAAAATTCAATGATTTATGAAATCATTTAATATTTCTAATCACTATTTATAGTCGAAAGGATCACAAATATTACCCCATATAAATTTTGTTTACTAAAAGATACATTTTTATGTTATGTTTTTCGTTACATTAAATTAATTCTTACAAAATGAATTTTTCACATCCATGTGGCTCCATGGGGTCACAAAATTGACCCAAGGGTGCATGTGGTCAGACATATATCATCCAATAGGATTTTGACACATTTTATGGTAGTTTAATATTATAATTATATTATTTTTACCCTTATTTACCAGATTTACCCTTTAACCATGATAAACAATAATAATTACTAATGTTACCATTTATAATGTCTAAAAATAAAAGTTACCTATATACAAAATATGGACCTCGTGATTCCATATATGGAATTAATTTTTTTCCAAATTCAAAACACATATGTTTCAATAATTAATTTAAAAATAATTTCCATTGTCAAAACCAAAACCCAGGTTTTTAAAATGTAATAACTAACAGAGGATTGACATTAATATGCCGATTTTCAATAAGAAATTACTTCCAATGATCATCATTGGATTAAATGGTAAAAATATTAATCCAATTACACTTTAAAAACAATAAATATAATAATTTAACTATATCAATAAATTAGATAGAATGACAGTTTTGAATTAAAATGCATTATTTTTCACTATTCATTAAAAATGATCTTTATCTGAAAAATATCAAAATTTTACTTAATGTAAATTTTTATATCCCTCTTATAAGTAATATTTTTTTCAAATTAATAATATAAAAGGTAAAAAAGCATGATTAAAAAGGTGTTCTCCATAAAAATGTTTAAAATCAACCTTTTACAAATATTAGAGTATTTCATGCTTAAATTTTGATTCGTTATTATTTTTAGCCACTTTAATTTATTGATAAGTATTTACACATTTTAAAAACATTTCTTATCATAATTTAGTTAGTTATTTTCATTCCATCCAATTTAATGGCTAGGAGTTATCTACCATTTCAAATAGTAATATTATTATTGTATTATTTTTCAGTATAACTCAATTGTTGTGTGCAACATATGATTTCAATGAATCACATTTTTGTGTGTTCAGTACGCTATCAACAAAAGTTTCCACATTAAAATAGAATTTATATCTTATTATAAAACATTTATAGAAATTAATAAGTATTATTCGATAAATACCTATGTCCTTATAGTGTGGGTGGGAAAATATGTACTCGTGTGAATCATCATCAATAAAATCAATTCCTCTGTAAAAATTTCCTATTACGTAATCATATATATCTCTGAAAATAAAACACACTATTGAAAATTAACATTAGAAAATGAGAAAATTATCCTCCATTATAGTAATGTGGAATCTATATAAGTATAAATGATTTACTTTATATTCAATAGCGTGTTTTATATTCAGAGATTAAAGTGATTAATTAATGGGAAATTAGATGATGGGAATAGATTTTATTGATGATGATGCACATTATCAAATCCCATTATAGTCTGGACCCATGTATTTATGACTATTCATAAACTATTATTCATTTTAGGAATGAGAATTTATTTTTATTGATGATGATGCACATTATCAAAGCCCATTCCAAAATTTCGACTAGTTCACATTATCACTAAAAAATTATTTACACTATATTATTATTCATAAATATTTTAGATTTTAATAGTTAATATTAGAAAATGATCCTCCATTATATTAAATACGTAAAAAATAAACTATGATACACCGCAAAAACATTTCATATATTGTTCAATTAGATGTATAAGCTCAAAAGATTAAAAACATTGAATTTAAAATAAAAACCTCTTACAACCTTCAATTTTTTTTATAATAATAGTTTTCTATGTTGAAAAACCATGCACTGTTAGATACAACACCTCCCCCACGATGGAATTTGGGACTTCACTTTGGTTTTTGATATATATGATCCCCAAATCAGATGCACCACACACCCATGAGTCAATATAGATTAGTTTCCATAATCTTGACATGAACATTTATAAAAAGAGACTCCATGTCTCCCATAGAGTTCCATGTCTTGTAATTACCATTTTTATAGTGTAAATGATACATTTACATCAATTATTTTTTGATAGATGACCAGATAGCCCTCAATATACCACCACTGACACATTGTTATGACAACACAAACCACTTCCCACCAAATTTTGTTGCCTAAAACCTAAATTTATGTCTAGGTTATCTCCAATTTCATTAAAAACATATTCATTTAGACATGATTATATGAAAAATATTACAAACAAATCAAGAATCAAATGTTACGATCTATACAATCTGAATAGAATTAAAAAAAGTCATGAAAATATTGCTCTATTATATATCAAACAATATCTCTAACTTTAATATTCTTGGTGTGTTTTTTTTGTGTTCTTATATCCCGAGATTGATATATAGTATAATTTCATATTTAAGTTCATGTATATTTGAGGAAAACTACTTTACTAAATTTTTCAATAATTACTCTTATAACACCCACTGAATATTTTTTTTCAAATATGGGTTTGTTTCATTGAAATATTTTCATGTAAAAAATTAATAGTTTATATATTTATGAATAAATATTTTTCATAAATTTAAAATAAAAAATTAAATAAGTCATGTATATTGAAATTGATGTCGTTAGGTTCAAATAACAATACCATATAGTGAGTTCCCAAAATGCTATCATCCATTAATTTGTTATCACATCCACAGTGATGGATTCCTCTTTATAATAGTTACATATAATGCTAGTTTTTTATAAAAAACAACGATATAATAAAAAAATTTAGAAGGATGTTTTTTTGATTAAATTATTTATTAATCCTCAAAGAAATTAAAACCTCAAAATTTATAGATCATCCCCAAATTAAACCACAATAAAAAAATTATATTGGATTTAATGGTATTTCATGTTTCACAATTCGAATAAAATATTTATGGGTAATTCATAGTTTCACACATAGTGGGTATAAAATCTCAATACCAATATTTATTTTCCAAAGATAAATAATTGATAAATTATTACTTGAAATGATAAAATTATACATATAATGGTTTTATAAAATCAAACGAAAAAAAATATCTAATAAATGTGAACTAGAAAAATTATTTTCAAAAATATCAGGAGATGAAATATCTTTTATACCCAAAAAAATTTAATCCATGAAGATAATGTAAATAGTAAATAACCAAGTAATAATATCCTTCCCCCATTAAACATATCTTTACCAGAAAAATAAAAAAAAAATAAAACAAATTAATACATTTATGTGCCTGAAATTATTATACAAGGATACTAAGCTCACATCTATTTATACTACTCATTGAGGTTCTCTTATACACTATTATTCCTCCACAGAAACCATAATTGATTGATATTATACTGTTATATGAAAATCTAAAGAACATTAATGGTTTCTATAGGGTTGATAATTAATTTTTCTTTATCATATACATCATGTTTAACTCAATCTCGTAGATGAGAATGGTCGTGAAATTGAAATTGTTTCTCAGACACAAATATCACACTATGAACATATACCAACTAGGTTGGAAGTGAATAAAAGTAATAATTATTTTCAACACACTCTATTATCTCAAAATGATACATTATCCTCAATGCAAATTCACCCACTTTCCAAAAATCCAATATCTACTCTCTAGTTTAGGGATTTTAGAAGTAAACATTATTCTAAAAAATGCAACAAGAAACCTATGTTTAGAATATGGTATGAATTCTTAAATGAAATGTTTTTGTCGAAATTTTTTTCCAATATAATAAATTTTCTTTTTTTCCTGCAATGAACTACGTCAAATGTGCCATCCATATGGAACGGACTTGGCGTACGTTACACGAAAAAACAATGTTTCTATGAAACATAATTTTATTTCAATAATTTTTTAATTAGAAAATTTTATCCTATACATCAAAATTATAAATATTACTTCAAATAAAAATTATAAAATATTTTAAAAATGGTATTATATAATCATGTCAAAATTATAATTAATGGTATAATATTTTTTAATGTCTTTATGTGTTTAAAAATATTGTATTCTCAAAAAAAACTACTTTTCATTTCATTCTTTAAAAAACTATAAAAGTAATTTTAGTCATTTTTAGAAATTTAGTTTGATAAAATGATATTTTTTTATTATATAATGTGTAAATTTTTGTCAGGTGAAATGATGGGATTATTTAGTGAAACTTTATTTTTTGGATGAATAGTGAAAAATAATAAATTTTAATTCAAATATATCTTTTCATTTAATTTATTTATATGTTTGAATTGTATATTAAAATTGATTAAATTTTTAATTAGTAAATATTTTTATCAATTAAAACAATTTAGGTAAATCAGATCTATTTACTTTTAACTTGTGCATGATAACATTGCCTGATTTTGAATGTTTTTACATTTAAAACCTACATTATTGACCCGACATCGAGAATAATTTTAATATAATTTATTCCACCTATGTGATGGTAGTGCGTAGAAAATGGATTCAAAAATTTGAAATATAATAGTTATATAATTTATAATTTGTTCAGAAAATGTTTTAACAATAATTATTAGTGAATTTAATTAAAATCAATTACATTGATAATGGTAAAATTAATATTAAATAGTCACTAAACCATTAATTTAAGAGCCAAAATGACATATACCCTTTTCATAAAACCATTTTATGGACATTTCACTACCATTTCACTTTAATTATTTATTGTTTTTGGTTTTTTATGAATTATTTATCATGGAATGTGGTTACACCTATCTTGTTTAAAAAAATGAAAAGTGTCAATATTTCCTTTCCATAAAAAAGGCCACAAAGTCTCCAAATTATTGACACCCTTAAAACCACATATGTTACGAAAATATATACCCATTAAAATTCACAAATTCCCTCAAACTACCATTATAATTATCCCCTTGTAGGAAGGTTATACAAGTAATCCTTTTGGCACAAATCAAAATGACTTACCTGATTAAGAGGTAACGTCTTCACTATAGCTCATTTATTTATTTTATTTCTCCACTATATCTAATATATCACATTCATGATTTTTTAAAATAATTATAAATAATATACTCTTATTTTTAGATTCTAAGGTTTTTACAAACACAGACACACACCTACATCTAATGGGTAACGAACATACTTTTTACTTGTTCTATTAACTACTGAGTCGCAAAACAATGATTGCTAGTTTTTCAATTACAACCTATCATGTATTAAATTATGATGGAAAATATATTATATATATATTATATATTATATTTATAATGTATTTTACCTTATTTAATTCTTTTAAAAAAATATATCTTTATACATTCTCTTATGTGTTAATATGATAATTTCTTTTGAAGAAGTTTGGACTAGCACTCCCTAAAAGTGATGGTATTCATTAATACAATGCATGGAAGGTATTAAATATGGTTTTAGTGAATATATATGATATCATAAAATTATAATATCAATTATATATATAAATATGTACACATATATGTCTTTTACATTCTTTTAACATGATAATTACATGGAAATAGCTTTCAGGAGTTCATATAACCTACTGTCTCTATGAACAATGATTTCTGTTTCATGAATCTATATTTATTGAATTATTAAAAAAATGATGAATATATATTATATTTACATCATGTATTAAATTATAGAAATCATGTTATATGTATAAGGGCCAAAGATAAAACAAATTAATATACATAAGAAAAACAAATTCGATATTACCCAATGTGAAACCTAAACATTGAATTGTTAACTAGTTGATAATAAGTTTTCATAATCAAACCATATATGTTATTATATATAAGAATATTATTTTCTACTATATGAATACAAAACATTGATTAAATATATTGGATTAATGTTCAAGTAGAAATAGATTCAATATAGTAGGTAAGGGGATTTTATCTCACCTTTTTTTGTTTCATACATGATTTTTCCACCACCAATTACTTTTGTGTGATGTGTATACATCCCATGTATTTATTAATTTACTATTGTACATAAATATATGAGAATTTATTTATTCGTTAAAAAAATATATTTCATGGGGGTTAGGATTTAAATGTCATCAAATATAAAAAATATTTTTGTTTCAACTTTTATTCTTTGAGACTTATATTTTTGTATGAACCTAAATTATTTTTCAATGATTATATTATAAAATTTTAATAATTGTTTCATTAATATAATTATTTTCACTCTATCTTAAGCTTCATGTAATTTATATTTTCTTAATTGGAGAGTATTATCCCATGTAACCATTTTTTATGAGTTTACTAAAACAATCTCTTTACTTTTCAATATTATTAATGACTTTGTTTTATTGATGAAATATTAATATCCATCACACAAGAACACTCATGAGTTTACTTATCCTATATCAATTCAATATATGTATTTGTACAATTTTCAACTCTTTGTTATTTATGATAATTAATAAAACATTCCTATGAAAATATGACCATATTTTTCTCATTGGTCCTTAATGTATTTAATTTCAAGATTTTTTTTTCAAAATATATTTAAAAATATCCTTGATGAAAAATTTTATTTAAAATGGAATTTAATTCTTTTATTTCATTCAAAAATATTTTTTATATATTTTTATCCAATTTTTAAACAAATGGTTTAGACAAATATTTATGTTTTAAAAATCATTTTTAAAAAAATAAAGGATATATTTTCCAAGAATGGTTTATAAATGAACTTTCATACTATTTTCCAATCTAAGATAATATCTGTTGGTTTTACACATGACATTTTTGGAAAAATTATTCAATTTTTCCATTCAAATTATTTCCCTTAATGGATTATGTTTGGATGGTGTGATATTTTTAAAACATATTTCATTGGCACGAGTTATATAGTTTTTAAACCATCTTCTTCATTTGTGTTATTTTTACGTTTAAATAATTATGAATCCTAAATTTCATATGAGTTTTATAATATGATTACATGTTAATTATACCAATTTTATTTCATTGGTTATGGTATAAATATTTATGATCTTGTGAATCATGTTTTTCTAATAAATTATGATATGTGAGAGACCTATATCCCCCTCCCATGCATTAGGTAATGATTTATAACTCGTGATATAGAAATTTCAAGAATAAGAAATGTACTCAGCTCAGTATTATAGGGATAAAATGAGGAATAAAAATTATTTAGTAATACATGAATATAATGGGATGTCAACCTAGTTCAATAAAGTACATTGTCAACAAATATGGTCTAGATAGAAAATCCCATATTACTATTTAATTCCTTATATATACTTATGTTTCATCCAGAATTCTATATTTTATTCGTATATTATGCTTTCTTGGATTATGATATTTATTTCCCTAGGATTCATGTCTTATAAACAACTAATTTTTATTCCATGTATCTTGATTTTTTTATATTATATGCAAGGTATTATCTTAAAATATCATGATCAAGTTATCATACCATTATGCTCTTGATTATGCTTAGATACCTAAATTTTTTACCGTAAATGAAATTTTAAGATATATTCTATTTATGTTTCCCTCTTACAAGATTTGAAGAGATTTATTTTGATTTCTGTGTTTCTGAAAGGGTTCTAGTCAATAAGATCCTGATTCGAGATTATGTAGCTCATTTATGTACCAGTGATTATTTTTCCGTATTTCCAATGTCACTATACTATTATGTTAATTGAAAGTCTATTATTATAATGTATTATGTATTTTGAAAACTTTATATAATGTTAATTTATGAGATTATAGGGACACTATAACATATATTAGACCAAAGGATTTCTTAATCATTGGAATCATGGATGAGAAAACCTCAAAAAGAATAAAAAATACATATCTAAGGAATAGATAAAGGGTAAAAAAATTATTGAAAAATGGCCTGGAATTTTTGTCAAGGATAGTGTGGATGGTTTACTAGAAATAAATCCTTTTCTATAATGTACAAGTGGATTTTAATTAGGAATAAGTGTACCAAGGAGAAACAACTCCAACAATATGTTCTAGGCTTGACTAAGGAAAATCTGGTAGATGACGATAGGCATTGTAGCACAACTAGAATGATACTCCATGGGAATATTCTTTTGGAATTCACAAACAATTCACTAACCATTATGGAGGATTTAAATATAATTTGGATATTAATAACATAGGATAAACCTAATGTCTCATAGATTAAAGAAGGTTTCTTAACATATACATCATATATTTAAATTTTCAGGATTATGTGGTTCCTCATTATGATAAATTTTTCTTACTCTGTGACATTGATTTTAGTCAATTGATGGTACCCAGAGGAACCACATTAACAGTGATTGTTATGGAAAAGGAAACAATTTTCCACTTAATAAAATGAATGCTATAAGATATCTTATGTAAATCATTTTTCTATGATCACATAGAATTTTCAAGCTTTGAATCGTGGTGGATTTACAAATGATAAAAGGATGGAACAACATTCTATTGATTCTTTAATATGGATAAATCCACCATATTTCAGAGGGTATTTTGATCCACTTGTTGTGGAAAAATTTATTAGTGCTACTAAAATGTTAATAATCATTGTCTTTTGTATGGATGATGATAAATTTAGTATAGATGTTTATCATTTAAAATGTGATTCGGAAAAGTGGTTGAAATTAATAAAAAAAGATGAGGCTACAAGATAAGATCTTATTAATGTATCGGAACAAATTCAAGTACATATTTTTCAATATGTACTTTCATAAAATAATTTATACAAATATATATAAGGAGTTCATTATGTTGAAGTAAATGGATGCTGAATATTTTTCCACTCAAAAGGCTAATTTAATTAGATTTTTGAGATACACTTCATGAAATATTATCCAACCTATATATAACGGTGATATGTACTTTAGTGTATTAAAACAAATCCCCATAAGGTTGTATTCCATAATAGATGTTATTATCTATGAAGATATTCTGCATTATGTAATCAAGGATAAAATAGATGTTGGATCCACATATCAACCTCATTGTTTTGAAAAGAAAAGTAAGATGGAGTTAAATCAAAATGATAAAAACTATAGAGAAACAAAGACTTTTTTTACTTTATGATATAAAGGTGGGAATAATCACGAAGGAATTTTTCTTAAGTGGTATAATAAATGTTATATGTGCATAAAGGATGGTCAATAGGATATTTTTTACTAAAATAATGATAAGATGTTAGATTAAAATTATAATGGAGGTAATGTTGCCTAAAATTCACCTCCTATGATTCAGTGATACAATTGTGATAGAAATGGGCATTATGGTAACCACATAGCAAACCCAAGGGCTGGTGAAGATGATCGATATCAGTACCATCTCATGAAGAGGGAAAAATTTAAAGTAATCTATATTTATTATGAGTGGTCTAATAATGACATGATGAAAGGTACTATTACCATCCACCCTAGAATTGTTAATTTAATATTTGATTCTAGATCTACCTACACATTCATATCTGAAGAACTTTTTAATGGTGATATGATTACACAAAAATTATTTGATGTGGAATTACTTGCTAAAATTCATAATCATATGATGATTTCATCCCAATTATATGACTGATCTATTGTTGATGTTTGTGTGAATGTTATTCTTGTAAAACATGTCATTCTCCCTCTGGTTGTATTTGATGTCATATTATGCATGGATTTGATTTCTTTATATAAATATCACATCAATTTTAGAGGATGGAATGCTATGTTTGATATTTGAAACCCTCTTTTTTTCATTCATCCATGATATGATAATCATGAACATCCAATATATATTAAATCCAATGTATGGGTTTTAATTACTATTAAGAAGGGGTGTTTATCTCAAAAGGTTTGGGATAAAATCAACAAAAATGATTTTACCATTGTTTATGAATTTTTATATTTATTTCTATAAGATAATCATGGCCTTCCACAAAAAAATATGTTGGGTTCTCAATAGAACTTATACAAGGTTCCACACATTTATTAAAGTCACCTTATAGAATGTCCCTGATTGAGTTGTGAGAATAGAAGAAGAAACTATAAGAAAACCTTGATAAATGATTCATTCAGGATTATATTTCAACATAGAGTGCTCCCATTCTTTTTTGAAAAAAAAATTATTTATGAATAGGACTTTTCATAGATTATCGTTAATTAATCAAGATCACAGTCAAAAAACAAGTATCCTCTCTCCGTAATGTTCATTTTTTGATCAACTATGTGTAGAGTAATACATTTACAAGATTGAACTTTTCTTCAGATATCATAAACTATAGTTAAATTAGGAGGATATACCTATGATAGAATTACATACAATGTATGGACACAATGAATATACAATGAATACTTTTTCTTTTAAAAATTAAATTATTATTATCATGGATTTCATTAATAGAATCATTAGAGATTACCTCAATATATTTATGGTAGTATTTATATATGATATTATAATATATTAAAAGTGAAAATAATATCATGAAGATCACATGATATTCATACTAAAGACCCTAAAAAGTAAAAACTATATGAAAAAAATTAAAAATTGGTAATTTTGGATGCAGGATTTTGTAATGTTGTGTCTCATAATTTCAAGAGATTTGATAGCATTAGATCCATCATTGAAATATGTTATTTAATTATATCCTAGACCAACCACGATGACATAGATCCTTATAGTTCATTTTTATGAAGGATATCATAAAAATTTTGTGAAAATTTCTTCTAAACCACCTAATAATATGATCATTTTTACTCAGAAGAGTGTTAGGATCCTCTGGATAGATGAATGTGGGGATAAATTCAAGGAACCAAAGAAAAGGCATGTCGGAGCACCCGTTCATACAGTTCCTTATAGTGGAGATGGGACTCTAATCAATATTCATGAATCCAATGAAGGGATAGGATGTGTTCTTCTACAAAATATCATGGTTATCCCTGATTTTTCATGGAAGATGAAGATTCCGGAAAAAAATTTATACAACCCATAAAATAATGTTATAAGTGGAAATTTTTTCATTAAAAATAAGGTGGAATAATATTTATATTGAAATGTGTAATATATATACTCATCATAAAGGTCGAAAATATATATTCCCATAGAATAATTGGAACACCCACTATAGAATATGAATATATTTGATGAAGGATTATGACTGCTCAATACATTACAAGGATCTGAAATTGAACAATTTGGATAGTTCATTGAGTTAGAAGGATCGTGGTAGCTTATCCATGATGTGGATTAAAAAATATCCAATATTTATAAATATTTAAATAAAATATCTAGAAATCTTAAGGTAAGGGTAAATTAATATCATTTTCATATGAATGATCAATATATCTATCAAAGTGAATATTAAGGAGTCATTGAATAAAGATGAAGATTTATAAAAGAATGTCACAAATGTTCCTCTGTTTATCCTTGATCTAGATGGAATGATGTGGTTCAGGAACCGTGTATGTCCTCCTTCCATTCTATATATAAAGAAATATATGTTATAGGAATCTCATGGTTCTTCATTCTATATGCATCCTGGATGTAGGATTATGTACAGGGACATGAAGAAATACTTCTTATGGGATGACATGAGAAGATATATCACATAGTTTGTATCTTGATGCATGGAATACCAAAAAGGAGAAATACCAATGTACTATGGGATGTTTTATTCATTACCGATACGAAAATGAAAATGGGAGAAAATCACAATGTATTTTATCATTGGACTTCCCAAAACCTCTAAAGAGAATAATTCTATATAAGTGTTAGTCGGTCACCTAATTTAGTCAGCACAAATCATTTCTATCAGAGATTATTTCTCTCTAGATCATGTTTCTAGGATATATATAATGGGTGTTGTAATGATATATGGAGTACTAAATTCCATAATATTTTATGACGATTGGTGGTTTACCTCAATATTATGGTGATGTCGTCAGTAATAACTTGATAAAAAATTGAGTTTAAATATTGCTTTTAATCCATAAATAGATGGTCAGTCTGAAATAAAAATTCAAACCCTAGAGGATATATTATTAAATTTTTCTATGAATTTTAAATGAAGTCGGGATAACATCATTATCTAGTTGAGTTTTCCCTTATAAATAACATTCAATCTAGCATTCATATGGAACCTTCTAATTCCTCACATGGAATGTAATGTAGAGCTCCAATGGTTTAGAATGATATTAGAGAAATAAAGATATTGGTACATGAGATCAGTGATGAAATTGGTCTAGAAGTTAAGAACCATTGAGTATCATATCATGGAATGTCAAATTTGGCATAAATGTTATGCTGATAATAGACTGCATTTTCTAGAATTTGATGTTGGTGAAAAAGTGTTTCTTTGAATATCACCATGGAAGGAAGATAATATATTCAAGAGGAAAGGGATACATTGCTCTAGGTATATATGTCAATTTGAGATTATTCATCTTATTGGAATGATATCCTATCTCTTGGTACTTCTAACAAATCCATCTCATGATAATGATTTGTTCCATGTATATCTCCCAAGGAAGTGAATATTGGAACCATTAAATGTACTAAACCTAATGGTCAAACTATAAGGACCCGATATTAGTACAATACATATTCTTGAATTAAATGAATAATTCACTTTGAGGAATTTTCAGGTTTAGAGTTTTAGAGAATTAGGAAATAACTATTACATCTCAAAGATTACAAAGTAGGCACATCTACTCAGTTTCTATTTTTTCACAAAATAAAAACTCTTGAACAAAAGAGTCATGTCTATTTACTTGTTTTAGACAGCATAACATTTCCTTGATCCCATCCACAAACCTATTCCACATTATGTCATGTGAAAAACATTTCAAAAAAACATTGGATGAGTATAAAAATCTCAGTAAGGGTTATTACAATATGGAGAGAAAACATTAGTCCATGTATAGATAAGAATAAATGATATCATACATTATTCATAAATCATAAGCACTTTAACATACCTCAATAAATCATAAGATTTTTGTATAACTCATAGAAATCATAAGATTTAATGGTTACTTGAGGCATTCATAACATTATTATGTATGGAGTAACCCTCCTGGTTACGATTGAAATACCCATCAAAGAATATTCCCTAAATCTTTTCGGAGAAACCTTAGCGTTTAACCCCTTCGCATTACCCAATGCATTGGAGAGCTATATCGGGCTCACCTGCCATTAGTTTATCACGGAACCACCCGTCTTCATAAACAATTCCCATGAACCATAACATAATAGTTTCA
This sequence comes from Viscum album, assembly GCA_963277665.1. Classification (NCBI taxonomy): domain Eukaryota; kingdom Viridiplantae; phylum Streptophyta; class Magnoliopsida; order Santalales; family Viscaceae; genus Viscum; species Viscum album. The sequence goes on from OY728159.1 coordinate 502,321,414, forward strand.
CATAAAACATGCATAAAGGATACATAACATTTCCACATTTCAATCACAAGATATCAATACAACACATTGATATAATAAAAACATTATCAAAAACATTTTCAATTCCAAATTACATAAAAGTGTATTTGGTATTTATTTTTCTTTTAAAAACATTACATATTTTTAAGGGAGCCAAATATCAAATAATACTCACGGTGGGGGAAAGCTCGTTTTCACTGCATACTTTAAAAAACATACCTTTTGTCGTTTAGTAAAAAGCTTCATAGAGAAAAGATTCTTTTGGAATAAAATTTAAAGTAAAAGGGGTTTATACACCATATAAAATAAAGTTGTGTATAAAACAAAATATGCCTCAACAAAAAGAGATTGAGACAATGTACCTTACAAAGTCGGTATCCTTAGATTAAGGATAAATCAATTACATGGTTATGTGTGGAAAATATAAATACACCTTACATAAGAGGATATTAATTGTAAAACAATCTATGTTCATCCACACATATTCCTAGTACCACATAATCTAGAAGTATAGGTTTGACCCAAATAATTGAAATTGGGTTATGATGTCCTCTTACAATGATTCGACAGCCTAACGACGTCACATTAAAATTCAGAAAATGAGTTGATGAGTGAGAAAACAGTATCTCATCACTTGGACATAATAATTATAGCAATAAGGATATATAAGAACATATCCCAATATAACAAGATGTATATTAAAAGACATAACATAAATAAGTCTTTTTAATAAAGATGAGGGTGAAAGATTCACTTACCGACTTAGGTAACTTTTGAAACGTACACCACACGAAAGAAGGACTATACAACATTGATGTAAATAACCATAAACGAAATTATATTACACAAAAAGTATAATAATGGGTAGTACATACACCACTCAATGAAAATTCTGGAAAATGTAGCATTTATCACACAGGAATAAAAGTGATATGAAAAATCCCTTACGAAAACTCGGAAGTCTAACGACGCCACTTAAAACATACAAAAATGGATTTATGAGATAAAATAGGGTCTCTCATATTATTAACATAGAAATTACAGTATTATTAATATAAAATAACATCCTCAAACATAAGAACGACCAGCTTAAAAATAACATAAAAGAGTGTACTTAAAAAGAAATATATAGGTAGGATCCCTTACTCGTGCCCGACATGACTCGATCGTTCTTTAATGTCATGAATAATAAACTAGAATTAATTTATACTTGATTAAGAACATTTTAATTTCATTATTACTTTAATATAATTTATTATAATTTTTGAACATTATGTAATTTTTTAAGTTAATAACAGTCGTTTTGTCGATCATTTGTACTTGAGTCCTAAATAAACTTCTTATAATTTCTAGTTGTTCATGTGGTAACATATTTATTATATACAGAATTATATTCATTATTTAGATATAATATATATCATATATATCCAGTAAATACTTGAATTTATAATATTACATAACATTTATATGTATTAAATGAAATGCACCGTTCATGGAGACGGTAAGCCGTATGTACGCATTAACACTACTTTCATTTCTATTTCGTATTTATTGAAATAAAAAATAAATGAGATATATATATATATATTAATTACAGTATAATATATATGTTATATAGGTATCATGAGGTCATTAATTTCAATCTTTATACATTCCATGAATTGAATGAACGAGTCACATCACTTGAGGGGGCGATAGTCCACACTTCCTCAAATGAAATTATCGCAATTGCATAGCATGAAAAGAATAAATGTATGTTTTAAATTTAAAATACAAGAGTTTAGAGAGTAAGTAAATATAATATATATCATAAATAAATATAGTTCCATCATAATGGCCACCGTGAGAGGTGGTAGGATAAGATAGAACAAATCATCGTTTCGTGTGGCAGTAATTCACCATCCACAGAAACAGTATGTTCTTTAACCATTATATGGGGGCGTGTATATTTGTAGCTATAATACTTATTATAAAAACAACCTAGTATATTTATGATACTGGTGTTGTTACAAAAGAATATAATAAAAACAGTTTACGGGGTTGGAGAAGCAAAATAAAACAAAAGAATATAAGAGAGGACATTACTTTTAAATCGGGTAACTCCCTTTTGTTTGAACCAAAAGGGTTTCTTGAAGAGCTTTCTGCCTATGTGAAGGCCTATAAAATTAATAGAGGGATGTTGTGATATAAAATGAGCAAAGTTTGGTCGATCCCAAGGCTTGAGAGGTGTTGATAAGGGGGTAGAGGTGGTGGCCTTTTATAAGAGGTAGGAGGGGCACTCTTGGAATGTATTGAAAAGCTACTTTATTATAAAATTATTTTCGATATTAAAGGTCCCAAAATTATATATTTCAAGGATAAGGTGATAAGGGTTCTAAAAACACCCATCCAATAGGTTTTTTACAAGTATAAGTCTTATATTATACCTTATCATCTCATTTTGTTTAAATCGTTCATTAATGAGGTAATCACTACATCATCATGGTGTCATAAATAAATTTATTTATTTAATGTATAAAAATTATAAAACAAAAATCATGATGTAAGAAATAATTTTAGCTTTCTAATGAATATTTATAGTAAAAAATATGACATGTATAACCCAATGTAAAAATTGTTTTAGTAAAACAATACATGTTTGTGACATTTTTATTTTAACATTAAATAAAAAGTTATTAATGACATTTTCCTACCAAAGTGGCTCTATGGGGTCCCCATGTTGACCCATGTATTTCATTGGTCGTCCATGACTCATCCAATAAAGGGTAGGACATGTTTCATGGTCATTTCATATTATTATAGCATTATCTTTACCTTAAATTACACTAATTACCTTTAATCGCGATTAATAAAACATAAAAGTTACTATTCACAGAAAAATATTTTAATCTCATTGAACCACATTTTGCATCCTAATGACAGCCATGTATGTTGGATTTTTGATATTCAAATCACAGAAGATTTAATGTTACATTTAAACAAAAAATCTTTTTTTTTACTACCACTTAGTGGTTTCACTATTAATCAAAAATTATGTTCTTCAGAAAAATACAAAAAATTCACACCAAGCTAAATTTGATATTCCGAAATCAAAAATGATTTATATTTTAAAAAATTCCAAACATATAAGTTTCATTAATTAATTTAATAATTATTTCTCGCTGTCAAAACAAGTAGCGTGTTTTTAAGAAACTATATCTATTAAAATATTGACACTAGTTAAAGTCCAATTTCAATGTGAAATAAATTCCAATGACCACCATTGGATTAAATGGTAAAAATATATTCTAAATCAACTTTAAAACCAATTCAAAAGATGATCTAATCATATAAATAAATTAGATTAAAATGAGGTTCTGAATTAAAATACAACATTTTTCACTTATTCATTAAAAATGGACTTTATCAAAATAAAAAACAAAAACCTAAAGAAAGTAAATTTTGATATCCCAATTATAAAGAATGATTTTATTTGGTCCAATATTACATATAAAATTGTCAAAAATTGGATTTAAAAAGGGTTCGTCATCAAAAGGCGGTTAATCGACCTTTTAATGAATAATAGAATATTTACGCTTAAAATTGGATTCATTCGCATTTCAAGCCTCTATAATTTATTGGATAAAAGTAAAAATATTTGTCAAAAATATATAATAATTTTGTCGTTAGTTCTGTTCATTCCTACCATTATAATGACTAGGCGTTAACTACCATTTAAAATAATATTATTTTATTATTAGAGTGCAATGTAAGATTTTCGAGAAAGTCATTGTTGCGTATTGGGTACGCCATCGAGCATAGAATTCCCTTTAAATTAATACTAACATTTTATTCATAAATATAGATAAATATAAAAATTTCATATTCTTTATTTACCTGGGGTGTTACATCCTTCCCCCCTTTTGGGAATTGCATCCTCGCAATTTTAAAATTGGTCTTGGAAACATAATTGAATGGCCCACATCGGAACAAGAGTCGGTAAAACTATCACATTAAAATAAAGAAGGTGAAGTAAATTGGTTACATGAGTTAAACCATACTAGGATTCCATGAAAACATGGATATGGAAGAAAAAAACAAAGGGTCATGTTCTGATGGAGAGTGATTGAAAACATGTTTAGGAGAAAGTTAACCACCATAAAATCAAAAACTTATGATGGGTTAAACAATATTTGATTCCCCAGTAGGAAAAGTCAAAAGACATCATTTTAGTTTTATGTTACTTTTCATTGAGGAATTTATTTATGAACCTAACTAAATCATAAGGAAACATACTTACATGTCATGTTGACTTTCAACTTTTACTAGATTTCTTACAGAAACTCATATTTTCTCCAAAAGTTGAGTATTAGGAAGACTTGATCACATTAAGAGTACTATAATCAAATTCTTGAAAATCACCTAATCCAAAAAAAGAGAACTATATATTTCCCATATCATTAGACCTTAACCAAAACCAAAACCGAGAAATGTTATTGCAAGATCAGAATATACCCACAAAGGATAATCATTTATATATAAAAAATCTATTCTTAATATCCAAAATTTGTTAAACAATACCCAATGTTCAACAAAGACCATTTAATAAACATCTATCTATAAAATTATTCAAAGTAATCAAAACTAAGATTGAAACCCACATTTCTAAAGGTTTTAATAACATAGTATTACAAGATAAACCTTATCATTTATCTCCAATCATTAGTAACTCTTAAAGTCTCATACTGAAAAGTAATTAACCTAATCACATATTTTCCATGATATTTTAATAATTCCTATAGATAACAGATAATCAAAATATTATAGATTAATAAGATCATCTAACTAAAAATAATTAGTCAAACTAACCAGAGACTTCACGTAGTCCAGTGGTAGGTGATAAATACTAGTTGCACTTTGGTTGTGTGTTCGAATCCAACAGCTTCGTCCGACGCAACAGGATGTCACATGGTCTACGTGTTGTCCTTTTTCCAAAACAACATAATTCATATAAAATTACCCAACAAGCGATAAAATCTTCAAAATTAAACATAATATAATTTAACCTCAAGTTTATCTCATGCCATTAATATTCCATCATAACATATAGAAACAAATAATTACCTCAAAAGTAAGGATCATATAAACCCCAATTGTTACCTTTTTAATTATTACCAGAACATCCACATTGAGTTGGTTCTCTCATACATGATGAATTAGAGAACTCACCAAGGTTCAAGTGGTTGATCCTGACTCCTGATAGTTGGTTTAGAATAACTACGAGATTTCTCATTGAATCCTCTATTTCATCCAGTGTCTTAATCATAGAAACAACACAGTTTCCTTCAAACCCATTGTCACTTTGGTGCCTACAAAATCCATCCATTTACTAAAACCAAAAGGGTCAGTGTGAGTATATCAAAAAAATCATCATGTACTAAAGAGGAAGATAATAACTAAGATATAATTATCCATGTTATCTCAAACACATTCCAACTTTCATAAATAAAAATGACTCTATCTAATATAATAACCATTGTGGTTATACACAAATTGTCGATTCTGCTTAAAAAAACTCTAACCTCTAAAGTTATCTAAACATCCCTTTGATACAAACTATAAGGACCCAGCCTCAGTAAAATACATTTTATTGAATTAAATGAATAATTCACATTGAGGATCTTTTCAGGTTTAGAGTTTTAGAGAATTAGGACTTAACTATTACATCTCAAATATTACAAAGTAGACACATCTACTTAGTTTACATTTAGTCACAAAATTAGAACTCTTGAACAAAAGAGTCATGTATAGTTCCCTATTTTAGATAGCATAATATTTCCTTGATCCCATCCTTGACCATATTCCACTTTATGTCCTGTGAAAAAAATTTCAAAAAAACAGGGGATGGGCATAAAAAGCTCAGTAAGGGTTATAACAATACGAAGAGAAAACATTAGTCCATGTATACATAAGAATCAATGAAATCATACATTACTCATAAAACATAAGCACTTTAACATACCTCATTACATCATAAGATTTAGGAATAACTAATATAAATAATAAGACATAAAGGTAACTTGTGGAATTCATAACATTCTTACGTAGGGAGTAACCCTCATGGTTACGTTTGGAATACCCATCATAGTATATTCCCTAAATCTTTTCGGAAAAACCTTAGCGTTTAACCCCTTCGCATTACCCAATGCATTGGAGAGCATTATCAGGCTCACCTGCCCTTTGTTTATCAAAAAACCACCCATCCCCATAAACAATTTCCAAGAACCATAACATAATCGTATAACATAAAACATGAATAATGGAAACATGAAATTTCCACATTTCAAACACATGATATAAATACAACACATTTATATGATAAAAACATTATCAAAAACATTTTCAATTAAAAAATACATAAAAGTGTATATGGTATTTATTTTCCTTTTTAAAACATTACCACTTATTAACGAAGCCAACTATCATATAATACACGCAGCGGTGGAATGGTCATTGTCACCGCGTACTTTAAAAAACATACTATTTTTCATTTAGTAAAACGCTTCGTAGAGAAACGATTCCTTTTGAATAAAAGTAAAATTCAAAGGGGTTTATATATCTTATAAAAGAAATTTGTGTATAAAACAAAATATGCCTCAACTAAAAGAGATTGATACAAAGTCCCTTACGAAGTCGTTATCCTTAGAATAATGATATATCCATTACACGATTATGTGTGGAATATTTAAATACACCTAGAATAAGAGGATATTAAGTGTAAAACAATCAGAGTTCATCCACACATATTCATAGTACGACATAATCGAGAAGTATAGGTTTGACCCAAAGAATTAAAATTGGGTTAAGAAGTTACCTTACAGAAATTCGGTAGCCTAACGACGTCACATTAAAATTCATAAAATGAGTTGATGAGAGAGAAAAGGGTATCTCGTCACTTGGACATAATATTTATAGAAAAAAGGATATTTAAGAACATATCCCAACATAACAAGATGTAAATTAAAAGAGATAACAAAAATATGTCTTTTTAACAAAGAGGAGGGTGAAATATTCCCTTACCGATATGGGTAACTTTCGAAACCTACACCCCACGAAAGAAACACTATAAAAAATTATTGTAAATACCCATAAAAAATTATATTACACAAAGATTAGAATAATGGATTTTACATACACCAATCAACGGAAATTGTGGCAAATGTAGCATAAATCTCAGAAGAATAAAAGTGAGATGAAAATTCCCTTACGAAAACTCGGCAGCCTAACAGCACCAAATAAAACTTCCAAAAATAGATTTATGAGATAAAATAGGGTCTCTCATAATATGAACATAAATGGTACAGTATGAGGAATATAAAATAACATCCCTAAACATAATAAATATGTGTGTAAAATAAATGACATAAAAGAGAGTACATAAAAAGAAAGAGAGAGGTATGATCCTTTACCTCTTGTCCCACTTGACTCGATCATTCTTTAATCTCCTGAATAATAAACTGTATTTAATTTATATTTTCCTCACAACCATTTTTATGTTTATTATTCCTTTTATATCATTTATTACCATTTTATGAACAATATGTAATTATTTAAGTTAATAACGGTCGTTTTGTTGATAATTGGTACTTCTGTCAAAAATAAACTTCTTATAATTACAAGTAGTTCATGTGGTAAAATATCCATTATATCCAGAATTATATTCATGATGTAGATATCATATATATCATATATATCCTGTAAATGCTTCAATTTATAATATTACATAACATTTAGATGTAATAAATGAAATTCAACTTTCGTGGAGACGGTAAGCCGTACGTACGCATGAACGCTACCTTAATTTCTATTTCGTATTTAATGAAATCAATACTAAATGATATATATATATATATATGTAATTACAGTATAATATATATGTTATATCGGTCAAATTAGTTAATTATGTTCATTCTTTATACATTCCATGTATTGCATGAACGAGTCACATCATTTGAGAGGCGGTAGTCCACACTTCCTCAAATGAAATTATCACATTTGCAGCACATGAAAATAATAAAGGTATGTTTTAAATGTAAAATACAGTAGTTTAGATTGGAAATAAATATAGTTCCATCATAATGGTCACCATGAGAGGTGGTAGGAGAAGATAGAACAATCATCGTTTTGTGTGGCAGTAATTAACCATCCACAGAAACGGTATGTTCTTTAACCATTAGACGTAGGTGTGTGTAAGTGTAGATCGAGTAATTCTCATAAATTATCCTAGAATATTGATGATACTTTTGTTGTTACATCATAAAGAAATAAAAATAGTTTATGGGGTTGGAGAAGAAAAATAAAATAAAAGAACATAAGAGAGGACATTGCCTTTAAATCAGGTAACTGCCTTTGGTTTGAACCACAAGGGAATCTTGAAGAGCTTTCTGCCTAAGGTAAGGCTTCTTGGATTAATAGAGGGATATGTAGAGATACAATGATTAGATTTTGGTCGAGCCAAAGGCTTTATTGGTGTGGATAAGGGGGTAGAGGTGGGGTCCTTTTATAAGAGGGAGGAGGGGCACTCTTGGATTGTCTTGAAAATTTACTTTATTATAAAATGATTTTTGGATATTAAAGGTCCAAAAATTATATATTTCTAGTATAAGGTGAAAAGGGTTCGAAATCCACCCTTCCAAATGGTTTTTGAAAAGTTTAATTCTCATATTTTACCTTATCTTATCATTTTATTTAAATCGTTCATTAATATGGTAATCACTACATCATCATGGTGTCAAAAATAAATTTATTTATTTAATTTCTAAAAATTTAAAACAAAATTTCATGATGTAGGAAATATTTTTATCTTTATAATTAATATTTATAGTCAAAAAATATAACTTGTATAACCCCATGTAAAAATTGTTTTGTAAAACAGTAAATGTTTGTGACATTTTTATTTTAACTTTAAATAAAAAGTTATTAATGTCAATTTCCTACAAAAGTGGATCCATGGGGTCCCCGTGTAGACCCATGGATTTTATGGGTCGGCCATGACTCATACAATAAGGGTAGGACATGTGTCAAGGTCATTTTATATTATTATAGAATTATCTTTACCTTAAATTACAATAATTGCCTTTAATCACGATTAAAAAACATAAAAGTTACTATTCTAAAAATTAATTTAATCCAATTGAACCACATTTTACATATTAATGACAACCATGTATGTCGGATTTTTGAAATTCAAATCCTAGAAGTGTTAATGTATCATTTATATGAGAAATCTGTTTTTTAAATACCACTTAGTGGTTTCACTATTCATCAAAATTAAAGTTCTTCAGAAAAATACCAAAAATTCACCCTAAGATATATTTGATATTCCAAATTCAAAAATGATGTCTATTTTAAAAAATTAAAAAACATATAAGTTTCATTAATTAATTTAATAATTATTTCCTGTTGTCAAAATAAATAGAGTGTTTTAATGAAACAAATTCTATTAAAAGATTGACACTAGTTTAAGTCCAATTTCATAGTGAAATTAATTCAAATGACCACAATTCGATTAAATGGTAAAAATATAATCTAATTTCACTTTAAGACCATATCAAAAGATGATATAATCATATAAATAAATTAGATTAAAAGGATGTTTTGAATTAAAATACAAAATTTTTCACTTATTCATTAAAAATAAACGTTATCAAAAAAACCTACACAAAGTAAATTTAGATATCCTGATTATAAAGAAAGTATTTAATTGGTCCAATATAAAATATAAAATTTTCAACAACTAGATTTAAAAAGGGTTCTTCATCAATAGGCAGTTAATCAACCTTTTTGATAATATTAGAATATTTATTCTTAAAATTGGATTCATTTGCATTTTCAGCCTATAGAATTTGTTGGATAAAAGTAAAAATATTTGACAAACATATATAATAATTTTTTAGTTAGTTCTATTCACTCCCACCATTACAATGCCTAGGCGTTAACTACCATTTAAAAAAATTATTATTTTATTATTAGAGTGCAACATAAGATTTCCAAGAAACTCATTTTTGCGTATTGGGTACGCCATCGAGCATATCGTTCCCTTTAAAGTAATATTAACATTTTATTCAAAAATATGGATAAATATAAAAATTTAATATTATTTATTTACCTGGGGTGTTACACATACCGCATGAGCATTATCTATATTACGAAGAAGAACTATTTGAAATTTTCGACTAATCAGTGAATGGTCTATGGAATAAGCCCACTAACCAGGTCAATGTTTTGTGAAAAAAATCAGTTAATTGGAGAATCTACATGGGAGCATGAGTATATGATAGAGCAATTGTATCTTCAGTTTTTTACCCGAGTGAAAAATTTTACAGTTAAAATTCATTTATATTAGGGTATAATATATCAACAAACTTTTCTTGAAATTTTCGTTGATTAAATTAAAATTTCATTAATTTCTATTAATTTTATATGGACCACTTTAATAACAAATAACATGAACGTGTAGTACATTACACAAAAAACAAATTTTTCTTTGAATCATAATTTCATTTTCATCATCAGTTAAATGGGATAATTATAACCTAGGTATTTAATATATTAATTTTATTATTAATAAATATTTTTGATATATATTTTATAATGGTTTTATATAAATAAAAAATATTGATTATGAAATATTTAATTTTTTGTATATATCTTATATAATTAAAGATACTATTTCTTGTAACAAATTAATTTTTATGTCCTTCTGGGAAAACCAATAAAATTTATTTTAGATAAATTAAGAATTTTATTTTATAAATTTTACTCATTTTTTAATTTAGTATCACTATATTATCATAGGGTTATTTTTAGGGATTTTTCTCAGGTACATCATTTTTCAACGAATAGTATTTTTTTTGGATTTTAGTTAAAAACTTCTTTTTCAAAAAATTTACTTATATGGTAAACTAATTTTAATATTAGTTTCAAAGCTCTTTTATATAATATTAGTGTAAATTAATAACATTTAGGTCAATAAAAACATTTTCACTTTGAACTTTGGCATAAATATAAAAGAAAACTTTTTAATGTTTTTACATTAGAAACACTGATTGTTGGCCCAATTGTGGGATTATTGTAAAATTAATTTATGAATGATATTTGATTGGAATTTGAAAAAAGATATTATTTATTTTGACTCAGAAGAATGAAAAATTTATAATAGGTTAATCTTGTATTTTTACACATATGATTAGTGATATCGAATATGGTAAAATTAAGGTGAACTATGGACTAGAAATTTAATTTAATACTCAAAATGACATATAATCTTGTAAAAAACCCATTTTATGGACATTATAAGTCCATGAACCTACCATTTATTTCGTTTTTTAGTGTATTATTACATGTTTTGGGTAAAAACATGGATACAATTAACTTGTTTTTAAAAATATCAAGTGTGTCATTTCCCTTCTCTATAAAATTCAACAACATATCCCTCTTAATAACACCAGTAAAACCAAATATATTATGGAAATATACAATCAATAATATCCCCAAAATATCTAAATTTCTCCAAGAAGCCTTCCCATGGGCATAAATCTAACAAAGGAAGCCTTTTGGCACAACCCAAAAGGTGTTACCCAATTAAGAGGTACCATTTCTCTCAATATGCTTTATTTTTTATTTATTATCAAAAAAATCACCCACAATATTCCATTATTTTATAAAAAATATTATTCTGAATATACTATAATATTTTTATACTAATGGTTTGACCTTAACGTACACACCTCCATATAATGTGTAACAAACATGCCGTTTATGTGTACAACAAACTACCGCCTCACTAAAAGATAATGGATTATTTTTCTTTTAAAAGCAATCATGGATGAAATGAATATGGAAACTCTATTTTTATATTTTATATATTTCATTATTATGACTTCATGCTTCATTAATTCCTTTAAAACATATATCATTAATCTTCCCATTTTCTGTCAATATGATAATTTCTTTAGAGTATGTGAGGACTACTAGACCTTAATAGTGATTTGATTCATTCACACAATATATAGAATTTATTATAGACGAGTGTAGGGAAAATATATTATATAATAAAGATAATATAATATTTATTCATATACATAAATTAATTTTTATTTAATTCAGTCAACATGAAAATTAAATTGAAATATCATTCATGCGTATGAATGACCTACCATCTCCACGAATAATATATTACATATCATACTTTTATATTTTATGGATTTTTATAATACACATATAATTAATATATATAATATTTAAATGATTTAATAAATTCTTGGAATCATGATATATGTATAAGGACCTAAGATAACACAAATTTAGACACATGAAAAATTTATAGCATATATTACCTTAAGTGAAACAATATCACAAATTGATTACAAGCATGTAATATGATGTAAAAATAAATCCGTATATGGTATTAGATATAATAATATGATTATTTAATATTATTTTAATTAACTTAAATTTATTATACAATAATATTGTATGAGTACGATTAAATTCAAGACATAACATCTAACTTTTTATTTTGGTGAGATACGTGGTTTATTACACACCCATTTTTTATGGTGCTTATACATAACAAGTATTTAATAAATTAATATTATAAAAAAAATATGTGTATTTACAAATACTTTTAATGATATTTCTTTCATTGGCTGTAAGTTTAAAAGATACCAAATGGGTAAGATAATTTTTCCTCTATTTGCCTTCATTGAAGCTCTTGTTTTTTTCTACACCTAAATTATTTTTTGAGGTTTATATAATTACATTTAAACATTTGTAGCAGTAATTTAATTATTTTTATCAGATTTTAAGCTTTATGTCTCTTATCTATTTTTACATGATGTGTATGATCCCATGTAACCATGTGGTATGAGTATATTGAAACAATCTTATCACTTTTTGAGATTATTAATGATTATATGTCATTGATGAAATATTATGATCTATATTTCAAGAAATGTATTGATTTTAAATATAAAATATTTATTCTAGATATATACATGTATTAGTACAATTTTTTCAATCTTTGGAACATCAGATAATTAAGAAAATGTTTTTAATAAAATTTGACTATATATTTCTCTTCAGTTGGAAATCAATTTTATTTCAAGAACCATGTTTTCAAAAAATATTAAAAAGATCCTTGAAGATAATTTTTATTTAGAAACATATTAATTTTTATTATTATTTTAAATTAATACTTTATATGTTTTCAAATCAATTTTTAAATAAAATATTTATAAATTTTTTTTATTTTTAATAGCATTTTTTCAATGAATAAAACATTTTTTCTTCATTAAATGTTTTTAAATTATCATTCAATAATATTTTTCATTTAATACTACATGCATTGTTGTTACTCATGACATTATATAAAAATTATAAAAAAATTTCATTAATATTATTAATCTGAAGGGATTATTTATTGATGGTATGATGTTTATAAAAAGTTTTGATCTTCCAAGGGTTATATGCTTTTGAAACCCTCTTCTATTAAGGAATATATTTATTAGGAAATTATTATAAAACAATTATTTTTTTACCATTGTTATGATATTACTATAGTTTTATAATTCCCATTTTATTTTAATTGTTTATGATATTATTATTTATTATCTTTTGATATATGTAAGTATGATTTCGTTATGAGATGGGTGGGACTACTATCTTTCTCCAATGAATTGGGTACAAATTTATATCTCATTAGATAGAAATGGGTATAATAAGAAATGATTTTTATTTAGTATTATATGAATGGATTATGGAATGAATGAAGATTAGTAATATAGGTCAGAACAGGGTGTGACCCAATTTTATTAAAGTACATTGTCCAATAAGATGGTATTAAAAGCACTTCCTTTATTACAATAGAAATAATTATTTGTGCTTATTTTTCTTCCATGATTTTACATTTTACTGTCGTTCTACTCTTATCTGGATTATATTATTTATTTTCTTGTTATTCTTCTCTTATAAACTGTCAATCTGTTTTTAATGATGCAATTTATTGTTCTTTGATATGTATAGTATGATAGTCTATTATATCGAATGGCCTGAAGGCCTACTATTTTTATTCATTTTTTATAATCCCAACTTTTATGTGTTAAAGGGGAACCCAAATGTAACACCCCAAGCTTCTATGGTATGTTTCCCTTTAATGCAATAGCTTGCGCTGTACACAACATGGAGTTTTAGAACACCATGAAAAATCAAACTAGACATTATCAATAGTAATACCCACTTTTTTTAATTTTATAAATTATAAATTTCAAAATGGATTTCATTTTTGGGATCGGAATATCTAAATTACCATGTTGTTAATTTTTTGTATTTTTTTAAAAGATTCATTTTTTGATGAATAGGGAAAAACATGGTGTTATTCATTAAACCCGACTTTTTATTTAAAAAATTATTTTTAATTTTAATGTATTTTAAATAATAAGAGATAGATAATACCTATATAATTTCAATATAATTTATTGGATTCATTTCATAATAATATTTTGTATATACAATTTTTTTGATCTTTTTACTATCTCTTACCTACCTTCTAGGCACATTTGATAATTTTATTAAAACATAAATTTAAAACTTCTATGAATTTAATTTCCAAAATCCAAGAGGCATACTCTATATTATTATGTAAAATATACTACAATAAGATGCTAATTATTTTTGGTGAATAGTAACTTTTGAATGTAATTAACCAAGGTTAAAAGTAAATAGGGTAATTAATGGTAAAAACGATATTATAATTACCCTAATAACATTTTCTAATTCTATGGAATAATTATTTCACAACCACAATAATCCTTAGGAATGAAATATGATCCTTTTGGTCTTATGGGATTAGATTATGACATTTATTGTTATTTTATTTAAAGAAGAGTTAAAAGTGTTAAATTCAATGTTTAATAACTAAGCCAATTTTAATATAGTGTTATACATAAGATAAACTCGACTATAAATAATTATTAAAATTATGAAAATATTTCATATATAATGGTATTTTATTTTTATTTTTTAGTGATTAAATAATTAATTATCTTTATGATACAATAATGATGTAGTAATTACCTAATTAATTAAAGAAAAAAATAAGTGATATTATAAATATCCAAAAAAATGTAAATTTATACTTAGGGGGAATTCCAAAAACTTGATAGGATAATATGACATTTTAGGGTTTATTAAATAATTTTTATTCCATGTTACTAAGTTTTTATGGCTTTCAAAAAAACAAAATACCAACTATTGTCAAAATAGACATAAATGAGTGTTTTGAAAAAAATTATTATTAAATGATATAACAGTCCAAAAAATATAAGGACCGGACAAATGGATTACAAAATAATATATATGTCATTAATGAATCACATGGAGTTTTCATGTCATTTTATTGTTATTTTATTCACCATATAATATAAAAATAATGGATACATGGTAAATGGTAAACTATTCAACCAAGAGTTAAATAAAAATGATAAGGATAATATGGTGACTTAAACTAGTGTAAAACCTATTGGTTGAGTTGGTTTTTACCCATACCCACATTATAATGGAAATAAATCCATTTGGAGCCACTCTAAACTGAATATGGTTGAATAATAAAATAATATTTAACGCAATTCCTAAAACGACACTCACTTCTCCCATAAATGGGTACATCCCCTTCTCTCAAAATCACACATCCAAAGAAATTTTTCTTCTCCAAAACCAGCTCAAATATTCTCCCAACTACCCTCACTTTTACCTAGATTCCTTAATTTAATTAAAAAATCATCATATATAGCGCTTTTGATCAACTCAAAATGAATCACCTGACGAAGAGGAAATTATTTCATCACCTATTTCAAAGTTATTTTTTTATTCCACATACACATTTATTGTTGTTTCTAAACCAAAATTAAAACTCCAGTATCTTATACATACTATGATGTTATTATAAATATTTTACAACCATATCCATTTTTCTACCCATCATATGAATGAAAAATTCACCATACGTGCGTACGTACGACTTACCGTCTCCACGTCACGGGGTAGTTTGTTATTCAACACTCCATTATTAGGATATGTATAATAAGGAGTATTATTGATGTAAATAATAAATATTACATGTATGTATTGGGTATATATTATATACCATCCAATTACATACTATTCCACCATCCATAAAATTGTATTGTTTCTCATGCGTACATAAAGATTACAGTCTCTATAATCACGATGAGATTCATTCCCCATCATAACCATTAATTAATAAATTTAATTTTATGATTAAACACAATATTTATGAACATAATATAATTTTCGATATGAATAAAATACTTACTATACCTAATAAACATGGCTTATGTAACAAAGACTATAAAGAAAAACGAATCAGTTAACACCTGCAACGATGATACTACTAATGTTTTATTAACAAAGAAAAATTATAAGATGATATATGATATCATATTTATTTATGTAGTTCATGTATAATATAATAAAAATTATTTATCTATTTTATAATAGGATAACATACCCCCAACCTCCTAAAATTACAAGGTAATGGTTAATTATAAAATCTTTTCATTATCCGAGGATGTTTATATGTGAGTATCTACTGGGACCTCTTTATCATCCTCATCCGTGTTTCATAAAAATTTATTCCAATTGTTTTTTACTAGACTATGGTATAATTTGATTTATACCTTAGGATGACTTATTATAAAATATTTTAAATGGAATCTTCTTGTCATTTTCCAAAAAAGGTACTTTGTGACCTTTTCGAAAAATTATTGTATGAATTTTTTTACTTATAAAGTGGGTGTAGATATTTTCCAATGTTATAACATATTTGAAGCTTCCCTTAATGATTATATTCATATTTTAAAAATATATTTTTTATTTATAATTACTACACTTCTAAATGATATCAAAATAGAAAGGTATATCTCTCTAAAATAGTTTTTATTTCATCTATGTCAACATCCTTTGAAGGATTTTACACTTGTTTGAAGTCGATTTATTATGATAAAATATTCCATATTTTATTGAAGTTTTTGTGATATGTTTGACTGTCAATGTGTTATTTTTATACCATTCATGGTTTATGGTTAAGGTATTAACATTCTACATACTAGTTTTAATATGAATGATTATGTTATGTTTTAACCTCTTCATATGAGGAATTCATTGGACTTCGTATGTGACGGTTGGTGCCTGTTATAGTTCTTTGATGCATCAGTAGGTCTCATGAGAAAAACTAGGGTCTTAGCACAAGTCCTTGATAACATTTTATTTGTATTCTTGGCATGAAGCCCTGACTATGTGGTTATGAAGTCCAGAATTATGCATTCCATCATTATGAAATTGGATATTGATAATACATGTGATTAGTTGACAATTAGAATATCCAAGTTAATAAGTAAATATAATTATTTGATATATTAGTGCCATATTATGTAAGTGACGAAGTTCAAAATGCTTTTGTTTTATAACTCTAAATTTCTATAAATGTTTGTTCTTATTTATGAATATTTCTACAATATTTCATTCCTTACTGAGCATATGAGCTCTCCCCTTTCTATGTATAATTTTACGCTGGATACGATTAAGTATATTATGAGTGACTTGTAGTGATAGAATAATGAATATTTATGTGTTCAATGAATACATTTTTGTTATTGTTTTTCATTTTATAATGTAATGTAAAACTTATGTATATAACTAGTACATACAAGGATACTAAACTGATCATTCATTCATGATTCGATCCCATTTGATCATGCCAATGTTTTGTAATAATGCACTGACTATGGTTAATGAGGGTCAGAGCATTACAGTTTGTATCAGATGATTTTTAGTACAAACCATGAAGCTCTTCTGTGTATGTCCTTCTATTTCCATGATAATGTTCTCATACCTATTTTTTTGAGAATATTGGTTTGTATCATTATTATTAACCCTTATTAGGCATCTGATATCAACCATAACTATGTTTTTCTCACTGGGGTTAAGAATACATGTATTATTTTTTATATGTATAATAAGGGTTAATGTCAATAAGAACCTACAATAAGATGATGCAACTCATTTATACAACATTGTTTATGTTTATATGTTTGCAAAGTCATTAGACAAATATATTATTTTGAAATATATTTATATAATGATTTAAGTATTTGGAAAATTTTATGTAATGTATATGTATGAAAATAAAGGGATGCTATAGGAATGAATTTTCAAAGGTGCTATAGATTTGCAACATAATTATAAATGTGTGTGTACACTATCAGGTACAATATCAGTGTTGTATAACAATTAATCATTTAAATAAAATTTTTGGTTTCATGCCATGCTTTTAGGATTCACACCATTGGTCCTATATGTCATAAAATTATAGAAGCTCAACTATACAATATTATCCTAATGATAATGGAATAAATAAGAAGCAGTCAATTGGTAGAGCTTACTACATGATGGATAAAGGATGGTAATGACATACAAACCACTAGGTTTAGGCCACATATAAAATATAAGGGGACGATATAATCCTACCACATTTATATGGGTGAGTTTAATAGATAATTTGAATAAGTACTAGGGTTGGTTATTTCGTGCACTATTTGGTAAAATGTGTAAGGCATTTAGGACTATGGCTTTTTAGGTCATGTATTTCAGGCCTCTATATCTAGTAAGGATTTCCTCTCATCCTGGATTAAAATTTGATCTATCTGTAAACAAAAAAATGGATTAGTGTCATTACTACGTCTACGTAGATACATTTTAAAAGAAATTATCAACAAATTACAACTATTGAAAATTTCTATTAATGGTTAGGAAATTACATGTCCTAGCTCTATGTTGATCTCATGTTTTCATGAATATGTTATGAATTCATCTTCAAACTCCAAACTTGGTCGGGCCCTATAATTTATAACTCTATATCCTAATACCAATACTATAAAGTCCATAACAATATACAAAATATATCATTAATAGGTTATATAAGAATGATGGATTAAAAATTTTATTTTTATATTACCTACACAAAGGATATATGCCCATACAGTACACCCCTAACATCCATGTTAGAGGCCCTCAACGTATCTAAAATATGAATCACCATCATTATTTATTTATCAATATTGCAATCAGAATAACTACAAATGAAAACGTAGTTCCAATATACTATCGAAACCCCAAGAAAAACCCAGATGTAAAATATGAATCTTAGGCTTAACAAATTTCAAATGGACCATGATGTAGTTTTAGAAATTTACTTATATATAATTTTTAAAATATATTATTTTTAAAATGATATATAATTAGCAATAAGTGGGGAAACATCATCAATATATCAATGGAGACTCATAAAATATCACGACCACTTATTTTTTTTGGAGGAATTATTACAAAATCAATTGTGATTTCATTTTAGTTATATTGGTGAATTATATAAGTGAATTTTAATCCCATTGGAACTCAGTGTGTTGTATTTACGAACAGATAAGAGAGGAATCAAACCAAGAACACAACAATTTATAACCACATGAAATTAGAACACAAGTTAATTCCCAGCACTTATGAAAACTTCCTTACTCAAGGATGAATTTCTAATGAAGACTAATAAGACATCAACAAATCCTCATTCTATAGTGTCTGAGGGAAAAACAATATCCTTAGAAAAAAATATGATTGAGACCCTGCTATAAAGGGTGATATTTGTGATGATTAATTTCTGAATGAATAGGATCACATCAAAAATATTCAAAAATATCAAGATATTTTTTACAGGAATCATACATCGCCATAAAAAACAATATATTTGGTCAAATTTATGAAGATACATGATTCTCATGACAAATTGTTTTGGCAACAATAAATTCCATACAATGGGAAATTTTTATTTTAGACACAATTTAGATTCATATAGATAATAATTTAATTTGATATTAGGTCCCCTACCATCTAAAATATGTATAAATTAAAAAACAATAAACATCAACGAAAAATAATTCTATTTGCAATGACAATATGTATTCCATCATAAATACTCAGCAGTCAATGTAATTAAATAGTATTTATGGTGGGTTTCCTTTTCGATGGATCTGTTCATCTATCAAAAATTATTTTTCGATCACCAATGTATAAATTTACGGTGCAAACTATTTTCGATGTGTTACATCTCAAATACTAATTTTTCTGAAGAGAATTCCATTGTAAATAGTATGTCACAAATAATATAACCTATATAAGACCATCAACTAGCATTCATTCATCACATGTTCTGAATTCTTGTACTAAATTTTCCATTGTTTCCTTCAATTTTAATTTAATTTTTATAGATAATTTTTATGGGGATGGCTTGTGGAACACATAACAATTTTTATTGTATTTGAGCATTATTTTAAAAAAATTAATTGTATATTTTTATCATTATTTTATATTAGTAATATTTATGAATAATTAATATTAATTCTTACTAATTGATATTACGGATTGATTATTTGTACTAATTTGTAATAATTTTCAATTATTTTAATAATTACTTCTAATTATTATATAATTAGTAAATGTTAGTAAATAATAATTAAATAATCTGTAGTAATTAATAATAATCCTTATTAATCTATAATATCCAGTATCAGAAAAAAATAATAATAATTAACAAGAAATAGTAATAATTACGAATAATTAATAGATTTTATTAATAATTAATTATAATTACAAATAATTACATGTACAATGTAATATATAGTAAAAATTAGAATTAACTAATAATTATTACCAATAATTGGAAGTAATTATTAATAAATAACTATAAATTGTAATAATTATCAATAATTATCAATAATTAGAAATAATTGGTAATAATTAGAAATAATTAGAAATAATTAGTTTTAGTTGTCAATAATTAGTATAAATTATAAATTATTTCCATTTATTACCAACATTTAGTATTTATTTGTTATAATTATCGATAATTAGTAATAATTAACAATAATTAATAGTTAAGAAATTAATTGGAAATAATTACCAATATCTATTAATAATTTTTAACAAGTTGTATTAATTTGTAATAATTCATACTAAATACAAATAAAAACTATAATTAATTTTTTTGGTCAATTAGTAATAGTTATGAATAAGTTGCAATAATTGTTAATAATTAGTAATAATTATTTAGGATTTCTCATAATTTGTAATAATTAGTAATTATTGGGTTTAATTAAGAGTAGTTAGTTATAATTAGAAATAATTTGTAACACTTTTTAATAATTAATATTAATTAGTAATAATTCTAAATAATAACCATTAATTATAAATAATTAGTTATAATAACTAATATTTAGTAATAATTACAAATTATTATGAAAAATTTACAATAATTGGTAATAAATTCTAATAATTAAAATAAATTTACAACTATTAGTAATATTTTCTAAAACGTTCTAATAATTACTAATAACTAATAACCATTACCGATAAAGAGTATTTGTCACTGATAAATATTAATAATTAGAAATAAATAGTAATAGTTTTTTAAAATATGTGTAACTATTAATAAATAGTGATAGTTATATATAATTTCAAATAGTTACTAAAAATTATATATTATTTATAATAATTTATTTTAATTAATAATAAATACTACACAATGTTCCAATTTACTATTGTTTTTTATTTTTTAATAATTTCAAATTTTTCTTTCTATGTTTTTTTAATTATCGATAATTTTTTATAGTTACATGAAATTTTTAATTGTATTATTTTATGATATCATTATCAGATCATACCTCAATTATTTCAGATTAATCATAATAAATAAATAAAATTTTCATGTTTTCACAACTACAAAAAAGGGTTATTGCAACTGTTCAAAACTGTGGCAATAGGCCCCAAAACTGTGGGCAAAGGCTACGACCAAAGTTTTGGCCAACTGTGGCTGCTATCGCCGTGGTAGTTGGTCTCAACCTATTGCCATAGTTTTGACTTAAGAAATAGCTAGATATTTATGTGGTTTTTTAAATCCATGGCAATATGCCAACTAATTTGAAATTGTGGCTATAGCCTCTTAAAACCATAGTAATAGCCAAAATTATAAATGTCCCTAGTGGGATTTGATCCTTGCACCTCCACTATGAAGTCCAGTGAACTTACCACTACACCGCACAAAATTTTGGGTACATATATATATATATTATGATATATATATTAATAATAACCATGGGAATAGAATAAAAACCACTGAGATAGGGCTTATCGTCAATCATTAGGTGGGATTTTTCCCCGCCGAATCGCAGGAACCCTATAGCCACAATTTTGGAGAACCGCAGCTATAGGGAAATGAAAAAATTGGCTTATAGCCATGATTTTGCAAACTGTGGCAATAGGCCACAAAACTATGGAAATATCCATGGTCTATTTCCACTATTGGGAAAACTGTGGCTATGTGCCATGAAAAATACACCTATAGCATTTGTTTTAAAAATGTGGCTATAGATTCGTGTCAGTAGGTCAATTTCTAGTTGTGTTTATTAAACCTTGGAAAAAGGAATTATGTAATTACATTTATTTAGAGATCACAAATGGATAAATCATAAAATAAACCAAAATGGTTCTTGTAAAAATCATTTATATATTTAGGGTGTTGAAATGTTATTATCATTATTATTATCATAATATTTTCATAAGACATATTTAAACTTAAATGTATGAAATATAGTCTGAGGAGAGTTGAAATTTTTTATAGAATTTATTTTTAAATATTTTGTTTTGTTTTTTATAAAGATTATGTATTTTGGTATCAAAATGGTGACCTGTATTTTTTATACGAAATAAAAGTCAATATATATCATGTTTTCAATAATTAGTAATTGATGTTTTTAAACATTTTTTCAACCAAAAAAATCTCAAAATGCTTATTGAACTCCCATGTTATAAATGACTATATTTTATTAGATAAAAATATCTTCCAAGGATGACTTTTATCATAGATGTTGGATAAGAAAATTTCTTGATGTCAATAATTATATTGCTGTTAAATAAAATAATAGAAAGTCAATTGTTTTTTAATATAAATGTTGGTATGTAAAATTATTCTTTCTTTAGGGAAATTTGTATCTTATAACGTTATATGAAATCTAGAGGTTGATACATACAAAAGGTATTGGTCATGAGTAGATACATGATTATTCAAATGATTTCATCCGATATTATGGTAACTATATGTCATTAGTTAATTTTAATATATGTGTGCAATCAAGGTAAAAAGTAGAACAATAAGGAAAGTCCCTATCTGTTTCTACTAAATTGTAGAGGTGCTTCTGACTTAATTCTAGATTGAGGTATTAAATTATTTCTCCGAACACATAATCATTAATGATATGAAAAAGAATATTATGATCAATAAAATTTTAGATATACTTAGTGATATTAATTATTGGAATCATTTTGACCATGTGTTCCCCTCTTTGGTATTATAAGTTCATAATAAGTGATTAGGTCTTTGTATTGGAGGTTCCAGTCCATTTGGTATAAATGGTAATCAATATACATATTGTATAATATTTTTCACTCCAAAAAAGTTACAACCTTAGATGATGAATTATGAACCATTTATCTATTTTTTTTAAATTTCCTATATCAAGAACTTGAAAAAGAATATTCATGTTTATTTGAATTCATTGATTGATCAGTTAAATTGATTGTGGTGTAATGGTTTCATAACCTATGAGGTAGTTGAAAATAAATATTTCATAATGATGGATCCTTTAATTTGTACAATTTGTGACTTCTTATAAAATTAAATGTTATTTGGGTAGATGATACATGGTCTACAATCATTTCCGTATAGTGTGTATGAATGAAAAATAATTATTATCATCAACGAAGGAAATAATTTTTTGGACTATCTTCAAAGATTCTCCTATAAAGAACATCCTTTTAGTAGTAACCCAAATTATTTTGTAAAACGTACACATAAATTGGAAGGAACACTATATATGGTATCAGGTATTGTTTAAGAATCTAATGTATCTTCACTAACTTTTATTACATATCGGTCAAATATTATCCAAAAAAATTGAATCCATCGATCATGATAGAAATTGAATAAAACAAATTATTTTTTGGGATCTTCCCTATTAGTTATATTTAATGGTCCACCACATGTTGGATGTCAATAAAATTGAGATGACATATTTTTATAAGACATTTTATACAGTGTTAGACACAATTGGTAGAAATAATTATAATTTTAAAGAACGATTAGATATTGAGAAAATTTATCATATCCTTGAAATTAAATTATCCGAAAAAGAGTGATCACTATGATTATCGACGATGAAATATTCTTATATAGTTTCTTTAAGAAATCATTAATTATTGTACTTTTTAATTTCAAATTTGAATTTACCATATTCTTATGTTACCAATTTTGATCATTGTCTCAATAATATAAAAATTACTAGAATAAAAAAAATTAATTTAATTTTATAGTGGAAATACTAATACCAATAAAACATAAAGAATTATTATTATTCATCTATTTGATATATAAAGATAGAAATATCATAATTTTTCTATGACATTTGCATGGTGATAAATGAATACAATATACCGATTAGGCTGCCAGAATATGCTATTTTATTTTTACATCAATTGTTACAAACATTATATCGACCTCCTTTGATTCAATGGTACATTTAATATTACCATTACATATGGAATAAAAATTTGGATGACTAGTACAGTTCCGATGGATTTACCCAGATGAGATATGAATAAAAAAATTATGATAAAGGAATGTAATAAATAATAAATTTAATAATCAGTTGTTGAAGCATATCTTCAGGAAGAAATTAAATTTTTTTGTACTCGTCTTTTAAAAACAAAATATTATTTAAGATGTAATAGATTTAGTTGTAATGATGGGAATGTTGATGATGTAATGAACCATCAATAAATAGTTTTTAATCATCTTGAAAAATCATTTGGGAATGTTCATGAACCATGTATTTCATATGATGAACTACTAAAATCGCATATATATGTACTTATCAATTTTGATTAAATGACATAATTTATATAATAATTGATAATTTCAAATGTAATTTTTTTTTTACTTGTAATATAATATTACTATATTTCTAAATTATATGATGATCATATCTAGATACTGTTCACACAGATTACACCACCATCAATTGAAGAACCCATATAACGAAAAATGTCCTTAGACATTTAAATTATAATTATGTAATTTTTAAATGGATGAATATATTAATAAAATGTATTATTTGTTATATTTATAATTTTTTCAATATTTTTGGTATCACGACATGTAGATATAAATGATAATTGACTATGTGTATTGACTAACCCACCATCCAAATTAGTGAAATATTATAATATATATGTTGTAATTCGATATTCATTTCGTTCCTCAATATATGTTGAATTGATGGAAAAAAGAATTGTACTGTTTTCTTTAAAGGATCTCGTTATAAAAAAATTAATGTTAAATTTTATTGCATTCTGGGTGAAAAAATTGAGTTGTTTTATTTAGAAAATAATTTTTTAGTAATTATAAAATTGGATTTTTTTTATACTAATAGATGGATAAGAATTAATCAACACCATATAATCAATTAAATTAAATATATTAAGTTTATATTATAAAAACAACAATGTACACTAGCTTGTCAAGCATAAAAAGTATTTTATTAAAGTTATTCTATTATTTTATGTTTTTTAATGATTTAATGAAGAATACAAAATATGAAATCATAAAAAAATCATCATTCAAAGTGAATGTGGCTCCTAAGATGTGAACTGAATCGAAAATTCTCAATTGAAAAATTCAATACATCTTTTACATGAAGGTATAAAAATATCTATTCTGAATCCCCATAGTTACAGGATCACAATGTTGAGAATATTGATTATGTAAAAAATGATTTTTTAATGGTTGGTTAAGTTAATGTTTTAGTTTTATGGAAATTGAGGTTGGTGAGGAGGAATATTTAGACCAAAAACAAAAATATATGGATGAAGCTAAACAATTTTTATAGTAATAATTAGAGAAGAATACATTTCTTCAATTATCATAAGATAAAATTATATTCATATTTATGATTGGTAGAGTTGAAATTGATGTGAAGTTTTGTACCCTTAGAAATGCCAATATTCTTAGAGATCAGCATGATTACTCCTCATATGATGAACATGAGGCTTTAACTACATAATTTTCAACTCAGAGGGTCCTGGGATAGCCCAATTGATACTTCTCAACCATTTTTCAAATTGTCTACTAACTATAGATTTCAATCTACACACACAGAGTTATTTTCATCACTTTATTTTAGTTAATTTTCATTAATTTAATTATGTGGTAATTTATTTTCTATATATTAAATTTTTCCATAGTTTTTTACATATACTTATTTGATAGCTTGTGCGATTCTAAAAAATAAATTATTTCAGACCATGGATTACATGGGACAAGATTCCCATTGATTTTGGTCATCACGGTTTTGATCATTAGATGGTATATAAATAAATAATATAAATTTTAATATTTATTTAATTATTATCTTTATATTATTAATTAAATTTATATTTTATTGTATCCTGTTAATGATATAATGAGATCCAGCATCAGTGAGTCATGGGAGATCAATATGATTGAGCATTATCACATGTCTTTCAAAATCTGAGAAAGATAACCTATACGGAGTTGGTGCTATAATTTTTTATTAGTATTACAATATCCATTGACCTAAATACATCAATCCACAAGTTGGGATTGATTTTTATACATTTAGAAAATATATATTTTTTAAATGAGGCCATTATTGGGCCAATAGAATAAAGGGAGATATGAGGTAATTGTAAAGTCGATAGCAATACATTTATAATTTATCAAAGACATATGTTAAATAAATTTGTCAATAATAAATCTACATTACATTTAATATTTTTTAATATTCTTATATGTAGTGGGTAATCATGATTTTACTTAAATTAATGAAATTTTGATGAATAACACTAACACTACAAATGAATAGATTACATGTCATAGAATGCATCATATTGTGGTTAGTATAACTGATTTTCATTATTATAATTATATGAAATTAATATTTTATCTGATATAATTTTAAAATAATACTTGAAGGTAGAATATGAGGGCCCAAAATCAAGTACAAAAAATGATATTTAGGCTATGATTGAGGGTTTGGATACTAGTGAGTCTTGGTTTTATGTGGAAGATTCTATGTAGATGGATCAATATGGTATTGAAAAATGTTGAGTGGTTATTATTAGTTCACAACTAAAGCAATCCTATTATTAAATAAGTACAACCAGGTTATCGAATAGTTTGATATGATTTTATTCAGAGTTATCACCATCATATTCAGAGTATTATGAGAATTGTTTTGTTCAAATTTTTTTATAGATATAATTTGTAGAGAAAATGAGAATATTCATCGAAAAAAATAACAGTATTTAGAGAAACATAATTAATGGGAGGATAAAAAATAAAATGATAAAGAATACATGATAATTTTTAATGGGAATTGGGAAAGAGTTCCCTCCTCTTATCCCTCTAGAAGATCCACCACCTCTATATTTATTTATGATATATTTTTCTAAAAAACATATTATAATCAAATTTGGATGAACCAATAACATTTAATATGGTTGCTATATAATATATTGTGGTCCAATACCAATTATCAATGACTATAAAATGGAAACCCAGAGAAATATGGGCCATACAATGAATCCTTATATCATTCAAAAAAGCAAAAATATCAACTTAATTAAGTAAAAAATGACAAATAAAAGGAGGTTACTAGTTAGAAATAATGTTTATATAGATAGAGAATATTAATATGTGGATAATATCCTCATTATCCCCAATAATGCGAATGTATTTCACACCTCCAAATAATGAAATTTTGAAAATAATCTTCCTAATCATCAAAATCTACCTCCATTGGGAAATTATATTTTTAGATGTCACAATAAACTTGTTCGAATATAAAAAATTCCTCAATCCAACATTATATTTTTTTAAAAATATAAATTTTTTTCCTAGAAAACATCAGTGTATATCTAGGGTCTAGAGGTGAATCCAATGATTAATAAAATAAAATAGAGGTTAATATACGAACATGACTCTTCACTAATATTCCCACTGATGCATTTTTATTTGGAGACACATTCATATAAGTATCAAAATAATTATCCCCATTTGAGAATTTCCTTGAAACAATAGACACACATGTGTCCATAGATTTTCATTGGTATTTTTACATCATTATGATGATTGAATACTTTTATATCATACAAGAAGGATTCCCCTGATCATCACTATCGATTTGTCCCTAAAATGGTTCAATGTTAAAAATACATATATCATAATATTTCTCATAGTCATATTATCCAAATTAATGGAATAGATATTATGAGAAAAAATCATATAGTTAAAAGAAAAGAGTTATTATTTATAGTGTTCCCAGAAAAGGCATCTTAAAACAATATATCACATAAGAAACACTATATTTCTATACCTCATACATAGTGTCCTCCCAACTATGATTTTTATGAATTTTATAACCAAAAACCTTTGTAGAACCCAATTTGTCATGATAAAAAGGATTATAGTTTTCAGTTTCTTCAACGTCTTCTTTATCCTAGAAAATAACTAAGGGTTGATCCCAAACATTCATATGGGGTCTCTATTGGTCGTAGGACTATTATTTAACAATTATTGCACCATTCAGATTTCTATAGTGATTAATGTGACAAATTTATCTCCTTCCATAATTTATGGTCAACCGTAACTTTTACTTTAATAACTTGCTCAGTTTGGTCAGTATCTATTGGGCCTTCTTTGTCATCCTCTAATCCATGAGAAAGGTAATTGGTGCAAACTTTTCAAGGGATGTGGAAAAAGTTATTTATTTACCGTAGCAGTTTAATATTAGTGATATCCAAAATTAATCCCCCTAAATTATGGTTTTAATCTAATTTTCAAGTATGAAAATGTAAATAATAAAACAATAATTAAAAGACTAAAATGAGAGGTAATTTAGAGTATGTAAAATTCAGATGAGAATGAGATTATGTGATTAAGGGTAAGTCTTACCCTTTTGTGATGCTATCGTTTTTTTAGAAAAAAATGCACAATTTTATTTTAATTGAAATAATTAAGTGAATGGAGTGACAATAATTTCTATTATTCATATTTTATTAAAATTTATCAATGTGTAGAAATCCTAATTGACATTCATTGAATTATTCTGGATATATCAAATACTGTTTTTTACTTTCCCAAATATTCAAATCAATCCATTTTTCATCATCTGTTTAGAAATCACTTAATCAATAATATACCTATTTTTTTATCAATCAATTGGAACAATAAGAAATAATTCCATCATTGATTAAATACGTAAATGAAGTCAATTTAATATTTAATAATTAATTAAACCCCATTTTTATTTAATTAAAATTTAATTTTATTAAATTGAAAACCGCTAAATTAAAAATAAATCATTTTCTAGTTATATTATATCAATAAATTTGAATCATAAATGGGATCCCCATCATTTCAACCAACAGTAAGGTATTTTACCATTCCATGAAATAGAGTGTAGTTGAAAAAGATAGAAATTGGTCAAAGGAAAGATGAAAATAGTAGAAAGGGATTAGAGGTAAGGGAAATACCCTACCCTTTTTGTCATGAATGGCCCATCATCCTTGGTAGTGGGTAGGCGGGAGATCCCAATTACATCTCTTTGGAGGTGGTCTTCTTGCAGCTGTAAGAACCATATAGATTTTTAAATCTGGTATTTATTCCTTTTATAGGAAATTAAGAGGGTTTAAACATCCATCTATATCCTTCTATGATCCACGGTCATTATTGGTTCCCCCAATATCTGTGGAGGTCTTCAAATTTTCAATAAATTTGACTCATTAATATCATGTTATGAAATATGAATCACCTAAAGTCTACATGTGATCATTATTTATAACATGGAATTATATACACATTTGGTAGTATAGAATGGGTGGATGCAGATTACTTGGGGAGTTCATGCTTAAGGTGTTGAAAAAATAGAGAAGTAGTGGTAATGTGACAAGTGTGCGCTTCCAAGTGGCAGTTGGGACGTAGTGGGTCCTCCTCATTTATCTAGAAATTAATGTTGTCATATGAGGCTCGGAAATTTTGAATTTAAATCATAATAGGAATTATAGATGATCAAATGAATCCCCAAACATCATTATTGGTGATGGAGCTTGTGAAATAGATTACTGTGATGAGTAATGGTAAAACCAATCTGAGTAGGGGCGACTGGAGATGCCAAGTGGAGAAGTTGTGATGGAGACTGTGGCACTAATAATAGTATGGTTCTAATAGTGATGTTTTTTATTCTAAAAAGTATGATGTACAATTTAGGCTACAGTAGATTAGTAATTCTCCTCTTCCTCCATGACCTTCATAGTGGCCAGAGGAGGTTCGATGTGGCAGAAGTGTAGTTGTTTGAGGGTTCAATGGAGATCTTGAGGGTATTTCATGGTGATTAGAGGCCTTGGTTGTTACCGATAAACTCTATATGGGTATTCATGGTGGTGTTGAGTGATCTATGGTGGAAGCAAGTGATGAAAAGGGTAGTGTAGTTACGGAGTGTGACAGACATAGGTGGAAGCGTAAAATAGTGGTGGTAAAGTGAGGTGAAGACAAACAGTTCCATAATAACACATTGAACTATTGGGATGGACGGTGTGCCATTATATGTCTCTATAATGCAATCCCTAGATAGTGTATTTGATGTGTTGTGGGAGGACACCCCTCGCCACTGCATACCAAACCGTCCCAATGAGTCTTTCCTTCCATCTTCATCTGAGCTTTACCACAACAAATGTTTTATGATGGGCTTCCACAAATCAATTCCACCTCATTATATGGTCACTATGGCCCCAACATGAGAGTGATTCCTTGTGTTCATCCCTACATGATAGGACATGCATGGATGTGTTACCCTCTAGGTTTCTTAAAAGGAGTGTTGGATCCTTTGTTGAATTCAAGTTCATCTGGGTATTTGTTTAATAATATATAAAATGAGTTAGAATAAAATCAATGCATTACCAAGAAAATCATCATAATATAGAAAATAATATTCAAATATAAAATCATCACTTTTCATTAAATTTACTCAGATTTACCATATGTAACTAAAACATTAAAATAATATGTTTAATCATTGAAATGAATTTAAAAATCATTGAAATTTTATTGAAACATACATTTAATATGTCTGTGTCAAATACCCCCACACATGCAATGTTATTTTAATTAAGTATAATATTTAATCAATAAAAAGAAGATGGATCCAATGTTATTAGTTCAAATTCCATTTAAATAATATTTAAATTTTATCAATGTAAAATAATAATTTCAAATTTCACACCAAATATCTATTCAATTACCTGTTTTCAAAGGGAAAAAATCAATTCTTTTATTTTACAATCTCCAATTTGAAAATGGTTGATCACTGATTAGTCACTGAAAGTGGATAATATTAATTTTTATGATAATATTATTAATGTTTTTAAATGTTCATAAACATCAATTTTAGTCTAATTCAAAAATTGAACTTCATTTCCCATCATTGTGCAATTCATGCTAAAAGTTTCAATTTGGGACTACTCAATAATTTTCTTGTGTAAATTAAAATATTCATAATTTTAATTTTATATTTTGTAATATGATTCATCACTTTATTTTGAACATTTTTTCTTTTATGTCTTATGGATGAGTCACAAGTGAAGATTGAGATTTTTGCACATGGAGGCAGAAATTTGCTGGAAAAATCATAATGGGCTTAAGGCCCATCAAACAAATGTGGGGCCCAGAAACCAAGTCCAATTAAGCTCAAATTTATACATTAGAAAGATAAAAATATGAGGATCATTTTATTTAACTGTGTCCAGAGCAAATTCTGATGTTTTAATGATGATAAAGGGATCTGAAGTTGAAATTTAAATGCTGGACCCGACATTAATGCACAAAAATCCGTGCCAAAATTTCGACCATAACATCCAAACGGCTGAGCCAAATTTCCTGATATTTTACAGATCATAGAGGACATATGGGAGAAGATATTTTTATTATACAACCCCTCCGGATTCCTCTTTATTCAATTAAAAATCCACACGTCAATATGGTGGACGAATCTGGACAGTTTTCCAGGTCAAATTCGAAACATCAATTTCCTTTTGATTATTCACCCTCCTTTTGACTCTATTAATTGTTGGGGGTGAATTAATTGTTTTGTATGGATCTATGACTCCTAGTATGACTATATAAGGAGCTAGTGGTGAAAGGGAATTAGGTTTATATTTTTATTATCATCTTTTGTTGCTTGTTTCATTGTAAAATTATGCTTCCAAATTTCCTTTGTAATGTTTTCAATTTCCATGTAAGTTTATTTTTTTGTATCGTTAAGTTCTTAATCAAAATATTTATCTTATATATTTTCAATTTCATTTATTAAAACATTATTATCAAAAATCATTGTGATATATCTGTGTTGTTGTGAATTAGTTCACACATAGGTGTGAATTTCATTCACACACACGAAGGAGTGCTCATTATTTCCACGGTTTTAATTTCTTCAATCCAATTCTTTTTTGTCATCTTCCGCCCACCATTGTGATTATACCATCAATATAGGTATAACACTTTAATGGGATAATCTTATGAGGATGAAAATGCTGGATTGAATGTTATTTTATGAATGAATTGTTGTGAATTGGATAATTAATTTAATACATCAATTCTTCAGTAATTTCTACATTTCATCTTTACTGTGTTTGAGCAAACTAAATTCAATTTCTAAATGACCATATACCTCGTAGAGATCATTAATTTGGTTCTCTATGTGTATATGGGATTAGTAATTGTTTTTAGTAAGCACCAAACCAGAAAATGATGAAGGTAGTGTTATTTTTGAAGAATGGATTCATCAAGAATTAATAAAACCAAAATTGTCTAAAGAAGTAAAATTCATTCAATCCACCTCGAGCATAATCCCAATATCAACCCATTTTCATTGAATTTAATTCACTTAGGTTTCTTAGTGTTCTTTAAACCATCCAAAATCAAACCCAAAGTTGGCCACTTCATAGCACATCCTTCACCAAATCATAGCGTCTCAAGGTTACTTCTTCGGTCCCTGTGGATTCGACCCCTACATGTACTACATTGACCACTTTTACCAGTAGGGTAAATTTGGGCACATCCAAATTTTGGTGCCGTTTCCAGGGACCCAAGTAAGAACCTTAGATACTGATCTTATTTTCTCACACCAAATTCTTTATTCTCATCCTAATTTCTCTTCTCTATTCCCCTTTCTTTTTCTGTGTGTCTAATAAATCCCAAAAAGAACTTTCAATCAACTCCAATGGACTATCATCAACAATACCCATTAATATACCAAGGGTACAATCAACTGGAATATAAATATTTTTAATTAACTCATATAGAAAATTTCATTGACCAAACCGTGATTGAATACACCACACCAGATGAGATCTACATTCAATGGGATGCTGATTGTCTGAAGGATCAATTTCCATACCTCTCAAGGATTATTGATGAGATCAAACATAATGAATTTCATGATTTCCAAACATATATCAATCCTAATTCTGAAAAAATTCTTTAAAATTTGTGTGAAAAAATGGATAAAATGAATTCAGATGTTTCATCTTTAAGAGTAGAACTACAAAGCATTGAAATGGTTGTGGAACCCATTCCCACTCAGGATGTTTCTTCCTCATCACTAATACACGAATATTGTCTCCCACAATCCTCACATGAATTTATTGAAGAACCAACTATTGAATTTGGGATAGTTGAAGATAATCAAGGAATTGTTGATGGGTGCTTAAATCAGGAGGAAATTAATTTTTTGGATTCACATGGGGAAAAGTTGTCTTCGTGGATTGAGTGTTCAGAATATTTCTCCATTAACATTTTTTTAGAATCAATGATCATTGAACCATTTGGAGATATAAATAATATTGAGTCCATACCCACTCATGAAATTCAAATCGAAAATTTTATGGATGAATCATATTTTCAAAAGGAACAAATTCTTTCAAAATGTTTTGTAAAAGAAAAAAATTGGGATTCAAATTTCCATTCATCATTTGGAAAATTCAATGAAACTGAACTCAACATTATAATCCTTCCTTCCCCACTAAAGAGTCTCTCTATTTATGAAAACCTAGACCATTCAATTATCATCTATTTTAATCAAGAATCTCATAAAGTAGGAATGAACCTTGAAATCATAGGAAATACTCAAAATGAAACTCAATCAACCATTACTGAAATTCCTTGGAAATTCACACTCATTGTTATGCATGGTATTTCACATGGAAAAAATTATAAAAAAATACATAATCTAAATCATGTTGAGGTGGAGAAAGATGGGTTCATTAAAATTTTGAATGTTGGAATTGGATATGTTGGGGGGTTCAAGTCGAGCTAACGACGTTAAACAAAAGCGATGCATGGGAGGAAACCCTTGGTTTTCATGTTTCTAATCATTTTTAATCATTTTATTTTTCATATAATAAATTACCATAGACTGTTGACATGTTATTATTTTATTAGTAAGGATGTGTATGAAAGGGGAGCACCATATTCATCTGTGTCACGTTGTGTGATCTCTGAGTAATACCTTACCCAGAAATCTAAAAAGAAGACAATATATCATCATTTTATTTTGTTTTATTTTATTTTATGTTTTTATAGGTTAAAAAAATAAAAGGGAATGCCGTAAGTCATAAGTAAAATCCATTCACCACTATCCAATCGGTTGAGACTCAAATTCGGGATTGAAGGGAGACTATGGCATGCGCTATCATCATCAACCACCAGGTGACTTCATTCCATGATTATCATTTTCAATTTCATCTTTGAACTCCTCTCCTACCCCCTTATAACTTTTATTTTCTTTTAAAATTGGGGAAATTATTATTCTAATTTGGGGGGAGATAAAAAATGATTTTTTTGTGACTAAAAACATGCATCAAATGAAAAATTCCATTAACCATAAACATGATAACTCACATTTCAAACTATAGAAATGGATATCAAATAAATTTTTCATGCCTTTATTCTAATTTTAATGCAAGTTTAAGTTCATGAGCATAGCTTTTGGAAATTTCGGTTGTCCGGTGTCATTTTTCAATGTTTACATTTTCATCCTCTTAATAAAAATTCCATAATGCACATCTACTGGATTCTGGGTGTAAATTTGAGTTCATGGGTCCCTTTCATTATAGCATTGGGTTCTGGGGTCACTTTTAGTTTAATTTGAGTATCAAAAAAAATTGACCACATAGAGAAATTTTTTTTCTAAATGCCCGGCATCCGGCACTAGGGGATCGCGAATCCATAATTGTCTTGCCCATAGTAAGGCTTTATATCTCTATTTTAGAGCATGAAATTGACAATAGGTGTGGCATCCGACACTTGGGGATCGTGACTCCATAGTTTTCTTTCCCAGAGTTAGTCATTTTATATCTATTATGGATAAAAAATAACCAAAAAAAATAAAAAAATATGGATACTCATATTAAGGTTTATTGTGATTTCCACCTAGTGCTTCCATTTTTTCCCCCTTGAACAATAAAATGGGCCCCATATATTTTGTGATGCACAACACTTTATCATGCTTAATTGAAATTGGATGAAATGTGGCAATGAATTTGAACAAAGGAATGGTCTTGGGCTTGTGATATGATTATGGACCTAACTTGTTTTAAATTATTTTGAAGGGTTCCATAATTTTTTTGGTATGAGGTCTTTGGGTGAGCAATGTGTATTTAAATGTTTTTGAAAAAGGGGATTTAAATTTCATATTTGTAATATATATTGCTCGGGACTAGCTAAACTCAAGTTAGGGGGTGTGATTAGTCACTGAAAGTGTCTAGTATTCATTGTTATGATCTTAATATTAATGTTATTAAAAGTTCATAAAAATCAATTTTAGTCCAATTCAATAATTGAACTTCATTTCCCATCATTTTGCAATTCATGCTTAATGTTTCAATTTGGGCCCACTCAATAATTTTCTTGTGGAAATTAAAATATTCATCATTTTAGTTTGACATGTTGTTATATGATTAATAACTTCATTTGGAACATTTTTTCTTTTAGGTTTTATGGATGAATCACAAGTGAAGATAGAGATTGTTGCACCTGAAGGCAGAAACTTGCTGGAGAAAGCATAATGGGACTAAGGCCCATCAAACAAATGTGGGGCCCAGAAACCAATCCCAATGAAGCTCAAATTTATACAGTAGAAATATAAAAATTTGAGGATCATTTTATTCAACTGTGATCGGAGCTAGTTCTGATGTTTTCATGATGATAAAGGGATCTGAAGTTGAGATTTAAATGGTGGACCTGTCATTAGTGCACATAAATCCGTCCTAACATTTCGACCATAACATCCAAACGGATGAGCCCAATATCATTATATATTTACAGCTCATAGAGGAAATATTGAAGAAGATATTTATCTTTTACAACCCCAACAGATTCGGCTTTATTCTATAACTAATCCACACGTCAATGTGGTGGACGAATCTGGACAGTTTTCCGGGTCCAATTCGAAACATCAATTTCCTTTTGATTATTCACCCTCCTTTTGACTCTATTAATTGATGGGGGTGAATTAATTTTTGTGGTATGGGACTAAGGCTCTTAATATGCATATATAAGGAGCTAGTGGTTAAGGGGATAAGGGTGGATATTTTTATTATCATCTTTTGTTTCTTGTTTTATTGTAAAGTTATGCTTCCAAATTTCCTTTGTAATGTTTTCCATATCCATGTAAGTTTATTTTCTGTATCTTTATGTTCTTAATCAACTTCATTATCTTATATATTTTCCATTTCATTTATTAAAACTTTATTCTCACAAAGAACAGTGATATCTCTGTGTTGTTGTGAATTAGTTAACATATAGGTGTGAATTTCATTCACACACATGGAGGAGTGCTGGTTATTTCCGAGGTTTTAATTTCCTCAATCCAATTCTTGTTAGTCATCTTCCGCCCACCATTGAGAGTATACCATCAATATAGGGATAACCCTTTAATGGTTTGATCTTAACAGGATGAAAAGGATGGATTTAATGTTATTTTATGAATGAATTGTTGTGAATTGGATAATTAATTTAAGACATCCATTCTTCAGTAATTTCTACTCTTCATCTTTACTGTGTTTGAGAAAACTAAATTCAATTAATAAATGACCATATACCTCGGAGATATCATGAATATGGTTCTATAAGTGTATAGTGGATTATTAATTGTGTTTAGTAAGCACCAAACTAGAAAATTATTAAGGTAGTGTTATTTCTGAAGAATGGATTCATCAAGAATTAGTAAAACCAAAATTGTCTAAAGATGTAAAATTCATTCAATGCACCCCGAGCATAATCCTAATATCAACCAATTTTATTTGAATTGAATTCACTTATGTTTCTTAGTGTTCTTTAAACCATCCAAAATCAAACCTAGAGTTGGCGACATCATAGCCCATCCTTCACCAAATCATAGCGTCTCATGGTTACTTCTTCGGTCCCTGTGGATTCGACCCCTACATGTACTACATCGACCGCTTTTACCAGTAGGGAAAATTTGGGTGCAACCAATCACATTCTTTCATTAATTCAAGATCCTCAATTTAGTGATATTAAATATTCAAAATATTTATTTACCTAACTTTGGAATATTTTCTCTCATCAATCATTATAAAATTTTTGTATATATAGTATCATATCATGAATATGTTCTCTTTATCAGTATTCATGTAATTTAATTTCTTTTTACACTTTGTAAAGATAAAAAAAACATAAAATCACCAGGGCTTTAAATTTATGTTCAAATTTCTATGAGGCTTAATGTATGTAGGAATTGATGTTTAAAACATATGGATCAATTAGAATATTTCTATATTAAATCATAAATCATGATATTAAAAATTAAAATTTTCCTGATATTCTAGGATAAACCACCGAACAATATTTGGAAAATCATAGTACTAGTCATATGAAATCAAAAAATAAATGTTTCATGATATTATACAAATAAAATTGTAACAACTCCCATATTCTTCTAAAATAAAATGTAAATTTCATTATCAAATTAGGAAAAATGATTGATTTGTGTGCCTTATTGAAATTGTTTTCAATTTTTTATTCTGTCTCTACTTATCAATAAAACTTCTCACTTTTTTAGGTTTTCAAATTTCATGCTTATAATTAACCTAACATCAAATAATATAAAATATATTTTTTAAAAATATGTCTTGTAATGGTGATTGATTGGTTTTTGCCTAATCAAAACCACTTTTTTTCTCAAATTTTTGGTTCTTCTTGTGATTTACCTTTTTTATATTAAAGAGGGGTAAAATAGTGGAGAACCATGAATGAATCGAAAACCATAATTTAATCACACAATAATCAGTAAAACACATATTCAATTTAATAAAAGTCATTAATTTCACCATGAATCCCTTCAGCACCACATATTGACTTAAAAATATTATAATAAATACTATGAGGATTCTATGAATGGATAAATATGTATTGAAACATGGATTTTTCATTAGAAATTCATTAATATTTTCCTTTATTTACGAAGCATTGATATAAATGACGTTTTTTATTGACAAGGGATTTTCAAAATATGACTCAATCATTTAAATTTTTCAAATATGCATAGATTTCATAAGTTAAAATACCAGTTGTAGAAGGTGGCATGCCTAAAGATCAATCAAGAAATTTGACAACGAAATAATAATAAGTATTTGATCTAGGAATCCTCTTGGAAAAAATCCATTTGATATGGGAAAATCACACTAGGAAAGTGTAATATTAATAAAGCAATTGATATTTTTTAATAAATACAAAGAATGAAAAATGATTGAGAAATTTCATTTACATGAATCCACTAATTACTTTATGTCATGATTCCCCATTTTAATATCATTGATTCAATTCAGTCATAAAATTATTGCTTTTAGTGATGAAATCTCATATATATAGAAATAAAAAACATTTAATCATATGAATCCTAACACCTACTGTCTCATAGATAATTCTTTTATAGAAAATTTCAAGTAAGGGCATGAAACATTAATTCAATACTGAAAACATGTGTTAGACAAAAATATATGAATATTAAATGATTAAATAGTTAAGGGAGAACCCTTTTAAAATTATACATGTATATCTATTCGTAAAATATTTGGGGTTTAATTGTGGGTTTATTCTATGTTGGTCCTTTAAAATCCAATAGACAAATACTTGTGTTAAAACTAGATTTCCTTCTAGATGATCATTTGGTTAATTTCATTGTATTTACATCATATTGTGAGAATCAATAATTATATTTGTTGTTGATGATTGAGATCCTCCACCGATTCTTGCGGTAAACCTCCGTGGAACATTTTTATCGATGGACCATTTATAATTAATGGGATTATGTACTAATCATTTTTTATATGAATGAAACCAAATGTATAAAAATTAGTTACAATAATATTTATTTAAAAAATACAACAAGGATTACTTGGAATTAAAATTATTTTGGTATGATAGAGAAGAACATGGTCTCCAAGATGAATGGTATTTAGTTGAATCGGTTTGACTTCTGTCACTATGGTTCTTTCATTGTAAATTCCTAACTTTCCTAAATATTCTAATCCAATTCCACTTAAATAATGTAACTGAAATTTCCTCTCTTTTCCATTAATCTCAAAATATTAATTCTTCTTTTTAACAACCCAATAATATTGGTGCTCAAATTTCCCCGATAGGTGAAAATTTATTCCATAAACAAACTTGCAGGGGATTATAACAATAGGTGTCCTGTATGTTTTTTGGTATGCCTATAATGTGATATCAAGCATTTGGATCCAATAAGTTTGTTTTTCTTTTACTTTTTTCATCAAAATAAGATTAATTTTATATTTGGATGCTTAATATTAGAAATTTGTTTTGGGGTTGATAAGGTGTACATAATTTTTGTGGCGTCCCATACTTTTTAAGAGAAAATACATTATTCAATTGAAATAATGTATCCCTTCGTCAATAATTATGTATCATAGTATTCTAAACCCTCATATATTTTTTTTCCTGAAAAATCACACACAACATTGTAATCATTAGTCTTGGTATAATTGAATTACATCAATTTATAAAAATAATCAACAACATGTAGAATATAATATTTACTAAATGACTTGGGAAGGGTTCCCATAAAATAAATTTCTCATACCTCAAACATTACTCAGAAAATTATGGGTTCTATGGAATTTCATTTCTCGTTGAAATATTTCTGAAAAATAGAGTATTTTTCCAATAATCTTCAGAATGATTAGATAAGGTCAGTTGGAAGATTAAATATTTCAATAATTTTTTATCGGTTCTATGTGATCCAAAATAGCCTCCAAGAGAAAAATTAGGACAAAATGGAAAAAAATTCTATTTTACATTCAAGTGATCATATATTTATAACATGGTCTTTGAAAATTTTCTTGATAAAGGTATCATCCTAAATATTGAATCTAGATTCAACATTGATTTTATGATTCTTGTGGTAACTAAGGTAATAACATACATAAAATCCCGCCATATAATTTACTATATTGGCATAACATGGTGTGTCTCCTTCTATGATGTTGGGATACTCTTTGGACATGTGGTAATTCAGTGGGAGGAACTCTGGAATATCTATTTTAGGAGTTATGAGTAGGATAATATGGTGATATGTCAGTTGGTTTTAATTCCTATATTTTTCATTAATCACAATATTAAAATCCTCAAATTTTTCTATCTATGCCACCAGCCTTGGTATAGAATTGTTATGATTTCATCATGTACCTAAGTGATGGATGATCATAAAATTAAACTACATTAGTTCATTGTAAATGTGAAAAAAAATTTATCAAGTGAAAATATATCTTACTGAAACACTTTTTTAGTGTTTTATCAATTTTTCTTGGAGGAATCCATTATTCTTGAAGAATATTTTTTACATTGGGGTTTACATAAATTTTTTGGAAACAAATACTCATACATCGTGGTTGGATGGATAACAAATAATATCCCATGAATATTTACAATTTGGATGTACCATAATTTGTAGGGTAGTAAATTTTAATTTCAACTCATCAAATTCAACCATTCAATTATCTTACTAAAGAAGGATCATATTTTTTGAAAAATCATGAAAGGTGAATAGAGATCCAACTAAATTACATGATTAATTTTTTATAAAAACCCACATGTGCCAAAAATGATGTAATTTGTCTCACATATGTAGGATATATAAAAGAATTTAAAACATCAATTTTAAATATATCAACATAATTTTTTTTTGAAATGATACATACTTGAAATTTAACTTTTTCAACTACAAAGTGCCACTTGTCAATGTTCAATACTATATTTTTCCATATGATTGTTTTCAAAATATTATCCAGATTCCCCATGAAATGATAAAGGATTTTAAAAAAAAATTATATTCATTGTAAAATTCATGAATAAATTAATTAATCTACTCTAAGAAAATTCATATCATAATTATACATAATTTACATGAAAAACACATAATTCAAAAGAAATCATCCTTTAATTAAATTTCTCAACAAAAAATGTAAAGGTTTTCTTCTATTGGAATTCTACGGAAATTGGTACTTGAAAACTACTAAAAAAACCCATCCAAAAAGTATTAATTTTTACTACACACTTTCAATCATTTGGTCAATGAATGAGAATGAGAATTGATATTTTTAGGTTAATTTGTTTAGACATATATAATAATTTCATACCCTCTAACTATTTTGGATTCTCATTAGAATTCATTGATTAGTATGATTTTATAAAATAGTCAAGTCTATTTTATGGGTGTCCACATGGATTGGGATGACCCATTGGGAGTCACAAATTGTATAAATGATGTAATATAGTATTTTTTCAATTTATTTGCTAAAAATTTAATGATGGTGGGGTTATGTCATATTTTGGACTACCTAACAGATTTAGGGTCCTCATCTAAAATAAATTCAATGGGAGAAGATAGTTGGTCTGATATTGGGTATAACTACTAAACATCATCTTATGGATAAATAATTTATTTTTAGTATGTCAAAAACTGTTTGTTCTTAGTTTCCAAATAGATTGTTTTCAATGATCAGTGGAAACATTTCAATATATTACATATACATATATTTTAAATCACATGTGAGGGTATTTAATTCAAGATAATTTGGTTATTCCCTGGATGATAATGAATTCAAATTTCCCATTTCCAAATCATGGATTTTCATGGAAAAGGATAACATATTATTTATATATATATAATTATCAATGAATTAATAAGTGATTTTATTTTTGTTTTAATGGGCGGATTTTTTGATTTTTGAGTAATCTCTTCTTCGATAATGTATTCAATAGCATGTCAATATTTTTTGGATAAGAATTTGTGAAGCATAATCGAATCATTTATAGGATAAATACATAATTTTTGGAATTTTGAAAATCCGTAAACAATTTTTGAAGGGTTTGTATTAGTGTCCTAAACATTGATGTTCACCTTTCAGTTTTCTTCTCCATAGTCAAGGTTCCATCATTAAAAATGATAATTATTTTGGAATTTTTTTTCATTAATGTTCCTCCAAAAATAATTGGTCAATGTACTAGTGCACTAACTTCATCGATTTTGAGAACATAACTATCTCATAAAAATATTAGTCGGTCAACTCCTACTTGATCATCATCCACAAATCCAGCTAAAAAATAAACAATCAATTTTACAATTGGATGAACAATCATGCAATACTTAGTTCACCTATTTTTGAAGATGTAAAGACGGATTCAGTCATGACATTTATGGATGCACTAAGATAATACAAAGAATCATAAAATTTTAATGAACCCGTAGTGAAGGGAATAAGATATGTCTTTATTTCATAACACGTTTTGGGAAATGGTGGTGGGATTATAGCTGAGTAACTCGTTCCAAATATTATTACTTCACCCCCTTAACTCATAGTTCTCTTAGAGAATATTTTATTTAAAAATATTGCATATTTTTTTATTTTAATTATTTCTTGTAAAAATGATTTGTTTATTCAGTATTATTTAAGGTTTCCTAGATCTCTCATTCATGTTTATCATATTTTACCATTATTGATCGATCAAACATGGAAGATAATGATAACATGTTTTATTTTATCTCCCTTTCTTTCCTTTGTACTTTTCTTATGGATTACAATATTGGTGGATGGTTGGATATTTAGGTTTTTGTTTTGAATCAAACAACATACTCGATTCAGACGGTAGAAGCTATTTCTTGCTTAGAGTTGTAACTGCAATGA
This sequence comes from Viscum album, assembly GCA_963277665.1. Lineage (NCBI taxonomy): Eukaryota > Viridiplantae > Streptophyta > Magnoliopsida > Santalales > Viscaceae > Viscum > Viscum album. The sequence continues at coordinate 502,364,950 of OY728159.1, forward strand.
CATTCTCATTGGTATTCAAAAATATTTGGTATATCTGATTTCCTAGGTTCATGATTTGAATATTATAAAAAATTAAAATGGTTATAGAGACCATTAAAAATTAATTTTAACATCTCAAACATTATTATAGTAGTTGGTTCTCAGATGACGTGTCATTGGATAATGGGCACTCAATCTTCCTCTATTATATAGGTGGGGTTGAAAATCTTGATTGTTTCTATAAGTGGTGTTTGTATGTTGTTGGAATGTTTATGTATTTTTATATTTCTGATAGATAGGTGGATTCGAAGAAAATGTGGGTATACCTTGGTTTTGATAATCATTTAATTCCTATTGGGATTTCAGTTCTCTTCATTTTATCTTATTAGTAAATTTTTTTTGACGTTATATAGGTACATAAAACTCCATACCATGTATCTCATCACATTTATCTTTGTAATGATTTGGTGTTGAATATAATCCATATACATATGGTGGATATTTTTTCTTAATCACACTCTGTATAGACATTTTCTAACAAGGATTATCAATTTTTCCTATTTAGTATCATGGAAGGGTCATGAGTCAGAAGTTATTACATAATGAATACATCTCATTCCAATCCCTCTTGTTCTGAAATGTTTAGAGTTATAATCTATCTTATCAATGAAATTAATGGCATCTTCTAGTTATTTTTCAATCAATTGTCCCCATGAGGGTACATCTAAAATGATCATATTGTTGTCTAGAAATATCTGGTAGAGGAAGAATATAATTTGGTGATATTTCTCTCTTTTATGTGGGAAACATTCACAAATATTTCTGTAAAAAACCTAGTACGCATAAAGTGTCTCACCTGTATCATTCTAATTTTCATATATCTCAATTCTAATTGATTTTCTTGTGGATGTTGGGAATAACCTCTGTATGAATATTTTGTTGGAGATAACCCCAATCAAGGATCCTGGTAGGTTGGAAGCTGTAAAATAACTCCTTAGTTACACCCTCAATATAATAAGAGTATGAATTTCACTTGACCCGCTCTTCAGCTACTCCTCCTGGCTTGACACCTGAACACTAAAATACAAAATATTGAATGTGTCGATTGGGGTCTCTACCTACAAGGCTATGGAATTTATGTATTACAAAAACCATTTTAACACATAACTCAAATTTATTTTGATATTCATTCATGGTTATATCATATTGTTGGTTGGAATGTTATGGTGAATAATGGCCCCTTAAGGTCATTTATGGATTGATTGTCGTGACTGTAGATTCTGAATGAATAATTGAGTCATTGAAATTTAGTTTCTAAAAATTATTTTAATGATTATCCCTCCAATACATTGTTATCAATTATTATTCGATCTCAAGGTTACAATATATTATTTCATTTTTTGAGGTCCTAATAATAAAATTTTTAATTGTTGATGAATTCTATCTCCCCGGAAGCAGTATTAGTTTTAACGCACACTAAAATTTAGGTATGAAAGTAGCATGTAATTTCAAAATAGCATTTTTTATTAGTCATAAACAAAATTCGACTACATATATTATTGTTCTAATATATTTTTATGGTATTAAAAATAAAAAAATTTGAACTAGAATGAAAATACTAGAAATCAAGGTAACATGGGTATTGTGAAATTTTGATGATAAATAGTTGATTGGATTCATGTTAAGTTTTATCCTTTTGTGATTCCAGTATGGTTTTTATGAAACAATAATCATTTTTTATTAAAATAATAAATTTAATGGGGTCAAATAATTTCTAGTTTTTAGGGAATACCAAATAATTAATTAAATTTCCAAAAATATGAAAACTATTCCATCATTTTTTCCTCACGTGTTTAGTAGTCACTAAATTAGTCCGCCTCAAGATATGTTGTAAGATCAGCTAATTGAAAAAATTAAAATTCATGAAAATATACTCTAAAAAATATAATTTCATAATTATGAATAAAATAAAATAAAATCCCATTCAATTTAAATTTAATATTTATTATTTTTAATACATTAACCTTAAAATATAATAAGTTTTAGCTAGATAATTTGAAAAAAGTTGGTTCTTTTCCCTTCACCTAACCATTTCATATTATATTGCTCATACAAAGGGGTTATTTAAGATGTTGGGAAAGGAACCATGGTGAAGATAAAGAATGTGTAAGGGGTAAGAGAATGAATGGTAGATTCCTACACACTTTGAAAAGAATGTCCCTTTCTCCATGGTACTGGGTATGCAAGTGATTTAATTCTATTGTCAATTTTAGTTGTCTTGTTGTAGTCATGTGAACTAAATAGATGTTTTGAAATGGGGAGAGCATACTTTAATATATAGATAGGAGATGATCGACCTCCCACTTTATCCTTCATGTATCATTGATTATCATTGGTTCCCTCAAATTCGATAGGAACTTCAAATTTTTTAATGAATTTGACTCTTGCATCCAATAGTATGAAATATGAATAAACTAAATATGGAGAGTGATCATGATATACAATATAGAATGAGTACCACATGGGGATAAATGTGTTTCCTTATCATACATGGTTATTCATGCTGTATGAGATGTGGTTTCATAGACATACCAGGAAGGTTGACTACATGGGCTATATTGTAGAAGACGAGAATTAGAGAGGGGACTCCTCCATCATCCAACCATAAAATTGGATATATGTTTCTTTGAAATTATTCATGGGTATTTTAATCGGTCTTGGATATGATTAGATAAATCCATAATCTTCCTCTATAGTAATAGATCTTCTGTTAGAGTAAGGGGTTATCAGCCATGGCAGTCCCAATCCGAGCAGTCGTGGCTGGCAATTTTGACCAGAGAATCTTTCGTAGAGTGAGCGGTGCATGGTAGATAATGGTCATAATGGTGATGGTGGTGATTCTTGGTAGAAGAATATGAAATGGTGTAAGAAAAATTGTATAAGATACCCAGTACTTCTCCTCAGACATTCATATTTTCCAAGGGTGGGTAATACTAGGGGGAAGAGGCGAGCTTGAGGCTAGATCATGGTGACCTGGGGCCTCGGTGGAGGTGGAATAACTCACTAGGTGTGGTGAAGTAGGTCCTCAGTGAACAGATGTGGAATCAGGTGAGGACAAGGGTGGAGGTATAGTGTGGTATAATACACTCGGGTGGCATCATCAGATCATTGAATTGCTATGATCCAACATCATAATGGTGGGGTAGACAACCTTCCTTTATATGACACGATTCAAATATGCATTAAAATTGATGTCAATGTGATGCTAGAGGTATCCCTCAGTAGCAAAGACCGAATTGTCACGAGGAGGCTCTCCTCCAATAATTATGTGGGATTGACTACTAAATGTAGATTATCATTGAATCATTGGAAAAAATATTCCCACAAATCGATGTGATCACCAAGGGGCCACATGCACCAGAGTGATTCCCCATATGAAACATTCCAATGGGATGACCCTCCTGGGTGCCTATATACTATGGTGACCCTATGGGTTGCCTTAGTGGAATTTGGTATCTTTAGATAATGACTGAACCATTTTGATATTTATTTTTTATAATGTCCTATAATACGAAATAAGAAAAATTTAAATCACAATAAAGATAATAATCAAAATTTTATAATTTAGATTAAAATTTTAAATCAGACCTTATTCATTTTTCTGATCCATTTTCATTAATTGCACTAAAAATCTATTTATTTTGTTAAAAATCTTAATATATTGGGTATAATCATTGAAAACCAGTTAAAACGAATTGAAATTTTATTGAAAACAATGACATTATATGAGTTTTTTAATCATCCTGGAAGCACAAATGGGCATGATATTTTTTCTCCTCCTCATCCACATTATCCCATGATTAATCGCATCTATCCTATTTTATTTTTGGTTTTATAACATCATATCAAGGTTCTATAAGATTTGCGAATGTAATTAAATTTCAACAATGAATTTTTAAAGGGGATTCAATTTAGAGATAATAGGAATGAGATAAACTTGAAAACATTGGAGGTCTTCACCTCAGACACTAACCTTTCATATCTATAATGATTACAAAGGAGAAATGTGGATTTCACAACCATTCCTGTAAACTGAATCCTAGAATTTTTTCTAGTAATTTTGTTTCAATTTATATTCATGAGATTTTGATATTTCTTTTACACTAGTATAAATCATTTCCTCATGGAACAGAATTTGAGAAAACAATCACATTCCTAAAATTATACATCTCATGCCAAAAACATCAATAAGAATGATATAATTGTAATGTCCATCCTAAAATAATATTAATAGTGACTTCATGATGGTAAGTATAGGGAATCAATTTCTTAATTACAGTGGAGATAAGATCAACTTCATTGAGAACTCTAAACAATTTGACAAAACTAGCTAATTCAGTATCATTAATCATATTAAATAGAATTAAAATTTGGGAAGCTATGTTATATAAAATTTATGGATTCCATAAATGTCAACATAGACTGTGAATTCAAAACCAAACCTCTTTACATGTTTCAAAATACTACTTCATGTTGAAATTATGATTCTAATAACCATTTCCATTATTTTTTATTTATAAATTAATTTAGAAAAATATATGATCCATCCCCTTCAATTAAACTAAATGGTAGAGAATGTTATAAAATTCATAGAGAAGGGTGGAACATTTCAAAAAATTAATACCCCATATATATTCTTGATGAGGGAAAAGATCAATGACCTTCCAAGGCATATAGTGTTTAGATAGAACAATGCGTGAAATAAAATTGTTCATATAGATCAGAATATATTATAAAATATTGACATTAGACATTGATGTATAAGAATTATTACCCATATTCATAGTTCACGATTATGTAAAATACTTTAGGGAAGTGGTACAACATCTTGAGTCCCTAAATCTAGATGCAACCCCTAGAGATATCGGATACATCTCGAAAAAAACTCATTCAAATCATAGTGTGCTTTATCCTTCTTTAGATGTCCAAAAATTACATAATAAGCGATAAACTAACAATCAAGATATATGTCCATTAAATGCAAGAACAACCCACCATTTTAGCATATAGAGATTTCCTCTAGATCCAATCATATCCTCCTATTATATGTAACATTTTTATTAAATAATACATATAAAATATTATATATTCATATGTTTTATCTTCCCATTGTGTTTTTGTTTTATATTTTCGCATATTTTTTGTGATGGAATATTATTTTCGTGAAAATTTTAATTGGTGACATATATGGAATTTTATTAATAATAATATATTATTAAGAAAAAATTTTACATGTCCAATGATAAGTGGAGCTGCATTTAGTGGAATGAGGATAATAAAAAGCAATTTTTCCATCAAAATACTTTTTTTCCAACCATCACTATAAAGGATCATATTACGCTATTTTCTTCCATATGAAAATCATGATAGGCATCCATCGTAATTGAAAATCTGATACGTGTTCCCTTCACAAGTGACAAATATCATATACTTAATCTTATTGTAGATGAAAATAAATTTTCAAATAAATATAATATTTATATAATTTCTAAAATTATAGAGATGGTGTAACTAAGAACTTGGTACATGGACCAAACTGGATAACTAAAACAATAATGAAAAAATGAAACAGTTAACATAAGAAATAAAGATATACATAAATAATTGTCAATAAATTGTTGTGGAAATTCTATAAATGGATAAAATAAGATTGTATATGTAAGTACATGATTCTGGTATATAATTATACTAAATATATTATTATTATATAAAAGTTCATAGTACTTATGAAGGAATAAATATTTGAGGTATGAATTTATATAAAAATATCACTCTTATTCTGAATTGTATATGTTTTAGTTTCAATTAGATGAATTATATGATATTTATATATTAAAAACTATATATTATCTTCTAATATTGTTATTTATGTTAATTTCAGGTTATCCTTTCATCTTCCTCATTTAAGTACAGAACATTACAAAATAATGTTTTTAAGGTAAACTATACATGTTTTACTTTGATTCAATAATATATTTCTTCATTGTCTAATTTTTCATTAAATATTTATCAATACTTTTTTATTATCCGAAAACTGTTGATTAAATTCATTTTTTCAATAACTGAGTTTCTATTAAAGATTTCAATGCATAATTATTTTCATTTTCTGAATAAGATACATTTTACAGATGGGGTGAGTAGAATAATTGTTTTTAACTTTTATATATATATTAGAACTTATTATAATTATAAAATATCATTGTTTTGTATCTTGTTTTAGAGGTTTCCCTAGTTATTTAAAAAAATGATTTCCATAATATTTTTAAATTTTTTAGATTTTAAATATATTGTTTCAAAGTGAAAAATAAATTAATCTCATAAAATAATCTACTGGTATTTTAAGAGGATATTGTAATACATCAATATACATTGATAAATCATAAGATTCACAATCCTTATAATATAATGATAACATCCAAATTATATATCTATATATATTATGGTATGTTTTACGAGGGAATTTATTCAAAATAAATATTTTGATTTAAAATATGTATAGTTATTTAATAGAAAATAGGTTGATTAAGATGTTTTGGTAAATCATATTTTGAATAAAATAGACTTATTAAGTGATGGGGTGGTCCATAAGTTCATATCCACTCAGTGAATTGGTATGAATCATGAGACACACTACTTTTTCTATTTGGATGATGACATTCCCACTTATATAATAATAATGTGAAGGTATCATTGATGGTATTTTTATTATGTCTAGACCTAAGGCCGTGAAATTAAGTATATGATTCTCAACATAATTCATTTAATCATTATTAAATCATTTATTTTTTTCATTATGATTATATTAATCATTATGGTATCCATTGGAAAAATTAAATCTCATGTAATTAATTATAGGGACTTCATTGGTCATTATTTATTTTATTCATATTAATCATCATGATCAAGTAATTAATTAAACGACATGTGTGTTAAATTATTTACCTTCCTATATTGATTTAGTATTATTTAATCATGATAACTCTTACTGTACAGAATCCTTAATGATATTTTTAACTCAATCCCAATTTGGGTCTAGTTCACCAAGATTACATGATGTTTATGTAGAATGATATACTAGGATATCCAAGAGAGAATTATCATGTTCATAAAAAATATAATGACTAATCGTCCCTCCAAATATCATAGATTCGTATTTAAATCATCAAACAACATCATTTTATTCAATTTGGTTTGTAATTTATATACAAACAATCATTATTATTTCTGTCTTAATGTATAGCATTATATAATTTACATTATTCTGGTTATAAAATATCTATAAACCCCAATCATAAACAAAACTAATTTACATGGATTCTACATATTTATATATTTTTATGAAAATATGACATTATGTTCTTATTTTCGTTAAATACCAAAAATTACTGACCATGTATGTAATCACCTCTATATTTTAAAAACTACATATACTAAATCTATTAAATGTTTATTATAATTATGCATAATAGTAATCAACTGACTCTATTCTAATAGGACAATTTCACAATTTTGCATTGAAAATCTATGATGTCGAAGATGATGATAATCATTATACAACATATATCATACCACTTCTGTAATTATCTAATAATTGCATTCCTAGTAAAATCCACATTCATGAGTAAAAATTACACATAAAACTACTCATTTTATTTCAAATTTCTTAGGCCAGTATATTGAGGCTGGAATAAATCAATGACAATATTGGGAAAATCTACGATTCTCGCTCCTACTTTGTGATGCACGCAGCCACGGATCGCATCCCTCTCCCACTACTTGGGGGGGGGGGGGGGGTAACATTGACATTTTTTAAGGTAGTGGGTTCGTATTTCATCCCCTTTTCTAATCTAGATACTAATACCCCTTTTTCTCAATCTACCATATTTCCAAAAATCCCTGATTTTTTTAATGGGTGAAAAAACCTCAAAATATCGATCATGGAGTTTAATGAATCAAGAACATAGCTAAATCATACTCTCATTACTCAGTTCAATAATCAATGTTCATTAGTTTATACGATTCATTATTTATTATTTGATTCTTGGGGTTTATTAGAGATGGTGACAATGTGTTTGATAAAGAAATAAATATATTACGAAATTGTAATGTCCCATGTTTTAAAACTGGGTTAACATACGAATTTTTTCAAAAATAATTTCAATTTATCAATGGTTCATTTTTTTAAACTGAGAACTGGAATATTATTTTGAATGTTAAAACTCCTAATGGTATCGTTTTTTGAATTGCGTAATTACCCAATAAATTTTAGTGAGTGTCCCGATGAGTCAAGGGTGCACCGGATCCGAAAAAAACCCACATTAATAGATCTGCATGGGAAGCGCATGGTTTCAGTCCAACCAATGCAATTTATGTTATTTAATAAATAATTATTATTATTATTAATTAAATTTTATTATATGATATATTTGGATTAATTAAAATAATGTAATAATAATAATAATAATGTTATTATTACAATTATTGTGGTTGTTAAATTTATTGAATGTTAAAGAATTAATTAAATGGATGTTGAAGGTATTGATGACTCTTTTGGTTTTATCATAGAACCATGTTATTAAAATGAAGAGTTTCAGAATAATTATAGGACCATTTATTTTTAAATGGAGGAATGTGCTAATAATAATAATGTCATTGTTATTATTACAGAGTCATAAAATATTTTTATACATTGAGATTTTAATTGCATGTCAAATAAGTGTATCATTTATGATAATTTTATTTGTCTTTTGAGCTTCTCGATGAATCATTTAATTAAATGAGGGGTTATGGGTTGGTGTTTTGATCTTATTAATGATATTTTAATAAATTGGGGGTTTTTGTTTTTAAATAAATGAATGTTTGAATAATAATAATAATGTTATTTTTATTATTTTTTGGTTAATTAGTTAAATAAATTTTAAAATAATTTATGATAAATATGGAGTTTTCTAATTAATTACGAAACATTTATTACGAGAATAATAAAATAAGGTTAAAAATGAATTGGATAATTAATGTGGATTTAAATGGGGAGGTTGGACATTATTAATATGTGTGTTTTATTGTTTCATTTAATTCAATTTAATTATGGGATTTGTCAATGTTGTGTTTTATTTAATAGGGTGTCTTATTTTGGTGAATTTTATGATGTTGTTGGGTATCTCTATGAAATGAATTATTAAATAAGCTGTTTCTAATTTAACGAAGTAGTGTGGTTATTTAATAGATTTGTTGGGTTATATCAACGGTATGAGTAATATTAATTATATTTTTATTATTATGGTTTAATGAGTGTAATAATTATTGATCATTAGAGATTTTATTAATATAAATAATAATAGTAATGAATTGGGGAGTTTTTGTTGGATTTTTAAAAAAAATGATTGTTTTAATAATTATTATTATATAAATTTAATTATTATTATTATTATTTTGTTAATTAATTAAATTCAATAGAAATTTTTTTTATTAATTGTGAGAAAGGAATTTTGTTATTACTTTGAAGCCAAAGAGATTATAATTTAATTGAGGGGTAAAGGGGAGTTTGATTTCCTCATTGTAACATTTCCTTTAAGAATGATTAATTGGGGTGTTTTTTACTTTGTAGAGAAGTTTTTAATGTATATAATAATAATAATAAAATGATTATTGTGATTATCTATTATTATTATTATTATCGCCTTAATTTTAGTTCTATTATTGGGTTTTAAGAGTTTAATAATAACTATTATTAAACGAAATTAATTTAGGGTTTTGAAAAAGATAATAAATGGAATCGAATTCTCCTCTTCTTCCTCCCAATGCACAAGGTTCCACACGCACGCAACAGCGCACCCCATGACATGACCCCTTCCTCCCTCCTTCACGTTCCCTCATCATAGAGAGATCTTTCCAGCAGTGTGACCAAGAGGCACGCGAACCCCCGAGCGACTCTCCCTTTAGCAGCGTGACTCCCGGGCATAGCTCCTGGAGCGCGCAGCCATCGTGGCCCAACCCCCCTCCATGCAATACCTAGAGGCGCACCAACCCTCCCTCGAAAACCATTTTACATGTGATGATTCTCCTCAGACTCTTCACGAATCTTTTCTACCTCAGCAAGGTGAGTTCGTCTGTGTATAACTGCTGATTCACATCGATCATTTGACTCCACTCTCTCGCCTTGTTTTCTAACCTAAAACCCAAAGGTTCGGATTTAATCCGATCGTTGAATTCCTATATTTTTAAGACATGTGAATGTTGAATCAGGACTCATTGGTCAATAATCCAACATCTGCGGCCAAGGGTGAGGCAGATGGTCTTGAATGTTTTTATCGCCATTGGTATGGGTTACTTTCTAAACATGGAGGTGTGTTTTGCACCGGTTATATTAAGGAATATTAAATTTTTTTTATGAGTTCCTCGTACCAAGATATTGGTTTGTTGTTCATTACAACTCTGATTCTGGATACTGGCTTAATATATGTAATTTTCGTTGTTCAATGTAGAAAATGTGCACCGATATATATATATTTGTGTGTGTGTGTGCACATGTGCGATTACAGACCATTTGTGGGCTCGTTGCGCTAAGTACATTAATGCACTTCATATTTAAAATGGTTCCACCCTGAGGTAGGGTCTGAAATCCTTAACACTTTCTTTTAAGAATTACAGCTTCTTTAAATAAATTTAGAATATATGTTTCCTTGATTATGATATGTCGATGCATGACACTTTTGAAGTTATTAAATGATGATTCCCACGTGAGATAAATGAGGGAATGAACTTGTGTTGTTTTTAAGAATGTTTTGAAAATTTCTTTAATGTGATATGATTAAATAGTTAAATGATTTGAATGTGAAAAATGTGAAATAGGGTAATTATTTATAGAATTAATTATCATGTCATGAGTCAGAATAAAATTGTGGATTTTATTGATGATTGGGAATACTGAATGTTTGAAATGTTCAAAAATATAAATTGGATCTTGGAAACAATTAATGGATGGGTTAATAATTACATGTTAAAATGTTAAATGGTTAATTAATTTTTGATTTTTTAAAGAGATGAGATTTAATTAAATTTTTTGAATTAATTAATTTGCATGCATTAAAATTAAGATTTTGAATTGATTGTTTTTTATAACAGTTGGCCAAGGGTCATTTTGTTATGCATGTTAGATTTCCATGCATTAAGTTGTCTTGGTTACAGTTGTTTTATATTGTGAAATGATGTGTGAGAGGGTTGCAAAATATATGGAATTTTTACAACATTTTGTCTGATGATTATGATGTGCATGTAAATTGTTAATGTCCTGGACGAATCATTGTTTCAGTGGACGGGTTCATACTTGTTAAATAATTTGAACAATTAAATGTTTAGTTAATTATTTATTTGTGTTGCTAAGAATAATCAATTGTTAACTAGTTATTTTCTAATGAAATGTTGAATTGTTAATTATGTGTTGACATTTGGCGAGCGATTTATGTTGTTAATTAGTTGTTTAATTAATTACCGGTTTGGATTAATTAATTTTTGAAATAATTAATTGATGGTTGTGGGGAGTTAGACATTGAGTTATACACCAATGATAAATATATATGTATTAGTGATATTCGGGTTGCGAGACAGGGACTGATGCTCCATATACTCACGGGTTGCTAGACATGAAGTTCTACACTCAGCTTGTAATAAAATATACTTTTATGGGACATAGACTGATGCTCAAAATACCCCTGGGTTGTGTGACATGGACTGATGCTTTGAATACTCACGACAGTGCTAGAAATGATGTTCAACGCACATTAATTAACATTGGACTATGGGTCCAATTTTCCATGCATGAAATGAGTTTAATGTTTAATGAAGGCTTTTGTGACATGATGGTTTGTGAATTGATTATGAAAAAGGGTTCAAACTTTTCATGAATTGGGTGAATGACTTTTAGTGGATGGGATCAAACATAGTATATGAAATGATGAATATAATACCTTATGACGTGTAATCCAATACAAAGTATAAGCTTGGATTCAGTCTTTACATTGATTGGTTAGATGGTCTTTAGAGTCATCTGTGGTGACTGACTTATATGGGAGATGATGGGCGTATGCCGAATCTCAAAACCTTCATAATTTATTAATATTGTAATAATTAATAAACTATGAAATATTATGAAATGATTATTGAGTATGTATGAAAAATGTATAATGTAGGTTTAGACACCAACTAAGGGCTAATGCAGGTACTTGGGTATATAATTACATTGTATCGTTTACTTAATTTATGCATTCTTTCACTTGTTATAATTTATTTATTAATTTCCTGGTTCGGGGTAGACACCGGTGGTTCCAGCCTATTGAGATTTATATCTCACACCCTACTCGGGCAGCCATTGCACTGGGTACCCGAGTAGATTCTATTTGGTTGCAGGACTATGTTGTTTGCATTTACATGGTAGTTAGGTGCACAGGACCAAGCAGAGGATCGAGATGCTTGAGGAGATCATCCTTGGGGCTCTGAGTCATTATTTATTTATTTATGCATTTAAATGTAATGAATTCTGTTGTTTTCATCTTTTTCTACTTTTTTATAATTAACATGTCTTTTATGCACCTGCTGTATAATTTGGCATTGGCCATTTGTTTTGATCAAGATTTATAAAATCTGTTTTCCGCTGTTTATTAATTTATTTTACCATTTCCGATATTTATGACCTTTGTCTATTTTTGAGAACTAAAATGAGGGTGATGTCTCCCCACTAACTATCCATATACCATCACTACTAGTTGGCAGCCTTTGGAATACGGGGAGGCATGCTTGAGGTCATGTGTCGACCGGTTCGGCCGTTGGTTTAGTGGTGAACCGGGTCATAACATTACAAAAAGTTTTAGGTTTTCTTTCTCTTCCTTTATCTTTTTGTTTTCGGGTTGGTATACAAGAGACTAGGAATGTGTCAGTGCTTGGGTTAATAGTCGTGCTTGGGACTAATCACCTCATGTATGGGAAATGACCGAGTGGCTAGGGATGGGAATTGATGTTCGTACTATTAGAGGTTACAGTTGATATGATTTCACCTTGAGTGATTGGTGTATTTTATGCTGTTTATTGATTTTGAGTATTCTGAAAAATAATTGTCTTGGCCTGATATGGCAAGGAAGTTTTCATACATGCTTCATATTAGTCACTTAGATATTCACATGTCATGCAAATAACATGCCATGTAGTTTCATTAGTAGGATGCCTGCTAATTTGGATTGGGCTCATAGGGTGCAATGCCATGTTTTGATCTGCTTTAGCATGCCTCTCTAGATAGCTTGTTATAGTAATAGATCTAACATGGTTGAGTTATTATATTCCATACTATTATATTTATTAGAATGTTTTTTTGTTGTTCCATGCTTCTGGGTTATATCATGTTGTTGTGTTACAGCTTATTCGAACATGTTAGAGTTGTTTTGGATATGTGATAGGGGTGGTAAAGATAAAATGTTAAATAAATGTTGATTGTGATAAATGGGAGCCAAATTCTAGTTATAATTTTTATGGGTGCCTTATCGATTGGTAGATGGTCAACCATGTATTTAAACCTTATACATCCATAATATGTTTGAAAATGGTTACAAATGTAAAACTGATATGTTTTGAATATAACAAACTGCTTTATGTTTGCTTTTGGAAGAACATAGATTAAATAAATGAGAACTTTGGAGGTAACCTTTTCTCTAAAAGAAATGTAGATGCTAAATTGCATATTTATATTTGACTAACATTTGTTGGTGATTAAAGAAGGTGTTTGTGAAAACATGCATATTTTTTCCATCAGTAGTTGTTTTGAAAACCATGTGACTTGTTGTGAAGATGTACTTGTGTGTATGTTGAAATTAATTCAAATGTTAATAGGTTGAAATAAATTATTTAAATTTACTAAAAGAAAAATGGATTTTTGAACCTTGTGATTTCATTTTTGCGTGACCAAGACAGAGGGTAACTGTTTATGATTCGTAAGGGGCTAACCCGTGGTAGGTAGTACCCATAGAAGGTTCTAAGATATTAAAGTAAGTTTGTCCCACTGCTCGGGAGGACTTCATGGGACTCGGTTGTTTTTTCACACCGATAGGGTTATGTTACAGATTTTATGATAAATGTTTGATGAGGTAATCATGTTTCGAGGAATGTGACACACATGCATTAATGTATTCTTAAAAAACGCACTAGTGAGCAGCTAATCTTTTCTTGAAGCATCAAGGAAAACCCTAATGTGGGTATTATTGCATCTTTTTTTATAAATGTTTCACCAGGTGATGTCAAGCTTTTAGAACAGAGATGTCTGGTAATATTTTGACTGGTCTTCTTAAATGACCTTGGTAGGTTGGTTGTTTTAGTAGTGGTTCCTAATGGCTTCTCGGGGACGAGAAGTTTTTAATGTGGGTATATTGTAATGTCTTGGGTTTTTGAACCGAGTTAAAATATGAATGTTTTTTATTTTTTTTAGATTTATCAACATATCATTTTATTAAAACAAGCTATGGAATTTAATTCTGAGTGTTGGAACATGTAATGGTATCGTTTCTGGAATTGCATAATTACTCAATAAATTTTAGCGGTTGTCCCGATGAGTCTCGGGTGCTTCTGATCCCGAAAAATCCACTTTAATGGGGATACAAGGGAAGCGCGTGGTAGCGGTCCAACATGTGTAGTTTATCTTATTTAATAAATTATTATTATTTTTTTAAATAAATATTATTATATGAGAGATTTGGTTTAATTAAAATAAAATTTTAACATTAATAATAATAATATAGTTATTATTACTATTATTGTGGTTGTTAATTTTATTGAATGTTAAAGAATTAATTAAATGGCAGCTGAAGGTATGGACGTGGCTTTTGGATTTATCAAAAACCGTTTTATTAAAATGAAGAGTTTCAGAATCATTAAAGGATCATTTATTATTACATGGTGGAATATTCTAATAATAATAATGTCATTGTTATTATTACGGATTCATGAATTAATTTTATAATTTGAAATTTTATTTGAAAGTTAAAGGAGTGTATCATTTATGAGAATTAAATGTGGCTTTTGAGGTTCTCAATGAAACATTTAATTAAATGAGGCGTTATGGGTTAGATTTTTTATCTTATTAATGATATTGTAATAAATTGGGGGTTTGGGTTTTTAAATAAATGAATGTATGAATCATAATAATAATGATATTATTATTATTATTATTGGTTACTTAGTTAGATAAATGTTAAAATAATTTAATGATAAATATGGAGTTTTATAAATAATTACGAATCATTTATTATGGGAATAATAAATGAAGGTTTTAAATGAATTGGATAATTAATATGGATTTAAATGGAGAGGTTGAACCTAATTTAAATGGGTGTTTTATTTTTTCTTTAAATACAATTTAATTATGGGGTTTGTTAACGTTCTGTTTTTTATTTAATGGGGTGTAATATTAAATTTAATTTAATGAGGATGTTGGGTATCTTGATGAAATGCTTAATTAAATATGCAGTTTCAAATTTAATGAAGGAGTTTGGTGTTTTAATAGAGAAGTTGGGTTATATCCAAGGTTTGTGTAATAATAATTCTATTTTTATTATTATGGTTTTACGAGGGTATTAATTATTTATCATTATGGATATTGTTGTTATAAATAATAATAGTAATGAATCGGGGAGTTTTGGTTGGAATTTTAAAAAAATGAAAGTCTAAATAATAATAATAATGATGACTTAAATATTATTTTTATTATTCTGTTAATTAATTAAATTCAAGGAAAAATGAATTTTATTAATTGTTGGAAAGGAATTATTTTATTACTTTAAAGTGAAAGAGATTTTAGTTTAATTGACATGTAAAGGGGAATTCGATTTTCTCAATGAAACGTTTCCTTCAAGAAGGATTAATTGTGGAGTATTTTTAATTTTTAGATAAGTGTTTAATGTGTATATTAATAATAATAAAATGATTATTATTATTATCTTTTATTTTTATTATTATCTCAATAATGGTAGTATTATTAATAGGTTTTAAGAGTTTAATAATAACTATTATTAATGGCAATTAATTTAGGGGTTTGAAAAAGAAAATAAACGGAATCGAATTCCCCTCTTCTTCCTCCCAATGCACAAGGTGCAACACGCACGCAGCAGTGCACCCCATGATGCGGCCCCTTACTCCCTTAATTCGAGATCCCTCCTCGGCATGATCACCTTCCCGCGGTGCGACCAAGAGGCCCGTGAACCCCCGAGCGACCCTCCATCCAGCATCGTGACACCCGGGCGGAGCTCCTGCAGCACGCGACCTCCGTGGTGCAACCCCCTCCGGGAAATACCTAGAGGTGCACTACCCCTCTCCCGGACTCCACGTTGGGCTTGACGATTCCCCTCAGACTCTTCATGAATCATGTCTGCCACGTCAAGGTGAGTCCATCCGTATATAACTGGTGATTCCCATCGATCATTTGACTCCTCTCTCTCACCTTATTTTCTCAGCTAAAACCCAAAGGTTCGGGTTTAATCTGGTCATTTATTTCCTCTATTTTTAGGATAAGAGAATGTTGAATGAGGATCCATTGTTCAATAATCTAACATCCTCTTCCAATGGAGAGGCGGATGGTCTCGAATTGTCTTGATCTTGTTGGTTCGGGTTAGTTTCTAAACCCATAGTTTGGATTTGCACCGGTTATATTAAGGCCTATTAAATTTTTTATGAGTTCCTGGTACCAAGTTAAGGAGGCATTGTTCATTACAACATTGGTTCTAGTTACCGATTTGATATATGTAATTTTCATTGATCAATGCCGACAACGCTCATATATATATATATATATATATAAATATGTGCACATGTGGGATTACGGACCAGTTGTGGACTCATTGCCGCTAATTTCATTAAAGCTCTTCAGATTTAAAATAGTGCCCCCCTCCCGAGGTAGGGTGTCAATTCCATAACACATTATTTTAAGAATTATAGATTATTTAAATAAATTGAGAATGTAA
Source organism: Viscum album (assembly GCA_963277665.1). NCBI lineage: Eukaryota > Viridiplantae > Streptophyta > Magnoliopsida > Santalales > Viscaceae > Viscum > Viscum album. Next base: position 502,381,983 of record OY728159.1, read on the forward strand.
GTGTCCTTGATTATGATATGTTGATGCATGACACTTTTGATGTTTTTAAATGATGCCGCCCAGGTGAGATAAATTAGGGCTTGAACTTGTGTTGTTTTTATGCACGTTTTTCTGATTTGGTTAAAGTGATTAGAATAAACAGTTAAATTATTTGAATGGGAAGAATGTAAAATAGGGTAATTAATTTTAGATTTAATTATCAAGTCATGAGTTGGAATAAAATTGTGTCTTTTTTTGATGATTGGAAATATTGAATGTTTTACATGTTCAAAAATATAAATTTGATATTGGTAGTAAATAATGGATGGATTAATTATTACATGTTAAAATATTAAATGGTTAATTAATTTATTATTGGTTAAAGAGAAAAGATTTAATTAATTAATTATTGAATTAATTAATTTGAAAGATTTAAAATTAATATTGGGAATTGATTGTTTGGTATGACTATTGGCCATGGGTAATTTTATTATGCATGTTATATTTTCATGCATTATGTTGTCTTGGATGGAGTTGTTTTATATTATGAGATGATGCGTGATATGGTTGCTAAATATATAGGATTTGTACAACTTGTTTTGTGATGACTATGACGTGCATGTAAATATGTCCTGGACAAATCACTGTTTGAGTGGACATGTTAAGATTTATTAATGAATTTGAATAATTAAATGTTGAGTTAATTATTTATTTTGATTGCTAAGAATAATTAATTGTTAATTATTTATTTACTATTGAAATTTTTAATGGTTATTTAAGCGTTGACTTTTGACTAGTGATTTATGTTGTTAAATGTTTTTTAATTATTTAACAGATTGTATTAATTAATTTAAGAAATAATTAGTCGATGGTTGTGGGGTGTTAGACATGGTGCTCTACACCAATGATAAATAAATATGTGTTATTGATAAACGGATTGTGAGAAAGGTACTAATTCTCTAAATACTCACGGGGTGCTAGACATGAAGTTCTACACCCATCTTGCATGAAAATATTCTTTTATGGGATCATGAATGAGGATCCAAATACCCATGGGTTTTGAGTCATGGACTGATGCTCCGAATAATCACGAGGGTGCTAAACATGATGTTGTACACCCATTAATTATCATTGGACTGTGGGTCTAATTTTTTGTTCATGAAATGAGTTTAATGATTAATGAAAGTTGTTGTGACATGATGATTTGTGAATTGATTATGAGAAAGTGGTTAGAATTTTTATTTATTAGGTGAACCACTTTTAGTGGACATGCACAGACATAGCATATGAAATATTTAATAGAATAACATATGACGTGTTATCGAAGACAAAGAACAACCTTGGATTCGTTCTTTACATTGATTACTTAGATGGTCTTTAGATACATCTGTGGTGAGTGACTTATACAGGAGATGTTGGGCATAGTCGAAATCTCAAAACCTTTATAATTTATTATGATTGTAATAATTAATAAATGATGAATGATTATGTAATAAATATTGAGTATGAATGACCAATTTATAATGCAGGTTCAGACACGAGCTGAGGGATGAAGCATGTACTTGGGTATATAGTTACATTGTACCGTTTACATAATTTATGCATGCCTTCACATGTTATATGTTATTTATTAATATTCTGGTTTGGGGTATACAACGATGGTTCATTCCAACTGAGATATATATGTCACAGCCTACTCGGGCTGCCATTTCACTGGGTACCCGAGTAGATTCTATTTGGTTGCAGGACTTTGTTGTTTTCATTTACATGGGAGTTAGGAGAAGATGATTGAGTGGAGGCTCGGGATGCTCGGGGAGATCACCCTTGGGGATTTGTGTCATTATTTATTTATTTATGCATTGAAATGTAAAGAATGATTTTTTGTTCACTGTTTTCTAATTTTGAATCATTAAAATGACTTTCATTCATCTGCTGTATAATTTGGTTTTGGTCATTTGTTTTCTTCAAGATTTATAAAATCTGCTTTTCGCTATTTATTCATTTATTATACTGTTTCCTCTATTTATTTCCTTTTTCAATTTTTGAGCACAAAAATGATGGTATAGTATCCCCATTGACTATCCTTAGACCATCGCTGCTAGTTGATATCCTCTGGCGTATGGGGAGGTGCGCTTGAGGTCATGTGGCGACTGGTCCAGTCGCCGATTTAGTGGTGAGACGGGTTGGGACATTATAGAAATTATTCATACTGTTTGGTGATTTAATCAGATCCTAGTCTTATTCTACCCATATCATCAACGTATCTCAGTTCTACATGTTTATTTGGAAATTCAACTTCCATATGAAGTGTGATAGCTTCAATGAATCTATTTTCCATCCATTTAACCCACAAGTCACTATGGACGTGGCTGTCTCAAGTGTTTCTTTTTATTATCATTGGATTTTATTTCATGAAGAGTTTCAGTGAAAAAAACATGTTGTCTATGAATCATGGTATGATTTTTGTTCTGTCCATATGGGATTTGTTAATTTTAGGGAAACATTTCGATGGAGGTCTAGAAATATAAATTTAAAGATAGGTGCATATGGTGGTAAGGAACCAAAGGCTTGTCTTGAGTCATGCTTGTTTATATAAATTGTAGTTGGAGTGGAGATTGATTTTTAATCTGATAAGGATGTGAATTGTGGATCACGTGGAATGAATCTTTACATGATGGACATCTTCAGTAACTTGAGGAAAGATCTTGGAAAACCTCAGTATCGTATGAATAATTTTTTTGGGGAAAGAGGGTAATTTTGTGTGAGAGGAATGACCCGGGAGTTCTCTCAAATATATGGATCCGCAAATTTTGTTTGATTTTGGCTCCAAGGAAACCTTGGGTTAATCATACATTGTGTTAGTTCACTGGTAAACTGGTACTAGTTCCAGTGATCTAGAAAAGGATTCTTCTAAACCATAGGATGTTGACTCAAATGGTTATAGGCTTATACAGTGGGTTTTTGTGAGTGATACTGGTAAAGGGGTGGCTATAATTATGCAGGTAAATAAGTTTTATGGTTTTATTAAATATAATCCCATATAGGAGGTTGAAATCACTCTGGTTAGGTCCTAAATGGATGTACATGGGGATTTAGGACCATGTCCAATGAGACTGATTCTGATCACATGTTAGGTGATATTGTAAATGAAAATTAGGGTGCTCAACTATCATTCCTTAAGAGAAGTAAGAGCCAGTGGAGAATTCAGAATATGGGATAGGATTTTTCTTATTTTCCACCACCAAAACTGACTATATCTGCAAATAATTGAAATATAATTAGATGGAAAATGATCCACACCTACTTCCCAAAGATTCTTTTGATAGCACCGGGAGTTAGGTGTTATGATCGATCCTTATTTGAAGCTGCTTATGCACCCAGGAGAAAAAAATGATGAAAATTATTTGACGATTAATCATACTAATGATGAATATAATAGGATGATGTAAAGGCCAAGAAGGGTTTTTACCAACAAGGATCAAGGTAACTAGGATGAAAACAATATCTGATATTTATCAGGGGATTCAATGATATGAAGATCATCCTTGTAAAGTACATTTAGTCATGGTAGAAGCTATAATTTCATATCATAAACCACTTGATTAATGATCTTGATACCCAGGTCTTCTATATATTTAGTAAAATAGTAATGGAGATCATGTCTGATGGGATTAAATTGTCATATAATTGTATGGTTATTTCTTTTAGTTCTATAACTATTCATTTTTTTCTTATTCCTTTATATAATATATATACTAAGATGTTAATAATAAGTTATTCAGTCAATACTATTAAGCATTCCATGTTTCAAAAATAATATGGAACACAATGATTGTAACAATATATTATTTTCAACAAATTTCATGTTCAATGTCACTAATGGGTAGATACTAAGATAAGAAAAATTTCTCACTTAATGGATACATTTTCTTGATATCCATTTGATTCATCGCAATATCTCTAATTCAAAATCATAGGATCATGTAAAAATTGTTCTCGAACAAAACAAATGTAAATAATAGTTCCATAACCAAATAATTTAATTCACCAATTAACATGTTATCCATATACCCCCTCAAACATATATTCTTATATGATTCAATCCAATATGTTTTCATAAATATAAGTCCCATCCCCAAAATGTGATCAATACTAATGTAAAACATTCACATTGGTGGTACGTTTTTAACCGCTCATGTAACACATAATCAAATCCACACACATTAACATGAAACTATATATATTATATTTTAATTGTATATAATAAAAAATAGATAATTGTTTAGTTATTAACTAAATCCTCCAAGGTCTAAACACTTTTTAATATTTTATATCCATAAAAACTGTAATCACACCACATAAGAACTATTGTATATTACCCTTCACCTAATATACCAACCAATGATGATGTTGATGCTAATAAATCAATTAAATTATTAAATAAATGGTTTTATTATCTAAAAATATGTTGTTAAATACCATAATTTTGTTTTCATTCAATAAAACATGTTCCTGGTGAACATAAAACATAATATAATATCACTGAATTCATTTTTATTACATTATTTTTCATTATAGACTCATCATAAAAAGATTGATCTAACATATAAGTCATTTGGTAACAAATGAGTGTGAATATTTGGGTTATACATCAAATATATATGATTAAATACAATCTTATTAGATGTATTATGAATATTGGTCCATTTAGTGGAATTCACTAACTATAGACACCCAAAGAAGGTGAATTATTTTGATATATTGAAATGATAACAAGGAATAAAATCATGATGGACCAATCAATATAGTAGTCTTGGAACAATAAACTATATAGTCAATACACATAATACATTGGGAAATTGAAATCACAACCATGATACATATTAACTTGAAATAACATGTATCTAAGAAATTTTATTCGATGAGTTATTCTTCATTACATAGAGAAATGAAACCTAGTAAGGGTGTAATCAAATGATAAGTAAGGGTTTGAAAAGTGGAATCAATAGTGAATCAGTAGGAATAAATTAACATGGCATGGTTAATAAACGATAACACATGTAATTCAAACAACTAGATATATAAATATCTATATGGAATGGTTGGAAGATGATGAATATATATCTTAATTAGTGATATGAAATGGAATATATCCATAGACATGTCGACGAACAATCACACGATTGAATTATAACTAAAATATCTATGAACGAAATGATTATCTATTGGATTTCTATTCATAGGAACATGAGAAACTATAATACCACGATCTGTCCATTGGAAAATTTAAAAATATAGTTTAAAACCCGTTAAATTTGGTCAATTTAATCATCTGATGAAAACCTATCAATGCATTGAGGATATATATAAATGTAGGGATCCAAACATCATTGAATTTCGGAAGCATTCATCAGATCTAATAATAAATTTTCTAAATATAAATTATTCCTTATCAAATAACTGTATTGAATAAAAAAATATTAATTATCAAATAATTCCACAATTAATCAAATAACGGTCAAAGAAAACACATAGTGTGAAAGGATATATATATTATGAAATAATAATATCCATCATAGAGAACTATGTATTTTAAAGGAATTTTATGATGAATATTATTAAAAAATGAAGTGAGATTTCAAAAAAATTCATTAAGAGAAATCTTGAGGAAAATAATATTTAAACAATCTAAAGTATACCATACCACTTTATAACATTTGAAAAATAATATCTTGAATGTATGTTATTAAATTAAATTTAAAATATGCTATTAACTTATAACAGGACCATAATATTGTTTATAATATCATATATTAATTTCATATAATATTTTAGTACCTATTTTTTTACACTAATTTATTAATTTCAGTATTTCGAGTGCTAAATTCCCCAGTTTGCTAGAAAATGTTTTTAAATATGATATATTGTTCATATAAATTAGATCTCGATGTAATCATCTCCTCAATGTAAACCATTACATATTTATCATATATATGCAGAATATATTTATTTTTAGTAGTCGATAAAATTTTATTTTTAGAAACGAAGTTCCTGGAGATGGTAGGTTGTATGTATGAAATAACACTACATTCATTTCATTGTTGTATTAAATAAATGAAAACTAAATGATATATAAAAATATTTTAAATTAATTATCATATATATGTTATATATTATACTTATTTTTATTAAAATAATATTATATATGTTCCATGTTTGGCCTGAACGATTTATATCACATTGTGTGGGAGGAAGTCCACACTTCATTAAATGAATTTATCGTATTTATACAAGACGGAAGGAAAAAAGGAATGTGATAAACAAAAATTATTTAATCATAATGAACATAAAAATATCATAAATATCATATATGTATATATATATATATGTGTGTAATGAGTTTTCATCATAATGGCCACCATAACAGGTTGTAAAAAAATGATCAATCATGATTTCATTAGAGAGTAGTTCGACGTACATAGAAACAGTATGTTTGTTACCAATTATATAGACGATTTTATTACAATAGGTAGATATCATTAAAAAAATAATAAAATTATCTTTTTTATAATATTTTTGTTATATAATCGATTAATTAATATATTTCATGGGGTTTATAATGGAAGTAAAACCAGAGAGCTTGAGAGAAGACATTATCTCTTAATTGGGTATATTATTTTGATTTGTACCAAAATTATTACACAGATGTAGTTATGCTAAAGGGGGGGGGGGGTTATAAGTCACACTATTGTTTTTTGGGAATATATATTCGAATAACTAGGTTGAAAATTAATATTTTGAGAGGATTGTGGAAAGGGGATACATGGTGGCCTTTTATAGTAGAGGAAAATGGCTCACTATGAATTTTTTAAAAGAAGTTTTGTGTACCAACATTTAATCATAAAAAACGTCTAAACAAACAAAACCTATCATTATTTAAAGGTTCATGGATGAATTATGTCTTGATAATGGGTATTGGATATGTGGATATGAAATTTGTTTCATTAAGTTTAGTGATTTTTCATTTATTAGGCATAATTTTACATTAAGAATTGTAATGGATTTTAATTACATTCACAAATCATGTGGGTCAAAAACATAATTTTTATTATTACATATTATAAATTATTCTTATTTCAAATATAGAATCCACTTTTCAAAAGTTTAATCACCCAATGGGTATACATTAATTTAAAACTCATCCAATATGTGGGATGACAATGTAGGTTTTTAATGTAAAAGCATCCAAATGTTTGCTATGTTTTTAATCAATATCAACTTTAAATTCAACCAAATGACATAAATTATATTAATTGAAAAAAATATTATATAAATTTTTTTTAAAAACAATCTAAATATTAATTAATCCTTAAAAATTTCAGATGAAAATGAAATTTTGAACTAAAATTTAGTATTTCAATATTCATTAAAAAATGATACATCATAGAAAAATTCCATGAAGTGACCAAAAGTTATGTCTTATGTTCATATTAAAACTACAATTTTTATTTTTACATATAAAATTTATTTATGGGTAAAAATTTGGAATTAAAATAGGTTATTCACTAAAAGGACCTAAAATACCTTAATATATGTTGTGTATTTTATAGAAATATTGGGGAATTTTTTTATTTTAAGACTATAAAATCTAGGGGATGAATATATATAATATTTTATTCAATATATAATATATATTTTTCATTAATATCAATAATAATTTGTAATTAATTTAATTTATTAGGCTTTAATAACATTTTGAACATAAAAATAATAATATTTTCTTTTACATTCAATCCATTTTCATATTAATTTAAAATTAATTTTTAACAAATGAATTTTTTTAATGTTGTTTAAACAATTTATTTTCATAAATTATTTTCCTCTTTTCATATAAATAATTTAAATTCACCGTTATATCTTATTATATTTAATAACATATCGTTATTCAGTAAATCATGGTCTAGTGTGTAATGTAATCTTTCGACAAAAAGCCATTATTACAAGTAAAAAAATGATACATAAGTTTTATTAATTACATAATATAGAATATATAAATTTTATTTACAATTATAAATATATATTAATGTATCCGAGTATTATTTTCCCTTATGATCTTGATATCATGTGTAATGAAAACAATTTAATATAAGGTTTTTACTTTAGAATTTCTTGATGTTACATTCAAAAAAACATAAATATATTGTGTCCTAGTAATTTAAAAAATATCCAGGAAATATAGGGATGTGAAAGAAATTATTTTTGATAGTACCACTACATAAATTACATCGATAACACAAACTATTAATTAGAGGAAAAATTAAAAGATGAAGTTTACTATAAAATTAGGATTTAAAATAGATGAACATTATGGAAAACCTAGAAATAGAGCAGAAATCAATCCACAATGTTATTGTGGATATTGAGATAGGTCATGTTTTTCTGGATGTTATAGACCACAAAAAACGAAAAATAAATGTGGGATTAATGATCATTGACATCATCAAAAATAATTATAAAAATTCAATTTTTCTGAAACCCTTCTTCTAGATCTATGGAATTCATTCTGTTATTAAGAATATATATAAGTATGAATTATATAAAAATAATTTATTCATTTGATTATGCCTTCAACTATTTCTACATTATCTCTTAGAATAAGAAGCATCATAGGGTGAAGTAATAGATTACCCTCTAAAATATCATCTAGTGGTCAACATAAACCATTTTATAAATGGTTATCTTATCCAAAAGATTATGATCCGACACATTGGTATGAAGGTCACAGAAATTAGGAAATAATTTTATTATTATCCATTAATCAATATGAATTATCTATAAATTTTTCCATTCTTAACAGGTGAAGAACTTCCTAATGAATCCACTTGAAGAGTTCTAATACATCAAATCCCCAAAAAATGTTATAGGTAATATTTATTCATACTTTTTAATTATATAATTCACATATTAATGGATATATTCTATAAATTAAATTTTTTGTTAAATCAATTAATTATATCATCAACCACATGCTTAAAAGTCATTAATTAGTTCCAAGGTAGTCTGCAATTATCCAATAAATTAGTTCATCATCATTATGATAACATTATGAACATAATAAATTTCCCATTCACGTAACCATGTTCTTTCTGTAAAATTTAACTTTTGAGTATATTAAATTTCATGGTACCATTCATCCCCTGATCTCAAATCCTTAACGAAAAAGTACTAAAACATAATACTTACATATTTCATAATTCATGTAACGTGTAGATCATGAATAAACTACTTATAAAACCATACAAAAATATGCATATACATAATCACATTAAGCATTAGACTTCATCTTTAATCCATTGACATGACTTCCTCATCATATTACTAAATATATATTTCCTTTAACATTTTAATAGCAGTCTCACCATCATAAAAAATATAATGATTACTCATACCACATTCATGGTTCTCATCATGAGATATCCACTTGGAATATCAATTTTTATAATGACCATTCATTATACACTTAAATAATTTAACCATTATTGATGTATTGTGGAGGAAAACATTGTCATACATTGAATACAACCAAAAATCATTGTGCGAGAAACACATATAAAAATAAGAAAACACATAATCATTATAAATTACTTTTAGGATGCCTAAATAATTGATACTAATTATTTAATATGTTACACATTAGGATTAACTTAGTTTATTTATAGACAGATTTTACGTAAACCCTTATTGATGATTCATAAAAAAACTGAAAATATCCAACACATGTACCCTATGAGTTTAAAACAAGGTGTATAGTAAGTCATGCTATCGTGTACCAAGTTACCCTATTTCATGACCAGGAAAACATTTTAGAGTTATTACACTTAGGTATATCTATGTGAGAACCATTTCCACTTGTATTATCTATTCAAGGATGTTTTTCTATGAATACCCTTATAATATCTACCTTAAGAAATTTTCTAGGGTGTTATTCTACAGTCATCCTAAAAGTATATCTTATGGTTTTTCTCCCTAATCTATGTATTCTAAATTTAGTTTCACTATTTTTAGATAAACCACACGCTAATACCAATGATAATGATCCGACCCCAGAATCCCTAAACCGGTGCGTTATTTTATTACATTGGTAGTATTACAAGGAATCAAATCACAATAGACCGATCATTTTAGCGGTCGTGGAAAGCCATATTACATACACAGTACCCATAATACATTAGTAAATTGAAATTACAAACATGATACATAATAAAATAAAAAGAACTATATCATGGAAATATTATTCAAATATTTCTTCTTCATTACATAGAGAAATGAAACATAATATGGGTCATATTAGATTCATAATAAGGGTATGTAATGTTGAATAAATAATGATTCAATAAGAATAAATTAACATGGATGTTAAATATATGATAACACATGCCATTAAAATAATTAGATAGGGAAAAATCAATATGGAAATGTAACCTAAAACATATGTAATTTAATTAATGAGAAGAAAGGAAATGTATCCTAATATATGTTGATGAAAAATGTCATGGATAAATAATTACTGATATATATTTGATGTAAATGATTAATTATTGGAAGTCATGTCTTAGGTACATGATGACAAAATCAGTCATGATCCATCCTCTAGAAAGATTAAAACTTCATGTAGAAACATGTTTAATATATAAAACATAATCATCTCATGGGAACATGTCGATGCATTGAGTGACTATATTAATTCTATGATACACCGATAATTTAATGTCCAAATATTTACTCATATATAATAATAAATTTTATTAATATGAAAAAATTCCTTATAAATTATCCATATTGAATAAAAGATTTTTATTTTTTAATAATTCTACATTTAATCAAATAACAATAAATTTAAACTTAATATATGAAATGATATATAGTTTATGAAATATTCATACCCAAAATATAAAAAAAATCATATTTATGGAAATGTTAAATGAAAAATGATCATAATAGAATGTGAGATTTCAAATATTATCATTAAGAACATTCATGACCATGAATAATCTTTAAACATTCCAAAACATACCATACTAGTTTGAAACATTTGAATAAATAATATATATAATTTATTTATTTATATGTAATATTTTACCACCTAAGAATAATTGTATTGAATATATATCATGAAAAAAGAACAATATAAACCAAATAAAAGTGATTTGATGCAAAATAAAAACTATGTTTCATTATAAAGTAATTCGAGAAGAAATTATTTTACATTAACCTATCATTTGTTATGTGATATTTATAATCATTTATTGTATTAAAAAATATGTTACTATCATATAAATAAAACATAATTGTGTTTAAAATATCATAAATTAATTCATTATAATATTTTATTACAAATTTGTTAACAATATTTCATTTTATTATTATTTTGGAAATTAAATAAGATGTTATCTTGAGCATATTTCAACTTAGGATTTTTTTTCCAATTAATTATATCATTATTTATTCATATCCCTATTTCAAATCATGACATAAATATAATTAAGATTCAGTATATATATATTTCTATTATTCTACATTATTTTGATATTAGAAACAAAGTTCATTGTTCGTGGTGACGGAAAGATGTATGTATGCATGAATAATAATTATATTTATTTATTGTATCAAATGAATAAAAAATATGAGATCCATATGTATATTATAATTACAGTAACTCATATATATTATATACATTTAATTTTTTTTATTTACTCCATCTTTTATATGTTCCATGTATGATATGAATGAGTCATACTGCTTTAAGGGGGCAGTTGTCGACACTTTCTCACCAAAAATAGAAACAAAAATCTCATTACACATTAGATGCACGTTTGTGTTAGTGTAGGATAAAACATATTAATAACAAAATAATTTTATATTTATAATATGTGTGTTTTTTTTCATCATTTAATAAATTTAACTAATGCGATGAATAATGGGAATGAATCTATAGAACTTGAGAGAAGACATTACGTTTTAATTGCGTAACATTTTTTGGTTTGTACCAAAAGGATTTATTGGAAGTATTTCAGCAAAAATGGAGGCTTCAAGGTAGTAGGGAAGGATTTTCAAAATCGATATGGTTATATATTGGCTAAGCCCAAGTGATTTGTGACGTGTGAGGAATTGAGGATAGGTGGAAACCATTTAAATTTGAAGAAAATGACTCATATTTTATTATTAAAAATAATTTATGTATAACCATGTTCTTACCAAATCAAATACATTCTAAAAAATAGTCAAACAATTAAGGTACTGATATAATTTATGTCAATGAAATTGGTTTTGGACAAGTTTCTAAGATTTTTGGTCCCTTCAGTTAATGGTTTTGTTATTTATTATGATTAACCTTAACTTTTTAATTGTAATTAATTATAATTACAATCAGGAATAGTTGTAGTAAAAAAAAGTTGGTCATATTAGACATGATAAATTATTCTAATTCCAAATATAGAATTCATTTTTCCAAATTCCACTTATAGAATTGGCATAAATTAATTTATAATTCAATATGTATGTGGGATGACAATTCTTGTTTATAAATTAAAAACATACAAAGAATATCTATTTTTTTTAATAAATATCAAATTGCATAGAATCTGATGAAATATATTTTAGTAATTAGTAAAAATAATAACTAATTTATCATTAAATCCAATATAAAACACAATTTACCATTATAAATAAGTTATATGATAAGGTATATATGAACTAAAATACAATATTTTTTCACTACTCATTAAAAAAATAAAACCTCAGAGAAAAATATCAAACATTAATCGTAAGATAAATTTCAGGATTCTAATAAAAATATTATATATATATATATATATTATAAAATTTTCCTAATTTATATTTGAAGTGAGTTTTCCACTAAATGGCTGTAAAAGTACATTAATAAAAATATAGTATTTTATGCATAAAATTGGGTTTTTTTTTATCGTAATCCTATCAAACCTATAGTTTCAATATAATAAATATGTTGGTTTATATAATACATATGTATATAAAATTTACATCACAAAATACTTATAATTAATTTAATTTATTAGGATTAACAGCTTTATGGTTATAAAAATAATAATATTTTCCTTTATATTACATCTTCATTCATATTCATTTTAGATAATTTATAACCAATGTATAATTTTTATGTTTGGGTAAAAAATAGATATTCATAAATTAGTTACACGTATTTGTAACTAAATATTTAAATTCTATGTTATATCTTATTATATTTACTAATATAACATTATTCTCTAAAACTCGGTCCAACATGTTATGTATTCATTCAAATAAATTCTTTTTTCTAGGTAATGCATGGAAACATGGTGTCCAGTGAATTACCAAATATAAAATATATCAAATCATTTTAAATAGTTATTATATTTTAATTTATCAGGGTATTATTTTCCCTTGTGCATTTGGTGTCATTTGACATGCTTGCTATTGAATACAAGTTTATTATTGTATAATTTTAGGGTGTTACATTTAAATTATTTGAATCTTCCATGTATACAATGAATGAAGGTTCAGAAGACAGGAAAGCCTACTCATAAAAATTTTCATAAAAGTAAACAGTACAAAGAGAGATTAACTCTGCAAGACGGAGTCATGAAATCCATCGAGACAAAAACCTCTATGGAACATTCATAGAATGACCTTTGATAATTTTCACAGAAACATATGAATCCCACTCAAGCCATTATCTACACCAACATTAATGGATTTCATACTTTTTCATGGCCCACAGCTCCACTTCAATTGAAAACCAATTGCCAATTAAGTGAAACAATAGCCCATCATGAAGCCCCAATGGGTGTGAAAAACACCCCCACAGCCATCAAAACCCGGTACACCAATGGATTCCCCATCAACATTTACATAAACCAATATACGATCGGTGGAATCCATCATATGTATTTCACCATATGTGGTTTTCTTTCTATACCACTAACACCAAGAGTCCTCAAGATAATAAACATTGATACATCATTATGAATTGATCCAGTTTTAATTTTATAAGCAAGCCCGATTCTACGATGAATAGCTAGAACACCATCCGGGAAGGAGGGTTTGAAATTGTTAAAAATAAGATTATTTCGGGCCTTCCATATATAAGATAAAATAGTGATAGATGCTAAGATCAAGAGGGATTTCACCTGGTCATTCCAGTTGGAATAAAAAACTGAGTTTATCATCATGTCAATAGACACAGAGCTAAGGAAGCACCAAAATAGGTAATGATCATAGCCCCACTACATTCTGGAAAACCCGTAAGAAGCAAACAGATCGTGTAGGGACTCCTCAGCTCCCAAACACAAGTGGAAGACTGGTGAAAGATGTAGGCCATTCCACTATAGGTTGCACTAGGTATGTAGCCACAATTTCCAAATTTTCCAGACTAGTAGTGCATCATTGGGTGGAATGAATGGCATGAAAAATCTAGCAACTAATGAAGGGATCCAACAAGAGCAGGCATCCATACCTATTTGTCACAGTCCACATAATAATATTTGTATATCTCCATGTGATGATTATTATAATAAATATCATGAGTATTCAGGTTAACTTTCATGTCTGAAAAAGAAAAAATATTCATGGGTGGGGGATAACAATACTATCTTTAATGAGACAAAAAAACATTTATATTAATTTATTTTTTTATGGAAATAAATTACTAAACTGAATTTTTTTATGTGATTGACAATATTTGTAAATACAAATAAAAAATGTAATATTTGATAGAAATGTGTGATTAGATTTGTATCTAAGGAAATTTTTCTCATTTTTGACTATATATTCAATTTTTTTGTGGATTAATAAATGAGGTATTCATATTATTTAATTAAATAAAGAAACTTGAAAACATGGATATTTATTACTAATAATTATTTGAAGGAATATAATTAATGTTCAATGGAATTATTATTCTGATTTATTATTATGAGATGTGTTATATAATTATTAAATAAATGGATGAAATGTTATGAGAATGCATGGTGAAATATAAATAACAATATATGAATTATGGGATGAATTTTTGAGCTATTAATGATTTAGTATGAATAATTTCCTGAGGATGTTTACTGTGAAAACATTTATGAATAAATTTGAATAATTTTTTTAAAATAATTGAAGTGAAAAAATTCAATGATTAAATACGTTTTTGTTATAACCACCAAGATCTAAATTTCACTAAGAGTGTGTCGGGTTAATTAGGGTGATAAACTATATTCTATTTCTTTTTTGTTTTTAATGATAAAAAAATATAAAATCATGCATGTTATTAAAAAATGCACAATTTTAGAAAAATATGAAATTAAATATGAATGACATAAATATTTGAAATTTTATTACAAAATATTATATGTATAAAGATCATAAAATTATTATGTGATTCCATGCTAAAAATCCATTAATACACTATTTAGTGGATATATATTTTAGAAACCTTTCATTTTCAAATCCATGTTTTACTTCCAGTCTCAAAATATCTACTCTCTACTTCATGATAATTTCATAAATATATGTATCATGGGTTATATAATGAATGTACTATATAATACTAGTTCACTTTTCTAATATATGTTCTTCACATTAACTATATATCCCAGAATAAATCATGTTATTCCTTTTTTTGTAAAATAATGTATTCATATATAATAACATCTTTATATTTCTAGTTGACTTTTTTATCTATTATCACAATCTCTATATTCAGTTCCTCATTATCTTTATATACATTAAAAACACATTTTTCACTTCATGATCAATCCTAAAAACTCACTATCTCTTTTATTCCACATGATCCCATAAGATAGTTCTTTAAATCCATACATATTTGTCATCATAAATTTTTTAATTATAAATAAATTAAGTCAATCTTATAAAATATAGACGATCAAATAAATCAGGACATAATGATATTTGAATAAAATATCTCTCTAAAAATCATGGTATATTGAATTACATATCTCAACATATATATCTTTTTATATAGTATTAAATTATACATATAAAATTATATAATATAATGAATATAATTATATAGTAATACCTTATTACATATTAATTTTTTTATTTTCCATTTTTTACATATGCTCTTTAGAGATATTCACATAACTTTTACCACATCAATTAAAAAACTAATTCCTTACAGTGGTTGTTCTTTCATCATGGAACAATATAATAATTTAAATGGTCATCTCAAAATCAATCCTCATGATAGATAATTTTCACTCCATGATTCACTTATTCATAATGAATGTCACTTCAATAATTATATGGAATTCAACAGTACACGAGTAAACTCTAGTATGGTATGATGTATATTATCATTATCTAGTTAACAGGATTCATCAACATCTACTCAAAATAACAGTGATATAATAATAAATGTTACAAAAAAATTTCACATACTTTATAAAATCTACATCAGTACCCCTAAAAATATCAAATATAAGGTTGCATTTCATATACTAATCAAATAAATAAAATTATTTTTGATAGTTGTCCACATTTTTATGATTGTGGTTATCCCTATAAAATAAGTTAGTAAATATGAAACAAACTCCAGAAGCCACCAATAAGACCACCAAATACAAGAATCACATTCTGGAGGGATCAACCTATTAATTCCATGAAAGGTCAATAATATTGTATTCTGGATGACACTAGATGTATCCATAACCGTGAATGTTATGAAATTTTAAAACATTAGATATGAAATGTTGTCGAATTGTGGAGGACTAACCTAATGAATTGTGACATCAGAATTTGTATTGACCATTTTTTAGATCATCTCTAATTTCATTAGTATATCTCCCCTAAACAATTTTATCCAACCCCTAATTAGAATATTTATTATTGGAATTTTTGTACATACTGATTTCATCCTCTTTAGTCCCTTCAAAACACGCTGCATGTTATTATTAACATAACATTGAGAACTAGTGTAATAGGAAATCCTCCATTTTTATATTTTTGAAATATGTCTCTAAATATGTTAGAGAATATTTTTTCATGTGTATTTTGGTGTGACAACGAGGTTTCCTATGATCCCTATCCTTATAGTTATTTGAGGCCACCAATATTATCTATTGATCTTATAATAAGTTTTTCTTGAAGATTAGATTTTTTATTCCACTATTTATGATTAATCATTATAAAAACATGTTATTCATTATAATTAATAGAAACTAATTTTCCATTGTTACCACATAATGGATATAAGTGTTCAACAAGAATATTCTATTTATTGTTTGATGAATTCATAGATCATTCAACTTCACCTATACCATTGAATAAATTATCATCTAATAGCAAGAATCCCTTATTACCCCCCTTCATATAAGCTGACTTATCTAACTGGGATATCATATTTTTCGACACATGATCATTGTATTATAATTATATTTATCCATCATGTTTTTTCATTGCCAATTGAAAAATCCCAAACTAATTTTATAAATAAACCATTAATGGACCCTATGAAGTAATGAAAAATCCCATCATGTAATTTATTGTTCCCTTAATAGTATATTTGCCGGCTACATCTCACATTGAAAACCAATCACCTTGATGTGATTCATGATATCTATCACCATCCTAAGAAAAGTAAAAAACATCCCAAAACAATATACATCAAAATGATGATCTTGATTGCATCTTTAAAATGAAATAAAACCTGAAAAAATTCCAACCACCTTGTTATATAGTGTTTGAAAACCTATAATCATCATTAACTCAATTTGAGTACCCCCATGATTATCAACACCGAAAAAATTGACCACATATCCAGGTTCCATAATAACGTCCAAATCACTTATGGGATAAACTTACCAACACATAGGAGCAAAATTTTAAGAAACAATATTCAGCTTTTTATGACTAGAAACATTCCAAGAGGAAAATGATATACCATTATATAAACTATTAGTGTCCAAACCTACATTACCCCATAAATAGTTATGGAGGCTTCAATCAATGGAAATAATTATTTCAGAGTATAATCACTAGGATTTATAGTTCTAGAATGGTAATTGTAACTACCCATGTATTTATATTATAACTATTTTTCATATATATTAAAATTAATGAATAATATATTAATTATATTTTAAATATGCCTATATTTATGAAAGATACCATGACACACAAAAAAGGGTGTCACTAAAAACATACGTTAAACACAACTTTGTGTTATGACCAAAAATAAAATACTATTTTTTTAAAATGGTTTTCCACAATTGGATATTTTATTAGTGGTAAAGAACATAACTAACTAAAATATGATTATAAATTTTTGTTAAATGTTTTTATATTAATCTAATAAACATTATAGGATTAAATTGACAATGAATCCAATTTTGGCATAAAATACTATAATATTTTTAAAATGTCAGTTTACCAACTTTTGATGGAGAACTCTTTTTAAATCTAGTGTTTGTAAGATTTATATGTTAATTTTGAAAAAATAAACGTATTTTATAGTAACAGGACAAAAAAATTTATTTTTCATGTTTTTTTAACTTTTCTTAAAGAGATAATTTTTATTGAATAGAGAAAAATACAACAATTCAACTCATAATGGCCTCATCATATAATTTTTTTTATATTTTGATTGTAATTTAAAATTTAATAAGAGTAATTTTATTATGTTTTTTTCATTTAATTCAATTATTTTCATTGGTTTTAATTTTCTATTGAAAATGGACACATAGAAATGTTAGTCATTTCATAGTTTTTATTTCATAGAAACCAGGTTTTGGTTTTGACAATGACAATTAATTTTAAATAAACTAATGCATCTTTTGTGTTCCAAATTTAATAAAATGGATTCTTTATTTAGAATTAAATGGTTTATATTTTATAAATAGTTAACTTTTATTTTTGGGCATAATGAATAGTAACTTCGATAATTATTTTTATTAAACCCAGTTAAAGGGTATAAATGTAAATATGGATAAAAAATAATATTATATTAATTTTAAACTACCCTAAAACGTGTCTAAATCCAATTAGAGGAAATATGTCCGACCATGGGCATCCTTGGTACTATTTTGGGACCCCATGAATCCACATTAGACTGATAATGACCTGTTTTAATAATTAATTTAATGTAATGTGAAATATAATATAAAAATGTATCATTAACTAGAGTAATTTTTTTATAGGGTTATGTAATTGATATCAAATACAAGAAATACTCATTATAAATATAAAAAAGTTCCATATATAATGGTATTTCATTTATAATTTTTAGACATTAAATAAATATATTTATTAAGGGGACAATGAGGATGCAATGCTTACGTTATTAATAAAAGATTCAAATAAATGATAATATAAATATTAAAATAATTATAATATGATTATTTTGATACAATCCATGAATTTTCAGGATTATAAATAAATATAATCATTTAGTAAATTCCTTTTGTTTGAAGGAATCAATTATTTATGACTTTGAAAAATATAAATTACTAAACTGTGCCAACATTGACATAAATTATATCTAAATAAACGTTTTATTAAATTATATAATAGTTATAAATATGTAGGATTAGGAAAAATATCTTATATAAGATAAAAAATGTCATTAATGAGCCACAGGTGGTTCACAAGTCATTTTATATTTAATATAGTAACCATCAAAAATGAAAATTTAAGAAGACACGGTAGAGTTAATGTTTTTAACGAAGGGTTAAGGAAACAATATAAGGTTATATTTTTGATGAAAATGTTTCTAAAACCTATTTTTTGAGAGGTTTTGGAACCAAAATAGACTTATATTTTCAATAAATTTCTTTTGGACCCTTTTAATTGGAAAATAAATTTATAATAAAATAATATTTCTAGGTATTCATAAAGTTCCCCTCCTCCATCTTAGAAAATGCCACCACCTCTACCAACATACACACAACTCTCAAGCCCATTGGCTCATCCATACTCTACTCAAATAACCTCCAAACGTCCCCCCTTTTTTTGAGAAGCCTTACCTTGGTTATAAGTCAATATAAGATATTCTTTTATCTCAAATCAAATGAAGTTACCTAGTTTAGAGGTAATATCTTCTCACACGTTCTATTACTTTATTTTATTTATCCACTCTCTAAAATATTCTTATTAAATTATCCCATAGTAAAATATGTATCCTCAATATACTAGGATTTTTTTTGGGAATTATTCTAACACCACTATCGTACACATCAATCTAATGGATACGAACATCTTATTATTGTGTACGAAAAAATATTGCCTCATGAAATGATGATTATTCGATTTTCCGCTACCACCTATCATGGTGGATATTATATTCAAACAATATTTCTATATTATATATGTTATATAAAATTTTCTTTATTAAAATATATTTTTTATTTACAACATACCTTTATTCATTTCATGATTTGTAAATATGCTAATTTCATTTGGGAAAGTGGGGACTACCGCCCCATCGATGTGATATGACTCATTAATGATAAACAAGGAATTTGTAAAGTATTTTTTTATCAAACCAATGAGACATACTTTTAATTAATATAATACTAATATTATAATATAAATTTATATCATTTAATTATTATTTATTTAGTGTGATAGTGAAATAAATGTATTGTTCTTGCGTACGTACGACCTACGATCTCCATGAACGAGGAATTTAATTTTTACATCTAGATATTTTGGATCTTATAAGTACATATATATTGGATATATATATGATATTAAAATCATGAATATTATTCTCAATATGATTTAATTTTGACTACATAGACAATGTACATCATTCAAGATCATTTTCAACTAAATTACCAAAAATCAACAAATGCCCTATATTAACTTAAATAATTATTTAATTTTTATAATGTAGTAATAAGTGATATGAAAGGAATCATAAACATGAATATATTTTTGAATCATGAATAATTTAACATATGATTATTATTCAAGAAGACCATGGAACATATGAGATGGGTGAGACTAATGGTAAGAGATTTTGTCTATGTCTCCTTTCATTGAGGCATATCTTGATGTTATTTACCATTATTATCATATATGATGTAAATAAAACACTATTGAAATGTTATATCATTAATTAGTATATTATCATGATATTTAATGGTTTTTTAATTTAATTTTATAATTATTTTTATTCAGGTGGTACTCATGTGGAAAGGGACTCTTTAACTAAAACATTATTTTAAGTGTTTGGAATATTTATTCTTTTAAAACCGTTTATTTAAAGTCCATTTTTTTAAAATGGTTTATAGGAATTTATTTATAAGGAAATGAATGTTTTATAATGAAAATATTTTTCAAAATTTTCAATGTGGTATCTGACACTTTGAATAAAAATTGTCTTTATAAAATGTTTTAAATGGATTTGAAAACAGGTTAAATGTTTGTATATCTTATAATGATCTCTTGTGGTTGTGGTGAGGAAACTTAATGCTTCCATTATGATTGTTTTTTTTAATGGTACATAGATATTTGAAGGCTGGTTACGTGATAAACCAAGATTGGTGGTTACGTGATTAACCAATATAGGTGGTTACGTGATAAACTAAATGATGTGTGGATTCATGTTAAACTAAGGAAAAGTGGTTACTTTATAACCTCTAATATATTGGGCATGGAATTCAGTCTTATGACTATTTAATTTAGGGATAATTTTTTAAGTTGACCATATGGGTATTTCATTTAATTATATTTCTATCCAATGTTACTTTTTTATTTTTTATGTTGCATTATATGGGATTTATGTTAATATTTTTGTTTTAAAAATTATAAAAACGTGTTTATATTCATTGAAGTTTTTTTATAATTCTTAAAGGAGAAATGTATTACTTCATGACAAAGATTCCATGGTTTACATGTTTTCGCAAGACTGATAGTTTTTATTCGTTGTTTACCATTTATAGAGATTTGTTTGCTCATCCCAAGTATTGAAATTTTGTTTCACAAGAGAAAAAGAAGAACAGATTCATGGATGAGATGAAGGTAAAGTTATATTGTTAAAACATGAATCGATGTCATGCTTCCTTTTATAAAAAAATGGTTAGTGAGTAGATGTTTCTACTTTTAATATTCATGTTGTTATGTATTAGTTATGACATAATTCTCCAAATCTCTACACCTAAAATGATATATAATGTTAGTTAAAGTAAATTTTTTTACTTAACTGATGATTATATTAATGTTTAAATATGGGGACTTATAGTTAGTATCATAGGAAATGATAAGAAAAATTTAGAAAATATCATGATTTCTTAAGGGTTAGGTATATCATCCTGGTATTAAAATTTTAAAGTAGATAAATGTTAAATGACAATGAAATCCCTTTTGAGTAATTATAATTTTAAACAATATGGTGACTAATAGTATTTTTGGAGACATTCAACTTTGAGAAAATAATAGTTTATTAATTTTTCATGATGCATATTTCGATGTATGAAATACTATTTGCGATTAAAATATGTTATCGTTATTTTGGAGGAATTTCTGTTATTTAGTTAATGTTATTAGAATTATACAATTTTTGGAAAAGGGAACCTGCATAAAAGGTGACATCCTGTCGCGCCTAGAATGGATGGAGAAATTGAACCCACAAATGAAGGGAAACAAGAGTACATTTTTTACCACTAGCCTATGTGATTCACATGGTCAGTATGACTTATTCAATTTAGATTAACTAATTTTATGGATCAAGAATAATTTGATTTTTGGAACTTCTGTTTTATCAAATGGATATCCTTAGTTTAAGAAAATTGATTTTGTGATTATGTGACAAATGTTTGTTTGGAAGGTGTTCGTACATTTGGGAACACTATGTGCCTAAGGAAAATAGAATACTGTGGGATTTATTTTTTGGAGTAATGGTTTAATTTTATTTTGGAAGAATATATGTTTTTATTATTGATCTATGTAGATTTGGGTTATTTATTGAAATGTTTAACCTTTAAAAGTGAATATCTGATTAGGTTAATTAATTTACAGTAATATACATTAGCAGTATTCGATATTATTTGGAGATAAACGTTACGATTGATCATGGAAGACAATGTGATCAAATTCTTATAAATTTTCAGTTAAAATCTTAGTGTGAATTATTTTGAATAATTTTATGGAAAATTTTTTATTTAATGGTTCTTGTGGAAATTTGGGTGTTGTTTGTTTAATGATGGAGATGAAGAGTAATATTTAATTTTATAAAGGATTATTCTTTGTGAGGATTATATGATTTTGATCTAACTAGTTTAGTTTTTGTTGATTTAAAATGATATGGGAAGTATATAGGTCATCTTTTTTGGATTAGTTTATACTCTGAAATATTATTCTAGAACTTCAGGTGTGATCATGTCATCCTAAATACACATAGTTTGGAGAAAGGCTGATTTATGGAAGAAATTTTCTAATGGATGAAACTATACTTTTCATATAAGTATGTTTCATGATGTTATTAGTCATTATTATAAATAATTTACTCCACATTATGAAAAAGACCTTAAAACAAATATGTCTTCCATCTAATTTTCCTTCGGCAGAATCAAAGATTATTTATCCCATAACATGTAATGGGTGTTTAGATGGTTACCATTCCCCTAATCATATTTTCAACCACTCTCTATTAAAACGTTTCATTATGTTCTTTTTTCGAAATCCATATTTTACTATATGGACTCCACATATATTCTACCTCAGGTGAGAATTGTGCATCGATTTAATTTCTTTTATGTGATTGTTTTGTTGAATAATTTTTCAATAATGTATATTAAATGAAGTTTTCGTGCAAAATTTTAAATTGTAAGGACGCATTCCCAAATGGGTGGAATGATGTTACAACTCAGGTATTTATAGAATTATTTTTTCCTAAATATATTAATATTTATCAATAGGATATTAATTTTATTTATATTTAGAGGATATTATGATATTGTACTCGACACACAACACCGTATTTCTCTGAAATCTTATGTTGCACACATCTTTCAGTTATCCCAAAATATTATATACTATGATTATTATAAATTGTAGTTACCAACTAGTCATTGTATTATAGGGAAAGAACATAAATATCTGAAATATAAATATACATGTTTGAAAAATTATTTTTAATTTAGATAATAAAATTTTTGAGGCTTTAAAAAAAATGAATCCAAATTTTTTTCATAAAATACAGGAACATTTTTAAAATATTTGTTTACCACCTTTTGATAGAGAAATATTTTTCAATCTGGTTTTTTTCACTGTTATATGTTTTATTTGAATATATAACCATATTTTATATATGAGTGACATCAAAATTTACATTGGATAATTTTTTTGGATATTTTCTTATAAAGTTCATTTTAATTAATAGTAAAAACACCGCATTTTAATTCAAAACTACCTATTAATCTAAATTATTTGTAAAGAAAGATTGTCAGTTTAATTATATTTAAAGTGAAATTTTGTAATATTTTTTTTATTTAATCCAATATTGGTCATTAGAAGTAATTTCCCATTTAAATAGTACATAAAAACATTCCAAAATTTTGATAGCTATTACTTCTTAAAAACCATATTTTCTATTTTGAATTAGGGAATTAATATTAAATTAATTTATGAAAAATATTTGTTTGGCATTTTGAAAAATTGATTAAATATTTGGAATAAAAAATTTTTTATTGTGTAAATAGGTATCATTTATTTTTGGGAATTATGAATTGTAATTTCCTTAATTATTTTTATATGCCCCGGTAAAAGGGTAAATCTTATAAAAAAGGGTAAATCATAATATTATAATAAATAAATTTTCCATAAAACGTATCCTAATATTATTTTATTAAATATTTAAGACCATGGTCATCCGTGAATCTATTTTCGCTTCCCAAGGATCCAATAGCGAGTGATAATGACATTATTTAATAATTAATAAAAAGTAAAGGGAAATATAATATATAATGTATCTTTTTATAAGGTAATATTAATATAAAGTAATATAAATGATATCTAAGACTATAAAAATTAATTAATAACATAATAATATTTTCTACATCATGGTGTTTTCATTATAATATTTGGACATTAAATAAATATATTTATTAATGACACAATGTAGATATAGTGATTACCTTATTAATAAAATTTTCAAATTAATGATATTATAAATATTAAAAAAAATTAATATTATTATTTCTATGCCAACCAAGAATTTTATGAATTCTATTTACTTAATATCTTTGATTTCATTCCTTTTTTCGAAGA
Organism: Viscum album; assembly: GCA_963277665.1. Taxonomy (NCBI): domain Eukaryota; kingdom Viridiplantae; phylum Streptophyta; class Magnoliopsida; order Santalales; family Viscaceae; genus Viscum; species Viscum album. The sequence goes on from OY728159.1 coordinate 502,407,255, forward strand.
AATAATGTTTTAGGACTTTATCAAAAGTCAATTACTAAATATTGCAAAAATTTACATAAATGAGTCTTTAAAACACATACTATATTATTAAATCATATAGTAGTACTGAAAATATATTATTCATCCAAAAGACGTATATAATTTTTAAAATGTCATTATAGTTACACTTTTGGTTCAATTAGATTTTTATAGTAACTAGAGTAACCATAAATTGGGAAAATACAAGAAGTCATGGTAAGAGTCAATGTTTTTATCTCAGCATAAAAAAAAGATAATGTTATATTTCTGAAATAAACATGTCTAAAACATATTTTTTGAGAATTTTTAATCCCCACCTAATCATAGATTTTAAATAAATTACCATAGTTCCATTTGAATCATAAATTTAATTTATAATAAAAAATTATTTCAAGATATTCCTAAAGCTCTCATCCTCCAATTTATAAAAGGAAACCACCTCTACCCACATATTAACACCTCTAAATCCATATGGCTCAACAAAACTCTTCTATAATAAGATCCCAAAGTCCCTCCCTTCTTCATAAATGTATTACCCTGTGTAGATGGAAATTCAAGAATACTTTTTTTCTCAAATCAAAAGAGGATTTCGGATTTAGAGGCAACGTCTCCCCTCGAGTCCCATTCAATTATTTTCATTCTACAGTCACATTTATCTCTATATTCATTCATAAAATAAAAACACCATTGTCCTAAATATACTAGTATGTTTTTATGAGATTTATTTGAACTACCCAAACACACACCTCCATCTAATGGATATGAACATAATGTTTTTGTGTATGTTGAACTACTGCCTCATGGAATAATGATTGTTTGATTTTCACCTACCTACTATGATGGATGCCATTATGATGGAACATTATTTATATATGCTATATGATATATTTATGTTGTCTATATGATTATATAATTTTTATTTACTACACACCTTTATGCTTTCCATGATGTATAAATACGATAATTTAATTTGAGGAAATGTGGACTACCGCCCCCTGAATGTGATATGACCCATTCATGATATACAAGGAACATATAAAGGATGGTATTATTAAACCTATCAGACATACAAGAAATAAATATAATACTAATATTATATATAAATTTGTATCATTTCATTATTATACTTTTATTATTAAATGAAATGAAATTAGATTGCATGCTTAAGTATGGCCTACCGTCACCATGAATGGAGCATTTCATTTATTATCTCCAAATATTATGGAAATTATAAGTACATATATATTATATACATATGAAATTTAAACCATGAATAATATTCTGATGATGAGGTATTTTTGACTACATGGACAATTTACATCAAACACATTCATTTTCTACTCAATTACCAAATATTGTTGAATACCATGGAACATACTTGACGAGTAGGACTCATGGTAAGGGAATTCATCTAAATATCCTTTTATTGAGGCATATTATATTGTTATGCAACTTTATTATCTTATAGATAGTTATGAATAAGTTTTGACATGTTATATAATGAATTATTATATGATACTGATTTTTAATGTTTTCTTTAATTTTATTCCTTAATTATTTCTTTTCATTTGTATCTAAAGTGGAAAGGGACTCATTAATGAAAACCTAAATTTGAATGTTTTGATTTTTTATTGATTTAAAACCTCTTATTTTATGTCTATGTTTTCAAAATGATTTTTTAAAATTTATTTATATGGCCATTAATGTTTCAAAATTATAATTTATTTCAAAAAAATTAAATTTTTATGGGACACTTTGATTGAAAATTAACATTATAAAATGTTTTAAATGGTTTATTTAATGTGATAAATTTTCAATACCTTAAAATGATATCATATGGTTAATGTACGAAAATATTATATTTTATTTATACCTGTTTGATGTAATAGTATATAGACATGTGATGGGTTGTCACATGATAAAACATGATGGCCAGTTACGTGATAAACCACGATGGGTAGTTACATGATAAATTAATGATGGGCAGTTCCAGGATAAAACAAGGGTAGGTGGTAATTTTATAACATCTAATGCATTGACTAAGAAGTCGGGTGTTTTTCTATTCAATTTAGTGATATGTGTGGATGTTGGCTATATGGTTATTCCATTTATGTATTTTTTTGACCGATGTAACCTTTATATGGTTTATCTATCTTTCTATGGGTTTTATGGTAATCTATTTTTACAAAAAATGTATCAAATGAGCTTATATTAAGTGAAGTGTTTTTAATACTTCTTAAAGGTGAAAAGTATTAGTTTTTTATAATTTTTTCAGGGTATACAAGTTTTCACTAGACTAATAGTTTTCATTCATTATGTATCCCTTATTGATATTTATATGATCATACCAAGGGTTGAAATGTTTGTCACATGACATATAAAAGAATACAGTCAGGGATTGGATCAAGGAAAATTAATGCTGTTAAAACATGAATTGGTGTCATGATTATTTTAAAAGATGAAAAAAATAGATAGTGAGAAAAATTTTATACTTGTTATGTTCTAGTTGTTCTATATTAGTTATGAATTAGTTATCAAAAGCTCTAAACCTGAAAAGATCATTTATGTGAATTAATGTCAACTTATTGACATAACTCAATGTTAAGTAATGTTTGATTCTTTGGCATTATAAAAATTGCATCTGAACACTTATATATTGATTCATTATACCTATAACCCAACATTCTATAATGTATTTTGGGCATCCACACAGTAGGCTACCCTATGAACGTTTTTTATAACGCATACATTCTAGGTGAAGATTTTAAAATGGGGGAAGTTTTTCATGTATAAATTTCTATTTGAATTGGAATTTAACCAAAATTCTAATCTATAAAACCTCATGCATATGATTACATAATTTTTTTTAACAAAATGGAATTATTATTTATATATGTCATCAAATGAAAAAATAAATACAAACAAATAAATTTACAAAAATCAATACCCATAATTTTCAAAATCAATGTTTAGAAGAATGTTATGGGAAAAACAAGAATTCTCACACAAAATAAAGTTTTGTTTTGTATCATTTCCCATATGATATAAAATTTACCATATATAGTTAAAAAAATAAAAAATATCCAATGAAGTGTTATGTTCTCAAAAACACCATCATGAATTTATTATTCTATCTGATTAAATTAAATAATCTATTAAATTAAATATTAAATAAATATACTCTATTATTTTAACCGTAATTATTTTTTTCATGATTAATAATGTCCCTGATATATAGATTTATATGACCAAATAGAGAAACCAATGCCTCTTCTATATGATTCAAATTATTCAAAAATTCGAAACAGAATATCTCTAAAATTGGATAGTCATCTATGATTAGAGGCACATAAAGACCACCGTTAATGGGGGGAACCCGAAAAAATGTATCATGAGATAAATGATGGAGTATATTAGAATCAATGTTCAACTCCCCTATTAGTGGGGGAGGGGATTCCAAGACTTTCATGCCAATTAAGGAATTGCTTATGTAGATCCTGAGAGAATCCCAAGAGACACGAATATGTCATACATTGAGGATGAAAATAATTAATTATATAAAATAAATTAAAATTTAATTAAAAAAATACATTATATAATATAAATATTCATACCAGATTACATTTTAATATTATTTCCCTTTGGGTTTGATATAAATTACCTTGTTTATTCCAAAAAACAAACTTTATTCCAAATTTTCCATTTAAAATTATTTTAATCTATAAAATATCATAATTAATATAGATTTTAAGATTTATAACATTAAGATGACAAAAAATAAGGTTGGTTTGTAAAATAAATATTTGGTTAATTTGTCTAATATTACCCTTTATATTAATAAATTTATAAAATAATATTGAAATTAATCCCATATCCCAATCAGTAAATGAAATTATCCCCAATCGATTATATCACAATTAAATTTTAAAAAACATATTATCTCATAGGAGAAAAATTCATTTAATTTTGATAATAATAAATTTATTGTGTTACTATTTATTAAAAAATTACATATAAACAGAAAATGTAAATGATGTTTCTCATATATAATTACTTCATTTATATTAATACTCCCACATAATAAATAACCAAAAAACGTAATCTGAATAATTCAAACAAACTAATTACCATGTCATGTATTAAAAAAATATACTGGCAGAGGCGTTTCCAAAAATCATTATTTATAGAATTATGGTAGAATTATATGAGTCCACTAATGCTTCTCAAATGCTATAATGGTAAATGGTTATCATGAAATAGTTTCCACCTTTTTTAATATTTACAATGTGATAATCATTTAAAATATCATGTTGCGACTTCTAATTGTTATAGTGGAATTAAATTAAAATATATTTAATTCATCATTGTTTTACCACTATATTTTTGTGCTCATATGAACAACGTTTATTAAAAATATTATAGTGGGTAATATTAATTCATTTCAAAGAAAACTATAATATTTAATCGAAAAAAAAATTCAGTACATAATTATTTTAAGATATATTGTTAATCCTATAAACTACATATATCAATTTCATAATTTTGTAACGAAAATTATCACACTATGTACAAATCCATAACATACAACAACATGTTTAATTTTTATCAATATTATATCAATCCAAAACCTCATTTAAATATTCATTTAAATCATACTCTTTTATTATATAATAAACAACTGATAATCGAGTACTCATTCACATACCTTATGATTCATTTTGCTATATTATTAATCATTAACATTATTTACTTTTAGAAATCAATTTGAATCATTTTATATAAACAATTTCAATCTTTATTTCCACCATACAGAATGGGATTCCATTCAGTCCTTCATATAATAATAGATCAAAATATTTTCCATCACTATAATATTGGTGTTTTTTACATTAGTGGATGGTGATGAAAACATTTTTGAATTATTATTTTCAATATTTTAATTAATATCTTAGTATAGTTAGTTTGAGGGAAAAAATGTAGTTACTTTTTTGAATTAATTGATTCTTGATAAAATATGTTTGTTCACTAAAATATAAAATTAAAATTCTGAACTCGTAATGAATAAAACTTTTCCTATATGTATCTTATATTTATCTAAATATACGATAAAATTATAAAATATTAATACAATATATTTTTAAATATTTGAATTATTCAAATAAATATTATTTTAAAAAAAATCACCACTTCAAATTCAATCTATCCAAATACGAGTCATATCATGTATTCCATTATTGAAGATATTATATCACTACTTAAAAATACGTCTATAGTTGAAATATATTTCTACCATCATTTCCATTATTAAAACTAATAATTTTTTAATATATTCCTCATATTTATGTTCTCTAGTAATGAATGAATTCATCACATTCATATTATAGATATTTAATACTCATTAAATTCGAACCAAAATAACTGAATGGATTAATTCAAGTATCCCCATTGGAAAAAATTTAGCCCTAACATCCATGAATTCAATTTTTTTATATTATATCAATTTTATATTTTTCTTATTTTGGATAATCTCACTGTGTTCATCATATTTTTTCTTGAACAAAAAATTTCTTCCACTAACATCATGATCACCGAGATTCTATAAATTATATAATGTGTTGTTACTTTTTTATCATATAATGATACTTATTATGGTATTTTATCCATGATTCATTCATTAATAATTATACATAACATTTTTGTTGTACTATTGAAAATATACCAATTTTTTCAGCACTCTATATTCAATAAGTTTAGGTTAGAGAAACAATTTAACTAAAAATAATAGAATCATAAATTCTTCCATTCTTATTCAAATTTGAGTCAATGATTGAATGAATTATACAAATATTTATTGTTATAATTTAATCACATATTCTTCATTATGTGATGTTCTCTGATCTCCTCAAATTTTTTTATGTTCACCAGCATCCTAAAAAAATTTCCTCTGAATTTCATTGTGATGATTCTCTTCCTCATTTCTCTTCATTTTCATTAACATAATTTCATTATATAATAATAATAAACCCCTTATTGATAAACTTCTAAAACATAATAATGATTGAATAAAATTAAAAATTTACTTCATCTAAAGCATCAAAATATATCTTTATCCTTCTTAATAGATTGAAATATACCACCTAATTTCAAATAAGCTACAAATAATCTTATTTATATATATTTTATTCAATATATTATATGACATAATCTTCTCAAGAAGACATAATTGATCATTATTTTATAAGTGAACCACATATTATAATGGATATTTATAATAGTTACATGAAATATCACTCTCAATGACTTGTATTTTTTATACTGTTTATGGTAACTTATCTCAACAACATAATTAAACTATTCGTTTCTTATCAATATGACAAAGTTAATATTTCCATAAATTGAAATGTAATTTTTTTCTTCCATATATTTTTATTTTTTTACCATTTTTTCACCGATAAATTTTTATAATACTTATAGTTTAATTTTTAGAGAACATATTATAATTTTTTATGAATTCAAAAATTTATTTTTTAATTTTTATGAATATAATTAATTCCATATTACCTTTTTCGTATACCAAAAATGATTATATATATTTATCCTCTTCTTCTCAATTGCATAACTTACCCAAATACATATATTTGATCATATCAATCAAATGAATTTCTCTATACTTTTATAAACTATAAGGATTATAATTAAGCATCCATATCATATAAATGTTAGAATTATTATTCCCTGTCACTTTTTATATAAAGAATATTATTAACTAATATTATATTTAAAATATAAACCATTATATATCATTATATATGATTAAATCATCAATTACCAATTATATAATCCTCATCCAGTTTAAAAAAATGTTATTTTTTCTATCAAATTTATTAATATTTTCATTAGTTCTCTGTCCATACATCAATTGGTAAAATGTTTTTCCATTTATAAACTATCATTTCCAATTGAATGGGACAATGAATCAAATCTCTAAAAATTTAATCATTCTCATATGACTATGTCTATGGTCAATCAACAAGTTTATATATATATGTTTTAATTAATTTCAAATTATCCATGTTTTACAACATCCTTCGGTCTTTAACACACTATCAATAAAAAACTATTCCATCCACATGAATCTCTATGTTCTTCAATACCCATTAATTTCTCTCTTGTGTAGTGAATAGAAATTAATATCATTATTCAACTTTTCTTTTCATGGAAATATATATTGAGTTAGGATATAAGATGATATTTTCTAGATGGATGTTGTTTTACAGGAAGTATTCTATTTATCTTACACATTTGAAGAAAATTTATTGTCCCATTGTATGATATTTACAAACTTCCTTTCCATTAATCATTTTCTAATAATTTATTTATTTCTGACACCATTTCCATAATTATATTTTTATCATCATAATTTGATCACCGAATGAAATAATAATAAAAATAAGATTTTATTTGTTGTGTTGGATATGTTCTCAGAGATTATTAAATTCTTCTGGGAGCCTACCTTTGCAGATAACTTATTTCCCAATTGTAATAGGACATGGTGTGATCAAAATAGCCATAAAATTTTCAATTCATCAACAAGAATAAAAACTATGATTGAAAATACATTTTCCTATCATCATAGATGAATTTGGGGTTTTTAATAATTATTTATGAAACTTTTTAATAATTTTATCTAATTGATTAGTTTAGTTTTAATAGTATATTCATTTAATGTCTATTTTATGATTTAACATCATATACAAGTTTTTTCATTCCACAATTATTATGAATTTTATTATTTACTTAATTCTAAAAATAATCATTCTTTTTTACCTCTCTCGACAACGTTAAAATCATAATATTTCATAAATTACAACATAATATTGGAATTTTTATAGTTTAATTAGGAATTTTTATTTTCTAAATAATGTATCCAATTTTTCATCATGTTGTTAAATTAATTTTCCCCACTCTTTAATTCTAGTAATTATGTCATTGATTTCTAAATATTTTTCCTCTATATTAAGTTTCAAGCCCACAACATCTCCTAGACTCTCTTATGTTGTATTTTTATATTTAACAACATTATTTCACCAATTGATTTTAACATTGGGTTTATCAGTATGCTGAAAGGAATATTTTAGTACTCTAAAAATCCTATAATTTTTCTATTCATGAATAAGAATCTCTAGTAGTGATCTTTCATTATTAATATTTAAATATCTTATTATTCCCAATAAACTTTCTATTTTTTTGTTTATTACTCTTTCACCTTTTTCATCATGGAATAAATTTAATTTGACCTGAATTCGGTTTCACCTTCATAAAATAATGCATTTTCCTCATCCATTCTTATAACACATGTAATTTTAAACATCATTCTAGAATTATTTCTATATTTCACACTTCCCCTAAGATAAAACATTATCTTATAAAAATTTTTGAATTCTACCTCACTATAATCTCGAAAATGTATTCTTGGGAACATCACTACTATTTGAAGTAATTTATCACCAATAAAATGAAAATGGTAATTTAACATCAAATATACCCATGCCACATTTTCTTTTACTAGTAAATAATGAGATAAATTCATCACTAACATCCTATTCACTATTATCGTTGTTGAGATTAATAATCACCATTTACATAAAATGAATCTATTTAAATGTGTGAATTTTGATTTAGTCTTGATTAACCTTCGTCATGTGTTACAATAAAATAAATAATTTATCCTTATGATATATATTTTACTAAATTAGTTTTCTCAAATATTATATCCATTGATGTAAATAAGTGGAGGACTTGTGGATATTAGCTTCATAAATTTCACATCAATGATCTTTTAGAGTTTTAATGAATTCATTCAATAACCATAAATATTCATTATGGAAACACATTATGATTATTAGTAAAATATTCATTCATGTCAACCTATATTATTTTCAAGATATTAAGAACTTCCTCATTGATTTTTATTTACCATAAAAAAAATACATGTAAATTAGCCCCATATTATTTGTATTATTTGAAAAATAATTACCATAGTGAAATTTTTATTTATAGTTCTCTATAAAACATTTTTCATTATTTTTAATAAACATTAATAATATTAGGATTTTTTAATCCATAAAATAAATAAGAGATTACTAATATGTATTCCATATATTTATATAGAGAAAATATTAAAGGCAATAGGTTTGCTATGAGATCCCATATTTTTCTTCTATATCCCATTATTTAATTATGAAAATATTCATATTTCGTATTTCATTTATAACTTTCTATGTGTTAAAAAAATATTCTTATAGTATATATTATGTTTAATACCCTTTGGATCTAATTATAGTTATTAAAATTCAACAAGGTCTGAATCATCCACAAAGTGGGGTGAATGGAGGTGCTAATAATTATTAAAGGAGTTGGTCTTACTCATGTATTACCAAGATCCCCTATATCATTAAATTAATGTAAACCATCTATATAATTTATATAATGAAATTATAGTGAAAATGTATAAATATTATATATTGTTAAGTAAATATTTTAATGTCCTATTATCTTAAACTGATTATGTTATGATGTAGAATTTTTTTTACTGTTCTAAAGAGTGATTAAAAATTTTATGAATATATCACTACTAAATCCAAGGGTCCCCACGACATGAATAATCTCCAGGTCACTAAGAAATAGACACTTGAAGTATCCCATGGCATACTCGAGGTGCATTCCCAATCACCCTAGGGTGTAAAATATATCCAATTCATCTAATTATATATATTGAATGAATTCAACCAATAAATACTAAGAAATTTAGTTACATAAATATTATATGAAATGACCACTCAATGCATTAGAGATCAATGTGGAGGATTAAATATAAACATACATAATAAAGTAACACAAATTAGAAAAAACAAGAACATATAATGAAAATCTAGAAAATTATAGATTACAAAATCTTATATTCAAAATCTAAAATAAAATAGTCAAAATTGGATGATAAATCTTTCATAAAAAAAACCATGAACATAATATCAATGAAACCTTCATGTTCACCATAACTCATCAAAACCGACATACCCCATGAGTGATCATATTTGAATATTTACCTAAAAAAATTAATTTTTTATACAAATTCAATGCGGAAAAAGTGTTATATATAACAACATAGTAGGTAGGAACCACATAGTACATGAATTTCAATTATAAGACACCCATATAATATATTTTTATAATATACTTTTGATGGTTTAATTTTTATTATTTTAAATGAAAAACTTATTTCTTTCTCAAAACCCTGTATAAACATAAAATTACAAAATTACTTAAAAAATGTTTCCAGAAATCCAATAATGATAACCATTAGAATAAAATGTCTTAGTAAATATAAAAAAGAAATAAAAATAAGCTAAATAGGTAAACCAAGGGAATAAATTAAACAAATTGGAAAAATGGGAACATTACAAGGAATAAATAAATACATGATTTATTATAAATAAATAAATTAAAAGTAGAAATTATGAAAACTATAATATGTAATCCAGATAAATTACTAAACATATAGTGATGTGAGCCTATATGTTCTTTTGTAGCAACCATTTTCTGGTCTATCGATGAAATCATATTTCTAGAACCAACCATCTACACTCAACTAGCCTCACTAGTGGCAATACCCTATAAAATCTCATACCATAACAGATATACACCATCTAATGAGGAGTAGATAGTAAATATCTAAAATAATTCACTAATATTATAATTATCACTTTGAGAAATAGTTATAGAAGTTCAAGTGGCCTTTTATCATTACTTAATAATCAGTAATCAAAACAATATAAATGCATACGCAGAACACACATTCATACACCCATCCATGTAAAACCCATCTTTAATGTCAAAATTTATATCTAAATATAATATTAAATGAGTTATTAAATGGATGATAAACAATTACTTATGAAAATAAATTTCATGATAACAACTAAGACTTGTTAATTGAAAATAGTTATAATTTTCTTTGAAAAAATAAATTAAACATCTTTCAAAAAACAATGTGGTTGTAGAATTTATTACAAACATTCCTAAAAAATTCTATTAAATGATGCTTTAAAAATATACCTCAAAGATATATTTATGAAATAATTTTGGTATAAAATAGATAATTTCTGAACTAGAGCATTAATGATGGAATCCTAAGGTATTATTTTTTTTTCAAAAATAATCATAATTATATAAAACACACATTCATATTTATATATACTTTTAATCGTAAATATGTAATAACAAATACATATCTATTTATATGAGATACAATTGTGAAAACATGGAGACATAATTTAATTCACCCAACAAAACTGAATAACTCTTCAGTATATACACCTTGCGATCAATTAGTAATAATTACAATCAAGAGGTAATTGAAATTTAGGAACCAACTCCCGTAAAATATTATTAGCCAAAAAAATATAAAACACCGAAATAAATTTAAAAGTGACTCTAATTTATTTTTAAAAAATATATATCATATATATAATTTGGAAAAATAAATTTCCATTTTAATCCTCAGATACCCAATTTTCAACAATCCTTTAACACATAAATAATTATAATTCAATTGATAGATTAAAAATATATAAAATTCCGTAAAAAATAATTTAAAAAAAATAAGGGATATCATGGTCAACAATGGAAATGAAATTAATTTAACTAAAAACCCATTAAATTTAAGGATGCGACAAAACTCATCAGAATAGAAGGAATTTTGAAAAACAGGTGAAACACACACACTAACATCAGAGAAAACAATGGATTTTTGTAAAATAACCCATCCTAGGGTTAAAAAAAATAAAAATAAGCCATATTAAAAAATAATAGATAAAGGATGAGGAGGAGTAAATAGATGATAAAAATATATAAAATTAGTAATAAATAAATGATTAATCTAGAAAATAACATAGGAGAAGGAGGATGAAGCCACCCATACTAATCTTTGGATGGTGTCATATGCTAATTATGATATGTAAGTATTTTGGGGATTAAATTTAAATAGGGAAGAATGTGAATTTAATGATTTAATTTTAAATGGTAATCCTCATAGGTTAGACATACAATTTACTAATCTGTGATCCAACTATGTGACCATCATTTGAATCACCGGGTATGATACATTGTTTGACCACAATATTTGGTAAACTGTTCATAAACTATGAGAGACACATATCTTAAAAACTGAAGATTACTCACATGGTTACCAAAAAAAATTTTCATTGATGTATGATAGAATACTCTATCTTATAAAATATCAGAATTGTTTGTATTAAATATAAAATTTTTTTACAATCCACAAAATATAAAAGTAGAATAAACAATATAATATCAAAATATAAAAAACAGAATCTTTATAATGGTATCCATGAATTTTATAATAAACAAATCACCTAGAAAATTTTTATATAGGAGGTATAAAAATGGTAGTAGACTCTATTTTTAAATTATTCATTGGTGAAATGGTTTTTGAAATTTAAATTCATAGGCCAGAAACAGAAAATATTTACCAAAAGCACATTGTAATGATAAACAAAACTAAATAAATTAAATAATATGGAAATAAACTGCCAAGGTGTGATTAATATTCCAAACATAAGACTTTTCCTCCTATAAAATGACCACATATTTAATATAACGAAAAAAGAGAGGGTTATAAATAAAATGTGAGAGACTCATGTTGCCTACTTTTTGAATTCCAACAATATTGAGCAAAGACGTCACATAAAAATATTTATCCAATATATTACTCCCACATTTAAACTATAATGAAGATAAAATAAATCAAAGAACCAAAATGGGTGTTCCCCCAATTTATATATTTAACCATCGTAGTGTTCAAATAGAACACGGATCTAGAAATGACCACTACAATACAAGAAAATGATTTAAATCAAAAGAACTAAACAAATAAATAAGTTAATTTATAAAGAAACTTCTAATTACACAAAAATAATATTTCAAAAGTATTTAATGAGATATAAAATCACTAAAAATACTCCCCATTAATAAATTATAAGAAAATAATAATGAAATAAAAAAAGTTAAAAAAATATATAATAAGTGGTGACTTAAAATTTGAAAACCATTATTATTGATACTCTTTAGTGTATAGGGACATTATATTAATATTATAATATCCTACACTAAAAAAATTATTATGGTGTACAAATTTGCTAGAATTATGAAAGGTCATTGTATAACTAAATAATTATGGTACGTAATACTCCAATTGGCCTCAAAAAAAGATCTAAAGGGGATGATTCCTTTTAGAAGGACAATAATATAAATAATGATAATCTTCCAAAATTTGATCCCCATGATTTTCCTCGCCGCATGATGATGAAAAATTATTATAACCATAAAAAATAGGGCTAAAACCCATCATGGTTGTCCCCTAGAATCCAATGTGACCACCAGCACTTAATTTTTTAGATCATTGAATAAGTTTCCCCCCTATAATGAAAACAAGCACCATTATTTTTGTGAATATCCTATAAAAATAGATGAAACATAAATGAATAAATCAATATTGTATCACATGAAAATAAATAATTTTTAATGAAGTGGTTAGTATAATCCTTTACTATTTTTTGACATAGTAATAGACTCATAAGATCTGCCAATTTCCTGAACTTCACTTCATAAGTATGGAACCACATGAATAAATGATCTTAATAAACCCCACCCCTTATTCATATTGAAACATGGATTACATGAAATAATTGAATTGATAATTTAAGGACATAACCCATGTTTCCTAGATTAGGTGCCTTAATTTATTAAATTGGCATATACACAAGGAATATGAATCTAGATGAACCGAGGGTTGTAGTAACATTGGTAATGAGATACATACCAAATTTCATTATTACAACATGATACAAAAAAGCATCCTAGAAATTCCTTCTACAACATCCATTAATCCTAGGTTAGTTCTGCATTACATTCATAATAAAAATATTCATGTCCCGATAAAATGAATCTTTAGAAACAGGTGAGCTCAAATGCTCAACAAGGCTAAGAAATAAGGAAGAATATGTAATAAACCTAAACATTAGGAGTGATGAATGGCTAAAAACACATGCCTTTCACAATAATCATGAACACATTATGTCACGAATAAGAGCTTAATACATAATTACATATTATCACACAATCATGGGTATTATTATATTTGAATAACCACATGAACCATAATTACTATTTTCATAATCAGGGAATGAATAATGTTGTACATCATGACCATACCGTCAAGGCCTCATGCGAACACTATAATTAATCATTTTCTCATGAGAAATTCTGATGTACAGAAGGGATATAGTGGGATGCACTCGACACTTATGATTTTATAGAATTCCTCATATGAATGGGGATAAACATAAACAACATGTAATTTCATATTGAAAGAATTATATTAAATTTAAATAAATTTCACCAATCTTAAATCCTAAAGACTAACCATTCAGAGTAAATAGGTGAATGGTTTTATGATGGTACATCCACATCCCAAAATAAGAATAAACCAATAAATCAAATATTGTAAATGATTTCCTAAAATATTAATCCCAATTTTACATAATTATCAAAAATAGCGTTGAACTAGGTAAAGACACTATTATAAAATTATTGAGTAATTTTTGAGATAAATACACTTTTGCTTTGAAAAGAAGTGTTCCCCCGAAATAATATTTGTATAAAAATAAAAGTTAAGGTAGATAATATTTTCCTAAAAAAATTAGTGATTTTATACAGATAATATATTCCAAAAATTTATTAATTAGTTCCCTTAAAATATGTATGAATTTGAGGAATTCCTCTAAAATCATATTGTTTTCCTGGAAGGATTTTTGAAACATCCTTTTAAAATATATAAATCACCACAAATAAATGTTTAATTATTTTTATAAGAAATATATAGAACATTAAAATATAAATTATGAGTATTAATAATAATTAATATGAATTTTATTCAGGTACATAGATATTAAAAGTAACACAAAATGAAAATGGATGTTCGTGTTGAAAACCCTTTCCGTTGTTCAAATTTTTCTCTCTTGACCATATGATCCTGTAATTTAAAAGTAGAATCATTAATAACTCAATAAAAAAACCAATTCGAAATGTGTTTAGATTATCTTAATTATTATTTAGTTCATTTATGTTTTTTTGATAAATTATAATATAAAAGTTTGGCATTTCGAAGTGTTCATTTTCATTGTTTTCATAATCAGTTATCTTTTTTTATATAATAGGGATCATGTGGAATGGATGTAAATCTGCAGAATTGAATTTACACACTATTTATGAAGATATATCGGTGTTAATTATAATTTATATCATTTGGTTGCATGTAATGAGTATTAATTATAATGTGAAATATTAATGACAATCACTTAAATTATTTTAGTGGTATTTGGATTATTAGGCACCTGTTTGATCATATGATTTATTATTCTGTACCTATACTAGTTCTTATATATTAGATAGGTTATAATACATTTATTATAAACTAGTTAAACTATAAAAATGGTTTCATAACTATCATTGATGTGGAAAATTATGTAAAAAACATCGTCATCGAGGATGGTTTTAGAAAAATTGCTCACAGAAAATGATTTCATTAATAAAATAAAAGAAAGAGAGTAATGATATTGATGATGGTTCATCCATTAATAAGATATAATTCCATTATTTTGATTATACTAATGTTATCATGTTCATTTCAATAGTGGAGGTCAAATGCGGAAAAAAATAAAAATGAACATTAAATAAAATTGAGTGTAATAATTGTGATTTTACATCATGAATCCAACTCATTGAGAATATTTTTTTGTGGACTAGAAAAAACGGCAACAATTCATTGAACATGTAATTTATAAAAAGGTTGTATTCCATCAGCCATACATCACCTATGACTCAAAAAATAATGTATTTAGTATTTATCATAAATTGTCGTATTTTACTATTCAAGGAAAAATCATGTATTTCAAAAAATTTTGAAAACTTCACCCCATTCATTTGTCGACAGTATAATCCTAAAATGAGTTCCATTTTTTGAAAATATTTTTCTAAATTTTATTATTTTAATTTTTAAATATATTCATAATTTAATCAAAAAACAAAAATTTTATAACTATTATTTTTCTTATATAACCTTGAAAATTTAATCAGGATCTAATTACATTTTATCTTTAAGAAAATAAAATAATAATTTATTAACTATTCATATGGTTTATATTACTATTCTTATTACTATTCAAAATGTTATGTTACTATTCACTAATAATTTTATTTGTCATATCATACTCTAAATATAATTCTAAAGGTAACTGTGTAATTAATTGTTTCAATATTCAAAACACATAGGTGGGAAAATTATCTTTACAATCTAGGTAATAACAAAGTTGTTTTTTTGTGGAGACTTTGTGTTTCATGAATTCAATATTAATTTTTCTTGCAAAATCATGGGGTGTTACATTATCTCATCCTTAAAGAAGTATCATCCTTGAAATTACAAGTATGGTCAGTCACAAAAAGATTTGGGTTGTTCATCATTATATGCTCCTCAGGATCCCTGGTTGGCTCTTCTATTTTGTAATTTTTTTGCAAGTATATTTATTGGTTGAGTATTTTGATTCTTAAACACTAGTTATTAGGTGTCCAGAATATGGATAGGCTATTCACATTAAGATAGGTCAGGTTCCAATTCAATACCTTCATAAATGAGGACATGTGTTTTGTTTTGAATGTACATTCTTAGAAATGATACATAGAACACATTGTGTACTTTCGATAGGTAGGTTGCAAAAGCCAACTGATATTTAGTAGCTCCAATACTCTCTAGAATTTCAAAAGGTCATATGTACCTAGGGATCAATTTCCCTTTATTCCCAAATCTTATACCACCTTTCCCTGGAGATAATTTTATGTAAACATGATCTCCCACCTGAAACTATAAATCCATCCTTCTATTAATAACATATCTTTTTAATCTGCATTAAGATTCTTTGATATGTCATTGAAGTGTATTTACCTTTGTTTTGGATTCCTATACAAGATCTAGGCCCACAACCTTCCACTCTCCAACTTCCTCCCAACAAGTTGGTGTACGATATATCTTTATGTATAATACCTTATATGGTTCCATTTGAATACTTGAATGGAAACTATTATTATAGGAAAACTTAGTAATTAATATATTGTTCCCACGTACCATGAAAATCACCTGAAGAAGATCCCAACATGACTTATAAGGTTTGTATCATCCTTTTTGATTGCCCATGAGTTTGAGGATGATAAGAAGTACTAAAAAAATATCTGTATTTAAATCATTCTAATGTATTATTAAGAATTTTGAATGTAAAATATCGATGACGATCTGACACAATTTAGAGAGGAGATCCATAAAGTCTTACATCTTCATTGATATAATTTCTTGAATGTTGTGACAATATAAAAGCCTTACTTATAATGTGGAAATGTGAATATTTTGTAAGTAGATCCACAGTATCCATAATGGAACATTATTTTGTTGAATTTTGGGTAATACTGTGAAACAATTGATGTTGATGTCATCGTATTTCCATGTAGGAATGGGTGGTGGTTGCATGACTCTTCTACGATGTTGTTGTAAAACCTTCAACTGTTGATAGACTAAACATTTTGATACATAATCATAAATTTCCCTCTTCATGAACTCGCATCAAATATGTTCCTTCAAATCACAATACTTCTTAGTTATACTAGGATGTATAGAGAAATTTGAACTATGATCATCATCCAATAAATCTCATTTCTGCTCAGGTAGAGAGGGAACACATAGCCTCTTCCAAAATATGAGAATTGAATCATCAAATATGAAGGCATCCAACATCCATTTTTTCTCTACATTAATTTTCTATGGAATATTACCATCATCATATTGTAATGCTTATATTCATTCCAATAATGATGGTTGGGAAACCATTTTAAAAGTTAGTGATGCTTCACCTTCCTTGATAGTTCTCACATCCATACTCACTTGATCGATGTAAAAAAGATCATTTTCAATAATTATATTGTTGAGAACACCATGATTATTCCTACTTAATGCATTAAATACCTTTTTTCCGTTCATGGGTGGTATTATATAATAAAATCATAATCCTTGAGTAGTTTGAGTAATCACCATTACTTCATGTTGAGTTCTTTCTTTGATAATAGATACATTAGACTCATATGATCTGTATATAATGACATTTTTTCCCATATAGAAAATGTCTCTTTATCTTTAGAGGAATGATTACTCCTGCAAACTCAAGATCATGATTAGGATAGTTTAGTTCATGAATATTCAGTTTCCTTGATTCATATGCATTAACTCTATCATTATCTATAACGACACAATCATGTCCTTTATTTGATGCATCGTTATAGATCACAAACCTATCATTCCCTAATGATAGAATCATGATCGAAGCATTCATTAATATCCTCTTAAATTCCTAAAAAAATTACTCACATTATTTTTTCCATGTGATATTTACCCCCTTACGTGTATTCTTGGTCATTGGGCTGGAAAAATGGGAAAAGTTCTAAATAAAGCACTGATAAGAACATTCTAATCCAATTAAACTACGTACCTCGGTTCTGTTCATTGGGGGTGGCCATTCATGCAAAACATTAGTCTTTGCAGGATCAAAATATATGCCACCCATGTTGACAATGTGGTTATGAAGGGAAACTGACTGAATTCAAAATGCCTAGATTCTATGCTTCCAATATAATTCATTCCATCTAAGAGTTGTAAGAATAATGTGCATGTGATTTTCTTGATATCTAATGCTATTAGAGTATACCATGATTTCTTCAATAAATACCACCCCATTTTCATCATGACATTCCTTGATACAACAATTTATTAGATCCATGAAAATAGAGGGTGCATTAGTTAGTATGAAATTCATTATTTTAAACATTTAATACCCAAACCCGGTTCAAAATGTTTCTTTTTGAATGCCATCCTTCTTTACTATAAATTGATGATATCCAGATCAAAGGTCAATCATCTAAAAAAATTAGGCACCATGAATTTGATAAAATAAATCATTAATGTCACGTAAGGGATACTTGTTCTATATTGATATAATACTGACCTCCCTATAGTCAATGTACAAACTCAATGATCCATATTTATTATTCACTAAATCAATCGGGGATACCATTGTGAAAACACTGGGTTGAATAAATCCATTATAACTGAATACCTCTATTTTTTCAGTTCTACTAATTCAAAAGTGGAAATTCTATAATGGGTCTTTGATATGGGCCTTGAAACAATATTTAAATTAATAGAGAACTCAACATCCTATTTTGGAGGATGTCCAGGTAAATCTTCTGGAAACACATGAACATATTCTTGCGTAATAGGTAAATACTATATTTGAACATTCCTTTACACACCCATTGATATTTCGTTCCCATCCTCCACATAATTGAGTTCTGTAAATCTTCTGGGAGATGATTTAGATGAGAATCTGAAGGAGATGTTTTCCCCATAATGATATGGGATTCCACATCATCCTCAAAATATTTATCCTCATTCATGAAATAAATTTTCGCATGAAGGTTCACAAACCAATCCATATTGAGGATTATATCCACGAAAATCATGGGTATGACAAGAAATATGAAAATAAACACATGTATATGCCATAATTAGGACTGTTTGGCATAAGTTAGTTTCAATGATACCTCCCTTTGTATTTTTGACAGACATGTGCCATATTAAATAAAATTGGAAATATCAAATTTAACTAGAAAACATGGAAGATATGAATTAATGCAATGATCTAGAATGGAATAAAGCATTGAATTTGTTGGATGAAATGATTAAAGTACCCGCCACCATATTGTATGGAACATCAACCTCTGTTGTTGTGACCACATAAGCATGTCCGTTCTCCCATGGACATCTTTGGGGAATGATTCTCTCATGATTATGAAATTCATGTGTATAATGTCACATCTCCATGAAATTTTATCATTTAACATCAGTAGCTTATTTCTTCCACTTACAATCCAGACATAGGTGTCCTGTTTCTCTACACTTGTAATAGACACATATTCTCTTGAGGAAAGTTCCATGGTGTTTCTGACCACCACTACTATAGTATGTAAGGTCAACTCTCCCATTATTCTCCAATTCCATATTTCCATTTCACGATTTTATAACATCCCTATTCATATCATTCATTCTTTTAAAGTCATAAGACATATAAATTATTGTTTCATCATGAAATCACTTGAGACTGTATCTTTATATGATAAGAAACATTGGGAGTATAGTGCCCATTAGAGGAATGGTTATAAACCATCAATGAACATATCAATCCTATTTATTTGATTACATTGGTAGTTCATGATATGTCTTATTAACCATATCAAATTATCTTCATACATAGAAACAATTTGATCATCCATCTTCCCCATATTCAGTAAATTCCTTTCCATATGTGGTTGTAGTTCATGGGGAAAATATTTTTCTACGAAGATTTCATTAAAATCTATCAATTCCATCCCATAAATATAATCATTCCCCAATTTGTTTTGGATTAAGGACCACCACTGATCCACATCTCTTGATATAACACAAAGAGACATGACAACTTTATATAATTCATTACATCCCAAATCAATATGTATATTCTTTATGGAACATAACCACAACTCAAATAAAAATGGGTTTGTAGTCCCATTTAATGATTGAGGTTGTTGTCACATAAAAAAACATAGCTCCTCCATAATATGGATTGGGATGCTCTAAATGTGTAAGGTTGTAGTTCATAACTAGAGTCAGTTGTCTTATAATATTTATAAGTTGCTCAGCACCTATCATTTCTCTAGAGCCGAAAACATTATCTCAATTCGAAGGGCAATCCCTACACAGGATAAATCTGTTCATGTGGTTTCCATTTCTTCTACTAGGATACATTTATAGATAATGGCATAAACTATATAAGGTTATGAATCATTATTTATAATCTAAACATATAAAATTACATATCATAAATTTAAATCCTATTCATTTCTAATCGCATAATAACAAATGTTGTTTCTATGAGGAAATATTTTCATTAAAATACATCATAATGACATTTAATGAATATTTCAATTATCCTAAGCGTGTCCACCAGGAATGATAAATCAAGGGAATAAAAAGGATGGTTTTCATATACCAGGATTCCTTGGGTAATGCTCAGAACTCCTTGTAAGTTTTTTCACTCCTATGTATGTTTGTTCCAGAACCAAATTAACATGTACTATCTAAATAGAGATGTATTTTCTAGAAATTTACACATAATCCATTCCTTACCAAAATACCAAGAATTTCATGTATGTTTATCCACAAATACACTAATAGGGTTTATTTTCCATAATCAATGATTTCTAAATCTAGTTTCCAGGTTTTCTACTAAACATTCAGTGACACCAACTGTAAAAAATGTACCATAGTTTCCCATAGTCAATGCCTTAATTTATTAAATTGGATTATATAATATGAATATGAATCATAAAGCAATAATTATTTTAGTATAATAGGAGGCAATATACATATATTAGTTCAGAATTACATCTAAGAAATAAAAAAATATAAATATTCCTTGGACAACATCCATAAATCCTAGGATATTTTAGCATGAAGTACATAATAAAAATCATCACGTATTAAGAAATAGAAACATAAGAATGGAGTGATAACAAATTATAATTAAGGTAAAAAAATACATAATAAGATATATTAAAAACAAAAAATAGGAATTTTGAATAACTGAAAACACATTCCTTTAAAAATAAACATGAACACATTATGGATAGAATAAGAGCTTAATAAATAATTACAAACTCCAAAAAATTGGGGATATTATACTTGTAGAATAACCACATTTTACATCCATAAAATTTTCAAAATGAGGGATTTGATAATGATGACATCATAACCATACCTTCATGTCCTCATTCAAATACCATTAAAAATCATTTTTTCAAGGCCTTGTGCCAAGACCGTTGTTTGTCTTTTGAGACATACCAATGCTCCAAGGGGATCTAGTGTAAAGTCCCAAAGCTTGACGTACATGGAAATTGCATTACTTTTGCGGAATAAATAATACCTAACAAAAAACAGACAGACTAGGACCGTAATAGTTTAGTGTCTTTGGAAACTCAGAATATAATCTTGTAATCATGGTGAAAGATCTTCAACATCTCCCACAAATATCTTCCCATTTTTTTCATACCTAAAACCATTCTTTATATCTAGGGGAAAAGAAGACATAAAAGTGGTGAGCTCAAATTCTCAGTAAGGGTAAGCATAGAGAACATAAAACATTCCGTAGATATTTTAATATAAAAAAACACGAGAATAAAATCTAAACATCAAAATCTTGAGCAATGACATAAAACATGGCAGTACGTAAGGAATAGATAATAAAGAAAAATTAATCATGATAAATTAGCATCTGAATAAAACATGTAATTTTGGAAACCATTATGCACATGATATGATTTTAGTAGTAGCAAAGGCATAGCTCCCAAAACCATATTAGTGGACAATGTCCCTTTCTAAATCGAGTTCACTCCTCGTTCCAGTCCTGTATTACTGAACCGTTCTAACTTTATATTCCAGTCATGTGTATCTCATGAGATATAAATCATTACCCAATGCATTGGAGGGAGATAGAGGTCCCACTCATCTCATATTGATATCATTTTTACTTGTTCAACAAAATAAACATACATCATTCATAAAAAACCAATAAATAAAATGGGTTTCATAAACATCATCCCATCATCACATAATACATATAAAAGGAATGGATATCATTTCATAGTAAGAAATGTTAAACCATATAAATACTATAGACATTATACTTGAAACATACACATATGAAATAATTTCATCTTAGATGAAAAATGGTTTTGATAAAACACTTGAAATGAATTCTTGAGGAAAATATCCTTGTTTCTTCAAAATCATTTTTTTCACAAAATGTCGTGCAATTTTAAAAGAAAAGGATTTTTTTGAAAATAGTCATGAAATGTTTTGGAGGAAGATTCATGAAAATAAGTCGTTATAAAAATTTAAAAATCCTTTCATGTCGTATAATATAAAAAATATTCTTCTCATACTTTTCCCAAAAAAGTCAAAAATGTACCTTGTATGGTATACAAAAGAATGATTCCTTCCATATGATGTGGTAAAAAGTAAAAAAAAGGGTATGAATGACATTAAAAATACATGGATAACCATTTTATGAAAAAAAATTTGAGGACATATGTACATGGATAATAAACATAACCCCGGAAAATACTAACGGATAAACAATCTCGGATAAGAATGAGATTGGAAGAATTATCCCTTACCTTAGGTCCGATATGCTTCGTACGTATCTGAAACTCTAGTATAATGATTTAAATAATGTCATTGAATTATTACAGAATCATATTCATTGTTATTATATCATATATGTTTCACTTATGACATTATATTACCTTTTCTTTTGTAAATTTCATGTCAAAGAAGCCTTTTGGGTAAAATCATTTCATTTATCATATGTGTTTCGACTTGTCGTTCTTGATATTATTACTTATATCTAGATTTACATAATTCTAGAATTTATAAAATGATTTATTTATAATATATATTCATCATATACATATATATATTATATATCGATAAAAGGAATGAAATACACCGTTCATGGTGACCATAGGCCGTATGTACACATGAACGGTGTTTTCGTTTCCTTATTGAATTGAATGAGACTAAATAGATGACATACATATATATATACAGAAATCCATAGGAATTATTATTTCATATATTTCATTATTATTCATTATATAAACTTTATGATCATTCACGTATGGTTAACTTGGAGGATGAATCTCATCACGTCGTGGAGACGGTAGTCCGTACGTACGCACGAGCGATGATATCGTTCCCATAATAATTGAATAGAATTGGAGTGGATGGTATAATATATCAGAATAATTATGATGTTATAATAACCATATATAGTTATTCTTTACACCATTATACCCATCCATGTAAGGTGTTGGTGGAAAAATAGATTTCACCACGGCGTGGAGACGGTATTCCGTACGTACGCATGCTTGGTGATTTCGTTTACCATAGGATGGATAGATGGTGAAATATGGTTGTTTCATAATTATAATAACATATAAGTATATGAGTTATACTTATTTTATAACTTCATAATGAATCAACTAATTAAGAATAAGTGGAAGAAGAAATAATGGTGAAAGAATCGGTAACAGACATTACCTCTTCTTTGAAGCGCCTCTTTGAGACCTTCTCTTAGGGCACTAAAATTGGTCTTTGAAGAAGATCATAACCCCTAGAATGTTTCTATGGAAGTTTAGAAGATCATTTTTCGGGGGATTTCCGAGCTTGAAGGCCTAAAGTGGTTTGAGGAAGAGAGGGAGGAGGTGCCCTTTTATAAGGGAAGAGAGGGAAACCTTTGGAAAAACTAAATATATTATTATATTATAAAGTAATATTCGGTTTTTAATAGCTCCAAATTGATTTATTTAGAATCTAATGTTGGGATGGGTAGATATCCTTTCATAAAAAATAATTTAGACAAATTTAGGTTTCTATTTTGACCTTATCATTTAGATTTATCCTTAAGATAAATAATTTTACTTTTACCTTGTCTTCTTGTTTTCTTACACTATAAGGTAAATAAACATATTATAACAAGACAAACGAACCTCAAGTCGTTTAAAATTAATATATATAAGTTTATCTATGTCATTTGGCCGAAAATTAGATTTTTAGGAATATAATAACAATTACAAATGTAATAATTGTTTTAAAAACTATTTGATGTCAATTTTGACACAATTTGGTAATTGATTTTTTGTGAAAATCATAACAGAATGATTAGTTAGAAAAAAGTTAATTAAATCAAAAATAAAATTTCATATTAACCTATAAAATTAGTTAAATTAATAAAAAGTCTCAAATTACATTTATTTCGTTATTTATAACATCAATTATGTCCATATTTTATTAATATTATAATTACTATGTCATCTTTGTGTCATAAATAAATTAAATTATATAATATCTAAAAATTATAAATAAAATACCATTATGTAGGAAAGATTATTACCTTTCTAATGAATATTTATAGTCGAATTTATCTTATGTATAACCCTATATTAAAAATGATTTACTTATTAAACATTGATTTTAACTATTTCAACCCTTCTTTAAATAAATTAATAATAAATGTCCTATTCTAATCCAAGTGGGCCTAAATAGTCATATTTTATTACTAAGGATGTTTTTGGTTAAATTACACTTATCCAACAGAATTATTACATGTGTTAGGGTAATAATAATATCATTTTTACCCTTAATTACCCTATTTACTTTTAAAAGTGGTAAAAAAGTAAAAAGTTACTATTCAACAAAAAAAATCATCTCATTGAACCACATTTTGGTACGTTATATTAACCGCATCTCTCGTATTTTTTAAATTTAATTCACAGAAGTGTTAAAATATAATTCAAATTAAAAAAATTCAGTTTTTTAACTACCACTAACTGGTTATACTATTCATCAAAAATTGATGTTTTTCAGAAAAATACCAAAAATTCAGCCTAAGCATTATTTGATATTCCGAATTCAAAATTGATGTCTATTTTTTCAAATTCAAAACATATAAGTGGCATTAATTAATTAAAATTTTAATTCTTGTTATCAAAACAAATAGCGTGTTTTTTAGAAACAAAAACAATCGTGAGATTGATACTTGTTTATATCCAATTTCAAAGTGAAATTAATTCCAATGAACATAATTGGATGAAATGGTAAAAATATATTCTAATCATAGTTTAAATACAATTAAAAAGATAATATAACCATATAAATTATTGCGATCAAAAAAAGTTGTTTTTATTTAAAATATAGTGTGTTTTTACTATTCATTAAAATATGAAAGTTATCAGAATAATATGAAACATTTATCCAAAGTAAATTTTTATATCCTGATTCCAAATAAGAATTTTATTTTCTCATGTTGATCTTATAGACATTTCAAAAAAAAATCAAGGTTGGTGCGTCATCAAAAGGCGGAAAAACTGCAAATTTTGAAAAATACATATTTTACATGAAAAAATTATTTTTTTCTCATAAAATATTCCAGAAAATGTGTAACATGATTAATAATGTTATAAAATTTAAAATTTAGTTAATACTATTCATAACAGCTAGTCCATAATAATATTAAACAATATATCGTTGTTTAGCGAAGCTCGATATTGAGTACAACACACGCTATTGTGGTAGGTCGCGATAGCGTGTAATGGAAGCCAAGTCAGGGATGCGTGTTATGAAAGCTCATTTTGGTGTGCATACAACAGAAGACATTAATGAAATTAAAAAAATATTTTTTATAAAATCTCATGGTGTTATATTCAACCCCCATTAAAATGAATTTCTCCCTCGAAATTCGTCGGGTTTATAAATGGTTTACTACTTGAAAGTTTCATTAATATAAACCCATGTCATAAAAAGGAATTCCAAAACATGGCTTTGAAAACTAATGTATGAAACGTAACAGTTACCCAAATTAACTAATCACTAGGTTTCCACATAAGAGAACATATGTAAAAATTTGGATATGGAAGAAAAATCTAACCATCAAGTTTGGATGGTGAGTGGTAGAGAACATGGCTATGAAAAAGCCAACAATCACAATGCCATTGATTTGTAATGATCTAAGGTACCATCTAATTCATTGGATATGAGGACATTAGGACAACATTTTTGGTTTTCAAGATCATTTCCCTAATGCTAATGAATTAAAATAAATACATATATGATTTTGGTACAATCTCACTATTGTTCGTGCCTTGAACAATTTCCACTTCATATCTTAAAGAAATGAAGTTTAATTTGAAATTCGGGATGTGTTAGTAGGTCATGAGATAGAATGATAGGTCATTCCGTCTGCCTCAAACATAAGGATAGAAAAATTTGAATACATAAGTCCATCTTATTGTGAGATTAATCATATATGGTTCCAAAAATGGGCTTATACTTCTATCATACCACTTAAAAAAATAAAACTAATTTCTACTAACCAGGGACTCCATGTAAGCCAGTGGTAGGTGATAAAGGCCTGTCGCACTTTGGTTGTGGGTTCGATTCCCATAACCTTTTCCGACGTGATGGGTTGTCGCTCGTCCTGCATGTTTCCCTTTTTCTAAAACTACATTATTATGAAATTCATACAATAATATCAAAAAAAAAGTTATAGACTTAAACAATACTATCTTATGTCTATCTTAATCCATTCATATCATTAGTCTTATCAAAAATAATTCTGTCCAATCTTATAGTATAAAGAACATGATTACGAGAAATTTCATCAACCAAGCATGTGAATACCATCATTTATTCCCCATATATCTTACTATATATCTTGTTGGTCATATTCCAAACATGTTAATACCTTAATCATGTATTCTCCGGAAAATTCTATACCCATTGATTCTTAATGAAAACATGAATGTTTTCTAAAGTTAACGCTTTCCACATACCAAGAACCAAAATTACTATATACACAAACCATGATATCAAAATGTCCTTATAGAAGTCTTGAGGTCATTAATACTATAAAACATCTCATTATATCCTTATCTCTTAATTATGTGCACATCATCTACTTTCCAAAAATATCCGAATAACATTTCATGGTTACTGGTACCATTAAACATATACTTTCAAATACTATAGGAAAAACAATAGTTTAACAATCCTTAGATGTATATTTATTCCATAGTACCATTACATATACAACATAACTCTTGATAAAAATAAATCATTCCACTACCTTCTTAAACCATTGACTGAGCTTCATCATTTTATTCCTCAACACATCTTTCATCTCATACACCCTTTGTGGTCTCTTCATCATCATCAATATAAATACTACCCATATGACCATGCTGATTCTCTTCATGAGATTTTCCCTTAGGTCATTGGTTTGCATAATGCCCGTACATCCCACATTTAAAACATTTAACCTTTGTTGATGTTGTAGAAATAACATTATCCTTGTCCATGTTGTTAACTAAACCTTTTTCTCTGCACTTACTATTTTTGTATCCTTCTTTTCCACACCCAAAGCATCTTTCAGTTCATTTGAAACATTCTCCTTGATTCCTCTTCCCACTTGATTTACATGGGGGAAATAGAACATTCTTTCCTCTATGATCATCATGAAACTCCATCTTTCTCTTATTAGCTGATTTGGGAAATTTACCAAAGTTGAGATTATTGATCATATTATGAGATTTCAGATTAGGAATAATAATGATATGTGGACTTCCATATCCAATTTCATTTGGTTGCTCATGAATAATATCATTCCATTTTCCATCATATCCTCCATTATCGTGATTCTTCTTGTTTCCAGCCATTTTCTAAAACCCAAAAAGTATAGTGAGAGGAAAAAATCAAGATAGGTAAAAAAACATTATAATGGGGGAGTACCATCAATATCTAACATCTTAGGTTTAATTCTATGATCGTTAGAACAATTATAGGACTATAAACTATATGTATACTTAACCCTAGGGATATCACTAGACATCCCATAGAAATATCTCTAGGGATCTCACTAAAGTTGTCACATCCTAGATTCCAAAGGTAAACTAAACCTTTCCTCTGATACCAACTGTAAAGACCCAAAGCATGACGTACATGGACATTACATTACTTTTGCGTAATAATTAATATATAACAAAAACAGACACATAAGGTCCGTAATAGTTTAGTGTCTTTGGAAACTCGGAATATAATCTTCTAATCGTGGTGAAAGATCTTTAACATATCCCATAAATATCTTTCCTTTTTATTATTACCTAAAACCTTTCATTATATCATGGGGAAATGAAAAAATAAAAGGGGTGAGCTCAAATTCTTATTAAGGGTAATCATAGATAACATAAAACAATCTGTATACATTTGAATGTAAAAACACATGAGCATAAAATCTAAACAGCAAAATCTTGAGAAATGACATAAAACATGGCAGTACGTAAGACATAGACCATGAAGAAACATTAATCATGATAAATTATCATGGGAATAAAACATGTAATTGTGTCAACCATTAAGCACATGAGATAATTTCCATAGTATCCAAGGAATTGCTGCCAAGACCATCTTAGTGGACAAAGTTTCTTTCTGAATCAAGTTCACTCCTCATTCCAGCCCTGTATTACTGAACCACTTTAACTTGACATTCCATCCATGCCTATCTCATGAGATATAAATCATTACCCAATGCATTGGATGGAGATATAGGTCCCACCGATTTTATAATGAAATCATTCTTACTTGTGCCACAAAATAAACATACATCATTCATAAAAACCCAATAAATAAAACGAGATTCATAAAGATCATCCCATCATCACATAATCCATATAAAAGGAATGGATATCATTTCATAGTAAGAAAAGTGAAACCATTTAAATCATTGAGACATTATACTTGAAACATACACATATTAAATAATTTCATCTTAGATGAAAAATGGTTTTGATAAAACACTTGAAATGAATTCTTGAGGAAAATATCCTTTTTTCTTCAAAATCATTTTCATTTCACAAAATGTCGTTCAATTTTAAAAGAAATGAATTTTGTTGAATATAGTCATGAAATCTTATGGAGGAAGCTTCATGAAAATAATCCTTTATAAAACTGTAAAAATACTTTTATGTCGTATAAGTTAAAAAAACATTCTTCTCGTACTTTTGCCCAAAAAGTCAAAAAAGTACCTCGTATGGTAAACAAAAGAAGTATTCCTTCCATAAGATGTTGAAAAAGTAAACAAAAGGGTAAGAATGACATTAAACATACATGGATAAACATTTTATGAAAAAAATTTGAGAACATATTGACATGGTAAATAAAAATTTCCCCAGTAAATATTTACGAATAAACAATATTTGATAAGAATGAGATTGGAATAATTATCCCATACATTAGGTCCAATATGCTTCGTACGTATCTGAACCTCATGTATAATGATTTAAATAATTTCATTGACTTATTACGGAATCATACTCATTGTTATGATATCATATATGTTTCACTTATGACATTATATTACCTGTTCTTTTGTAAATTCCATGTTAAAGAAGCATTTTGGGTAAAATCATTTCATTTATCGTATGTGTTTCGACTTGTCGTTCTTGATATTATTACTTATATCTTGATTTAAATAATTTCAGAATGTAAAATATGATTTATACTTAATATATATTCATCATATAAATATATATTATAGATCGATAAAAGGAATGAAATACACTATTCATGGAGACGGTAGGTCGTACGTACGCGTGAATGCTATTTGTGTTTACTTATAGAATTGAAGGAAACTAAATAGAAGACATAAATATGTATATACATAAATCTAGTAGCATTATTATTTCATATATTTCATTATTATTCATTATATAAACATTATGACCATTCATGTATGGTTAACATGTAAAATAAATCTCATCGCATTGTGGAGACTATAGTCCGTACGTACGCTCGAGCGATGATATCGTTCCCATAATTATTGAATAGAATTATAGTGGATGGTATAATATATCAGAATCAGTACGATGTTATAATAAACATATATATTTTCTTTACACCATTATACCCATCCATGTAATGTGTTGGTGGAAAACAGATTTCACCACGGCGTGGAGACGGTATTCCGTACGTACGCACGAGTGGGGATTTTGTTTTCCGTAGGATGGATAGATCGTGAAATAGGGTTGTTTCATACTTATAATAACATATCATTATATGATTTATACAGATGTAATTACTTCATAATGAAACAAGTAATGAATAAGAAGTGGAAGAAGAAATAATGCTGAAAGAATCGGTAACAGACATTACCTCTTCTTTGAAGCTCCTCTTTGAGACCTCCTCTTAGGGCACTAAAATTGGTCTTTGAAGAAGAACAGAACCTCTAGGATGTTTCTATGGATTTGGAGAAGAGAATTTGGCAGGTTTTGGCCAAGCATGAAGGCTCAAAGTGGTGTGAGGAAGAGAGGGAGGAGGTGCCCTATTATAAGGGAGGAGAGCGGCACCTTTGGAAAAACTAAAAATATTATTTTGTTGTAAGGTCATATTCGGGTTTTAATAGATCTAAATTTATTTATTTAGATAATAAAGTGGAGATGGGCCGAAATCCTCTCATCCAATAGTATTTAGACAAGTTTAGGTTTCTATTTTAACCTTATCATTTAGCTTTAACCATAAGTTAAATAATTTTACTTTTAACGTGTCTTTTTTTTACACTATAAGGTCAATAAACTTACTATAAAAAATCCAAACGAACCCCATGTTCATTATTATAAATATAAATAACCTTATCTATGTCATTTGGCCAAGACTTATATTTTTATGAATAAAATAACAATTAATAATATAAGTTTTGTTTTAAAAACTATTTTATATCAATTTTGACACTATTTGGTAATTGATTTTTTCTGAAAATCATAATAGAATGATTAGTTCGAAAAAAGTTATTTAAATCAAAACTAAAATGTAATATTAACCTATAAAATTAGTGAAATTCAGAAAAAGTCTCATATTAAATTTATTTGGGTATTTATAACATCAATTATGTCAATATTTTATTAATATGATAATTACTGCATCACCTTTGTATCATTAATAAATTAAATTATTTAATGTCCAAAAATTATAAATAAAATACAATTATGTAGTAAATATTTTTATCTTTCTAATTAATATTTATAGTCTAATTTATCTTATGTATAACGGTATTTTAAAAATTATTTACTTATTAAGTGTTGATTTTAACTATTTTAACCCTTCTATAAATAAATTAATAATAAATGTCCTATTCTAATCCAAGTGGCCCTAAATAGTCATATTTTATTTCTAATGTTGTTTTTGGATGAATTACTCTTATCCAATAGAATTAGGACATGTTTAGGTTAATAATAATATCATTTTGACCCTTAATTACCCTATTTACTTTTAACAGTGTTAAAAAAAGTAAAAAGTTACTATTCACCAAAAATTATTTTCATCTCATTGAATCACATTTTAGTCCTTGATAATAACCTAATCTCTTGGATTTTTGAAATTCAATTCACAAAAGTGGTAAAATTTAATTTAAATTAAAAAAAGTCAGTTTTTTAACTACCACTAAGTGGTTTCACTATTTATCGAAAATTGAAGTTTTTCAGAAAAATACCA
Organism: Viscum album; assembly: GCA_963277665.1. NCBI lineage: Eukaryota > Viridiplantae > Streptophyta > Magnoliopsida > Santalales > Viscaceae > Viscum > Viscum album. The sequence goes on from OY728159.1 coordinate 502,439,641, forward strand.
AAAATTCAGCCTAAGAATTATTTGATATTCTGAATTCAAAATTGATGTCTATTTTTCCAAATTCATAATATATAAGTGGAATTAATTAATTTTAAATTTAATTCCGATTATCAAAATAAATAGAGTGTTTTTAAGAAACAAAAACAATCAAAAGATTTATACTTGTATATATCAAATTTCAAAGTGAAAATAATTCCAATGAACATCATTGGATTTAATGGTAAAAATATATTCTAATTATACATTAAATCCAATTAAAAAGATAATCTAACCATATAAATTATTGTGATGAAAAAAATTGTTTTTAATTAAAATATAGTATGTTTTTACTATTCATTAAAATATGAAAGTTATCAGAATAATATGAAAAATTTATCCAAAGTAAATTTTTATATCCTGATTCCAAAGAAGAATTTTATTTTGTGAAATTGAACTTATAGACATGTCAAAAACAATATTTAAGGTGGCTACGTCATCAAAAGGCGAGAAAACTGTAAATTTTTAAAAATACATATTTTACAGGAAAAATTTATTTTGTTCTCATACCATATTCGAGAAAATGTGTAAGACGAATAATAATGTTATAAAATTCAAAATTTAGTTAATACTATTCATAACCTCTAGTCCATAATAATATTATAACAATATATCGTTTTTTAGTGAAACATGGTATTGCGTACAACACACACTTCATGGAAGGTCACGATTGTGTGTAATGCAAGCCAAGTCCGGGATGCGTGTTGTGTAAGATCCTTTTGGTGTAGCGTACAACACAAGATATTAATGAAATTAAAAAAATATTTTTCATAAAATCTCTTGGTGTTACATCTAGAGGTCCCCACACACAACATAATATTTCCAATGCATTAATCATGTGAATGGGGATAAACATAAACAAAATATAAATTAATATTGAAACTAATATATGAAATTTGAATAACTTTCCCCAAACATTAATCATAAACACAAACTATTCAATGTGAATTTGTGAATGGTTTTGACAAATTACATCCACAAACCAAACAAATAATAAACCATTAAGTTAAATACAGTAAATGTTATCATATAATATTAATCCCAATAATACATATTAATAAACATGCATGTTCAAATATATGATGATACTCTTATAAATGCTTCATTTTACTTTTTAGATATGTATTATATTACATTAAAAAGAAGAGTTCATTTTGAAACATCTGGGTACAATAAATTAATTTAAGTAAGATAAAATTTTCATAAAAAAATGATTGATATAATAAGGGTAATGGTTTCAAAAAAAATTAATTTTAATGTGAACGTGAAAATAGTTAATAATTTTAGGAGTTACCTTGAAATGTGATTATTTATTGGAAAGGATTTCTGAAATATCATTTTTAAACATATAACTTCAAATTAATGAATGTATAATTCATATTTTAACACACATTCAAAAACATATATATATATATATATATAATGAGTATTACATATGAATGAATCTGGATTCAATTTAGGTTTGTAGATAATAAAATTAATCCAAATAAAAAATGGAAGTTCGGGTGGAAACCCTTACCATAAGTTAGAATGTTCCTCTCTTGACCTTATGGAACTGGAATATGAAATTCAACTCATTAATAACATAACTCAAAACCTCTTTGAAATGTATATATTTTATCATAATTTTTTTAGATTATTTATGTCCTTATTGATATGTAATCATATTAAATTATGTTGTTCTTGAGTGTCATTTTCTTGATTTTCATAACAATTTCATTTTTTTAAAAGTAATAGAGTTCATGTGTGATGGATTTAAATATATGGAATTGAATATACATATTATTTAAGAAAATATATAGGTCTTAATGTTCATTTATATCATTCGGTTACATTTTATGAAAAATAATCATTAGATGAAATATTAATGACATTCACCTTGATTATTTTAACGATATCTTGATTTTTTAGAACATGTTTGATCATATGATTTAATATTATGTACATATAATGGTTCATTACAATTAAATAGGTTATAATAAATATATTATATCACATTTAAACCATAAAAATGGTTTCATGGACAGTATTGAAGGGTAAAATAAAAAATGAATCATCATCACCCATGAAGGTTGTAAATTAGAACCTCATATACGATGATTTAATTTGTAAAATGAAAGATATATAGTAAGGAAATTTATTAAGGTTCTACCATTAACATGGTATAATTTTAGTATGGTGATGATGTTGGAGTTACCATTTTCATTTGTAATAGGAAGGTGAATAATGGATAATAATGAAAAGAAGCATGAAATGGAATTGACTGAAATATTTGTGAATTTACCTCTTCAATCCACCTCCTTGAAAATATATATAATGGAAGGGGTTATTATATTTTTGAAAGAGTATTATTTTTTTTATTTTTCCAATGGAATCCAATATTATTGTTCACATGACTAATAAAAGTAATATTCTCAATTGATCTAGAACCAAGTGGTATTAAATCATCATTACATCACATATAACTCAATAAATCATGTATTTAGTATTTATCGTAAATTATCATATTTTACTACTCATCAAAAATTCAATGTTTATAGAAAAAAATTCACTATTACCACTTTTTTTCCTGTATAATCCAAAAATGATAACCATTTTCTGAAAATAATTTTTTAATATTAATAATTTAATTTTTAATAAAATCATAATTTATTCATAGAATTAGAGATTTAAAACTATAACTCAATTTTTATAACCTTGAAAAATTAATCAATATCTCCTTATATTATAACCATAGTAAAATAAAATACTAATTTTATACTATTCATATGTGTAATATTACTATTGACATTACTATTTATAAGGGTATGATACTATTTTCAAAAAATTATGTTTGTCATATAAGACTCTAAATATCATACTAAATGCAACCATGTATATTTGTTTTTTGAAATTCAAAATACATAAGTTGAAATTATATTTACTAGCTAGATTATAACAATGTGTTGATTTTAGAGACTCAATGTTTTATGCATTCAACATTATATTTATTTTTAAAATCTTGGGTTGTTACATATCTAGGCCTTTTTCCAAAAATAATAATGAAATAATTCTCCCCACCATGCATTCAAGTGTTCATAGGGACATAAATATTCAGTAAATTTTCAGTTTCAACCTCTCAACATTTATCAGTAATTCATTACCATGAATGATCGATAATTACTAATAACGGATTATCCTTACCACTCTATAGAGAGTCTACGTATGGTTAACTTCTTAATGAAATTCATAAAAACTACACGATTTAAACTCCTTGTAATTCATATGGTATTTTTTAAGAATCATAATAAAATTAACATTTAAACACCTGTGTCAATCAAAATAAGATCACAAAAAATCAAGTCACAACACTACTCAATAAAAAAACACAAGAGAAAATGAAAATCAATATTTCAAATCAATGTTTTTTTAATTATTTTATATCATTTCTCTAAATGTAAATGTTTTCTTTTGATATAAATTTCCTCCCATGAAATCGATTTCTAAAATTCCAATCCCAGTTTATTTTTCATATAAGAAAGATATTTATTTTCCAACTCTATCCATGTATTAATCATTAAGATCCCAAAATGATCTTTCATGAGTTTAACTAGTGACTATAAATGAATTTAACACATTATTTATCATGTTATGTTACAATAATTATTCTTCTATTGGGATTCATGGTAAACCATGAACTCATTCTCTACATGGGTTTCAAGGTTTTGATATCTCACTATGTGACAAAATTTCACCTCTAATTTTCATTTAACATAATATATAAATATTATTAAAACCAAAAATACCACAACATGAACCAAAATACAAAATTGACCCAAAGAAAATAAAAAAATGAGACTTAAAACCTAACATACTATTGTAACATGAGGATTATTACAAGTAAGATTTTGATATTATCATAGTGAACTGGCCTCTAATGTTCAAAATATCATATTTCTAATCTACCAGATACCTCAAACAACATATGGATCTCTATTAAACTAGGTATCAATGATCATTGGCTCTGATGATATTTTTTAATGAACCAATATAAGGTTACCCTTGAACTTATCAATTTAAGAGACCAAGGAAGTACCTAAGGATTATTCCCAATTAACCAAATATAAAAAAAAATTCCATGGAATATTACGAGAGCATGTGGGAATGAACATGCCCAATATATAAAAGACATTTAGCTTCCACCATGAATTATATCATTACAACTCATTGTAACAAAGATCCATACACAAGATAATATAGAAAATTTAAAAATAATAAAAACTAACTGATTTATAACTAAAATACATAACAAAAATCTAAAAATAAATATATAGAAGTAGGAAAAATGATAACATCTAAAATATAGTAGTCTCACATGGATAATACATGAGTATTAAAAAAATTAAAAACTAAAACACTTGGCATAGTTTCCTTGTGACCTATATGGTTTATATACATCCTCAAGGCCATAAGACTCCATGAGTGATCAAAAAAATATATTAATTTTAAAAATAGACTCATGTATAATGATGTTGAGTTGAAAAAATATGGGGTGATAAAAAATAAGTGAATTTTAATGAACTATATATTCCAGGAATTTCCATTAAAAATAGCTTTTATATGGTAGTTTTAATATACAAAAGAGAATGCATAGTTTTTAACATTTTATATAAACCAACTTATCACATTACCATAATATTCATTGTAGGAACATCTAAAAATTTATTTAAAAAAATTATTTTTATGAAATCGACCTTTTATACCATTCTTAAGAGAAAGGATTAAAATATAAACATAAGAAATAAGTATTCGATAAATAAATAAACTAGGAGAAGTGAATACAAAAAATAAAAAACAGGACATATCATAATAGATCAATAAAAAATATTAGATATGGTAGAACCAAATAAGATTTAAACCATTTTAAATGTAGAATATTTAATAAATATAAATTCATAAATATCCTACTGGGTGACCAAAATTATTCTACAGTTGGAACCATTTTCCAGACTATTGATACATTCAAACATGTATAACAAGATAGATTCTCTAAACTGGACTCACCAGCAACACTCTCGTATGGTTTATGTTACCATACAAGATATAATAAACGTAATCGTGACTATATAGTGACAATATCTTATCCATAATTAATAATTTGAGGTCAAACATTAGTAATATTAATGGTTGGTGAGATTGTAGTCACATAGAAAAAAATGATCATGAATCAACATAATCTAAAAACATATTCTCAACCCATCTCCCTAGACAAATACATTTGAAAAAATCACAAAAACAAATAACCACAACAAAACATAACTATAAGAATGGTGTTCTATGTTGGGTGATTTTTCTAATGAAAAACCAACCCATGGTACCAACCAGGACATCAAATTTTAATTAGTAATGATTATGATTCATAAAATCAATCCCTTAAAGGTCATTCAAAACCAAATAAGGGTGAAATATTATTTCCTCAACGTAAAAAATAGACAATGAAACATAAATTAAAAAAAATTAAAAATATATTTTGAATTTTTTTGGAGACTAAGATAGAATATGAGAACATAGACGTAAATAAAATTATCTTTAGTAATACTTTATGTACATATAGATATAAATATATGGAAAAAATACACAAACATTAATACACATATACATTCCATAGTAAACGTGTACATACATAGATATACATATATCCATTTATACAGTACACAAAAGAGAAAAAGAACAGATGCATTTAATTCATGTATCAAAACATAAGAACCCTCATATAAGTACATAAAGACCTCAAAATAGTAAAAAAATAATGAAACCAAAACTAACCATCCAGAACCATATCCCATAAAACATTAAAGGCCATGTATTTTTCGAATCCCCAAAATCCTATAGAAATTGACTCCTATTAATTTTTGAGAAATGTAGAGCATATTTATAAATTAAAAACAAAGACATAACCAATGAAATCCTTATAAACTCCCCATTTAATCATTCCCTTACCAGATGATTATTTAGATAAAATTTATTGATAAAAAATATTATATAGTCTATAAAAATAGATTTTTAAATGATTCTTCATCTATATTATGAAATATAATGGAAAATAATAGAAACATGTACCTTAAACATGTGAATACAACATGAAAACATGATTTACGATGGAACAAAGCCTAATGAATCAATTGAACACCCTAACATCAATGAAAAAATTTTATTTTTATCATAATCATTCCCTGGGGTTAGGAAAACATGAAACCATAGTAATATGGGAAATAAAAACTGATATAATAGAAAACATTAGTAAGAGAGAGGCTCAAAACTTTTGAAATTTTCTAGAAATAGAAGAAGAAGCCTTTATATAGTGACCTGACCTTTTCGTACATTACTATTACATAATTTTGAAGATAAAAAACATAATAGTATTACCCAAAGAGGATCCAAAGGCTTAGTGTCTTGGTAAAACTAAGACCACACATAAAAAATATAGCATCTAGCATAAACATTTTTTTAATTTCTTCTTATAGCTTCTATGTGGCACTTGTCCTCTCCTTAGTACATATAGCCACCTAAGGATTCACATAAAAATGGGTGATCTAGAATCCTAGTAAAATTATAGATAAGAACAAAATATCATGGGATGAGCATAATCATAAAATAGGCAAGAGTGCATGAACAAGAGAAGAGCATAAATAAAAGACTTGAAATGTGGCAATGCATAAAAATGAAACATCATGTCATAGTGGTTAACGTACACACATACATTTGAACCAAGATAGTATCTCGTTCACACATCATTTCACATTTACTAATGAGATTCATCACTTCACACAATGCATTGGAGCACTGTATAATTTTGGGCACACCCGTCACATTTAAATATTCATATTGCGCTATATAATTATGGGCGCACCTGTCACATCATAACATTATCATTTATCATGCATGCCAAAATGAACATATAACATAAATAAACATAAATAACCCATGAAATGGAATGTGTTTCATCTCATAAGAACAGATTCATAACTTTGGGTTCCCAATAGAATGAGGGAACAACATACTTGATACAAGAACCGTCAACCATGAATGAGAGGTAAAAGTTGAGTTCTTAAAAGAAGAGTTCTTTTGGAAAACATTTGGATTGACATAAAAATCATTTGAAATAATGTATATACAAGAAAAGTAAATAAAATTACGAACAAGTGATCTTTAAGGAGTGACCATATCAAAAATGGATTGAAAGAGGAATAACCCAGAGGATGAAAGTTGGGTTCGAGAATTTCCCCTTACCTTATACTTGAATGCATCCATCTGTTTAATGTCATGTATAATGACATTACATTCATTAAATAGAAATTAAAGAACCTTTTATACATTAATAGTGTTACTTATGGTTTCATTATGTCATATTATGTTCCTTTGGATGACTTATATAGTTTAAAAACATTGCTCGGGGATGTTTGTTTTTTTATGGTTTTCTTGAGTGGTTCACTTGTATTCGTAAATTGAGGATTGGGTAGAACATGAGTAAACATCTATAAATGATATTACATGTCATTAAGGATATTAAATGAGTTTGAATGATTTTATAGTGAATTATATTAGATCCATGTGGATGAATCATTAGATAATAATTAAATGATGATTATTTGGGTTTAATTGAACGCTTTTTGGATCACAATGAACTTGTTTTAACTTTTTTACTTAGTAATATGTGCACAAGTTATTTAAAAAACTTTAAATAGAACATAATAAACATTAAATATTCTGGTTCTACCAAAAAAATGGTTTCATTACCAGATCTGAAGGTATAAATGGACGAAGAAAGCATGTCGTTCTTGAAGGTGATAAATTAACACCTCATGAACAACGTTCTCTTTAATAAAATAAAAGGAAGAGGGAAAGGGTGTGGGGTGATATAATATCCCATTATAATCATAAAATTATAATATATGTATAATTATAGAGTTAAAATACAATTTAGATGACCATAGGTGTGGAGAGATCAAGAAATGAACTTGAACTTGAAAGGAAATTAAAGGAGAAGAGGGAGGAAAATTACCTCTAGAATCCTCCTCTTTAGAACCTTCCTAAGGGACTACGCTAGTACTTTGGATGAGACCATAAGATTTTGGACTTGGGGGAGGGGATAGGGAAGATGTTTGGGCAGATTTTAGAGAAGTCTTGGAGCTTAAAAGGTGTGAGGAAATGAGGGAGTGGAGGGTGGCTTTTATAGTGGAGGGGAGAGGGTTTCTTTAATATAAAATTCATTAGTTTATTATTTACCCACAAGATAAGGAATAGTTTATCTTTAATGACAAATAATAGTAATTTTATAATTTAATCCCGAAGCATGTGGTCTTACATCAGCAGAGCATCATCAATGACTCAATCAATACACTATTTAGCCTTTATTGTGAATTATCGGATTCTACTATTCATAAAAAATTCACGTACCTCAGAAAAAATCCCAAAAATTTACCCCAACCATTTATCGATGTTTAGAATCCAAAAAATGAAGTCCATTTTTCAAAAATAATTTTTTAAATATTATTAATTTAACATTTATTTAATATCATAATTTACTTAAAAAAAGATTTTAAGATTAAAAATGATTTTATAGTTCTTTCAAAAATTAAATAGGGTCTAATAAAATTATCTAAAAACTATAAGACATTTATTTAATAATTTATGAATACATTTTAGGGAAATAAATATTATTTTAAATTAATTAATTATAATTAATTATTTATGACTTAAAAAATACCAAAACGTTTATTAAGGTCAAATTTTTACTTTCTAAGATGTCTAAATTTTATTTTATTATTCATAGGTAATGTCACTCTTGTGTTGGATGATTTACTATACATAAAAGTCATATTACTATTCAGAAAGGTATGTTGCTATTCATAAGGGTAGGTCACTATTCACCATAATTATTTTTGTTTCATTAGTCTCCAAAAATCATCTTGAACACAATTGCGTATGTCTGATTATTTAAATTCCAAACATAGGAGTTGAAAACATATGTTTAATGGTTACTTATCACTTAGTAGTTTATTATGTTGTGTTTTCATGTTATTTTATAACATAAATATAAGAAGGTAAATCTTCATTGAAAAACTTTGGGTCATTACATTCTTCCCCCACTAAGAAATTTTCGCCCCTGAAATTTCACGTTACACAAAAAGGTTAGGGTACTTCTCCTTCATTGCCTCTTCTGGTTCCCAATATGCTTCCTTAAACTTATGGTTCCTCCACAACACTTTGACAAGACAGGTTGTCTTGTTTCATAGAACCTTATCACATCGGTCCAGAATCTTTACTGGATGCTCCTCATAGGAGAGATCATCTTCCAGCTGCACCACCTCTGAGTTTAGTACATGTGAGGGGTCTGGTATGTACATCCTCAGTTTTGATAAATGGAACACATCATGAACTTGAGCCATATTCGGTAGAAGTGCAAGACGATAGGCCACAGCTCCTATGCGGTCAAGGATCTCAAAGGATCCAATATACCTTTGTCTTAGCTTCCCTTTCCTTTCGAATAACATGAATCTCTTGCATAGAGATATTCGAAGGAAGACTGTATCTCCAACGTCGAACTCCAAGTCCCTTCGACGGTTGTCAACTTAGCTATTTTTTCGACTCTGAGAAGATTTGATGTGTTTCTAAATGACATGAACCTTCTCTGTCATCTCTGGAACAAGATCTCGTCCAAGTATCTTTATTTCATCATCTTCATCCCAAAAGGTCGGAGTTCTACATCACTTCCCATAAAGAGCTTCATATGAAGCCATCTGAATACTTGAGTGGAAGCTATTGTTGTATGAGAACTCAACCAATGGAAGATGCTGATACCAAAAACGTTTGAATTCAAGAGATCAGGCTCTTAGAATATTTTCTAGTGTCTAAATAGTCCTTTTAGACTGGCCATCGGTTTGGGGGTGATAGGTCGTGCTGAAATTTAATTCAGTACTCATAGCATGTTGAAGGCTCCTCCTGAATTTAGATGTGAACCATGGGTCACGGTCAGTGAAAATTATGAGTGGAACACCGTTCAGTCTCACCACTTCCTGCACATATACCATTGCAGGTTGTTCAAGAGAGTTCTTCCCGAATAGCGATAAAATGGGCAGTCTTGGTGAGTCGATCTACCACAACCCATATCGCATTATTTCCCTTTGACATCTTCGGGAGACCCGTGACAATGTCCATAGTTACATTTTCCAATTTCCACATGGGTATAGGTAATGGTTGCATCATACCTTTGGACTTTTGTTGCTCAACTTTAACTTGCTGACATACCATGAACCTTGATATATATTCCGCAATCTCCTTCTTCATGTTTTCCCACTAGAAGTGTTCTCGGAGATCACGATACATCTTGGAACTCCCAGGATTGATAGAGAAAGTTGATATATGTGCATTATCCAATAGCTCCTTCTTTATCCCAGGTTATGAAGTCACACAAATCCACATTCCATACCATATCACACCATCACTGTCGATATGGATCTCTGGAAGCTTCCCTTCCATTACTACATTCACCCGCTTTAGTATCTCCACATCATCCCATTACGCTTCCTTAATCTTCTCTTGGATGGATGGTTTCAGAATCATTTGGTCAAGGTAGGATGTATCCCATGCCCTTAGGATTTAAAAATCCATTCCTTGCATATCCATGAAGATAGGGTCTTTCTCAATCCACAACATGGATAGAGTAGCAGGTTCTTTTCTGCATAGAGCATCATCTACCTTGTTTGCCTTTCTAGGATGATAGTGAATAGAGAAATCATAATCCTTGATTAGCTCTAACCATCTCCTTTGACTCATGTTGATCTTATTTTGTGTGAATATATAATTTATACTCTTGTGGTCGGTGTATTTGTCACACTTCTCACCATAAAGGTAGTGCCGCAAGAATTTCCCAGAAAAAATCACGGCTGCCATCTCTAGATCATGTGTCATGTAGTTCTGCTCATGGATCTTCAATTGTCGTGAGGCATAGGCTATCACATTATCATTTTTCTTGAGTACACAACCCAAGCCTTTCTTTGAAGAATCACTGTATATCACAAAACATTCTCCACTTTTCGATAGTGTGAGTACATGTGCAGGGATCAGCCTTTTCATTAGCTCTTTGAAGCTTCCCTCAAACTCTTCTGTCCAAACATACTTTACCCCTTTCCCTATTAACATAGATATTGGTCTTGAAAATCATGAGAAGTTTCTCACATAATGTCAGTATAACCCAGCAAATCCAAGAAAAATATGGATTTTTGTGACACTAGACGGCCTGGGCCATTCCTCAATTGCCTTTTTCTTTGATGGATGCATAAAAATTCCCTCACTTGTGATCACATATCCCATGAATGTGACTTGATTCATCCAAAAGTAACACTTGATGAACATGGAGTACAACTTATCCTTTCTCAATGTCGAAAACCCAAGTCGTAGATGTTCTTCATGTTCCTCCTTTCTCTTGGTGTAGATGAGAATATCATCGATAAACACTGCCACAAATTTTTCGAGGTAATGTCTAAAGACACTATTCATCAAATCCATGAAGATTGCCGGGGAATTAGTAAGTCCAAAGGGCATCACCAAAAACTCATAGTGCCCATACCTTGTACGGAAGGGAGTATTCTGAATATCTTCCTTTTTCTCCATTACATGATGATATCCAGAATGAAGATCCACCTTTAAGAAGTATTGATCTCCTCTTAAATGATCGAACAAGTCATAAATCCTTGGGAGAGGATACTTGTTCTTTAGGGTGATCTTTTTTAGTTCCCAATAATGGATACATAGCCGCATGGATCAATCCTTCTTCTTCACAATGAGCACTGGCACACCCAAGGTGATGCACTTGGGTGTATGAAACCTTTGTACAGATTCTCTTGCAGCTGCTTCTTTAACTCCTCAAGTTCGATAGGATCCATCCTATAGGGGAACTTCGAGATAGGAGTAGCACCGGGTATGATTTCAATTGAGAAATCTACCTCATGATCCGTGGTAATTCCGAGTAACTCTTCGGGAAATACATTTTCGTATACCCTCACGATGGGCATTTCCTCAAGGATGGAACATTCCTTCGACTCAACCATTTGGGTGAGGTATAATTCTTCATCGGGAATCAACACCCACACCATTGAAGGATTTTTCAAAGTAGATTCATGATCTTCCTTGCATTTTTAGAGGAGCATGGGATGGTTCAGAATATGAAAAGATATTTCCTTTTCTAGACAATTGATATACGCTCTATATGACGAGAGCCAGTCCATTCCCATTATAGAATCTAATTCCACCAATGGAAGTATTACAATATTTTCCAGATGAATCTACCCACATACTCCAATAGGAGAAGATTCAAACACTTGGGTTGAAATAATTGAACCAGTTTGTGTTTATACAAATATCTCTATTTCAATGTTTCAGGGCTTCGATTATATATTTCTAGAAAAGTTGCAAGATAAAAAGGAATGCGTAGAACCAGAATCAAATAAGACTTTTTCCATTACTGAGTGAATAGGAAGTGTACATTGTAACACTCCATTATCATGCTCCACCTCCTCAATAGGGATGTCATAATCCTTTCCTTGTTCCATTGGATTTGGTGGTTGCTGATGTTTATTACCCTCGAGAACTCAAGGTTTAGTGAACTGGTTTGCATAGTTCCCTATCCCCTAACAGTTGTATCATTGAACCATGAGTGGTTCTCTCCGTTAATTGTCTACATTCTCCATCCTTTTCGTCTCTTTTCGATACTCTTGAGCATGGTGTCTTTTTTCCCCCAATTGAAGAATTTCTCCGTCCCTTTGAGGCAGTTCCCATTGTTCAACTTCCCACATTTTTGGCATGTGGGTCGTTGATTGTTCTTTCCACATGTGTCATTAGATCCACCATATTGAAACTCCATAATTCTTTTCATATCACCATATCCATGATACCATTCTCCAAACTCCATCTCCACTTTGAGATCACACCGAACAACTTCTTCATAACTCCCAAAGTCTCGAATTTCAAGAGCCTTTCGAAGGTGTGGTTTTAATCAAATAATGAATCTATCAATTTTTCTATAATTTTTGATAACAAAACCCGAAGCATACCATGCGAGCCTTGTGAAATTTTATTCATAGGTTGGGACATACTCTCTTTCTTTTTGCATGAGCTCTATGAATTCTCTCTCCATCTTCGTGCGAATAGTTCGTGGGAAGTACTTATTAAGGAACATTATCTTAATGTCTTCACATTCCATCTCTTCAATTTCTTCCCTTGACTTGGTGTTCTTAATCAATGACCATAATTGATTGTCTTTTCCATCTGGACGATAAAAATCTATAGTCACCTTCTCTGTCTGAAGAACAGAAAAGATCTTCTCCATAGATTTGACCCACTGTTCCGCAACTAGTGGATCAGAAGATCCACAAAATGTTGGTGGTTGTTGCCGCATAAAACATTCGATAGCCAGTTGATCTCTCTTTGGTGAAGGAGGATGTTCCCAATTATTATGATTATTGTTCATAACCTGAGATAATTGGGTAATCATCGCCATGCAGTTTTGAACTCCACCTCCCAAATCATTGGGGATGTCGTTCGGGAAATTATTGCATTGGCCCTCACATGGGTTGTCGTCCTGATTTCTCCTGGTTCCCACCATTTTCTCAAATAGAAAAGGGTAGAACAAAACATAAGTAAACAAGTCATGAATAACTTATTCATTTATAAAATTATACCAAAATCACAACATATGGGATCCCTATGTAAATATTCTTGTGTACATATTTTTACTTGGTCTCATACAAGAGGTTTTCTATTGGGTTCACTAATGCAAATTCCAAAATTAACTAAACATTGCCTCTGATACCAACTATAGCGACCCGACCTTTTCATAAATAACTATTAATTCATTTCAAAGATAAACAACATAATAGTATTACACAAATAGGATCCAAAGGATTTGTGTCCTGGGAAAACTAGGACCACACATAAAAAATACAACATCTAGTATAAACATTTATTTAATTTCTTCTTCTAGCATCTAAGTGGCACTTGTCCTCTCCTTAGTACATGTAGCCACCTGAGGATATACATCAAAAGGGGTGACCTAGAAGCCATGTAAGAGGATAGATAAGAACAATATATCATGGGATGAGCATAATCATAACATAGGCAAGAGATCATGAACATGAGAGGAGGATAAATAAAAGACTTGAAATGTGGCAATGCATGAAAATGAAACATCATGGTGGTTAACTACCACACATACTTGTGAACCAAGCTAGCATCTTGTTCACACATCATTTCAAATTTACTCATGAAATTCATCACTTTACCCAATACATTGGAGCACTGTATTATTTCGGGCGCACCCGTCACATTTGAACATTCATATTGCGCTATATAATTCCGGGCGCACCCGTCACATCATAACATTATCATTTATCATGAAATCCACAATGAACATATAACATAAATGAAAATAACTAAACCATGAAAATTAATGGATTTCAATTCATATGAACACATTCATAACATTGTGTTCCCAAAAGAAAGAGGGAACACATACATGATACAAGAACTATATACCATGAATGAGAGGTAAAAGTTGAGATCAGAAAAGAAGAGTTCTTTTGGAAAACATTTGGATTGACATAAAAATCATATGAATAAATGTATATCTCAGAAAAGAAAAGAAAGTGATGAAAAAATGATCTTTATGGAGTGACCATATCAAAATTGGATTGAAAGAGGAATAACCTGAAGGATGAAAGTTGGGTTTGAGAATTTCCCTTTACCTTTTACATGAATGCCTCCTTCTCTTTAATGACCTGAATAATGAGATTATATTCATTAATTATAAATTCCAGAACCATTTATACATGAATAGGGTTCATTATGGATTCATTATGTCATATTATGTTCCTTTTCATGAATTATATAGTATAAATACATTGCTCGGGGATGTTTGTTTTATTATGGTTTTCTTGAGTGGTTCACTTGTATTCTTATATTGAGGTTTGGGTAGAACATGAGTAAACATCCAGAAATTCTATTAAATGTCATTAATGATATTACAGGAGATTCACTGATTTTATAATAAATTATATTAGACCATGTAGATGAATCATTAGATAAGAATTAAATGATGATTATTTGGGTAAATTTGAGCGGGTTTTGGATCACAATGAACTTGTTTTAACATTTCACATAGTAATATGTACAAAACTTATTTACAGAACTTTAAATATAACATAATACACATACAATATTCTGGATCAACCTTAAAAATGGTTTCATGACCAGATCTGAAGGTTGAAATGGAAGAAGAATGCATGTCGTTCTTGAAGGTGATAAATTAACACCTCACAAAGAATGTTCTTTTTAATAAAATAAAAGGAAGAGGGAAAGGGTGTGGGGTGATATAATATCAAATTATAATCATAAAATTACATTATATGTATAATACTGGTGTTACAATACAATTTATATGAATATAGGTGGGGAGAGATCAGGAAATGAACTTCAACTTGAAAGGAAATTAAAGGAGAAGAGGGACGGAAATTACCTCTAGAATCCTCCTCTTGAGAACCTTCTTAAGGGCTTATGCTTTGTCTTTTGAGTAGACCATAAGCTTTTGGACGTGGGGGATGGGCTTGGAATGATTTTTGGGCAGAGTTTAGGGAAGGCTTGGATATTGAGCGGTGTGAGGAAACAAGAGAGTGAAGGGTGGCTTTTATAGTGGATGGGAGATGGGTTTCTTTAATATAAAATTCATTAGTTTATTATTTCACCACATGACAATGAATAGTAAGTATTAAATGACCTATAATAGTAATTTTATAATGTAATCCCGAACCAAGTAATATTATATCAGCAGATCATCATCGATGACTCAATTAATACATTATTTAGCATTTATTGTGAATTATCGGATTCTACTATTCATAAAAAATTCATGTATCTCAGAAAAATCCCAAAAATTTACCCCATTCATTTTTTTATGAGTATTATAAAAAAATGTAGTCCATTATTCAAAAATAATTTTCTAAATATTTTAAATTTAATATTTAACAAAAATAGTAATTTACTTAAAAAAACAGTTTTTAAGATTAAAACAGATGTTATAGTTCTTTCAAAAATTACGTAGGGTCTTATAAAATTATATAAAAAATATAAGAAATTGATTCAATAATTTATGAATACATTCTAGGGAAATAAATATTCTTTTAAATTAATTAATTATAATTATTTATTTATGATTTACAAAATACCAAAACGTTTTCTAAGGTCAAATGTTTTACTCTATAAGATGTCTAAATTTAATTTTATTATTCATATGTAATATTACTCTTATGTTGGATGATTTACTAATCATTAGGGTCATATTAATATTCATAAGGGTATGTTACTATTCATAAGGGTAGGTCACTATTCATCAAAAAATATTTTTGTTTCATTAGACTCCAAAAATCATCTTGAACACAACCGTGTATGTGGGATTTTTGAAATTCCAAACCTAGGAGTGAAAATCATATGTTTAAAGGTCACTTATCACTTAGTAGATTATTATGTTGTGTTTTCTTATTAATTTATAATATAAATATATGAAGGAAAATTTTCATTGAAAAACATTGGTTCGTTACACACTATATTAAAAGGGAGAATGAGGATACCACACTTAATGTTCCTCTACCAGTTTCCCCTTATAAGAAGGATATATAAGGTTTTTTGGGATCAAATACTAAGAGGGTATAGTTGGAATTTCATGTTTTAATAAAACATTGTACGACTCATTGTTTGAATGCATGGTTTACTATATCATGTTCTATCCATGAGCCCCTCAATGGAATAACATGAAACACAAAAATTTTTAGCCAGAATGTTTGTTAAACCATTCACAATTTTTTTAAATGTGTCTATAAAAATATAAAGATGGATCACTTGTGGATTTTATAGTTCTTCCTGGCCATTTTAATAATGTTCAATAAAAAACACTGAAATATCATAAAACATCACATCCTCCACAAAACATGATTTTCGTTAATGAATAGTGTATTATAATTATTGAATGAACCATGTAATAAAAATATTAATTGTGTGTTTCCATTGCATATGGGATCCCACATGATTTACAGTAAATTGTGCACAAAATATTTTGAACTATAGGAGAGAAGTGTAAGTTTAGAATTCATGGTTTTTCTAACAATTTCCTAATTGTTCAAATATCATGTGATAGAGTAAAAGTATTATAAAAAATTTAATTCTCAAAACCAAAACAAAAAATATGAACACAAAACTCATAAGAATGATTTAAAACCATGTAAATGATTTGAATATTAAAAAATCAATGCTTGAGGAGTGACAAACCACCCATTAGTACACTACAAGGACTTATTATAATGGATAATAGGTCATTAAATTTAGTGTACCAATGATACACACTATTGAAATTGTATGTATATATTTCAATTTAGCTCTACATCTAAGAATAAATCTAGATTTTCATTTCTCTGCATGTTCATCAATATTGACATGAATACCCCATCCAAACTATAAATATATAAAATTTATTCTATTATTAAGTTCTTTTAAATAGATTCCTTAAAATATTCTATTCATTCATTAAGAATCGTTTTTTATTTCATCACTATATCACTATAAAAATCCCCTACATTTCAAACAATATTTTTTCAAATGATTTTTTTTTCAAAAACATCTATAATTAATATGATAAATCACATATTATATAATAAAATCATCCAATATTTTAAAATAATCATTAATATATAATATATAATATATTAAAAATATTATGATGTAAGGGAGTTCATTATGGTGAAATAAACACCAAACACATGGTCTCTCTAAATACAATACATATAAATTAAAATAACCAAAAATCACAACCTTATAATTTTATAAATATAATAGATAAAAATTTAAAGAAAATTTAATAATATTATTGAATAATATGTAATTAAATTTAAAATTATGCCTTTAGTATTCTAATATCCACTATAATCATAACAAATATCAAAATTCAATTCTGTAGAAAAAACCCCAGAAAATTTAGGACCTATAATCATAATATAATTCACAAAGTGTAATGGTTTGACCTAAATCCTCTCCCCTCTCATATTTTTATAATTTATATAATGATATCATCAATATAAATATTCAGGAAAATATACTTTGTAATTTAACTTTAATTGATTATATTATATTATTGTATTTTACTACTATGGTTTAATGTTTCTTCTTCAATTCAACTATAGTTCTATAAAAATAATTAAAATAACTAATTTGTAAATATAATTATTATGAGTTGATTTTTAATATCCATCAATAATTCAGTTTCATAACATAAAAAATTTATTCATACTCCTTCCATCCTCTATCAAGACCCTAACTCATCAAATTAGGTCATTCAGAAATTAAAATAACCCAATTTGTATTTCTGAAAATATACTTATACATAGATTCTCATTAGTACCAAAAAATCAAGTAAATATTATTTTCCATGTGTTGTGGTGTTTCTTGATATATTACTAAAATAGATTACATAAATGGGAGACATGAGTGATGATATGATATAATTATTTTTTATATGATGTTATAATATTTGTTTGAATAATAATGATTTTCATTACTCTAGTATGTGATATATCTCTAGATTATTAAATTGAATAATTATCCTATAATGAAAAATGATATATGTATTGTTAGAATATTGATACTAATTTTTATGGGGATAGTCCTTTGGATGAATTCTCAATGCATTTTACATAAATTTCTCAAAATACTTCATTTCTATGTATAGACGAACCTTTTATGTACAATTTTATTTTATTGATGTAGAATTTTTTATGACCTAGGTTTGGGGATACCATTTATGTGAAGTGATCTGTTTTTTCTTTACTAATCAGGAATTATGCACTATGAAGGTGAAGACCCTAACACTACATTAATCATGGTTCGTCTTCCTAGTTTACAAATACTATTCCATAACCCTAAAATCCTAAAGGGTAACATCAACTAAATTGGAAACTTATTATGTGTGTATACTTAAATTCTCATGGTGATGCCTTCCTCAAAAGATTGTATATATGCTCAGTTGGTGAAACAAGAAATTAAATAAATTTTTTCAAATAATTTTACATTTTGAGTAGATTATTTTATTTGAAATAATTTTCATCTTCCCATAGTGTGAAGTTATCTTTTATAAGGGATAATTTTTTAATGATTATGATTTTATTTATTAATTTTTATTAATAATTTTTTTACACATGAAAAAAAATTACATCAACTTGAAAAAAAATCATTATTTTAAAACTAATATTTTATTTTTGATAATTATTATATTTCAATTCATAATAATAATAGTTTTGCGTATTTATGATTACATTTATATGTTTTAAAAATAAAAATATAAAATATAATTTTTAATTTGATTTATCCATTTTCATTATAATATATAATTAAATATTCATGAAATTTTTTTACAACCCTATATATATTAAAATTCCTTGAAATATTAAATTATAATTTCCATATTTTATAAAATATAAAAACTAATATATGTTTCCTTAAATAATATTATATATATATATACACATTACTTATTTACACGACAATTTTATAATTCTTATATTTTAAATGAAAATATAATAAATATTAGAAAAATAATTTTTAGATATATATTAATATATATTTTATAATTTTTTTAAAAAAAATATATAATTATCTTTATTTTCATTAAAAAAATATAAAAATTATAAAAAATATAAAATATAAAAACCTTAATTTAAATATAAATATAAATATAAAACATTATATGCATGTATGAATGTATATGAATATAAAATTTTCATTATGATCCTTACATGGGAAAATTACACATTATATTATATTACTGTTTATATATAGTCCTACATATATATATAAATATAATATTTGTGTGTGTATAATCACTGAAATTTTTATTTATAAATTAACACAAAAAAACTAGATGTATATTTATAATACGAAATTAATATATGAAATTTCACTTGGAAATACCCTATGGGAATTTTCAATGGAAATTTATTATATCATTTTATACTTGAAATAATTTGGAACATTTCATAATAAATTTCAGTTTAAAATTTTCAATTATTTTTAATATGTTATTATATTTTCACTTATAATTTATTTGCTAATTTTAACTGGAAATATATGATTAAAATTTTTCTTGAAAATTTCCATTTTTATGTTTTGTATTAAACTATTTTTATTTATAATTCATATATATTTTTTCTTATAATAATATAAATTTTTTTATTCATGTATTAACATAATTATATTAATATATATATATATATACAAATTATATTTAACGTTGATTATAAATTTAAAATAATTATGGGAAAATTTCCTTGGATATTAATATTATTAATGTTTCCACTCTAAATTCTTTATTGATGATAAATATCCATTATTTAATAAATATGTTTATTCAAATTTATATAGAAATTATTGAATATTCAATTGATATTATTTTTGGTTATATATTTGAATCTAAGACTTTTCATTGAAAATTTTTATGTATAAATATCTAAGGTATATTTTTTCTATATAATTTTATTTTGAAATTTTCAATGGATGTTAATAATGAAAATTTATAGTCTAAATTTCACTTGATTGTGTGTATGTGTTTGTCAAATAAAATTTTTATAATTTTTGGAGATTTTTTTATTAAATTTTCATTTGAATTTTAAATTTTTTAAATATCCAATAAAAATCCTCTGAATATTTTCACTGTAAATTTCTAGGATAATGTTTTTCATCTGAATTTTAATTTCCAATTTTCATAGGATTTGTTTAGTAAAAATCAAACAGTAAATTTCAAATGTAATCTTTTTTTGGAAGGTTATTTTATCAATTTTTAGGTGATTTTACAAAAATTATTTATAGAGACTTATAAACCATTAAGGATGATACACATAAGAGGGGAAAATGCATTATTTATATATATTATGGGGATGGAATCCTCAATTTAATAAAAAACCAATTATTGGACATTATTTTCTAAGGTGAAAGATTACATGGTGTAACGACAATAAATATATCAATTATATTTGGGCCAAGATATAGATAATATTATCTTGTATGAATGGTTTTTATAATTCTATGAATATTAAATAGGAAAGTCTCATTCATGTTTTAATGGGCTACTCCACATATTCATTGAACATTTCATTCTTAGATGCATTAAAAAAACATCTAAAATCACAATAATAGGAGAAATGAGCAATTCATACTAAATGAAATTAATGAGTATTTTCAAAGGCCCATTAAAGGGTATTCATAGAAAAGTCAGAAACAATTATTCTTAAATAGGATAACTTTTTCTGAAATTTTTATTTGTAATGGATAATATCACCATTGAGGTCTGAAAAAATGAAATACATTAAATTTTTTAAGGTCGTCAAATAATATTTGATGATGATATATTTATTCCACTTAATTTTAAATAATGGATCCTATTAATCTATCATATTATATTGAAATTGATGATTTGTTAGAGATTTAGGTATTTTTGTCTTAAATAGGGTGATCCAAATATATATTACTTATATTCAGGAAAAAAATAATAGAAATATATTGGAAACTAAAACATTTATAATGAGGAATGGTTTTTCCCTAATGATGGGAAACAAATTATATCTAATTTTGGGGATCGATGTTCAATAGTTCTCAAGTTGATTATGTATAGTTTAAAAGAAAAGGTTTTCTATATAAATTTCACATGCCAACACATCATCATTTACACACTCTCTTTCTTCAATTAATATGAAAATGTGATTTAAAAATCTATCCATGAAAAGAAAACTAATTTATGTGATATTAACAGATTAAATGGATAATGTAAACCCGGCAATGATATATTAACATGATAATTCTATACTATAACATGAGAGGTTATAAAACATGTTTTGAATGACTCCTTGTATTATATCATTATAGGGGTTCCATGTTAATTATTACCCAGTATAAGAAATGATTTTTATTGCCAAAACCCATCACCTATATCTGTTTCAAAAAATTGATCTGATTAAAAAATATAATTTCTACTAATAAAATTCTGGATATAATTATTACTGAATTTTTTTATTCAAACAGAAAAAGGATTATTTACATCTAAAATACTGGTTTATTAAAGGGTGTAACTTCTAAATTTCTATTTTTTTTAAATATGAAATGGTTTCACACATCTTTGGGAAGGTGACTGGTTGGATAATCATCCTAAAAATTGAAATGGAGTAAGTGTATAACATAATGAAATTGAGATTTGTCCTTAGGCTCATACTATCATTAAGTTTCTCCCTATTGGTGTCTGGTCAAATTAGTAATTTATTTTATTCTATTTGGTTCTATATTCTCATAATTTTAATGAAATTTTTCTATTTAAAATCATCTCAAGATTTAGATAGTTTATGAATATTTCGTTAGCCCATGGAGCTTTTAGTAAATATCTCATCCCAAAAAAATATGGGTAATGAGTCACATTGAGGGTAAAAACTTAATTCTAGGAATTTATCACATGATATTGTTTCTTAATTCCAAAAAACAATCATTAAATAAATCAAAAAAAATATTCAAACTTATAAAAATTAGAGATACTAGAAGACATAGCCGGGAAAAATTGGAATTTATGTCACTTCCATGTGCCCATGTTAGATGTATTTTCTATTTAGATTATATTTTTTTCTTTAAAGGGGTGTAATATGTGGTTTTGTGATTTTTTTTCATCGCCACACACATTGATATAATGGAGTAGAATATTGGTTTGTTGGAGTCAAAATATAAGGGGATTCCCCAATATTTCCAACATCTCTTTAGCTTTATCATTGTGTTATCCCTTATAATATTTTAGTGCAATTTTTTTAATTTTGTTTCTTTATGAAATTTTTATATATAATATTTTATTTTCCATGTAATATTGAGAGTTTTTTTGTACCCAAATGGTAACATAATAAAATAAATAGATTTAACTATGGTTTCTACCCCTTTTACTTGGGTGTTTCTTCATGTTATTTATGGTGTCTGTATTTTATACAATTTTAATCATTATTTTTACGTCATATTTGTTGGTATAAAAAATATAAATTCTTTTTAGGTCCTAACAAGTGGTATTGAAGAATTTAAATGGATCAGTACTATTAAAATTAAATGGTGTAACAAATCCTCATAAATTCATGTTTTCTTTATGATTGATATTGGGGTTGATCTTTAAAATTTTAATTTTTTATGATTACTAAATAAATTTATAATAAATAGATGAGATTTTAGACTGAAAACATTTCAACATGTTGTAGAAAATAGAGATCAGAAAAAACAATATAGTAATTTTCATTTCTGGAAAATAATGATACAAGAAGTGTTGTGGAAGTATAATTACCTATAATAGATTGCAAAAAATATTAGTACGTGTGATATTGGAGAAATGGAATGAAATTTAAGGGAACATTATTAAGAGAATCAATTTTTATTTATAGTATAGGGATATATCAATCATTGTGGGGAAATATATATAAATTGATATTGGTGATACTTTGAAGAATATGTATGTGGTTAAGCCACTGCAAAAGGAAAATTTATCGAAGTGAATATTATATAATCATAAAATGATGGTTCAATAATTGGTTACATACCACGTCAACATATTTATTACCCTTTATATCATCTCACAGCTTTGGGAATTATAATTGTGGATGTTCAACATTTGAAGATTATCCATTATGATTTTATATATTAATATGATAAGATAATCATCAATCTCACATAAATTGTCACGATGGATATATATATAATGTCCTTTGCATTGAAACTAAATATCATGAAGATGAATTTTGGTACATGGACATGTATTATAGATAGAAATATTCAACATTCTATGTATATATTGATTAAAATAGAATGTATTGTTGAGAATGGTTATAGTGGGATCCAAAATCACAAAAAATAAAAACTGTTCAAGAAGAAGAATAATGTAACATCATACAACTGTTAAAATAAGGATAATATTAAGAAATATTGGTGGAATAATCATAGTGGTGGAAATAATTTCTGGGAAATGTGGAGGGTACTTCTTGAAATGAATTTACCAGTCACTAAAGTGGTGATTAATAATGTAGCGAGAAATATTTTCAATGGCACAAAAATAATGAAATCGTAGAAAACTAAAAAATGAATACAACTGGGTAATGTTTTGATCAATTTTATTCTATCCTATTGGTACTATTGTATATGTTTTATAATCACACCGTGATTATATTTGGAGTCGGTACCTTCAAACTAATGTTTTATAATGGTATTATTTGAACCATCCGAGGAAAATTATATATGAATGTTTTGAAGAAAACATATTGTCATTTAGACAATTATCTTACATCATGTTATTAAATCCTACCAAGAAAGATATACTGTATATTTTTAAGGTTTTATTTATAGTGAATAAGTATTATAAGATCTCAGAAAACTAATAAGTAAAAATAGTTGAAAAGTATATAGTGGTGGATATTGTTGTTTCATAAAAAACCACAATGAAAATTTTTATTACTTAATGGATTTGCAAGTTGATATATAATTATAATGAATGTATAATGAATGTTACTAATAAATGATTGATGATTTGTCTTATTTAGGCAATATTACCATTTATTAATCATTATTTATTTCGCATGAAACATTTTTTGAAGTTTAGTTAATAAGTTATTTGGATCAAGGAGGAAATAGGGTTGATCTATCCCAACATTTGGTAATCACTCATTATATTATTATGAGAAGAAATGAACATTGGATAATTTATGAATGATTTTTTTGGAATATGAATAGTATAACCATCCATTAAAAAATTAGATGTATTTAAAGTCATCAAATAAATAAAATTATGTAAGGAACATAAATATTAAAATAATGTCATGTACTTATGGGATGAAAATAATAGTAAATATATAAGTGAGGAGTATGATATATTTTTTCATTAGAGGGATATCAAGGGATATTTAACATTGTTGTAAAATATATTTCATAATGTAGTGGTAGAGTGAGAAAAAACCATGTTGAAAAAAATGTTGATGTTGAGGTCTATAAGAATTTCAAAGAAATTCTAGTAAATATATGTTAATATCAACTATTATATGATCCATTGATAGTAGTTTATAGGAATTTAATCAAAAATACTTCTGTTGATATGGACCAGTAATATCAATAACTGTTATTGATTACATCTCATTAGAAGTATTATAAATGCACTTCATAAATAACATGAAATATTAATTTTGTACTAGAGATACAATAAATATATTATCATGGGATACACTAATGTTGAGAATGGGTATAATTTATTAGGCCCTCATTTTCATTAAAATTTAATTACCAGAGAGATAATTTATTTATTATAAAAGATGTATATGATCATTGATAAAGAAAAAGGTAATGTTAATATATAAAATATAATAGTTGATTTAGAGAATGAATTCATGGTAAAACCTACTTCATTTAGGGAATTTACAATGGATAATGATTATGTATTCGTTGATTGTGTACCATAATGGTCATCTTGGGTTAAAATAAAACCAATATGAAACACAAATCTTTTCAATTAGATTAATATTGAATATTATTTTCTGATAGAAAATATATAGTCACCATACTTTATAATGGTCCTCATTAATGATGCTGAGGTAGACAGAAAAAGAATACCTATATAAGAAAAATCCATGTGATATTTTTCAATTTCCTCATAAAATAATATATTTGAAACAAATGGGAAATTTAGATCAAAAATGTTTGAAATGAAAAGGTGGAATTATATTGTGTGATACATCTAGTTAAAGGATAATCATATGAGGAATGTATTGAATTCAATGAAATAATCATTCATGTTATTTGAATTGTAAATATTCAGTTATTTCAATAATTTTTTTGTATATAGTTAACATCTAGTAAAACTATATGTGAGTATTGTTTTTGTTATTATGATATCGATGAAGTAATATATATCATATAACCACAAGGTTATGAATAATAATGAATCAAGACATCTATATACATGATGAAATATATATATATTATCCCAAAATAAAGAGAATGTGTTATTAAATGGAATTTTATTAATATATTATGGTATAAGGGTGTAATATACATTATTCTTGATCCTTATGCATATTTCCAGTTTTAATATGAATTTTTTTCATTATTCATCTATTTTATGTGGATTATAATAAATTTTATGACAAATAAATTAGCTAATCCAGGTGATAATGGCATTGTTGTATAGAGAGTTTTACATGAAGGACATTAGTCTCGAAGAGAAGAATATTTCTGTATAAATTTATCAATAAAATTAGAATAATTAGGTTTCATTGAATTATTAATTGAATAAAATAATGACATTGTTTAACATACATTATTATAATTCAATTTATACCCCTCTTACAATTAATTGCATGACATATTATATGATGATACTTATAGGTTATGTATAGAGGATTCATATTCCTCTAGTAATATGTGAACCAAAAGTTGATTTAATTACGTTCGCTATGATTTTTCATGACTATATATTTCACATATAGTTGGACATGTTATTTTAAATATATAGAATCCATTTTTGGAGAATTGGAACACAATAAATAGGATTCCATATTTATCATGGATTCATTAGATTCTAGATTTATTTGTGCAGGATTATATTTTATAGTCATAGTCTACACTAATTCAAATTTTATAAGAGATTTTGACCGTATGAAATCTACAAGTGATTATGTGTTAATATTTTTGTATGTTATGTGATAAATATTTAAATTTCAAAATTATTTATGTATTTATAAATTACCTAATTAGACTACATGGAATTTTTGTAAGCTTTTAATTTAGTGTTTTTAATGATAATGTTATAGGATGGAGTCAAACGTAGACATAAGCATATTCCAATATTTTCTTGATAGTAAGGGAATCTTTTACATTGCAAAGAATCCATCTATTCATTCAATAATGAAGCACACTAAGATAACTAATTTCATTTATGAAATATTTTTGGGTCATGGATGTATAAACATATATATAATTCAAAAAGATGATAATTTGGTAGATTTCATCATTTATGTAATTGACTCTTATGAGGTCTAATAGTTCACATCCTTGAGTAGTCTTGCTGAGACATTGGGAATATAATTGGAATATATATATGAAGTAGGTATAAGTGATAGATCCTTAATCCACTCTCATTGTGATATATATACATGATTTACTTTTTTTGTAAGCAAATCCTCTTTTTCCAAATGGGGGAAGATGGGTGTAGGTGATGTGCATTTCAAACCTCACCCCTAGGTTAATATGGTGGATGACAGGCTCTAGAATAAAACAATAAATATGAATCTTCCCGAATGGTTTCGTCATCTCATTAGATACATCATTTAGTTAACCCAGATAAGTAGAGAGAGAAATTGTTGTGGTTATTTTCCTAATAATGGTTGGAGTGATTATACACATTTTATAATATTCATGTCATTTTATTTTCCCATTGGTTTTTATCTATTTTATATGGGTGTTTTACACATTATATTTGGTGTAAGCAGTCTTAGTATTTTAAAAAAATATTTTTTTCACAAAATTATCACTAAATATAAGGGGGTATAGATTTCATTCCCAAAAATATATTAGGATTTGATTATTGATAGAACACTGAAGTTGTTTAAACATATGATTATTTTAACTCCTATATTGGTTCCCACTTTAATATAGGTGGATTCATATCAATCATTTTGACCCATTTGTATGAAAACAGTTATGGATGTGTTATACATTATAAACACCCCTAAGTTGAATTTTTTTGGAGGATTATTATTATCAATGGTGTTCTCTCCTCCAGGTATAAGCATGTTTATCCAAGATTACATACATTAAATTAACGGTCATATATTTTTAATATATGTTTATAAAAATATTGTGGTTAATGTATAGAGGATATTCCACTGATACAACTAAAAATGACTTGTTAAATCATTCATCTATTGTGGTTTCATTTTTTGTAGTTTAGTGTAAATTATATTTTTTCACAATCAAATATCGGATGTAATAATTTTGAAAACCACTTCAGTTGGACCCATATTTACTAGAGAAAGCATTTTGGAACATCATACACCATCTCAAATGTTTTCTATAGTCCATCAATAATTTTTTAATTACCTGATATGGAACATTTCTAATATATATGATAATTCGTAGTGTATTTTGGAACATGAAAATGTATAGTTATGGAATGATTTTATTTCATAAATTCATTTTATCTCATTTATTCCTCGAACTCAATATTTATCATTAAACTAAACTACAATCATATGTTATAATCCACATGGTTATCAATGTTCTTGAATATATGGACCTTGATAATATATTATTATATGGTGAGGATGATCATATTCATTTACTTAAAATTAATTCATTAACCATCATGGAAGGATTCATGAGATGACTATATTATACCACACAAGATATAGACCATTTTGGAAGGTTGATTTCAGTTGGAGGTATTCTAAAACATCATTAAATCCTGTTATGGATAATACATATTAGAGATGTTTTAAAAGACAAAGAAATTTAGAAGTATTTGATTGAAATACATTCAAAATATATATACATAATACATATAATGATGAATACAATATGTAACTTTTTCTAGAGGGGGAACAAGTGTTGGGGTTCTTTACATTCTCGCAAGAATCGTGGATCACTAATTCAATACATGTTATATGAAACAATTTAATTCTAGGATTATTTTTGAAATAAATACGAAATACTGAGAGGTTTATATATGATATATAATTTAAATGGATGTTTTATAATAAATATGAGCTGACTAAAACAGGACACACATTTAAAAAAATTTACTCAATAAGTCAATATGTGATATTCCATTCGAATAAAACCATAACCATAACAGCAATGGATCATTTATGAAATTATTTATGAGAGGTGGTAGGATGGTCCATGATTCAATATTCCCTATCACGTAAACATTCAATATCAGTTTCATAAAATAAAAACATTTCATTGTTGAATATTTTTATACATGAAGTTGGATGGATATATGGATGAAACTAATCATTAGCTAAGATTATATAAAACAATACTCTCAATTTATTTTTAAGTTCACGTTTAATTCTATATCATTACATTAGGAGGTCTCCTAGATAATTCAATGGTGTGTATATTATAGTAAGAGTCGAAATGGGATTCAATTAACATAGTGTAAAGGGAACATGGAGGTAGAATACATATCTTCCCAAGGATATTATGAGTTCGGGTATTGGATTTTCATATATTTTTGTTTATAATCTCCATCTTGTAAAAATATCATTCAAGGTGTTTCTTTAGGAGTCATTAAATTTAGAAATCCAAAGATGCTTTTTTACCATCACTTTAGATTTGTAGGGTTTTTAATTTTCAGAACAGAATTCAATTTTTAGAGAGATCTAGATGTTAAAATATTATTATTCTCTTTATTTTATATAATTTTAAGAACAATAAGTTCCAACATCTAAATATATAACAATTATCTTATATATAATGAGATAGTTTTGAATGGATGATGGATTTAAACCTCATAGACAAAACAATGTGGTGTTGATGAGTATATGGTTCTCTGTTGATTTATATTAATATAAATTATACCATATAAATTAAGGGAATTATTAATGATAAGTTGAAAAAATTATGAAAAATCCATGTATATAAATGGTTATGATGAAATAATCAAAAAACAATTGTTCCTTCTGTCATGATTCTGACATACTTATTCCTAATCCTCAACACTCTTCTTCCCCAAAAATTATCATAATTCATTCACGAGAGTGAACAATTTATATTTTATAGAAAAATATATAATAACATGAATATATTATTTTTTAAATATTCATCCCCTAATTGGTGTAGAATATGTCTATATTTGACTGACACTAATTTATATAGTCAAGAAAAATTTATTTTATTATTTATTTTTGTAAACTCCATTTCAGAGAATATTTTATACTTTTACAATTTTTAGATCCATAAATTTTATGGTAAGCTTCATTTTCCAAAAACCATGTGGATCGTAATTAAAATGTTAAGAAACATATCTTAATAGATACTTGTATAACTAGATTAAATGGAATTGAAATGAATTCTGAATTATATTTACAAGTTAAGTTATTATTTGAAATAATCCAATGATAATACGTGTAACAATATAATATGGATCATCCAAACACTGTCCCTGCCTATAGTCCTATATAGCATCACTCATGCCTCCATGTTTTCCAATGGCAAACAACACGCAATGAGAGTCTCTTGAAAACATCTAAGAGACTTTTCATTTGGTACAATAACAAAAAATATCAAATAAATAACATGAAAGAACATATAACATAGAATATAAAAGTACATATATTTTATTATATCTATACTTAAACCCTAATAATATAATTATACACCCATGTTATATCATCTGAACAATCTATGTTATAAATTATTTGACCTTCCATTCTAAATACTTTTTGGGAGTGAATGTCAGTAAGATAAATTAAAAAAACTACCCATTTTTTGAACTTTTGTTATTATTAATCAATGCCCTCATCTCTATCCTTCTCATTGCAATGAATAAAAAAAATTATAACATGCACATTAAAAAACAATTTTACATTGCTCATCCTAATTATGATACATAAAAGGAGAACACAATGGCCCTTAACTGATATTCAAAATCCACTATAGTGCATTATTGTTACAATTTTAGAAAAAATCTCATCATCATACCTATTTTAAAACATATAAAAATTTGAAATCTCATCGATGTATCTTTTTATGTGATAAAACTGATCCTCTATATGATTGTTCCATATATCTGAATCACTATGGAATTGGATCAATCATATGTGTGTGTTATATGATGCAATTATTTTTACCAAATAGATGATGTCTACCATAACATGTAGTTTTTTCTTTATTAGAACACCATTCATGAAATAAGATAATTACTTTTCAATCTACTTTAATTCCTTTATGAAATACATAGTACTATGTATCATGAGTTCCTCACAAACTACCATTGATTCACAAATGAATTAACTCTTTCAAAAAACAACTCATTTTTCAAACACAATTAACTACAAAGTAACACTCCACGAACTCAAATTCCATAATGAACTCATATCCATCAAGAACTCAAATACTTTGTTGACATAATCCTAATCTTAAGTAAACATCAATAATAATGATTGAATCTACTTATAAGGACCCAAACATTAAAATTCACATTATCATTCATATTAAATAAATAAATCATTATATTTCATCATCGATGAAATTTTTAGGTTTCGAGTTTTAAAGAATGTCCTCAATAATCACACATAATAAAAAATTACATTACCATATGAAAAATTCAAACAAGTATCCATTTTATCTATAATAATGTACTTTTAAAATGAATTAAATTTACATTCATGACAAATCATGATGAATTAATTGATGTATTCATCATTGTTCCTCATAATATTTATATACATTGAAAACCATTTAAAAATGTAACAAGGGAAACAAAATCATTGTAATGGAAAAAAATTTCAAAAAAAGAAACATGTTATTCTATTTCAAAACATTGAGAACATATAAGAGAGTTTTCATTGAAACTAATAAACATTGATCATAATTAACAATTTAATTATAAATTAAAACATATTCATTGAATAATTTTTTTAATAAAACACATTATAAAAAAATCTTAAGGAATAATTAAAAATTGTATCACCAAAAACATTATATCCCATAAAAAATATTTTCTACATATCATATTTTTTTATACATAATAGAAATAATCATTCCTTTAAAAAAAATATCATAATCATTCCTTAAATATTCCCTTGGTGTTTTATTATAAAGGGTTAAAATCGGTGAAAAATAATTTATTAAATAATTTTTAAAAGGAAAAAACATGTTTTTATATATTATTATAAAATGTAATTTTGTATGAAAACATATTTCCGACCTATGATATAAATGATGTCAGATTTTCCAGACATAATTTTCTAAAACCATTAATGTACCATAGATCTGAAATATGGTAATATTAAATGAAATAGTTCCTTTATAAATATATCAGAGCAAAATTTAATTGTTTATTTGGAAAATTTATTGTAATTTATTTCAACTGACATTTGTCAATAAACAATCTAAATTAAAATGAGATTTTAAAATAATCCCTTTAAATGGTCATAATGATGAGGAGAAAATTTATAAATGAACAAATTAGCTGTAATAAATATAAATCTCAGTAATTTAATTTTCCAATAAAAATTAATAAAATAAAAAATTCATTACACACATTATCATTGAAAAACATAATCAACAAATAATGCATTTATCCCAATTTGGGTAAATTGAGTTTTTGAATCCATTTCCATAAGATAAATTTTCATTAAACATGATATAACTTATTTTATAGTGGTTTAAAATAAGTTAAAAACTTATTCATTAAACATATTAATATTTATTCTACCGTATATTATCATTTTGTAACAACTTATCAACTTTTTTTTAATAATATTTCATTATTATCATGGTTTTTAGTGTTTATTGTCTTTTTTCCTTATATTTGGACATGTTATTTTATCTTCTTCATAATACATTCATGATTAAAACATATCAATAATGTAAAACCTGTTATGAATATCATATATATTCATTATATATGTACTTATAGTAATATGTAATATATAGTTATTGGAGATGATATACACCATCCAGGGAGATGGTGGGCCCTAAGTATGGATGAACATTGCTTCCATTATATTGAAACATTGATAGAAAAAAATTAAATGATATATACATGTTATCATTAATGTATCATTATTATATCCTATATATCAAATATTTTTATTGAAACCACTAAAAGAAT
This sequence comes from Viscum album, assembly GCA_963277665.1. Classification (NCBI taxonomy): domain Eukaryota; kingdom Viridiplantae; phylum Streptophyta; class Magnoliopsida; order Santalales; family Viscaceae; genus Viscum; species Viscum album. Next base: position 502,472,639 of record OY728159.1, read on the forward strand.
TGTATCACTTTATGAGGCAGTAGTCTGTCGCACACAAGAGCAGTGATATCATATTCCAAAAAATTTAAATTGCAAAAAAAATTGATATAATAATTAAATAAGAATAAAAAATTATATATATATATATAATATGTAAACTAAAAATCAATCATTATTGAAAACATTGAATTTTGGTAATGGAAAAATGAATGACATCGGTTTGGGAGGTGGTAGATAACTATACAGATTAATGATGATTTTATACCCCATTTGATTGAAGTGTTTCAATTTTACGCTGTAAAGATTACATAAAAACATATCAATATATTTAATATGCTTTTTTTTATAATATAATCAAAGTATCATAATAACTAAATGAGGAGGATAAGTGAAAAATAAAATGATTTTAGAAGATCATTACCTCATCTTCATGTATCCTCTTTAGGATTATTCTAAACCATTATATTTTTTTATTTCATCCAAAAATAAGGATTCTTGGAAGATTATATCGATTTTTGTGAGAGATTGTTTCAGTTGTTGTATGATCCAAATGGATGGGGTGGTGTGAATAAATGGTGGATGTTGAGTTCCCTTTTATAGATTAGAATGAGTTGAATTCATGAAAATATTCAAAAGTATTCACTATTTAGATGAATCTATTTACTCACATGGGACCAATATTGATAATTAATAATTTTTAGGGATTTTATAATAAATATAATCCTTCAACTCTCAATAATACACATGTTTTAAACATTTTATTCCATAACTCGTATGTTTTCTTATTTTTCCAATTTGGAATTTTCATTTTGTTAACTAGTTTTATAACTATTGTAATTTATCAATTAAGTTGAAATTATGGGGATAATTATAAACAAAATTACACCCACATATTATAAATATTATATCTAATTTATATGATTAAAATCATATTTTTGTTGAAAATTAATTTTAACACGATTACTCGTAACGCATAAAGACACTACATTAACAGAATCATGCTAATAATGTTTTTACTATATATGGGTCAATGTGTTCATTATAAATAATAAATTGGAATATGAATGAAAATATTTTATATCTATTAAAAATTAAAAATCATTTCTCATACTAAATTATTTTTAATAATTTTTAATCATATAATAAAATATCATTTATAATAAGAGAACATTAATATTAATTTTAACAATATTTATTTAATTTGAATTTTAAACTATCTAGATAATAATGGAAGTTAATTAATTAATGTTAATATATGTGTAAAATTAAATATTCATATAAAAAAAATATGTGAACATCATAAATCAGTCATGTTTTTTCACATTTAATAATATTTAGTGTAATTTATTTTAGTTTATTTTTAACTAAATAATTATTGTCTGGGCATTTCATAATCATTTTTAGCATTAATTCATAAAAAAATTTCAATACCAAGAAATATTATATATAAACCCTTTTTTGAATTAAAAAAAAGAGTATAACCAAACATATTTATTTTTAGTCCCTTACCCCAATCAATATAGAAATTAAAATTATCAAAACAGTCAATTTTTTTTATATACATGACTTATTATATGGGTTTATTTTGTGGAAAATATTTTAAAGAAGAAATAATATTAGAAGATAAACTAGTAATAGTATAAATATGACCATATTATTTGTGTTTTAATTGTGTTCATTCGTTTTTACACCTAATATTCGTTGTTTAATCACTAAATAAACTCATTTTCTCCGTTAATATTGTAATTAAATTAAATTATTTAAAATAATAACATTAATAAATAAATTAGATGACCTAATTGAAAATTATAACATATTATGATTAAAAATATAAAATCTATGATTTCAATTTCATTTCATATAAGTGGAAGAAATTTATATAAAATTAATCTTCTAGTCGTGACAAAAAAAGTAGGTTTTAAAGTGAAAATGTTCAAAAGAGAGATATGTTTTTTAATATTATTTTACTAAAAAATTATTCCAATGACCCAAATTTTATTATTAGATATATAATTGATATAATATCATTCTAAAAACAATTGATAAAGTAATTTAACTTTACCTATTATTTAGATGAATATATAAATTTCAATTAAAATTCATTATTTTTTATTATTCATCAAAAACATATGAATCATAGAAAAAGCACCAAAAAATCATCTATAACTAATTATGATGACATTACATAAATTGTTTATTATTTTTTTTATAAATTTTTTCATAAGTTACATTTAAATCATGTGAATTATTAAAATGCAGTGATACAATCATTAGTATTTTACATCTTTTTAGGCATAAAAAGTATTTATTCTTATCTTATGCATATAAAATATATTATATGCATTTTAAAAAATTATTAAATATATAGCAATAAAATTTCATTATTATCATCCAATAATAATAATTTTTTTTTTAATATGATAAGAAAAATTTGTACATATATATTTATTTTTTATAAAAACATTCCTTTTTATTCAATTGGGTTTTTATATTCGTTTATAATTAATTTAAGACATATTAATTCAACCATATATTTTGAAAATATTATTTATTAAATTTATAAAATCAAATTATATTTCTAGTTTATAATTATAATTATAAATAAAAATGATTATAGTATTTTATTATACTCTATTTTTTGTGTAGTAGAAACTATCGATGAAACTGGATTTTTACTTCAACTTAAGATAAGTAATTATTGATTTATTTTAATGATATATTATATATTGAATTTAACTAGTAATGTAAATATATAAAAATATATTTGGATATTATATTCATTTCTACATATGGTGTTGTATTTCATAAATTCTATTAAATAAAATGATATTCATTTTTAATTTATGAGGTGTTAAATTCTCCCATCCTTAAATAAAATCTTTCCTCACTTTTTAAAAATCATATTTTCAATACATGTTTTGATATATGAAATTAACCCTTTAATAATCACAAAAAAAAGAGTTAATAAAATATCAATTTAATAATCGTGAAAGTGATGTATAAAGGACTTATGGAATAACACATATCAATGTTGTTACGCAGGATAATATTTGTTTAATGTCAATATATGTACATGTTGGAATCGAAAAAAAATTCTAGAGATTTGTTATGTTCATATATCATAATAAATTGAGTGATCAATGGAATGGTGAGGGGCTCAAAACCACAATTCTATATTCAGTGCATTATATTAATACATTGGCATGATTACAAGGAATCATGTCCCAATGGACTGATCAGTTTAGGCGTCTAGGGAAATAGATTACATACATGATCGTTACATTACATTATAAATTAAAAAACAACATCAAAATTGTCTCCATTTACCACATTCATATCCCTTAGACTATCCCTGAAGGTTAGTCATAAAATATTTTTCGCATCTTGGAAAAATTTTAACATAGAAATGGGTGAGCTCAGATTCTCCGTAACCATATCATATAGCAGAACCATTCATAAATAAGCAGAAACACTAAAGGCAATGTATAAAACAAAAACAAAATCCTTTAAACACTAAATTCAGAATAATTTTGCAACGATAAATCAATTATACCCTTTACTTATTAACATGGATATTCTACTATTCTAATATTCACATGTAATATCAATAGCTAATTTAATAATGATGGAATTAAAAATTTTGGACATCATAACCACATAGTCAATGCCTTGGGCCAAGACTACAATTAAGATTTTTTCAAGGCCTTGGTTCCAAGACACTAGTTTGTCTCGTTAGACCTACCGATGCATTGAGGATCTATAGTGGGCTCCACCCGTCACATTCTATGTCCAATGCATTCCCCATATGATAATTTTGAAACATAACATAATTGTTTTATTAAAAATAGCATACGAAATGTCAATACTTTAACCATACATCATTAATGAAATAAAAATAGCACATTCATGGTAATTCATATCATTACACATTCAATATTATATTGTTGATATTTTTTATAATTAATAAGCCTCAATAATAAATAATATCTAAAATGACGTTGAAATAGTTGAAAATGATTATTCAATTTTTTTGAGAGAAAAATCCCTTTTTTATACAAACATATAAAACTAACACCATTTATAAAGGAAGACATTTAAAATACATTTCTTAATCAAAGGGTCACATACCACATTGAATCTTTAGAGAGTTTTATCATTTAAAAACATTCATCTCCATAAAAATAAATCCATTAAACCCCAATCTAAAAAAATGGACATTAATTAGATTGAATTAGAAGAATAATCATTTAAACCGTTAAAATGATATTCTAGTTGAAGTGTCCCATAAAATTAATCCTTTTAAAAACACTTTTATCTAACATGGTCATGGATAATAAATATGTCCCAATAAATACTTACTCATAAATAACCTCGATTAATAATAAGATTGGGGTAATAACCATTACCGAGTACATTTCTTTGGAATAATGAACATTAACATCCTATATAATAGTTAAATCCTTATTATTAAATTATACAATTAAAAAATACATAAATATGATATTATATATGATCCTGTAACATTTCTTTGTTAATATTATTTTATTTGTATCATTGTTCCAGGTGTTAACTGATATATTTTCCTTCATATGATTTTTTACATAAGACATGATTGTTTTGGATATGATATATTTGATTCATATCTAGAATGATATTAAGTTCTTAAAAATTATTTTTTATAATCAAATGAAAATTAGTTTTTGAAGGGTTATGATGGGAAATTAATATCATCACGTTCATGGAGATGGTAATATTTACGTAGGCATGAATGTTACTTCTATTTAATTATTTTGTTTAAAAGGAAATAAAAACAAATGAAACATAGGTATATTATTATTATAGTATAATATAATATTGTTTATTCTTTACTTATGATCATTAACACCATTCTATATATGTTCCATGTATGGAATGAATGAGTCATATCACTTTGAGGGGGAGGTAGTCTACACTTCCTCAAATGAAATTATCGTATATATACAAAATGAAAAGAATAAAGGTATGCTATAAAATATAATTACACGATTATTATTGATAAAATAAATAAAATAAATATCATATATAATTACATTTCTATCATAATGGATACCATAAGAGGAGGTAGTAAAGATCAAACATTCGTCGTTTTCTGAGGTAGTAGTTCGCCGCCCACAAAAACATTAAGGAATATACCCATTAGATATAGTTATGGGTAAGTGTAGTTAGAATAATTTTCATACAAAAAACCCAGTATATTCATGATACTTATATTGTAATAAAATAAAGTAATAATGATAGTTACGGGGGTTTGAGAAGTAAAATAAATGAAAATAACATAAGAGGAGATGTTACCTTTAAATCAGGTAACTCCCTTTGGTTTGAAACAAAAGGATTCATTAAATTTCCTTTAGCATAAGGTAAGGCTTCTAAGAGGAATAGAGGGATTTAGGGAGAACAATTGGGTACAAAATGGATGATCCTAGTGGTTTGAGAGGTGTGTGAAATGGGTTATAGGTTAGGGATTTTTATGAGGGGCGGGGCTCTTTACGAAAGATTGAAAATATTATTTTATTATATAATGATTTTCGATTTCTGATGGTACAAAACTCATTAATGATATAATATAACATTTATGGTTTTTAATATAAGATGACTCATGTTCGAAATAATATAATCCAACAATAATTGGACAGGTTGTTTTAATTTTTATAATCTCATTTATTTAAATCATTCATTAATACAGTAAACACAGCCTCATTATTGTGTCAAAAATACATTTATTTATTTGATTTCTAATAATTATTAAAAAATTCCATAACATCGGAAACATTTTTATATTTCAAATTAACTTTTATAGTCGAAAGGATATCTAATATATCCCATTTTAAAATTTTTTTTAATATAAGATATATGTTTATGCCAATTTTTCTTTACATTAAATTATTTAATATAAAGTGTCATTATCATTCTCAAGTGGATCAATGGGGTCCACAAATTGACCCAATGATACCCATTGTCGGAAATGTTTCTTTCCACATGAATAGGACACCTTTTAGGGAAATTTAATATTATTATAAGAAAATTTGATTACCCTAATTTACCAGATTTACCGTTTAACCAGGGTAAATGAAATACTTACTGATGTAAATATTCATATTGTCTAAAAATAAAGGTTACCTATTTACACAATTTGGATATCCTAATTCAAAATATGGAGCATATTTTTTCAAATTAAAAACACATTAGAGGAAAAATTAATTTTAAATTAATTATTGTCGTCAAAACAAAAAATGTGATTTTATTAAATAATAACTATCAAAAGATTGACACTTGTTTATGTCCGGTTTGAATGTAAAATTGCATCCAATGACTGAGATTAGGGTAATAAAATTTTATTATAATAATATTATGTCCCGCCTCTAATGAATAATTTAATTTCATTAAATTGACACTACTGGAAAAAAGGCCTATACCCACGGTTCAAAACCGTGGGTATAGCCCCCAAAACCGTTGGTATAGGCTATACCCACGGTTTTGGGAACCGTGGGCTGGAACGCCGTCGGTATAGGTCCCCAGCCTATACCCACGGTTTTCCAAAACCGTGGGTATAGGTGTTCTGCCACCGTGTCAAAAAAACATTCCCAATTGCCACGGTGTCAATGGATTTTACCCACGGTTTCAAAACCGTGGGTATAGATCCTAAAATAAAGCTGCAGGCGGGTTTCGATCCCACGACCTCTTCGCTGCAAAGTACCGCGTCTACCACTACCCTACAGTCAATTATGTGTATATATATATATATAGTTAAATATTGTTATATAAACCGTGGGTATAGAGGGAAGAACCGTAGGTATAGGACTCCCGCCAAAAAAAAATCTTTCCCGCGGAAAAAAAAATTGTCCCGCGTACACATTGGAAACCTCTACCCATGGTTTTTAAAAACCATGGGTATAGGTTTTTTATCCTATACCTATCCCCACGGTTCTCCTCAAAACCGTGGGGATAGGTACCCCTATACCCACGGTTCTTGAAAACCGTGGGGATAGGTACCCCTATTCCGTAAAATTTCATTTTTTTAAAATACATATTTTATCTGAAAAAGATTAATTTGTTCTTTTATTATGTATAAGATATAAATAATTTGGATTCAAAAATTATATGGAGTATATGAAATTAAAAATGCAGATAATACTATTCATAACAACTTTTTGACCAGCTAGTTTGGTATGTCGTGGTGCACTTGAACTTGGTGTTGCGTGTAGCGCATGTTATTGAATTTCATTGAATAGATAACGTACTATGAAATCATGGGGTGTTACATTCTCCCCTACTTCAATAAATTAAATCCTCTTAATTTGAAATTTTTCATTGAAAAAAAGGATAAAAATAGAAAAATACCATTGTGGAAAACCAATACAGGAAATTGGGTTAATGAAATTTAATCATAATAAGAGGGAAAGTGAAATTAACAAATAACCAACAAATTATGATCTCAATAAGGAAAACATTGGTTGAAATTAGAGACATATAATCATAGGAGAACGTAAATATTTATTGGCCATGATTCAGTTCATCAATCACAAACATGTGTAAAATTGGGGGCCTCAAAGCCCACAATTTATGATGATTTTAAATAACATCGCATCAACCAAACATAATGTTTTAGGATAAAAAATTTATGGTTTTAATATCCATTCCCATAAGTTTAAGATTTAATTTATTTATAGAATAAGATGAAAAAAATATACTTGACATGTAGAGTTTCATGCTTCAACTAATTCCTTCCATGAACTCAAATTTCACTACAAAAGATAATAAGAATTGGAGAATATTCTATTTGTCATAATCGTATTGGGTTACAAAATAATGAAATTATAATTCATATGATATAATATTTATAAAATCTACATTATACAAACTGGTACATCACATAGGCCAGTGGTAGGTGATGTACGCTTGTTGCCTTTCAGTTGCGGGTTCAAGTCTCGCAGCCTTGTCGGACGCGACGTGTTGTCGGCCGACCTACAGGTTTCCCTTTTTATGAAAATCCATAAATAATATTAAAAAATTCCTTAACCCTAACAATAAAATCCAATGTAAAACATAATATATTCCAACCTTTACACTTGTCAAAAATACATTTGTCTGAACTCACAGTCAAAATTTTATAAGGAAGTTCACATAATATACATGTGAATACCTTGATGTTGTATTCTCTAAAAATGTGTAAATAAAATTAATTTCTATACAACCATATTTGAATAGGCATGTACATACTTATACATTATGAATATCATAGGATACTGGATATACTCCTTAAATCTGAAAATTTTTAATCACCAACAATGATAAAATAAAAAACATTAATTAGTTCCAAAGTTATCAATAATATCCAATATAATTTATCCAAATAAATAATATCTTATTCCAAAATCTATACCATGGTATTAGAACCATATTAATATTTAGATTTACTTCAAGAATGAATTTTACAAAAAAAACTGATATTGATTCAAATTTCATAGTACCAAAAAAATCTCAAATCCTTAATGAAATAGTATTGGTGTACAATCATTATATACTATGTAATTATTATAACAAGTACATCATTGATACATCACTCAAATGACATAAATATTTAATATCAACATAAGAACTCTAGTCTATACTCTTTAACTATGGTAATATCTTAACATGATTATTATCCAACAGCATCACTTAAGATATAATCTGATGATTGGGACACTGATTCATGTAGTGTTACAACCCCTTGCAGATAATAATTTCTACATTTGAAACCATATTCTTACCCTTTCAATAATGTATTTGGTGTCTCTTTTCTCCACACGTATAACAAAATCTCATTACCTTCATTCATTTACCAAGGTGATCATTTCAATAGTCATCACAAATGTGAAAAACCATATATCCCTTATTCCCTTTATTTATATTTATCTCTACCATCCTTTTCATCTATGGATTCCCTTCAGATAATTAGGAATCAGAGATTTATTTACTTCTAATACTATTTCTTCATATGATGATAATACAAGGGAGACTATTTCTTTTCTAAATGTAGGCTTAATGCCTTGAATGATATGATCATTCTTACACATTAGAACATGTGTATTATTAAAGTTCCAATTCCATATACTATGTTCCATTTCTAAACATCGACATACAATAGGTTAGTTTATGAATCACAATGCATTATTTTAAACTTGTATAATAATTAACATAAATTGAAAAGATTATACATAAAATATATAATCATAAAAAATGTTTTCTTTGAGGATGTATTTGGTCCTAAATCCCTCATAATGTCTTGTAAAGAAAATTTGAATTATCCTAAGTATATCTCATAAGAGTGTCGTAACCAATAGTGAAGTAAGGCCCGTTGTTGTGTAACAGGGTACCTCGGGTCAATCCAAAAACTCTTTATTAGATTTTTCACTCCTGGGTACATTTGTCCCAAAGCTTCCTCAACCTGCTCATATCCAGACATTGATTCATTCCATGGAATAATAATAAATTCTCTACTTTAAAAAAAATAGGATGATTGTCTATACGAATCCTCAAAGTCTATCACATGGTAATGTTATCTAATCATAGTTTTTCAACATATAGTATCCAGGATAAGTTTTACACATCCTCTCGTACCAACTATAACCTCATGACCCCATTACCCAATGTCGGTGAATTATTTTAATACATTGGCATGAGTACAAGGAATCATGTCCGGAAGGACTGATCAATTTAGAAGTCCTCGAAAATAGATTACATACATGAATGTTACATTACATTATCAAATGAAAAACAACAACAAAATTTTCTATATTTACCACATTCATATCCCATAGACTATCCCTACAGGTCAGCAATAATATACTTCTTCACATCCTGGAAAAAATAAAACATAAAAAATGGTGAGCTCATAAGCTCGGTAAGGATAATAATTTATTAGAATCGTTCATAAATAAGATAATATACTTAATTCAATGTATAAACCTAAAACAAAATACTTTTAATATTAAACTTCAGCATAATAGGGAAATGATATATAAAATTATGCCATTTACGTATTCACATGGATATTCTACTAGTCGAATAGTCACATGTAATATCAATATCTAATTTCATAATGATAGAATGTGTAATTATGCACATCATAACAACATATTCATGGACTAGTTCAAAGACTACAAAAAATATTTTTTCATTGACTTGTTTCGAGTCACTAGATTGTCTCATGAGACCTACCGATTCATCGACAATCTATAGCAGGCTCCACCCATCACATACAAAAGACCAATGCATTCCTCATATGAATATTTTGGAACATAACATAAACATTCGTATAAAAACTACCATACGTAATGTGAATATTTTGACTATGAATCATGAATTGTATAAAAATATCACATTCATATTCAATCATATCATAACTCATTCAATACAATATTTAAGAATGTATTTATAATAAATCAACCTTAATCAAGAATAATATATAAATGGATGTTGACATATTTGGAAATGTTTTGTAAAAATATTTGTGAGAAATATACATTTTTCATGAGAACATATAAATGTCACTCAATTTATAAAGGAAATATTTTATAAGTAATTTTTTAATCAAAGTGTCCCATATCACTTTGATGCATTTGAAAGAATTATCATTTGAGAAAATTCATGTCCATAAAAATATAACCTTTAAAACCCATTTTGAAAACATGATGATTAATTAAAATTATTTAGTAGAATAAATATTTAAACCATTATAAGTACATTTTAGAAGAATTATCCCTTAAAAATAATCATTTTAAAAACTCTTTTATATAACATGGTCATAGATAATAAATATGACCCAATAAATAAATACACATAAGAAATCTTAAATAATAACAAGTCGGGGGAATTAAACCTTACTTGTACATTTCTTTGGTCAAGGGTACGTTTACCACCTGTATAATAATTAATTGTTTTATTAAATTATACATTAAACTCACCCATAAATATTATATCATATATTATCTTCTAATATATTTTTCTATTAATATTTTTGATGTGTCATTGTTTCGGGTGTTAACTAATATGTATTCCTTTATATGTTTTGTAATGTAAGCCATGTTTGTTATGGATAAGATGTATTTTATTAATATCAATAAATATATTATTTTATTAATCATTATTTTTAATAATCAGATGAAAATTATTATTTAACGTTTATGATGGGTAATTAATCTCATTACGTTCATGGAGATGATAATATGTGTGTACTCATGAACACTAATTCCATTCCATTTTTTTTAATTTTCAATGCAATTAAAACCAAATGGTAAATAGGTGTATTATTATTCCAATAAGATATAATATTTTACATATTTTATTTATGTTCATTAACACCATCCTTTATACGTTCCATGAATAGAATGAACGGGTCATATCACTTTGAGGGGGCGGTAATCTACACTTCTTAAAATGAAATTATCGTATATATAAAACATGAAAAGAAAAATGTATGATATAAAAGATAATTAAAGAAGATTATAGATAAAATAAATATCATATATATCTTATATAATTACAGTGCAGTCATAATGGCCACTATTAGTGGTGGTAGTAGAAGATTGATCATTCATCATTTCGGGAGGTAGTATTTCACCGTCCAAAGAAGCATTTCGTTATATACCAATTATATGGAGGTGTGTGGATGTGGAGTTTAAATATATCCCATTAAAAAAACATATTATATTAATAATATAGTATTTTGTTATATAATAACAGAATTAATATAGTTTAGGGGGTTAGAAAAGTAAATAAATGAGAAGAACTTAAGAAGAGATGTTACCTTTAAATCAGGTAACTCCCATTGGATTGAACCAAGAGGCTTCCGTGAAATACCTTCTGTATAAGATAAGGCTTCTAAATAAAATATAGGGATATATGGAGCTTAATTTTGTAGATTTTGGATGAACCATGGGGCTTGTGAGGTGTGAGTAATGTGTTATATGTGAGTGCTTTTTATATGGGGGAAGAGGTGCTTTAGTAATTTTTGAGAATATAATTTTATTATATAATGATTTTCTGTTTATAATGGTCAAAAACTAATTAATGTATTAGATAAAATAACACATCTTAGAAATAAAATCATTCAATAATAATTGGGTAGTTTTGGGATATTTTTTTCAATTTTATAATCTCATTTATTTAAATCATTCATTAATGAGGTAAACACTGCATCATTATTGTGTCGTAGATAATTTTATTTATTGTATGTCTAAAAACAAAAAAAAATACCATTATGTAGGAAATTTTTTTATCTTTACAATTAAAATTTATAGTCGAAATTTTAACTTATATGACACCTTAAAAAAAATTAGTATAAGATTTATGTTTAAGTCATTTTTGTCTTTACACTAATTTATTTTATATAATGTGTCGTTGTCACTATCATGTGGAGCCATGTAATCCCACAATCGAGCCAAGAATTACCATGTTTAGAAAAGAATAATCCAATAATTATAGGATATATGTTAGGGTAATTTAATATTATTATAATAATATTTTATTACCCTTATTTATCAGATTTACCCTTTAACCAAGGAAAATCAAATATTTACTGATGCAAATAAAAATAATGTATAAAAATAAAATTAACCTATTTACACAATTTGGAACTCCTGATTCCGAATATTGAATACATTTTTTCAAATTAAAAAAACTAAAATGCATTAAATTAATTTAAATTTAATTCCTGTTATCAAAACAAAAATCGCGTTTTTATGAAATAATAACTATCAAAAGACTGATAGTTGTTTTTGTCCAGTTTAAATGTGAAATTAATCCAATGACCTGAATTATATAAATTGAAAAAATATAATCTAATTATTTTTTAAAACAACTCAAATGATTAATTAAACACTCTAAATTTTTTCAATTACAATGCTCTTTTTAATTAAAATTTAGTATTTTCACTATTCATCAAAATATGAAAGTTAGCAGAAAAGTACCAAAAATTAATACAAACTAAATTATTATTTATATATTATAAGGAATAATTTAATTTCATTAAATTTAATATATAAAAGTTTAAAATATTGGTTTTAAAAAAGGTTCTCCCTTAAATGGCGGAAAAGTTGCATTTTTTTAAAAATACTTCTTGTATCTAAAAAAATGAATTTGTTCTAATATTATGTATAAGAAATTCATTATATTGATTCTAAATTTATATGGACTATGTAAAATAAAAAATTTAGATAATAGTATTCATAATCACTTTTTGAATGTTTAGTTTTGTAAGTCGTGCTACGCTTGATCTCGGTGTTGCGTGTAGCGCAAGTAATGGAATTTCATTGAATAGATAATGTAATATCATATAATGGGGTGTTACATTCACCCCTCCTTCAATAATTTTCATCCATGAAATTTTAAAATTTTCTTTGAAAATAAAAGGATAATAATAGAAAAAATACTTTGTGGAAAACCCACATCGAAAATTAGGTTAATGAAAATTAGTCTTAATAAGAGGGAAAGTGAAATGAAAAAGTCAACAAAAAATTAGGATCTCGATTATGAGAACATTGGTGGAAGTTAGAGACACATAATTAGTGGGAAAAAATAATTATTTATAGGTATTTATTGAGGTTATCCATCCCAAAAAATTTTAATATTGAGGGACTCAATGCCATCAATCGATGATGATTTTAAATATCATTGCTTCAAAAAAACATATAGTTTTAGGATAAATCATTTTTGGTCTTGATATCCCTTAAATAGTGTTTAAGATTTAATTAATTCATATAATAAGAAGAATAAAAATATGCATCACATGTATAGTATCATCCTTCAACTAATTCCTCCCACAAACTCATCTTCCACTCAAAAAGATAATAGAATTCAAAAATATTCTATTTATCCTAATCAAATAGGTTTGCAAAAATATTATGATGACAACTGATTATTAAATTAAAAACATTGACTTATTACCCAGGACATCACATAGTCTAATGGAATGTGTGGAACACTTATTGTCTTTTGTTCAAGGGTTCCACATCCTTCCCGGAAATGATTTTTTTCACTCGAAATATGAGTTATCCTTCTTCAAAAGTTTATTAATATTATTTGAATAACATTACAATGAAAAATATAAATTGAAATACATGAAAAAATGTTATTAAAAAATAAAATTCTTACTCTGATTACCAATACTATTTTTTGACAGTGTATAATAAAAATATTAGACTATTATAAAAATGAATTTATTTATCATATAAATCATAAATGATATAAACACCGATGAAATTATGTATGTAAAATGTAAAGAAATTATTCACTAAATAAATTTTTCGCTAAAACTCACACATTCAATAAATTTTCTAGAACATCCTTAATATTGGTAGACTCTTATCACATGGGACCTCAAAATAATTTTTTATTTCCTACAAGTTATCTTCAAAATTAATGTCATAAAATTGATGATACTATACCAAAAGGGAAATATTGTTGGAAAATATCACATAACCTCTACATTACCCAAAAAATAAGATGTTCTTATATAGTTATCATGATAGTCTATCTTATAGATAAGTTCTCTAATATATGAATTCATAAATTTAGTTCACACATAGTCTACAAATTATCATTTAATACAAAATGTATCATCTTAACTCTTGAAATCCAAGAGTTAGTGAATACTACCTTTTTATTAGCATAGGATATAAGGATATTTATCCCCAATGAGCGAATAGTTTTATAGTTCTTGAAAACTAGATGCATTCATACGTTTTATGTATGATTTGAATACAAAAATTACAATATATTATTTTTCATGAATAAACATTATTCCCTCTAGAATAATCATGAAAATATTTCACAGTTATCATCATGTAATCATAGGGAAAGTAACCAAAATAATGTTTATATCAAATACTCATAAAAGGATAAATAAAACCAAAAGTAATCTTGAATCAATATGTATAATAAATATTTCAAGCTAAATAACTCAACAAACATTACATTTAAATATTTTGAAAATATGGATATACAAGGAATAATTAGTATGGTGAGGTAAATAACCCAAAGAACATTCCATTAAATTAATAAACTACGAAATAAATAAATACATATATTTTAAAATTGTGAAAATCTCATTAATAAAAATAATTAAATTTTCATTAAGGGAATAAAATAATTATTTTATCACATGATTCCCAAGTAAATGAGACGTATACCATCAAGGTCGTTCAAAAGATTGTTTAAATCATACTTGGTAATATAATTGATGGGTTTATTTCAAAATGGTTTATGACTCATGAGACTACTGATGCACCAAGGGGATTAGTATAAATTGTCCCCAAACTACTCAATATATATCCAAATAATTCCAAATATATATAATATTATATTTTATTTCTAAATATTGTTACTTAACAAATTTGTGTATTGATTAAAGGATACAAATTTATCAATAATTTCTCAGTTAATCCGTTTCAATAAAGGTAAATTATATATGTACAAAGATTATATGTTTTTGGAAACAATCATATCGATCAACTATAAATATGGATATATACGATAAATTTAAGGTCCAATTATCTCAGGATATAGAATATTTCAATTAAATGTTAATGACTAGAAAAATGAATTAAGGAAGTGAAAATCAATAAATTCTTTAATAAAACCTGATCATGATCAATTAAGAGGGATGTTAAGGATTGTGTCAATATAATATATAACCATTGGATTATGAATATTTTAATTTTTATTGATTAGTGGATATATAATATATACATTTTAAAAAAATTCATGAGGAAAACAAAATTTTTATTTTGAACTAGTTTTAAAATAACATTCCTTTAAATTAACTTTTAAAAAATATAATTCCATAAATACTTTTGAAAATTATCTTTTTATAAACAAATATTTGAAACATATAATATAATTTAAAAAAAACAGTGTCCATGAAAGATAGAAATATTATTCATGCTATACAAGTTAAAACCAAAATTCCTTTCAGTTTTTTTAAAAGATAAATACATATAGTTTTGATAAATTAATAATGATTCATTTTAAAAAAATTGTGTAAATATTGGTGAAAATTAAATTAATTAATTAATTTTTAATTTGTTTAAAAAAAATTAAAACATTTATAGAATACACGTGTTTGGAAGAAATCATTTTTTCGAATAAAGAGATAAATGATGTCAGAAATTATTGAAAACATTTTCCAAATAATTTTATATAACCAAAATATTAACAATGGTAATATTACATGAATTTTTTCATTAATAACCTTATTATAAATTAATATTCATTTTTATTAGGAAGTATTCATGTTATTTCCTTCAACTGAAATTCAGAAAAAAACAACCCTGATTATAATGAGATGATGAAAAATCCCTTAAAATGATCATTACATTGTGGTGAGATGTAATACATGAATATATTATATAGAAAAAATTTATATATAAAAAAATAATATATAATTACAACATTATATAATAAAAACTCACTACAAACATAACCTTACAATAACATAATCAATGTGGTAGATATTTAATCTTATGGGTGGAAATTGAGTTAATAAATATCGTACATTGTACATAATTTTGTTTGAAAGTGATATAACCACATTTTTCATTCTTTTTAAACATTTCAATAACTAATTTTAGAAACATATTAATATTTATGTTATTATATATGATTATTTGATGATATATAATGAATCGTTCATTTATAATGTTTCATTATTTAAATTATTTTGGGTATTAATTTCTTATTTTTAAGTATGTTTTTACTATTTATATGTTTTTTCATTTCATTTAAATCATGACTTTAACATTTAATGAATATTAATCATGATATAAATATCACATATATTTTTTATGTATACAAATTATGAGTAATCATAAAAAATTAGGGATAAGAAATGAAATAAATACATTATAAAGATGATAGGTCATGCGTAAGAAAGAACATTTTTTTGATTATACTGTCATATTGAAATAAATTAGATTAATATATTTAAATATTATATTTAAATTATAATTATCATGAGAAATATATCACATATTTTTATTAAAGGAAACATTAATACATTCCCAAAAATGAGTGAACTAATTAAATAGCTTTGCGAGGAGGTCGTCCATCGTACACATGAGCTAGGATATTATATTCCCAAAAAATATAAAGCATGATTTTATGTGTGATATATTAATAAAATAATCCTAATGACATCATAAATATCATATATTTCACATATAATGTATAAATAAATCATTATTTTGAACCTTGTATGGTGGTAAAGGATAAACAAACAACATCGGTTCGCTAGACAGTAGTCCGCCGTACACTTGAATGATGACTTTGTAACCCATTTTATAGAAATGAATAAATTTTTTTGTCTAAACTAGTTGTATAAAATTCTCAGAGTATTTAATATATTAAGGTTATTAAATAAACATGTTATAATAATTTTTCTTTAAGTTGGAGAAGAAATAAAAATAAAACATCTTTTACTATCACATTACATATTATTCATGTATCCTCTATAGGACGTACCTAGAACATTATATTTGTTTATATATTGAGAAAAATGGATTTAGGAAGAAGGGATGTATTTTTTCAACTAATTTTTTATGTTTTTGGATGATCCCAATTTCGTGATATGTGTAAACAAGTGGGTGAGAATGATTGTCATTTTATAGTTGAGGAAGAGTGAAATTTTTATAAAAAACAAAAATTATTCACTATTTAAAAGTATGACTTATCTAATGAGGATTAAATATTTATTATTAATATATTATAAGGAATAAATGGTATATAATCACCTCTAAATCTCTATAGAACATAATTTTTATACATTTTCTTCCTTAACTCATAAACTTCCTTATATTTCCATTATATATTCTTCAATAAGTTAACTTCTATTAAAAACAATTACAACAACCATTTTAAATAAATTAGAGTGAGAAATATCATAAATGTTATACCAATTAATTCTAAATATTATCCCCTTAATTTATAAGATAAAAATACAATGGGTGTATAAAATTTAGTTTTAAAGATGCACTTGTAAAGAACAAAGACACTATTTTAACCCTAATTGTACAAAATATTATTTCTACTATTTAGGTGTCATATGAGAATTATAAAAGATTAATTTTCCCATTACTGGAAAATATAATTTATTTATTAAAATTGAAAAATATCTTAGAAAAATCTAGTATTTTCATTAATAATAAATCATTAAATAAAATATCATTTATAATAAAATTATATTAATGTTAATTTTGACAGTATGAATTTAATTTAAATAAACAAATTTCTACAACCAAATTTAATTTTAGTATTATAGGTTCATAGAATTGTAAAATAAATTATTCTTATAAAAAATAAAGGAATTAAATTATCCATTCAATTTTCTACACATTTAAATTTTTTAGAATCGATTATTATTATTATATATAAATTATATAATTATTTTGTTCGAATTGGAAAAGAATTTTATGAAACTGGATAATCCATAATAATTATTGATAATTTAATATTATTTTATACTTCGTGTTTTTAGAAATTAATGTTTTTAAGTGAACCAACGTGGTTTTTCTTCCATTCCCAATGAATTGTATAAACTAAAAGTAAGAAATGAATTTTATTTGATTATTTATATACTAAATATATAATATCCTTAATCTTCAGGGAAATGTAATAGATGATTTCATAAATTTTGATCCTAACGAAAAACTATTCTGATTATGTCCAAAAAATGGGTCTTATAAACGTATTATGTCATTTTTACACCTTATATTCTGAGATTAATCACTATTTACACTCATTTTCTCCATAAATCACATTAATTAGATTAAACTATTTTTCCAAGAAAATTAGTGACAATAATCAATTAAAAAAATATAAATTATATACTATTTCTATTCCAAATATATAAACCATTTTTTCAAAATAATATCAGATATGTGGTATAATTATATTTAAAATTAACCCAGTAGATTCCATGGGAATATACAGTTTTAATGTGAAAATATTCAAAAAATATGAAATTTGTTTATATGTAAATATATAAAAAAAATCTTCTAATGAATAAAATTTAATTAATATAATTATAATTTATCAAATATTAGCCTAAATTAAATATTAATATCAATTTAATATAATAAATTTTATTTATTGAAAGGTGTTTTTCAATTAAAAGTCTATATTTTTTCCTTCACATAAAAAATAAAACATCATGGAAAATTAAAATAATCACCATAAGTTAATTTTTACATTCATATGACAATAATGAATTTTATTTTTAATAAATAACATTTATCAATGTATAAAAAGATAGATGTTAATGATGTGCGTCATTAAAATGAGGTTGTTTAATATATTCGATAGAAAGATAGATGTTAAAGATGTGTTACATTGTATTTTTTTTATCATATTCTTACCAAAACTATTGGATAAATTAAAAAACACTATTTAATATATACTATATAATTATAATTATGAAAATCCACTCACATTAATAAATTTAATTTATTATGATTTAATTACATTTTCACATAATAATATTTTTTTAAAACCCTTTT
This sequence comes from Viscum album, assembly GCA_963277665.1. Lineage (NCBI taxonomy): Eukaryota > Viridiplantae > Streptophyta > Magnoliopsida > Santalales > Viscaceae > Viscum > Viscum album. Next base: position 502,492,189 of record OY728159.1, read on the forward strand.
CATTATATTCTTGTAGTTCATTAATATTAATTCAAAATTAATTTGCAATCAATGAATTAAATCAAATAAAATCATAATTTAATCAATATAATTTATCCTTTAAAATTTACGGAATACAATATTATTTTAATTTTATGTAATAAAATTAATGTATCTATTAAAATACAGTCATGCGTATAACGTATGCTATCGAAGAAAATAATTTTTCGTGCAATCCAAGATAAGTCAATATTGTGTGAATTAGATGTAATATAATATATTTAAATAAATTATGATATTAATTATATCATAATGTCTTAGTTTTTAATATTAATTTCTATTCATGATGTTTTTTTTCATTCAAACAATCGAATAAAATGTTATTTTTTATAATTTATGGGGTGATACAAATGGGTTCATAGTTATAATAAATTACAATGTTTTACCCCTGGAAACATTATGATATCATTAAAATAAATTAATGACATATTATCTAGATAATATAATAATTAATAGTAACATAACTTCTACATTTTTTAAATTGATAAATATTTTCCCAAATTGTAGTATTACCTTAAGATGTGTTTTGATGGTCCAACAAAAAATATCTCATTGGTTACTCCCACTATAATTATTTCACATGAAATGGATAATGTATACCCTTTTGTGTGTTTCATTTAGACATAACCAGTTGATTGGTATAAAATTTAATGGTAAATTACTAAGTGTCTATTTTCATTCATCCAACCATAAATCTTCTGAAGGCTCTCTATACCTCTTCAAGCTACCAAGAATAACAGAAAATAGTAATCAATTTTTCTTTAATACATAGAAATTTATTTAATTGGGAATAAAATGGAGAAAATAATCTTTTGCAGAATCTAAAAGAAACTATTTTTTAATATTATATTCTGTTAACATTCCATTCCATAACAATGGTTCATTTTTAAAAAAAATAGTATTATCCCTTTATGGTGTGTTAATTTTTTCTAACAACAACAATTATGCTAATAACCAATAAAAATTTTATGATTTTCTTTGATTTATAAATTCTTGAACAATATTAACTGAATCCTTTACCAAAATATAGTGTTCCAAACATAGGATAATTAACTATTCTTTATCATTACAATTAAAATGAAGTCATTAGTATCTATTTTTGGGAGGAAATGAATCATGAAATCATTATCTTTAATCACATCCAACAGTCTTATATTCCTCATGACTAAGTCATTCCAAGTTAATACAGACCTCAAAAATTTATTATAAGTAAATATTTAATCTTTTAAACTATATAAATGATATATCACATTTTTATTATAACAAATATGTGATATAGTTATATATTTTGTATGTGATAATATATCTTACATGGTTTTAATTAATGTTTTGTATAAGGATTTACTTGATCATTATGTGTGAGAACATAGCCCAGTCCATTCAAGGAAGTGAAAATATTCTTAATGAACCCAATATATTTGGATAGATCGGCCAAAATGTGACCATTCAATAAATATTCTTCAAAACTTCATGAAATATTAATAATATTATTATTTTTCAGGTTTAATGTAATGAATTATATAGTTAACTAAGTTAGTGGTGTAGATATGTTAAAAACATTCTAAAAAAAATAATCAATATTAAAATTAAAATCCAATAAAACTAAGAATCTATATGATATTAGTATTTCTTATAATCTCTTTAGCCTCATTATTTGGAGTTGGATATACAAATATTCCATATTAATTTATAATTTTTACAATCAAAGAAATTTTTCTCTACAAAAATTTATATTTGTATAACTTCCCATATAATTTATTTTTTAAAAACTTTTTTAAATTATCGTCATGTGTTTCACATGACCCAAATTAATGTTCACGAAAAAATTTTTTTTATCACTAATAAAAATAAAAAAATTCCATGAAAATTCATATAAAATTTTATTCAAAAGTTTCATAAATACAATTGGATCACTTCCCATCATTAATAAAGTATCAAAAAACTCACAAAGACAATATCTAGTATGATTTGTTATCTCAAATATTTTAAACTCCACCGCATTCTGTTAATGGTTCTAAGACCTAATATCATCTTTCAAAAAACATTGAGCTCCTCAGAGCATCACAAAAATGCCATCAATATTTTGTAACAAATATTTATTCTTATATGGAATGTCATTCAATTATGTAAAATCATTATAGTTCCTTAAATAACCAACCATAAAATAAAAAGACCATAGGACCCCAAGGATATGTGATAGTATGAATAAAAACATTATCAAACTACTCTTTAATTTTTCTATTCTTTTCCAAATGTTTTACATGAGTCATTAAATAATGTGGTTATGGATTTATATTTGTCACACCAGGGATGCTTTCTTTTCATGTTTGGGAAAATCCTGATAATTTACATTGGTTTTTGGTGTCATTAAATTTGTGTTTTTAACTTCTATATATAACTAATCATCATTAATTTGGTGAAACTTATGTTGTTTTGGAGTTTTTGGAGAATGGGTCATTACATTTTTATTTGGGCCAAATGTGATCCCATTTATAGATTTAAAACCCAAATTTTTTTATTTTATTAATATTATGTTTCTTCATTTTTTAACCATTGAGCATCCTAGGTTTCCTACCTTGAAATATTTAAACTTCCATATCCTTTTGGAATCCTTAGTTATTCATAATGATAGTTAATTTTGGTTACTTATTTAGGTATAGGGTTGGCCCGTTGGCCCATTTTAAGTTTTTTTTAAAAAAAATTATACATTTCTCAATTTTCAATATTTTTCTAGTGATTCATTCTCCAAATAAAAGACCAAATCTCTATACTCACCACCAATATCTACCTTTCATCTTTGGATCTCATGTTCTTCACCTATTTGGGAGAAATTTCACAGTGTTCTTCAAATCGTTCTTATTGTAGAAGGTAAATCACTTCATCCATAAATCATTGATTTGTTATTTGTCCCCCCACCCAATTTGATACCCTGGGTTCATATAGACCTTCTGAACCCATCTACTGAGTTTCAATCTATCCCCTTTATTCTACGGGTTCTGATTTATAGGAATACCATGATTTTTTGTGGTTCTATGGTGATATTCCTTCCCATTTCTCCTCCCTCTTCCTCCTCCTTCCATTACATATTGGTTTTCTATTATACAATAGTAAATCTTTATTTTTAGTTCTATTTTCTCTATATTTTTATGGGGTTATTCTTCATTTTGTGTTGTTCATAATAGGAATAGGGTTTATAAACCCTTATATGATGATATTTTCTGTGCGATTCCATTACCCCAAGGATTTGATGTAGGATATCCCTTTCACATGTCTTTATCATTTAAGTTTCATCATATTATTATTTTTCATACCTGATATATATTTTTATTATTGTTGTTCCTCCTTTGGATAATTTTCATAAAATAAAAAATGGTTGTTTAAGCATTGTTTTGTAAAAGGTAGTGTTATTTTTTCATAAAAGTGAATAAGTGTTTGTTTAAATGTTTCATTAGTTTTCACAACTATTTTATATGGTTTAAAACCTATTTTATGGTATATGGAAGTTGTTATGGAATATTAAATAATATATGGAATGCAATTGGTGTTTTATTCCTTATAAAGTGCTTAAAATAAATTGTTTTGTTTAAACGTGCAAGTCATGTGTTCCGTAAATTTCCCGGTTGGCATTTATGTGTTAAGTGTGATTTAAAAATTGTTTTTTTCGATTTATAAATGCATTTTAATAATGAAAAGGTTTATTTTTGTGTCCTTCTATGTCATTCCAGTTTAGATTTATTTACCAACAAATGGTTTTTGGTTTACACATTGTTTTGGTCTATGTTTCCAGAAAATGGCATCTTTTACCTCCATATAAAAATGGTAGTTTTTTGAATACATAAACATATTTTTTTACAGAATTTATAAATGTTATATGATGATTTCAATGGGTTTTATCCATGTGCTTAATAAAAGATAATTTCATACCTTTTTTATATGCTAGATTTGAGAAAATGATTAAATGCTCTTTTTTCCTTTCTTAAAAATGAAGAATGAGTGTTTTACTTGTATATAATGTGTTGCATCAATTGGGATTTTTTTACGGTCTAAAAAATTATTTTAATAAATATTATTATGGATTAAAAATATTATTGGGTCAATTTTTTGTTATGATATTATACAAAAAATTAATGTTTTTGAATGATTTTTATGTGCATAGCCTCAACAAACTCTTTGAAGTTGTTTTACAAAAATATATAGTGGTTAATTGATCTATGAATGAAATATGATGCATGTTTGTGGGATGTTTGGGTGTTTATGGATTGTGAATGGAATATTTATGGGAATAGAGTAGTTGATAAAATGTGTAACTTGATTGATCACTAAAGGGAATCCGATGTATCTAGGTGGGATGACATGTACTAGTATGCTAGTGATCCCAAGGGGTTTGGACCCTGTTTCATGTAGAATGTTTGATGAAAAAAAAACTGACTAAACTATGATGATGGTGTTTTCAGTGGACCACTAGGTTATGGGTTTTATTCTTACAAGTGGATCATGTGAACTAGAATAGATATTTATTATTTTTAAATTCACTGAGAAACAAGGTACCTGGGGCTCACTACTAACTAGTTCGTATGGGTGGTCTTGTGACTTGTGTTAATTGGATATTTTTCACTCACTATCAGCATATGGTGTGATTGGTTGGAAAATTCATTAGTGTCTGTTATTTATTTAAAATATCACATTTTTTAAACCATACCTCTTAAAAACTCTATTTATTTTCAAGTTGAACCTATTTGAAAATTATTTCTAGAATTCTATTTTATAAAACATGCAACTATTTGTTTGGAAATTTTTTTATAGAATGAGACCCCATTTTGGAAACGTGATGTTATATCTTGTATTTAAAACTTGAAATTTATATTTCTTTTATTTTAAAGGATGTGCATTGAAAATAGACAATCAGGCTATCCTACCGAGTTTTAATACTCACACCTATAGTCTTCTTCAATTTTTATCCATTGTGTAGGTTTTAGGTTGAGTTCGAGCACCACGGGTGACATTTTAACATTGGTTAGGAGAATGAAAATAGGGGTCACATAGATTTAGAATGTTATACGGTTTTTTCAGTTGATTTTTAGGTTTAGTTGTAATTTTAGTTTCTTGTACAAATAATTTTCTGTTAAATTTTAATATAAATGTATTTTGGGTTGTACATTTCATTTTAGTGTTTGTTAGATTGTCTAAATTTGGTATAAATCATTCCCTTCTATACTCTATTGATTCCCTTTGTGTTTCTCCTCATCCCTGGAGAATTGGGAATGCATCTTTGGACATGTCGCAAGCGGAACTAGGAGACTGGTTCAGGGTCTACGAGGGATAGATTTTGAAAAAATGGAATCAAAGGAGGTTAGATTTGAGTAGACTATTATTTTTAGAGTTCCCTTGTTTTTTGTGGGATTCAAAAGTAGATGGATAAGGATATTTCAGACTTGAGGTGTATGTATGGGAATAGATTTGGGAACTATTTCTCATCATGATCCTCATGTTTCAACATGATGTAAAGTTTTATTAGTGACTTTATTTTCTTGTTGATTGTTTACTATTGGGATATGAAAACGAGAGTCTGACTAATGGCCTATGTGAGCCAACAGAATCCGGAATTCCATGTGGAACTTGGTAATGGTCCTCATATGTATCTTCGTGTGGGTGTTTTGTTTGACATATGGCTGCCAACAATATTGTCAATTCACCCACAGACACCAGTTCCCTTTTGTGGGTCACTTAAACCTTTCTGGGAATTTGATTGTTTTGTTTAGAAATATCTTGTTTGAGATTTTTAATAGTTGGGTTTTAAAGGAATGGTTGGTTTTTGAAAAGTGGAAAAAGGGTTTTCAAAAATTTAATATAATAATGGTTTTAGAATTTTGTTCTTTTTGTGAAACAATAATTTTGGAGGAAGTGGAAATTATTTAATATGATTTTATATTCCTTATTCTAAACGTGTGGTTTTTTGAAATAATTTTTTTTACGTTAGAATCATTTTCAGGTGATTCAGAATATTTATTTTAAATGTGGTGTTTTGAGACATTTAAATGTTTTTTAATGTAATGAATTGATTTGGAAATTGGTTTTGAGCAGTTAGTGATTTCGAATAATGGGAGTTGGTCTAATCATAGTGTCATAAATAATTTTAATTATTTCATCAGTAAATATTATAAATAAAATAACACTACGTAGGAAATAATTTTATATTTTAGATGAATATTTATAGTCTAATTTATTATTTTTATAACCCTTTATTAAAAATGTATTTTTAAAAAAACTTTAAATTTAAAAATTTTAACTCTTCTCTAAATAAAATAATAATAAATGTCCTAATATAATCCAAGTGGACCTAAAGGATCATATTTTATCCAAAAGAATTATTGGTCTAAATAATCTTTTACAATAAAATTATGAAATGTTTTAGGATAATTATAATATAATTTTTACCATTTATGACCCTATTTACTTCAAACCGCAGTAAATAAAATTATAAAGATATTATTCACTGAAAATAATTTTCATCTTATTGAAAAACATTTTACTTACTGATGTCAAGCATGTCTCTTGGAGTATTGAGACTATACATAGAGAAGTGGTAATATTATGTCTTCTGCAAATGGGAAAATTTTCCAAGAAGGTGGGTAAAAGATGGTAAAAAGATCAGTAAAAGTTAATATATCTAATTTTTTTATAAAATGACTCCAATAAATTAAATTTAACATATATAGGTATTATATATCAATTTTTTTACATTAAATAAATTTAAATAAAATATATAATTATTTAAATAAAATATCAGTTTTAAATAATTACGCAGTACTTTTCACTATTCATCATAAATTGATGATTTTCATAAAAATACCAAGAATTCACACTAAGATAATTTAGATATTCTGAATTTAAAAATGAACCCTATTATAACAAATTCAAAACATAGAAGATGAGTTTTTTAAATTAAATTAATTACCATTGTCAAAACCAAAAATCATGTTTTTAAAGAGTAAAAACTATCAAAATAATGACATATGATTATCTCAAATTTAAATTTCAAATTACATATAATGACCTAAATTGTATTAAATGATAATAATATAATCTAATCATACTTAAACCCATTCAAATGCATAATTTAATACTATAAATCATTTCGATTAAAAAAGTTGTTCTAAATTAAAATATAGTACATTTCAATATTCATGAAAATATGAAAGTTTTCAGAAAAGTACCCAATATTTATACAAACTAATTTTTTTGTCCTAGTTAAAAATAAGAATTTTATTTTATTAAATTGAATATATAAATGAGTCCAATATTGGTTTTAAAATGGTTTCTCTATTAAAAATTTGAAAATTTCATTTTTTTTAAATACATTTTTATCTAAAAAATGAATTTGTTCTTATATTATGACTATTAAACACATAATAAGGATGTTAAAATAATATAGAGTATATAATATTGAAAATGTTGTTAATACTATGCATAACCGCTTTTTGAACTACTAGTTTGGTAAGTTGTACTGTGCTCGAACTCGTAGTTGAGTGTTGCGTAAGCTATTGAATTACTTCAATGGGATAACGTACTATGAAATCTTGTGTTTTTAAATTATCACCGCCTTCAATAAATTGTGTCCTCACAATTTGAAAATGTTCTTTGAAAATAAATGGTCAAAAACAGGAAAAAAATCCATTGTGTAAAACCCACATCAGAAATTGGGTTAATAAAATTTAATCGTAATAAAAGTAAAATTGAAATTAAATACTCACCACAAAATTATGATCATGATTGGGAGAATATTTCGGGAAATTAGAGACACAAAATTGGAGGAAAATGGTATTATATATATGGATTGATTAAGGTCAAGAATAACAAACAAGTTTACAACTAAGGGCCTCAAATCCATCGACCATTTATGATTTTAAATATCATCAGTTCAACAAAACATAAGGTATTCAGATAACACATTTTTTGTTTTAAGAACTCTTAACTAATGTTTATTAATTAATTTCTTCATAGAATAAGAGAAAAAATATATATACTTGACAAGTAGAGTTTCATCCTTCAACAAATTCCTACCATGAATTCATCTTTCATTCAAAATTATTATATAAATAAAAAATATTTTAATTATCCTAGTCATATGGGGTTCCAAAAATAATTAATTTATATTTAATTTGTCAGACTATTTTTAAAAAAACACTAAATTATACAAACCCTGACACAATGTAGGCTAGTGGTCGATGATACTCTCTTATCGCCCGACCTCCAGTTTTTGATTTTAAAGAAAATAAAAAAATAAACTCTAGAAATTATTTAACCTTAACTATAGTATCCAATGTCAAACAAAATCGATTTCATCCTTTAGACTTATCCAAAATACTTCTGTCATAACACAATTTCCATAATTTATAAGGAAGTTAAACACACTAAATATCCTTTTTTCCATGTAATTACATATGAATACCTTCATCATGTATTCTTTTAAAACACTGTAACACCATGAATTACCATAAAAAATTATTGATTACATTCATTCTCCCTTACTCTTTATAGTATAATGGATATACTCCTTCAATCCCAAAATGTTTTAAACTCCAACAATGATGGAATATAAAAATCATTAATCCAGTTTCAATGTAGTTACGAATATCCAATATAATTTATCCAAATCAATCACATATTATTCCAAAATCACTTCCTCAGTATCAAAACTATGTTAGTGTTTAACCAAATATTTTCAAAAAAAATAACGTTCTACTATGTTTGTTTCCATTTCTCCTCACAATCCCATGTCCTTAATGAAATAGTACTGTAGTACAATCCATATATACTCTATAATTCTTATAACATGTAGATCATTAATACAATACTCAAATGACACAATGCATTATAAACAAGATAAGAACCCTAATCATTCCTCCTAATCTTTGGTACTATCATACCTTTATTATTACCCAATAGCATCTTTCAGGGTATAATCTGATAATAGATTTGAGTAATTTTCCCAACTTATTACAAATGAAGCATTGTACATTTGAAACCTTTTACTTATTCGTTCAAACCCTTACATGGTGTCCATTATCTCCATTCTTATAACAAATTTCCATTCCCTTCAAACATTTACCGAGGTTATTTTTTCCACAGTTAACACATATGGGAAAATCCATCTTTCCTTTCTTCCCTTTGCATATCGTTGTCTCTTCCATCCTTTTCTGCTCTGGATTTTTTCAAATCCATAGGTCTCATAGAATTATTTACATATATTGTTAACACATGGTACTATTTCTTCATATTATGAAAATACGTTGGAGAATATTTCTCTATTAAATTATGGCTTAATACCTTGAAAGATATGATCTTTCTTAATCATTCGATCATTCATATTGCAAGAATTCTCATTCCTTCTACTAGGCGCCATTTCGTAACAATATAAATCACTATGTTATTTTATGAATCATAATGCATAATTCCTTAACATGTAAATTGAAAACATTTTTCATATATTATATAATCATAAAATGTTTTCTTTGAGGAATTATTTATTCCAAAATTCTTTATAATGGTTTGTAATTAAAATAATTATTATCATATGTATATCCACTAGGAGTTTCGTAACAAAGAGTTAAAAAAACCCCATTATTGTGTACCAGGATACCCTGGGTCAAGCCCCAAACTCCTTGTCGATGTTTTCACTCTTAGGTATATCTCTTCCAAAGCTGCCTCTACCAGATCATATCCAGAAAGGGATGTATTGATTAAAAAATTACAAAAAATATCTAAATTTCCAAAATTATTGAATGTTTTTTATACTAATCCTCAAAGTATCTCTTAGGGTAATGTTCTCTAATCATATTTCATCTAAATATATTTTCAAGGTTGTTATTAACTTTTTATGATAGCAATAGTAATGCCCCTACCCCAGCTACCCAGAGCTGGTGCATTATTTTTATACATTAGCATGATTACATGGAATCATGTCCTGAAGGACCGATCAGTTTAGTAGTATTGGAATATATATTACATACATTGTTAGTACATCAAAATTTCAATCATCAAACAGAACATAGATATTTCTTTTAGAATAATTTTTTTTTTCAGTTTATAGTTACCCTTCATATGAATCATAATACACTTCGTGATATCCTATGAAAATAAAACATAAGAAAGGGGTGAGGTTAGATGCACAGTAATGGTAAATAATTTAGTGGAAGCTATTAACATTTAATGGAAGATGTGTAATAAAAACAACAACCTTTTTAAATATAATCATGAACATAGTATGGAAAAAATAAAAAATCCCCATATAAACATCTACATGTTTATTCTACAAGTTGAATAATCACATGTAATAACTAATTTCATAATTAGGAAATGCCTAATGCCGGACTTAATTAACACATAGTCAAGGCCTTCTCCCAAGACTACAAATACATTTGTATTCATGGACTTTTTCCAGGAAACTAGTTTTTCTCATGAGACCTACCTATGCATCAAGGATCTATATCGGGTTCCACCCATTAGTTACTAAGTCCACTAAATTCATTATATGAAAAAATTGAAACATAACATAATCATTTATATTAAAAACAGAATAAGAAATAACAATACATTAACCATAAACCATGAATCAGATAAGAATACAAAAATCATAGTCAAACATATCATAACTCATTCAAAACAAAATTTATGATTTTATTATTATAAATCAACCTCAATGAAGAATAATATCTTGTAAAGGATGTTGACATAGTGGAAAATGATCAGTAAAACATTCTGATAGAAATATATTTCTTTGTGAAATCATTTAAAAGTCACAAATTTATAAAGCAAGTAATTTAAAATATATTTTTTTGAATCAATGTGTCCCATAATAGTTTGAATATAATGAAAATAATTATCATTTCAAAAAAATTATGTCTATATAAAAAATTATTTAAAATTAGATTGAAAGCATGGACATTAATTAATAGTATTTAGAATGATAAATCTTTAAAACATTTAAATTGACGGTGTAACAAATTATACCCTCCCATAAAAACATAAACATTTCATTTTGAAGACATTTTTATGAAACACAAGTACAGATGATAAATATTTCACAGTAAATACATCCACATAAATATTCATTGATAATAATGAGATTGAGGAAATAACTCTTTACATGAACTTTCCATTGGTCAAGGGTACATTTAACATCATGTATAATGACCATAATATGTTATTAAATTATACCGAAACCATATTGAAATTTATTAGATCTTATATGATTCATTTATGACTTTATACTACCCATTTAATAGTGATTTCCATGTTGAATTAACATTTTAGGAAATAATTTCATCCTTTATCGTACATGTTTTAACATGTTATTCTTCATCGTATCATTTAGATCATGATTTAAATAATTAAGATATATAACTCACGGTTTAAATATCATGTATTTTTATAAAATAAATTTGTATAAAATATATATATAAGAAATGGAAAACACGGTTTACAATGACTGTAGGCCGTACGTACACAAAAACATAGTTTTTGTTTTAATATCATATTGAATATATGTAAATGAATAAGACATTTGTAAGAATATATATATATATATCCATTAGATTTATTAATTAATATATCACATACATATTAATAATATATATTTTTATAATCATTTTTGAACGTTAAACTTGGAAATGAATCTCATCGCGTCGTGGAGACGGTAATCTATACGTACACACGAGCGACAATATCATTATATTGATAGAGAAAACATATGTAATTGGATTCTATATCATATATAGAGAATACTTATCATGTTATATATATTATTTAAGTCATTTATACTCATTATTATACCCATCATACTAATGAAGTGTTTGAATAACAAACTACACCACTATGTAGAGATGGAAAGCCGTATGTACGCACGTATGAGGACTTTGTTATTTATTGCGTAGATATAAAAATGAATATGATTGTACCATATTTATAATAACATCTTTGTATGTATATGGTACATGATTTATTATTTTGGTATTTAGACAAGAAATAATGATGTATTGTAAGAAAAAAAGAACTTGAATGAGGGTGGAGAAATTATTAACTCTTCTTTGGGTGTTTCCTTTGAGTTGATCAAAAGGGCTCCATAGGATGGCTTTCTGATCAAAATAAGGCCTCTAGGATGAAGTGAGGGATGTTAGGAGGATATTTGGTTAGGGGTTATCTCAGCCAAATGTCTTTGGAGGTGTGAGTTTCAGAGAAGGGGAAGTTCCCTATTATAAGAGGGGTGAGGGTCACTTTGGGAAATGATTAAAATATTAATTTGTTATAAAATCATATTCAGTTTATAATGGCCCCAAATAAATTTATATCGAGCCTTGGGTGGTTATGGGTTGAAGTCCTTTAAACCATTAAGTTTTAGACAAGTTTAGATTACCAATTTAACCTTGTTTTTTATATTTAACTCTTAGTTAAATAGTTTAACTTTTACCGTGTCATCTTGTATTATTACACTATAAGGTTAATAAACTTACTATAAACTTCTACTAGAACCTCAAGTGGTTCGTTAACACTTTTAACTCTTCTTTAAATAAAATAATAATAAATGTCATATTCTAATCCAAGTGGACCTAAAGGATCATATTTTATTCCTAAGGTTGTTTCTGGTCAACATAAACATATGTAATAGAATTAGGACATGTGTTAGGGTAATTATAATATCATATTTAACTTTAATTAACATTTTTACTTGTAACCGTGGTAAATTAAAGTCAAAAGTTAATATTCACCAAATATTATTTCCATCTTATTGAACCACATTTTTCATAGTGATTTCAACCGAGTCTCTATGAGTTTTTATATTCAACTCACAGAAATAGTAAAATTATGTTTTATACAAAATTTCAAATGCTCCTCGATGGTGGGTAAAAGGCGATAAAAAGTTCAATAAAAATTTATACATCTAATTTTTTTTGTAAAATGACTCCAGTTAATTGAATTGAACATATATATGTAGTATATATCTATTTTTACTTAAAATAAAAATATATAAAATAAATAAATATTTAAATAAAAACATGATTTTAAATAATAACCCAATGTTATTCAAAATTCATGAAAAATTGAATGTTTTAAAAAAATAACAATAAATAACCCTAAGATAATAATAATATTCAAAAATAAAAAATGAAGTATATTTTAAAAAATTAAAAACAAAAACATAGACTTTAATAATTTCTAATTAATTCATGTTGTCAAACACAAAACGTCTGTTCTTAAAAATTACAGACTATCCATGGATTGACATGTGTTTATGTCAAATTTAAATGTCAAATTACTTATAAGGTCCTAAATTGTATTTAATGATAAAAATAAAATCTAATTATACATTAAAACAATTCAAATGTATAATATAACAATATAAATATTTTATATTAAAAATGTTGTTTGCAATAAAAATAATGTATTTTTCACTATTCATAAAAATATGATATTTATCAGAAAATTAAAAAAAATTATCCAAACTAAATTTTTATTTCTTGCTTCTAGAGAAGAATTTAATTTTATTAAATTTAATATATAAAAGTATCAAATATTTGTTTTAAAAAGGGATCTCCATTAAAAGGTGGTAAAATTTCATTTTTTGCAAAATACATCTTTTATCTAAAATGATGAATTTTTTCTAATATTATGTCTATGAAACACATAATGTGAATTTTAAAATTTTATAGAGTATATAATATTCCAAATTATGTTAAAACCATTCCTAACTACTTTTTGAACATCTAGTTTGGTATGTTGTGGTGTGCTTGAACTCTGTGTTTTGTGTAGCGCAAGTTATTGAATTAATTTAATGATATAACGTACTATGATATCTTGGGGTTGTTACAGTTACTGGCCGGAGCTATCACATTTCATACCATGTTTCGTTCAACCCTTACAAATTGATACCGAAGAATGCAATCAATTCTAACAGAAGGATGAGGGTACATGCCTTGTTTGTTTGGCCCACGCCCTCCGTGTTATCTAGATAGCACAAGGGTGGAATAATAATTCATCAACTCTTGAATTTATACAAGAAATAAACCCTACCTCATGATTATTGGAAAATGATTGTGTTTGGGGAAGAGTAGGTGTTTGTCATTCGGTGGCACTCGTCACCACCCAATAGAACTGGTCTCATCCACCAAGTTAAATGTGGCTCAATACTATTATAGAGCATTGATTCATGGTGATGTTGTGTCAACACTCCTGCCAAATATCCATATAAATAATAGCGGAGGAGAGTGAGTAATTCACATGGAATTAATTGGGTTCATTTAATTATGTATCCTTCTTAATTTCAACGGTTCAGATACAAAAATTGGGGAGACAGGCCAATTAATGGAATGAAATGTCATTGGTACTGCCACCACCACTTTTACTGTTGGAGTAAATTAATAAAATGGATAAAATAACTTTGTTATGTTATTATTCTTTTAAAAGTCCAAATTTATCTTTTTCACTCGTCTAACTGCGGTTGAAGTGATGTAACCATTAAGCAAATCTCGGCGCTGCGGATTTAATGGTCCTATTGTATTTTTTATATGAGAATTCATTCAAAAGATAGAAAATTCCACTCGTGTGTTTGCAGAACATACCTAAAAATGTTCAGAAATCAAATCTAGGCACACTGGGCTTCAAAATCACACATCGTAAATTTTCTCAGAATCATAATAATTCCATATAATTAAAAATATTACATATCAAATTCAGGTATTTACATTATCCCCATGTTGGATATTTTCAACCATGAAAGAAAAAACATAGACTAAGGAATCAAATTGGAGTTCGGAGCACAAATATGAACCTCCCTCTCCCATGTTCTCTCCTAGAGGTTCTCGTGCTACTATAAAAAGTGTACTAGAGGTATCAATCATCCACGAAGGACCTTCTCTTATAGATCCTAAATCTCCACTAGAACCTCTGTAAATGTCTCCCCATAATTAATGTCATGTTCTCCCAAGTCGATGACATGTGATGGATCATTCACATAACTCCTTAAATGCGACACTTGGATAACATCATGAACCTGATGCATCTGTTGGTGAAGAGGCAGGTGATATTCCACCTCACCCCCTTTGTGGATAACCTAAAAGGTGTGATGATCTTCATATATGAAATTCCTCCCCAACCAAATCTCCACAAACCTCATCATTGTGAGACTCGTAAGAAGACGTGGTATGACTTCTCAAACTCTATATGTCTCTATCTCTTGTCAGCATCATACATTTTTCTACTCTAAGGAGTATTCATCTACTCCCGGATGATATTCACCTACACAGTGGTATCCCGAACCAATTCGGAACCCATATGTGTTGACTCCCCTATGTATATCCACCATAGAGGTGATCTGAAAGGTCAACCATAAGAGTCCTCAAATAGTTCCATACCGATGTTGGATTGATAACTTTTTTTGTATGTGATCTCCAACAAGGGAAATGATACCCCCATCTATGGCCAAAATCTAAGATGCAAGAACGAAGTATATCCTCCAGTTTATAAGTGGTTCACACCGTCTAACTACCCATCTAAAGATGAATGGAAGTTCTCATACATTGATGTGTCCCTAATGCCTCATGTAATCCCATCCACATCATGTGTGTAAAATGTGTGTCTCGGTCAGAGACGATCGTCGATAGCACCTAATGAAGTCGTACAATCTCTTGTTCATAGAGGCTTCCCGAGACCCCTACTGATCCCCGCTCTCAGATGGGTAAGAAGTGAGCTGACTTGGTGAGTTGGTCAACGATCAACCAGATGGAATCATGTCCCATGGATGTATGTGGAATTCCTTTCACAACTCCATGGAGATACCATCCAACTTCCACTATGGCACCACTTGTGGCAGTGCTATCCGTTCTGGAAACTGATGCTCGGACTTCACTTGCTGAAAAGTGAGGAATTGGGAAAAAAACATTACCAAATTCCTTCTACATCCTTGGAAATCAGTGCAGATTCCAATTGACTTATTACATCATTGCCACGACAGGATGTAGCACCAGTGGGTGTGTACAGAACTCCCTCAACACCACCTCCCATAGTGCCACTGGAACCATGGTGTATCCTCTGAAGATGATGTTGTGCTACCCACCTTCATAAAATCCATCCAGTTCTTATCATGAGGATATCATGGCATGTTTAGCATCATAGTCAATGTCCCCATGTTATGCCTCCCTGAACTCACTAATGATATGGGGGATTGAAAGTAAATGATTGGATGTATGATTCCCCATATCAATCCACAAAATAATATCTATAACATGGGTAGCTGCTCTATCACCTCAGTCAGATGTTGTAAACCAGACCTCATACTAAGTTCATCTGCCACTACGTTCCCCTTCTAAGATGTGTAGACTACCACAATGACATAGTCCTGGAGGAACTCTAGCCAAATTCGCTTTCATAGGGTATGGTCCTTTTGTGAGATGATATACCTAAGACTCTTGTGATTATAGTAAAAAGTGAATTGTTCGACCATCATGTATTGTCGACACATTTTCCAGGAGAAGACCACTACTACATAATCTAGGTCATGGGTAGCATAGTTATTCTCATGTTTTATTAGCTATCATGAACCAGAAGTGATCATTGAATGCTCCTGCATCAGGACACATCCAAGTCTGATCCCTAATGTGCCACTATAGAATACACACCCAAGGATTTTTTCTGGTAGTATAATGATGGGGGCACTCATTACTCTCTATCTCAGCTCTTTAAAACTCTTCTCGCATCTCTTCGTCCATATGAAGGGTAGTCCCTTCTACATCAAGGTTGAAAAGGGTGATAGAACTCTGGAAAAGTCGGATATGAATCTCTGGTAGTACCCAACCAACCCCAGAAAGCACCGCACCACAGTCACACGCCTAGGTGGATCCCATACAAGAAAAACCCTTATCTTAACTGGATCCATTGCAACTCCAGCCTATGAGAAAACATGTCCTAGAAATTGGACCTCACGTATAAAGAACAAACACTTTGAGAGATTACCATAAAGCTGGTGCTCTCGGATTGTATCCAGAACTATTAGCATATGATATTCATGGTCTTCCTCTAACACAGACTATATCAAGATATTGTCGATGAACACCACCAAAAGGGATGAAGGTATGGCTAAAAGATCTTGTTCATGAGACATATGAACCATTTTGGGGTGTTTCTCATGCCAAAAAAAATAACCAAGAACTTATAGTGGCCTTATTAACATCATATGGTCGTCTTCTATACATATTCATATCATACCATGAGCCGATGATAGCCTGATCTGATCTATAAATTTGATAACCAATGAGCTCCCTTTAGTTAATTGAAATGATCATCAATCCCCATAAGTGGATACTTGTTCATTACGGTCACCTGGTTAAGGTGCCGATAGTCCACACTGAGTCTCAAACTCCCATCTTCCTTCTTGGAGAACAAAATCGTGGATGTCCATGGAGAAACATTGGGCCTTATGAACCCCATCAACTGCAAGTCCTTTAGCTATTCACATAACTCACAAAGCACTGATAGAGCCGTCTGATATGCTGGTGTAGATATTATTGTCGTTCTGGGGTACATGATGATATAAAAGTATACATCACATCGAGGAGGTATTCTCAGAAAATCATCAGGAATGAAGTCAGCAAACTGGTCCAACACTTCAGTATAGCTCGAACTCAAAACATCAACTACTCTATTGGTATGGATAGAAAACTGATGTGTGATCGAATGCACCCCCCCTCTTGGTATGTCCATCCACTACATCAAAAGATCCATTCTCACCTGGGAAGGAAAACATGATCTCATCCCCACAGACACACCACACATTATGCCTAATACTGTCAAGCTAGGCTTGGACTATGGATAAACAGTCCATAAACAATATTACATTGTAAGGCATCAACGCCGCTACTAGAAGATAAAATCCCACGATCTCACCTCCTAGAGTAGTCTAACACTTCCTGCACAAGTTTTTAATCGTCGGATCCCCACCCGTAAAAGACTATAGCCAAAAATATCGATCCAATAGTCCAATCATAATCATCGAGCTCTGAATAAGGGTTGTGTCAATAAAAGAGTGACTGAATCTTGTGGCTATAAGTACTAAACCTATGGTTTATTAGAAATATATCATACCTCTAATAATATCAGAGGAACCATGGTCTTTGGCCTCAACTATCTCAAGTTGTTCTCATCCTTGTCATCCTTCTCCATTAGGTCTGGGTGGACCACCTAGAGGTGGTTGTGGTAGAACATCGAATCACCACCCACTGCCTTTTGCACGACCATCCCATTTTCCATGTCCACTTCCCAATGGTCCTCCTCGATCAATCCATTTCCTTTTCCTAGGTAGTACCTTTATATCCAAATGGTTGTCTGTATGACTTTTCGGGTAGTCGTGAGCCATGTGACCCTACCTTCTACACAAGTAGAACTTCCTGCTCCTCATCTGTCCAATTTTTTCCCATGACCCCCACACCACCGACTATGTTTCATGAGCTCATCCACTAAAAGGTCTGGCTTTCTTAGTCCCATCCATCATCCTTATACTGAATTTATTGGATTACTCTGCTACCTAGAATCTGGTGGTGGCTCTCGCTATTGGTGCCTGATCATATAGGAAGATCTCGACCATAAGCGCTCGCTCTAGCACCCTTGCCAGCGTCATAATGGTGAGCGATAAATCTGTGCCTTGATCTCATGTCGGAGACCCTCATCATAGGTCTATGTGTTGATGAAATGGTCTAGTACTATTAAGGTGGAGTAGCAAGAGAGATTATTTATCATCACCGAGTACTGAGCCATAGTCACGCCAGATCATTGTAAATGCAGCAGCTCAAACATATGCACTGAGCATATTTTCACTGGGACGAAATCTACCCTAGATAGTCTCTCAAAGACTGCTGATATGAGGTTCTCCTCCCTGTGTATCAGATGTGTTAGTATCCACCATCTATCAACTAATCCATGGAAGATACTGGCACCTAGAATCATCATCAGATCAACAGATGTCCCAACTAAGCGAAAAACACTGGCCACAGCCTCCAGCCAGACCTCAACCGCTTGCAGATCTCTCTCGCCTCGAAACCATGGAGGAATCATCCACTAAAACACATTTAACACACTTATTCACCATTCACCCTCTACTGGTGTGTATGGTGGAAATATCTACCCCATGGGTAATGGTGCTTCTGGTAGACCACCTGAAGGAGCTAACATAAAAAGAGGTCCTACAATGATGCCTCATCGCTCGGTGGGCCATCATTGTGTACTCTCTTGGGGATCCTAGATGACTAGATATGTGGAAGCATACTGAAAAGAAAATATGTGTGCCACAGTAAATAGTTATAGCTGCTGAGCTGACTCAATATTTCAAAAGAAAAACATTTCAATGAAAACACAATCAGTGTTTTGTGCACTATGTCGGAAATCAAAATTCAGGGTCCTGGTGTGTGGATACATCGACTGACGCACCAAAAATGATTCCCTAAATCTAAAAACAACACTAATAACACTTAAAACAATTTCGACATTGAAAATATTAAATTTCTAGTTCATTGTTAGAATTGACTCCGCTGATACCACATTTTCAAGACCCCTTCCCTGGGGCCATTGTCGTGACTACCACAACACTGCATTCAATAGTCCATGGTTTGGAGATAGCACCAAATGGTGTATGCCTATAATAGGAAGAAAATTACTTTAAACCAATACATAGTCACAATCCAGAAAAACAACAAGAATAAACCACGATGTAAACTTCTATAGTAAAAAGTGTACTAAATGTAAAGGGGTCGGAATACAATCTCAATCGAAAAGTAAAAGTTCATCTAGAAATAGAAAAAAAAAACTCATGGATAGTCCACTTAGGATCCTACCAAAATTGTAGGTATACCTCATGATCAGTATAAATTGGGGAACATCACATCAAATGGTCCACCTCTAAGAATCGTCTAGTACTAGATCCCTTAGCCTCAATCAACGATGTTAATGGTCCGCACAAGACACAGCATGGTGCAGGAATAGCCCGTGCAGGGGTTAGTTAAACAATACTCAGTTGGGACCCCAAGACCCCTTAATGTCTCCCATAGTTCCCCAATGAAATAACCCAAATGAAAGACCTCAATAAAAATGTATGAAGATGTATTCATATACTATACTTAGGTATATTCACATATATAATCCTATGTTATTATAATAAGCTCATCTCTAACATGGAGAAAAATAAGGCTCCAACCTGTAATCTATTTGAAAAACTGACCCATGAAGGAAGAAAACCAAAAAAGTAACACCCCAAAGGTAACAACATGAAGGTAAAAGTACCACAAAGGTAACACCACAAATGTAAAATATCTAAGGTAAATGTACCATAACAATTACACCATGAAGATACCACCACATTGGTAAAAGTGCCATAAAGGTAACACCACGAAGGAAAAAGTATCACAAAGGTAATACATAGAATGTAAAACAATTAAGGTTAAACTAATAAAAATGTAAAGAATCAACACACACTAGTTATATAAATTAATTACATAAGTATAAAAGATTATTTGTAATTCTAAATCATCTTATTCAATCGTGAGGCTCTTTTGTTAACCCACACAAGATCGATAGATGATAACCCACACCGGATCACTAGGAACTGACCCACATAGTATTGATATATACTAACCGACATAGGATCACAAAGCGCTGACCCACATAGGATCGATACATGATTACCCACATATGATTTATTGGTGCTGACCCACATTGGATCGATGTTATTTTATTTATGTTACATCCATCCACTAGATTCTCACACTAAGCATGCTTGATTCTGAGAGGACCCACACCTTAACCCATCGGTCAGACCTCAAATTATATTAAGATCCATGAAAATGAATCTCAAAGGACCTCCATATCGTAAGGGTTCCAATGTGTTAGATGACACGTCATTCGGACTCCCGATATGTGACTTATAAAAATATTTATCGAGGGACCACTTGGATTTAGGTTCAATCCAACCCAGACATAGTCCAATATTCTCCAAATGACAATTGAAGTATACTGAATAGACATTCTCTCTCCATGTATCGCAGTTCCTTAGATTGTTCATCAAACTAAATCTTGGTTCACATGTTATGGATCTTTTAGCGAAACTAAGACAGAAAATGTCCAGGTCCAGTATGACCCGGTTTGGGTCGACCCGACCCTGTTCGTCTCACCTGACCCGGACCGGGAGTAACTTGGCTAGGCCTGAACCGACCTAGGCCAGACCACTTGTGATGGTTCGTGGCAGGCTTGGCCGCAAGGCCACAAACCAGCCCGGCCTGCTTGGGTTGTGCAGTCCAATTGGCACCTGTGGCCCGACCTGTGGAGGGTTGTGGCCCATTGGAGCAAGGCCGAGTCTAGCTAGAATAGTGAGAGCGGTTAACCCTATTTTGAAGTAAGAGCGGTAGTGCCTCTTGGAACTTCCATCACGCCCGCGAGACTCACTGACTGTCCCGACCCTCCACCACGGCTTCCAAGCTACCATGGTCTTCAGCGGTATGCGACGGTGCACCACTTGCCTCCGTCTGTGGTCAGCCAGTTCTAGTCGCTGATGTCTTCCATAACATTAAGTCCCAACCCCACTTTTTCCGGTGCACGTGTGATGGTGAGCCACCACCTCCTTCACGGCCAAACTGATCTAGCATCCATCTTCACCCACCGTAGCTACGACTACAGCCTACTACGTGGGCAGTGTGCGACGGCACGCTGCATTCTCCTCCGCAGTCGGCCATTGCCTACCAATGTCATCACTAACCGTAATGAGTTTCTTTAAACATGAATAAACTGTTAATAAATAATTCTCCAACTTCAAAAAATATTTAATGGGTTCGGGCCTTGTTTGTTTGGCCTGTGCCCTCCATGTTAGCTTTATAAAATGATGGAATTATAATAATAAAACTACTCTTGAATTTAGACAAGAAATAAACTCTAACTCAATATTTTTGGAGAACGTCCATGTTTGAGGAAGAGTTGGAGTTCTTCATTCAGTGATGCTCATCAACACCAGCTAAAACCAGTCCCATCCTCCATGTGGTTGGTGTCACAGTACTTTTCCAGAGAATCGTCGCTTGGTGAAGTTATGCCAAAACACCTCCCCAATCTCGGAATAAATAGTAGATGGGAGGGTTAGTAACGCAAGTGGAATTAATGTGGTTCATTTATTTAAGGAACCTTTCTAATTTCAATGGTTTATTTGCAAGAATTGAGGTGTCAAGACAATTAAAGACTTAACATGTCATTGTTCCCTCCACCACATCTTGTCCGCTGGACGAAATTAAAATAATGAGATAAAATAAATTAATTATTTTTTAATTCATTTAAATGTCCAAAATCTATATTTTCTACTAAAAACGGTGGTTAAAGGGAAGACTTACATAACCGAATCTCGGCGGCACTGGTTTTTATGTACTCTCGGATTTTTCATCTGAGCACTAGTTCAAAAGTTAGAAAATTCCACTCATGAATTTACTGAACGTACCTAAAAAAATGGTCAAAAATTCATTCTGGGAACAATGGGCATCGGAATCATGCCCTGTCAACTTTTGAAATCTCTAAATAATTCATTATAACTAAAAAATACATGTAAAATTCAGGTCTTAACATGTGGTATTTATGTAATGTAATAAATTCTATGAGAAAACCATTCTATTTAAATAAAAATATTAAAAATAATAGGTAACTATGACACCTTCATAACAAAATGATTTTAAAAAACATTCTGAAACATTTTCAATTGGATTTTTCAAAAATAAAAAACAACCCAAAAACCATTAAAAACCATTAAGAGGATTATTTTCAAAAATATCATATATAAAATGGTTTTCCTTCAGATCTTATAAGTTTTATTTAATAAAAAAATGAAAATATAAACACCGTTGATGGACTCACTACAAAATCCAAGCCACTTTTAGTCCCATTATACAAATCCCAATAAGCTACTCTGGCCATATCAATTATTTAAAATATGTCTTCTCTTGTATATCAAAAATATAATTTTCATGTTTTTTAAGTTTCATATTAATGGTATGAGAATAAAAATCATTATAGAATAACAAATTATTCCAAAATATATATCATGATGTTCTAGTCTATGCATGAGAACACAAATAATTTGTATCACGCAACATGGATAAAACTTGGTTAAATCATCTTGTGATATTAATCCATTAGAAAACCCAACCCTTCATACTTTATTCTATTAAAAAATAATTAATTTTAGTAGATCAATAAATTTATATATGACTTCATATTATATTTTTCGATAAATTGTACAAATGAATACACGATGGACTCCATGTGTTATTGCTATAGTGGCTATAATTTTTTTAAAAAAGGAATATTGCATTATTGAAAGATATTTAGTTTAACAATAAACTGTACAAATGAATTCTATATAGTTTCCCAGAATTATAGACGATGGATCCACATGGAATACACATACATGCAGTGTTGTTTCATTACATGACATTTGGTGTTTTTATTATTAGTACAGATAAATACTAGATATCATCAATGAACCATTATCGATTGATCAATAGATATTATACATGGTGGGTAGATGAAATGTTGGTCCCATATATGGTCTACCCACTGTTGGTACACATGATTTCTATATGGAATCTAGGACTCAGATTTTACCAATCCAATAGTAGTAAACAAACCCCAAGGTAGTTGTTTCTGACACAAAATCATTTACAAATAATAATACTCATAATTCATATAGAATTTATAAATGATCCTATTATATCATAAATGTTCTTGTAAAAAAACAACATAGTCAGTATACATAGCCCACAAAATATGCATATGCTAGGAACTGATCCATTCCTAACAATGATTTATTAATAGCACTATAAGTCTTATCATATTTCTACACAAACCTCTCAGAGAAATCCTCCTAGATATGTAACTATACAACAAAAATCATATAACAATTCCCAATATCATATTCCATAGATTAACACAAAACTCAAACATTGAAATTAATATGCTAGAATAAAATATACCCCATTTCAATATGTGAATCACCCTTGGACTCAATAGATAATAATCTATAACATATTTATATAATTATTATTCTAAAAATTTCCATAATGTTTATCCCAATTCATATAGTAATTTTTAAAAAAGCTATAAATTGATTGTATTGGAGAAACTATGATCAATACAACCTCACCACCCAGATCAGATAGCACATTATCTAACCAACCGATAAATCCCATTTATTACATAATATGGATGACTCTCTATGTAACGAGTACATATTTTACGCAAAACCCAAAACAACAAGTATAATTTCCTTATATTTTCTGGGTATAAAAATTGGTGACCCATCATTATTTGTTAACCTAGAGGACAATACTAAGAAATAATCAACACTATGGTACACCATGACTCTAAAGGCTTTGTACCCCTTAATTTCTACCCATGTCCATGTGTCATCCAGATGAGGCAGGGTCAAACTAAGATCCATGTAGAATCCACTATATAAATTATTATTTTTTTAGAATTTACATGTATTTGACCCATCAAACTGGCTACCAGAGAACTTAAACTAGGTCCATATAATTTATATTCTCAAGAAACATTTCGGATTAACCACATGAAATTGTTACATGTTACCTATGGTTACATAATATTTTTGGGACTCTATAAACCCTCATCATAGTGTATAATTTATGTTCTATAACTAAGATAATACACCTAATATATTTCTGAATTCTATTTTTATCCCCTCCTCTAATTTAAGAACCCCTAACATAATATTTATCCATTAATAAAAATTTAAACATAATCACTTAATATAATTCATTATATTTAAGTAAATAATTAGATTATTTTAAAATGTATAAATAATTTACTCACACTTTCCCACCCTTTCCCTATACCTATAATAAGAATCAAGAGAATATGGAGTTATGAAATAATGAAAAAAATACTATTAGTTACAATAAAATTTACAATAAATTTCAGCTAATTAATTTAAATGTAACAATCCATGGGAGCTCTCTAACAACTACAACTATACGAAAACAAAAATAAATGGCCTATAGAAGGCGAATTTCATTCCTTTTCATTCCAATGGAAAAAATCATTATTATTTGACAATTAATCAGTCATCAATAAATAATGAATCTCTTGATATGACAAATAAAATATGAGTGATTTACCATTTTCATTATGGAGTGATGATATGTGCATTTATACTCTTTTATTATCTTATTGGAATTTCATTGAAATTCCCTACCAATTTGGATGGATTTAATCATTCGTGTAACACCCTGATCCCAGTTACCCAGAGTCGGTGCATTATTTTAATACATCGGCATGATTACAAGGAATCATGTCTCGAAGGACCGATCAGTTTAGCAGTCTTGGATAAATAGATCACATACATGAATGTTACATTTCCACTTTATGACGTAAAAAACAACATAAATAATCTTTATGAACGTCGTTATTCCCTTGGAATAACCCTGCATATCAATCACATTACACATCTTGGAATCCTGGTAAAAATAAAACATAGAAAGGGTTAGCTCAAATGCTCAGTAAGGGTAAGCAATACAGTGGAAACTTTCAAAAATAAGTATAAACATTTAAGGAAATGTATAAAACTATAACAAAATCGTTTTAAACGTGAATTTCAGCATAATATAGCATAAATAAAATGAAATAGTTCCATTTAGTTATTCACATGGATATTCTACTAATCAAATAATCACATGCAATATCACCAACCAATTTCATAATGATGGAATTCATGATGCTGAACTTTAATTTCTGTTTCGATGCCTCGTGCCAAGACATATGGGATAATTGTAACCGGAACCCAACCCGAAGAGCCTCTGTAACCGGACTCCATCCCGGAGTGCCTATAATAACCGTACACCAACCCGGAGTGCCTCTAATAACCGGACACCAACCCAGAGGGCTTAATTTTATCGGTCCCCAACCCAGAACATACTAGTCCAACTCATTCATCTTAAGAAGAGGATGAGATATGACATAAACATTCATATTAAAACTAACATACAAAATGTCAAAAAAATTAATCATAAATCATTAATGGAATAAAAATAACTCCTCCATAGTCAAAAATATCAAAAAACCTTAAATAAAATATCAATGATTTTTATCAAAATAAATAATCTTGAAACAAGATTAAAATTTATCAAAGGATGTTGACATAGATGAAATCAATACTATTTGAGAGAAATATCTCATTTTTTGAAATCATTTAAAGGTCACATAATAATAGAGAAAACCTTTATTTTGAAAATATCTTTATAAGCTTGTGAAGGAATCTTCAAAGGCGTAATAACGGCGGAGAATAACCGCACCATCCATATAAGTTAAAAAAAGACATTCTTACCTTAATTTTGTAAAAAGGTTAAAAAGGACCTTGTTTGGAAAACGACAGAAATATTCCTTTATAAACCTCTTATAAAAATTCAAAAAAGGGTATAAATGTCTTTAACCCATATTATTGTATATAGTAAAACTGTTTTGAAATACCTTTTTAAGAAACATGGATGTGGATGATAAAGAGATCCCAGTACATTATTACGTATATACAACCTTGGATGATGAAGAGATTGCTAAATAAACCCTTACCAATTTGGTAACTTATGAAACGTACAACCCATGAAAGAGGTATCATGCAATGAATACGTAAATACACATAAATTAATGTTTATTACACAAGGAATATAAATATGGGTAGTACATACACCACACAAAAGGTAATTGTGGCAATATGGCATGAATCTCACGGGAATAAGGAGTGAGATGAAAACCCCTTACCTTGAACTTTTCATTAGTTGAGGGTACGTTTAACCTCATGTATGAAGATCGTTGTATGTTATTAAATTATACCAGAACCATATTAATATTTAGGATATCATGAATGATTCATTTATGACTTTATACTACCCATTTAATAATAATTTCCATGCTAAGTTAACATTTCGTGTAATAATCACTTTCTTTATCGTACATGTTTTAACATGTCACTCTTTGTTGTATCACTTAGATCATGATTTAAATACTTAGAGAATATAAAACATGATAAATATATCATATATATTTAGAATATAAATATGTATAATAGACATAAATATGAAATTAAAAACAATGTTTATGGAGACGGTAGTCCGTACGTACGCAAAAACGTTGTTTCTGTTTTCATATAGTATTGAACGGATGTAAGTGAATAGAATATATGTAAGTAAATAATTCCTTATATATATATATATATATATATCTCCAGTAGAATTATTATTTCATATATTAGATACTTATTAGTAATATATATTTTTATAGTCGTCGATGAATGGTGAACATGGAAATAAATCTCATCGCGTCGTGGAGACGATAATCCGTACGTATGCACGAGAGAAAATATCATTATTTTGATATTAAAATAATTTATAATTGGATAGTATATCATATATACAGAATATTTATCATGTTATATTTATTATTTACATGAATTACAAGTCATTATTATATCCATCCAAAGAATAATATATTGAATAACAATTACACCACGACGTGGAGACGGTAAGACGTACGTACGCACGTATGGTGACATGTCATTCAAAAAATGGATAAAATACTGAATATGGTTGTACAATATTTATAGTAATATTACAGTATATAGGAGTTACTGGATTTCTTATTTTAGAATGGTAATTAAAAAGAAAGAAGAAGCGGAAGAAGAAAGGAACTTGAAAAGGTGTGGTGAAATCATTACCTCTTTTTGGGTTTCTTCTTTTTGATTTGATCAAAAGGGATCCTTAGGATGGCTTTTTGACTAAAGGAAGGCCTCTAAGATGAACTGAGGGAAGTTGAGAGAGTATTTGGGCAGGGGTTGGCCGAACCAAAAGGCATTGAAGGTGTGAATTAATGATAAGGGTGAGTGTCCTTTTATAAGAGGGGTGAGGGGCACCTTTGAAAATGCTAGAAATATTATTTTATAATAATTTCCTATTCAGTTTATAATGGCTCCAAAGTGTATTATTTAAAGTTTAAGGTGGGGATGGGTCTAAAACTACTCAACCAATAGATTTTAGATAGGTTTGGGTCATTATATTAACCTTATCTTTTAGTTTTGACACTTTGTTAATTAGTTTGACACTTACCTTGTAACTTTTTATTTTTATATTATATAGTTAATAAACTTACAATATACATACAAGAGACCCTCAAGTAGTATATTAATGATAAAAATATAATTATATATATCTTTTGAACGAACCATATATTTTTAGGAAATTAATATCAATTAATTATATAATATTTTTTAAAAAACTCTTTTATGTCGATTTTGACACTATTCAATAATTGGCTTTCGTAAAAATCATACCAGAATTATTACATCGAAAAAAGTTAATTAAATCAATCCTAATATGTCATATTATCCTATAAAATGAATTTAATTCATTAAAAGTCTGAAATTATGTTTATTTTGGTATTTATAATATCTATTATTTTAATTTTTCACTATTTTGGTAATTACTGCATCATCATTGTGTCATAAATAAATTATCTTATTTAATGTCTAAAAATTATAAATAAAATATCATTATGTAGGAAATAGTTTTATATTTATAATGAATATTCATAGTCGAAAATCAAACATATATAACCCTATGTAAAAAATGTTTATCTAAAAGATATATTCCTTTGTTATTTTTGTATTTATTTTAACTTAATTAATATAAAGTGTCATTATCACTTACAAGTGGCTCCATGGGGTCCAAAAATCAACCCAAATATTCCCATGGCCGGAAATGTATCAACCAATAATGTTAGGACACGTTTTAGGGTAATTTATTATTATTATTATTATATTATTTTTTAATCCTTATTAACCAGATTAACCCTTTAACCATGGTAAATAAAATATTTACCTAAGTATTTATTCAGAATGTCTAAAAATAAAAGATGCCTATTTACACAATTTGAACATCTTGATTCCAAATATGGAATCCATTTTTCCAAATTCAAAACACATAAGTGGAAGAAATTAATTTAAAATTAATTCCCGTTGTCAAAATAGAAAGTGTGTTTTTAAGATATAATTACTATCAAAAGATTGATACTTATTTATATCCAGTTTAACAATGAAATTATGTCCAATGACCAACATTGTATTAATTGGTAAAAATATATTATATATATAATTTAAAACCACTCAAATTCATAATTTTTCACTCATAATTGTTTTGATTAAAAAAGTATTTTTCAATTAAAATTTAGTAATTTTCAATATTCATCAAAATATTAAAGTTATCCGAAAACTACCAAAATATCACCTTAGGCTAAATTCGATACTCTGAATCCAAAAATCAAGTCCATTTTGAGAGATAAAATTTCTAAAATTTTAAAAAGTAGGTATTACTACTCATAAAGGGTACTTTGATTGGTCGTGGTGTGTGTAAGAACTCGAAATTGCGTACAACACATGCTACTGTATTATTCAAAGAGAAGCGTACCGTGGAAGCTCGAGGTGTTACAATTCATTATGGATATATAAATTCTAATTGGTATAAAATATATATATTTAAATGAAATTTAAGAATATCAATAGTGTAAGAATAATATTGAGATCCTTACATGAATCTAGTGAACTGAAACATTCTATATCATTACATATAAATATAGGAACCATGATACAAGAGAAGTGGGATAGTTCATACAAAATAAACTCTCTTGAGTTCCTTGTTCAAAAAAGTTGGATATTAATGAAAATATGGTATTGATAGGAAATATTAAATATAGAAACTATGTTTATGAGTACCCATTGGGTATATACATTCCAACCATTACCTCAAATCAGTAGAGTCCCACAAGACACCTAGTATCCTAGATTACGTTAAAACACATATATTGTCCCCCATCTAGTATCGAGTTACACTATACCAGGTACAAGGTGGAACCTAGAGACATCACACTCTTCATTGATATTTACAAATAACCCCAAAAATTAATATTAGGTATGTTTCCACCCAAACATAAATTTCAAAAACATAAATTTTTAAATTAGAAACAAATATGTGACCTCTTTCCCATGGACCACATTTTTAAAATTTAATGTAAACCAGAATTTAGTCCTCCTACAGCTAAACCAGTTTCAGTTTGATTGACATGAAATGATGTAGGTCGTTAAATGTTCCACACCATATGACATATTATTCCTAATAATTTATAACAAGAATATGATATACCAAATACATTCTCTAAGATATAGTGCCAAAAATATCATCACATTTTATAATATATATTTTATTGTTTTAATACCTTTGTAACATCCCAATTTTAAAAGATTCCAATTAAATATCATTAATTTAAATTGATAGAATACATTTCGTATAATTCATTAGGATTATATAAATATATTTTTTTTGGAAATTTTTATCAAAAAATATTATATAATAAGGTAATTAGTATTATTTTTAAAAAAAAATTAATTAACTCTATCACATCAACAATAATGAAAAACTCTATAATAAATGAAAAATCTAAAAATTAATATAATATATTTATTCCTTATTCTTTTGATTATAAATCTATTTTTTGGAACATAAACAGATAATAAGTGGTTTTAAATTGATTAGGAAGCTAGTTTTGAAATACTATGTAATCTACAATAATGTAAAATGATATCATTTTAAATTCAAACTATTGTGAACTTGAAACAAAAAAATTCACTTTGTAAATTGAATGAATATTTTGAGAAAATATTTCAAAAATAATTAAATAAGAAGGAGGTTGCTTTAGAAAACATTCATTTGAATTCTGAAAAAACATATCCTCAAAAATTACAATAACAATTTAAAATCTCAAAATATAGTTTGATATTTTCCATTTAATTTTTTTCTTTTAAAAATATATCAAACTATTATCATTTATAATGGAATCTAATGATACTCAGTAGCTTAAAAAACCATTCAGTAATCTTTAAGGATCAGTAATTAAAAAAACACATATGGTTTGCCTTTACTTATCATTCCTAAACATATTTCATACCCATAATCAAAATTTTAATGAAACATATTAAAATAATTCATTTATTATAGATTTCATTCAACTATTACTTTTTAGTATTTTATATTATAATTAAAAAATAGTTTTCTTTGGAATGTAAATAATAAACCAAAATAACTTTAATAAAAAATTATAATTTTTTAAAAAGGTTATAAGTAAATACAAGTGGAAAACTAAATAAAAGCAAAAAAAATCCCTGTATATAGTTATATGAAATTGATACCTAATGATTTTTTAAAAAAACATTAGTAAAATATTAATGAGAAAGGTAGTTACTATATATATAATAAATTTAAACATGAATAATATCCATGGAATTAATGGAACATTTTATATATGAAATGAAAATTTCAAATTTCATTAACATAATCCTTGAATCTTGAAAACATTTAAATTAAAATTCGCATATGTTATGGTTTTCCTCAAAACATAATTAAAAGTTCAATAATAGAAATATCTTATCTTCATAAAGAATGAAATTAATATTATTTAATCATTAAAAACACATTTGTAAGATTAAATTTTAGAATCAAAGGAAAATTATATTTTTATAATAATGAAGAGGCATGGAAAACAATTAGTAAAATATTTTAAATGATAATATTATTTTTAATTTCATAACTACATTGATTTCACCCATTGGGGAAGATCGACAGATTACTACAACTCTACTACCAATCCAATTTAGTCTATTTTGGATTCCAATGAATATACTCTCTCCTTAACTGTCCCTCTAGAAGCAATAAACTAAGGTAAAAATTATTTTTTTCCAGTAAAAATATATTATAGGCCCCTAAAATAAATTATTTTTTTAAATATTAACCTTTTTAAATATAATAAAACTGTTTGTCCTACTTTAAATATTAAAAGATAATTGAAAGATATCCTTTAGCAATAATAAAGGTAGATATCTCAATATGATATTCCAAAAATATATTGATAAGATATTAATATATTATTATGTTTATAAATTTTATCATGTTACATTTCATGATAGGATGTTATAAATTGTTTTAAACTCCAATATAAACTACAAATTATCTATTGAAATTCCTTAAAAAGATATGCACACCATTAAATAAATTATATGATATCAAATCTATGATACACCCTCTAAATCGAAAGACCTCTGTGAAAATAATATTTAGTAAGATCCCACCTTGAAAATAATTATATACATAATGATATCATATTTCTATATCTTAGTATAAATTATAACTTACTGTAATAACAAGTTATATGTCACGATGAGATATATATATATATATATATTCCTCAATATCATCCATGATTTTTGGATATTTAATATTATTCATTTGTATTTATTTAATAGATTCACACTTTGACATAATCAATGTAAATTATTATTACAACACTATAAATGATTTTGGAAATGGTATTCATTACATTATTTCAAACCCATTCAATATTATTTCAAGTGATGAGGATGAAGGAGGAAGATGATGATGTCCTCATAGATCAACATCTCCCTTCCAATCATAAATATATATATATAATTTCATTTTTATTAATATCAAAAATATTCCAAAATATAAAACATATATATGTAATAATATCTGAGACCACCTATTTTTTTTATGTTTCTCTCTATATATATATATATATTATTACCATATTTTTCCATTTGGCTGCTTAGGTATTTTAACTGATTATGAAACCACATTATTAAATATATATATATATATATATATATATATACATACACATTTTATTTTCAATATAATTATTTATATTTTTATGTCTAATAAATACATATAATTTATAATAAAATTATTATATATCATATATTATTTATTATATTACAGAATAGTAAACTTTTTCTTATGAAATCATTATAAATTTATTTAACAAAAATACCAATATATATAAAAATGTGTATAGATATATATTTTAGGTCACTAAATAGAAAAATATTTTTAATTATACCTTATTGATTTTTTTTCATAATATAGGATTTCTTAATAAAAATTAATGAAAACATATAGATGTATCATATTGAAACAAATGTCTTTTTAAGTGGTTAGGAATGACTTATAGTTTAATTTGTTCTTTTTGATTATTATCTTACTTTATTGAAAAAAATACAAAACATTAAAAAACTATTCATTATATAAATAAAATACGTTTTTATATCATTATGTTTTAGATCCCATGATCCATTAATGATATTGCAATGGATATATGTTATGCTCAATCAGCATCATATGCAAAGGTCAAATAATTTACTCCTTAAATACCCATTTGATAAAAATATTTTCATAATTAAAAATTCAATGACTTATAGTTCCCGGACATAAAAGTATGGTTCCATTATTTCGGCTACAATATATTTTCAATCTCATTGTTTTAGTGGGGTCCTCCACATTACTGATCGAGTTGAAGAGGGATGTGCTTTAACTATAATAATGTTTATATTCTATAATCCAGATTTTTTATTGTTTATAATGTTAAATATATCAATTATGTCTACCAATTTAGTATTTTAGATTTATATTGGATATTAATGTGTTTTAGTTTATTCATGGTTTATATAACTTCTATATTTATAACATTCATTGAAAAAATATAAATATTTTGGATTGTTACATTCTCCCCTTCTTACATGAATTTTTCCCTCACATTTCATTTTCTATACATAAATAAAAATTGAATCCCACTTTAACTCATTAAAATCTTGTAGTTATTACTTAATATAAATATGAAAATGTTCCATTACATTTAAATAGTATTAAACATTTATTCAATATTTTTTTAATAAACCGAACATTTAATAATGACATCACTCCTTCATTAGTATCCCCTATATTTTTAGATTACGTGAGGTGTAATGGTACCTTAGGATTTTATCCATGTCATTATTTATTTAATCCAATTATAATTATTTATTGAATGGGGAAATTTGGATTAAATATCCGTATATCAATGGGAGAGTAATTTTAATATATAATTTCATTATATTCATGTAATCCAAATAAAAAAATATGTCTAATTTTTTTGACACACAATAAGATTTTTCTTCATCATTATTGATATTCAATGATAAAAATGATTTTATAATTAGATACATATAATATACATAGAACTATCCCCCAATTAAGAAATCAGGAAAATAAATATAAGCATCCACTTACTCAGATAATGTTCAGAATTTTAAAATACACTAGTAGGACATCCCTTATTGAGCTAGGTGAAAAATTTGAGAGTGCATAATTTTCACATATATGAACCATGATCCATGATAAATTCATGCTATATACGGTTTATTAGATATATCATATATTATCATACAAGTAACATAAATTGTGTAATTTTGTTGAAAAATATATATGAATAACATTATAATTGTAATTGGAAACGCATCATTCAAAGGGGATAATAAATTCATGTTATATTACATCCCCTTAAACTCAAAAATAATTCATTAATATGTTAGTAATATATAATGTATGTACCTTGATTAATTTTTTCCTTTTAAATTAAACATGAATTATTTTATTTTTTATTAGTTATAATTTATTAAGTATGCTCTCTATAGAAGAGATTATGAGTAATTTGTCACGATTGTTATTATAAATGATCATTTTACTATATTGAAAATTTAATTAAATTCCTAGAATTATTATTCAATTTATTCAAAATTTGTTTTACTTGGATTACTAGATCTCTACACAGCCTAAAAATATCACCCAACAAAGAAATTTTTATCTTTAAAAATTGTATAAACATGAACAATCATTATCAAAAGGATCCAAATTTCCAAAGATCTCTTTACCCATCATCTAACACTAAATATACGAAACCAACCCATACATCTATATTTGGAAAAAAACAAATTTTTAATAATTATTTATTTGTTTCATTAATAGTGAAGAGACCCAATTTTAAAAATATAATATTTAATATAATTAATTTAAATTGATTCAATACACATGAAATAATATTTTACCACTAGATATTTAGATAATTAGGATAACTTATCTTTAAACCCTTTATATAAGAAACTAAAAACTCTTTTTTAACATAAATTCAAATGTTATCATATCATAAGTCATTGTAAACACAGTAATTGGATCCATGTTTATATAGAATCTCAAAAGCCACTAAGACCTTTGAAAATTAATTAAAAACATATAGTGATTACCAAATTTATCAGTTAGGCATTTAAAATTAAATTTAAATCATTTTAAAAGATTCAATGATATCAACTATAATGTAAAATATTTTCATTGAATAAAAAAATATTTTCAGTAATAAATCCAATATATTACATTCTTAATTCAGATAATATTTTTCATAAATCATTCTTTAATAAATAAATAACAAAGGATATTCTTTAGAAATACAAAACATTCAAATAATGAAAAAAATAATCTTTAAAAATTAAAATTATATTTCATAATACATTTGAAATGTAAATATTTTTCTTTGATTTTTTTAATTTTTAAAATATATAATAATATTATTATTTTATATAAATAACTATTATGCTCAACAAGATACGAAAACAATTTATATACCACAATTATCACCTTTTGTACATTGCCGACAAGAATTCGTGGGTTCACTCTCTATTTGTCAAAAAATCACATAATCCATGATCCAAAAATCAATAAAAAATTTTAAATTCTTTCATTTATAATTATATATAATAATAATCAAATTTCAATTATTTCAAATATATAAAAAAATGATTCCAAAATGGAAATTAAGTATGTAAAAAATTATTCTTCTAGAAAATATCCATACTTTTTTACAAGTGCTTAGATTTATGTATTAGATTAATGTTAAATAACTTATTTAATATACCTTTATACAATTATCTAATGTAAAAAAATTAAGTAGTTTTTTAAGGAAACTGAATGACTATAAATGAGAAATATAGTACATTTTCATAAAATATTTAAACATGAAAGAAATCCATTGAATGAAACCAAAAATTTATAAATAAAATGATAATTTAAAAACTATATTAAATAATCATTGATATCTATTTTAAAAAATAAAATGAAAAAATAGATATTTTAAACCTTAATTATATGTTTTATTTATATAATTTCCCTTACCCTTATAAAGGAATAATTAATAATTATTTAATCATTTAACACACATTTCCAAGTGGAATAGTTAATGACCAAAAAAGGGTTATCATTTATGAATAATGATTACTCTTTGAAAAAATTATTTAAATGATTACTAAATTATGTCATTACATGAATTCAAAAACTAAAAATATTAATACCAATAGATCAATTTGAGATATTAAAAAGAATTTAATATAGATCCCCATTTGTAGATTGGATTCCCAAAAATAGATTCTCTTCATTTCTATATGTCTATCATCCATTTCCACAAGTAAATTCACATGTTTTGTCAATGAAAATATAATACAATCTCCACCTTCTAACATATTTGAAATATTCCCCCTTTTATATCAACTCTAAACTGATTTTCTAGATTTAAAAATTATATATTAATTTGGATTTATCCTTGTATGATAATTAATATGTAGATCCCACTATGATATCCACTAAATCATTTCATATGATATACATATATTATTCATTGAATAAGAAAGGAAAGGAAAATAGTGTAGAATAATGAAATTCATGGATTTTAAATTCTTATAACATATTCTTGTTTTCCCATGATATTCGAATAATTAGGAACACATATTTTATTAATTTTTTGAATCACTCATTTAAGCTACAACCTGTGTACCGAAAGACCTATATGTGATTCCATTATGTTGGATCACACATATATAATAATAATATAAAAATTGATTCTAAAATTGATAGATCATGGCATATATGATATCTCACTCTGGGGAATATTTTTATATCAATGTATTATATATATATATTCTTTAATTGTAACAACCCCTACCTGAGTATAGCATATGTGGTTCCATATTTTATTATAATGGAATTCACACTTGTGATCACAATACCGTGAATTAATCAATTTTTATGTCAGGAAGAAATAAAAATCATTCATGGTTCCCAAATTATATTCAAATTAAACATTTTACAAAAAAAAATTCTCAAAACTTTTTCCATGAATTCATCTTAAAAAAATAGGGAATGAAACCTAATAAAAGTGTGAGTTAAAATTCCAAGTAAGGGTTATATAAAAAATAATTAGTTATGTCATGTAAATTACCTATGTACATTATGTAAATGTAAATAATCTAAGTACACATGCAATCAATAAACTAAAAATGATAATACATTCATAGATTCCATCCTAGTGAAAATATTTTGGAAAGTAATAACCACGTATTGATTGAGAAAAATTACTATTATCTGGATGTCATATATCTAGTTAATGAACCAATATACCACCATGATAGTTTATTTATACTCGTAATAAACTATTTGATTTTATTTAGAAGAAAATACAGTGGGTTTTCCATATGATTTTTTTTCTCATTAGACCATTTAATTCATCGAAGGTTCTATAACAGGCCAAACCCATCACTACAAGTGATATTAATAGTTCCCTAATATATTCAATTAATGTACAATATGAAATATCCAAATAAGTGTTTTTATTATAATATTCAATGAGGGATTTTGATACTCGAAATGATACTACTACAATAATGTGGATTAAGGTGGTTTTTTTTTATTTTTTGTGTTCAAGAATGTTATTGAAGAATTGAATAAATGAAATCAACTCACATTGTATCTTTAAAAAAACATATTTAAGAATATTTTTAAAATAACCAAGATCATGTCTTGAAAGAATTAGAATAGTATTTTCAAAATATTGTAACTCGCTATTAAACTCTATATAAATGTGAAGAAGTTTTATGGAAGTAAATTTTCATGAGATTCACTCAGAAATCATTATGAAAGAAGCTTTTCTATTGATGTTTAATCAGAGACTTTATGGCCACAATTGTATAAATGTGACTATTATTTTATGATTTTTAGGTCATAGAAATCATAACTTGACAGGATACAAGTGAAAAACAGATTGTAATAAGAAATTGAGAACAATTACTTGTCCAAATTGATTTCAAAATGTTCACATTCAAGTGGAAGTAAAGAAAGAGATCTCGCTAATTCAAGGTAGCACCTGATCATACATTTGAAGCATAAAAACATTTCATACCAAGTATGATCATACTCAATCTCATAAATAAAAAAATTATTCCAAGAATGATCATACCCATAAATAACGATATACATAAAATTCAAATAAAAAAATATCATACATGGAAAATCATATTTAGAGAAAGAATTTCATTATTCCAATATATGAAAAGAGAATGAGAAAATGAAATGAACACTTTTTTCAACCATTTCAAAAGGCATGAATTAATATGAAGGTTTAGAAATGGTTCAATAAAATAAGAGAATATGTTGTTTTTTATCAAGTGGGTCAAGAGAAAAAGGAAAATAGATAAAAGGATGTACTATCAAGGGTGAGCTAAAGAGTTAATGAATAATTATATCCAACACTCAGAAGTGTTATCTATTTCATCATAAATTCGTTTTGAATTACTACAAAATTTGGTTTTATGAAATCAGACTCATAAAATTGGACCCATTAATTGAAATTGAACTGGAAATTTAAATGAATTTATGAAGAGGAGGGGAATATTTTATAAGAATCTACATGCTTTGAGAAGAATTGATAAGGTAAAAATTAAACATAGATTTTAGGGGAATTCGAGTTTATTATGAATTTGATTACATGGAAATTTTTTTGGGATTCCCACCAAATCATCTCAAGGGTCACATATAATTGGAGAACATTACATTGTACTTTTATGATGATCGATGTAAAATTCAAGATATAAAATCACGAAGTTGTTAGAGAGAATAAGAAGATTTAAGTATTTCGGTTTTGACGAAAACTTATTGAATGATTGAAGTGTAATAGAAGATACAAAATCACAACATTATATTATACTAATCATCATAATAAATGTTTTTATACTCACCTGATTACCATATTCAGATTTTTAATTTTATTTGACTAATCATCAAATATGGATAGATAATTGATTTTCATATTTTCAATTTAAAAAAATAAAATATTGGAAGAATCGTACTTGGTTAATTATTCTTATGAATTATATTGATTCTAATTCAATAACATTATATTTTGAAATAATATCCTACTAGAGGAATCTAACACCGTAGAATTTTACTCGTAGGAATCAAGATCAAAAAAAGAGAGTGATCTTTACATAATATAATCTAATAAGTTCATAAAATCATATACGTAATATTTTGAAGAATTTATTTTCAATTTAATACATAGTTGGATTTGAAAAGAAGAACATGTAACTTTAGTTATTACCTAATCAATTTATTAAACTATTTTTGCTAAGAAGGTGAACATGTTAGTTTTGAATTAATTATATAGTTCTACCAGAGTGAAAGTGAATGTCCTTCTCATTATAATCCAATGATTTATTTTTAGTGTATTTATTGGTATTAGATTATTTCTAATCCATACTGAGGATATAACTATTCATTTTGAATAGTTATCCTTTTAAATATTTTTTATGTGTGTTGGATTTGTATTCATCCGTGAATATACATATTTAAATGGATGTGATGGTTTCTTCAGTGGAAAAGAAACATAAAAGAAAGACTATCACTAATTCAACCCCCCCCCCTCTTGGTGATAAAACAATCCTAAATGGGAATATACAACTATTATTAGAGTTTATTGTCCCTCCTTTTATAATTTGATGAGGGAGATTTTGAATTGATTGAATAGTAATGGTTGTCTAGTCTTTGATGGAAAGAATATAATATCTAAAAAGATATAATGATATGTTATCTTATTCCTATCAGTTATGATTTTCTTGAAGATATAATTAATGGGATACATCCCATTGATGATATTGATCCACATACATCTATTGATAAAATAATATAGAGAATGATGGAAGGGCCTATAATTCTATATTTTCATCACTTTCTAAACGTGAAATGTTGAGAGTGAAATTAGTCACCATATCCATAGTTATACGAGAAACATTAAAAAACAAATATGATGAAATTAAAAAATTGAAGAATAAAAATCTAGAAATATAGAGATAGAATTATGAATATTTGATGACTATTGTTCTTGAATCTATTGAGGGATTTTTACAAGCGAGAATAACATTATGATTTCTATCAGATGTCTGGGAGAAATGAGGGATTACTCTACAACTATTGAATTTTTTATGGAATCCCACTTGAAAAATTCAATGTTTAGAAGACAAATATACTTAATGATTTTTTCTTGATGATTTTCATTGCACTCTTATCACATATAAAATGATAAGATAAAATCTATGAGAATTAAATCAAGAAGATGATAGAGAAATGCATTTCAAGGCTGCAAAGAAGATAACAAGAAAGGATATTTTTATTGAATATTTTGATTGTGATTCTGATACTAATAATATTTTATATAAATATCTCAAAGTAATTTTATAAATGTTTTCTAGAAATATGGAATGAGGTATAGTAAATACAAAGGGAAAATTCCATTAAAATGTTTTTGAATTTGGGGGGTTTGATGATTTTTTGGATAACTTTCCATAGGTGATGAAAGAATATGATAGTGAGGTAGAATAAAGAGAGCCCAGAATATCATGTGATTAACATGGAGAAAAATTGAAATTGGCTTCCTCATTGAAAGAAATAAAATCCATCGAAACTAACATTA
The DNA here is from genome assembly GCA_963277665.1 of Viscum album. Taxonomy (NCBI): domain Eukaryota; kingdom Viridiplantae; phylum Streptophyta; class Magnoliopsida; order Santalales; family Viscaceae; genus Viscum; species Viscum album. The sequence continues at coordinate 502,533,019 of OY728159.1, forward strand.
GAAGTTTCTAGTCTAATGATAATGGGGAAGATGAAATTGATTCTGATTCCAAAAAATCAGTTGAGTATTGTAATGAAAATACAATTATTACAATAGTGAATTAATATGAACTTCTAATCATTAGTTCTTAAGAACAACAAACTCAATAGGAATTTCCTTTGAAAGAGGATTTGAATGAATATCTAGAAAATATCAGATGATTTGAAAAGAAAATAATGTTGGAAGATGAAGGATAAGTAAACCCATAATTTTTTTATTGATAAGAAATAGTTGGTTAAATATATTATTGATTTTAAGAAATATATTTAGAATAAAAGAACTGTAATGAGCATCTAGAAGTGAAATTGAAAGAAAATGAAGGCAATTTAGATCTTTTCCAATAAAAACATTCTATAATTGAAGGGAAAGGAACATGCTTCCAAAAATATATCACTGAATTTGGGGAATGTTATTGTAATGGTAAATATGAGAAGATTAATAAAAATATTTCTTTAAATGTAGAGAATAAAAATGAAATTTTTTCCAAGAAGAAGAAATATTAAAAATTTAGGAATTTGGAAAAGGTGAAAATTTATATTTAAAAATCATATTGTTTCCAAAAAAAATTTCTTAATACTAAAATGATTCAAATACTTATAATTCATATAAGGGGAGAAATAAAGGGAATAAAGTGCTTGATAAACGTAATCAAAATTGGAATCAATAAAAAATCATAAGAGAAATATATTCATTTTATTTATTTCTGTAGTATTGTGTGGAATTCAGACACAATGAAAGTATGTTTTGATTCAACATACAATATTTTTTTATGATAATCAGTGAAAGTTAATGATTTAGGGGAGTCTATTACATTAAAAGAAGAATACTATGCATATTTCACTAAAGATGAATGAATAGAGTGGAATGATAAATGAAATTAATTACCATACCCTAGAAACTATTGGATAATGAGGTGAACAATATAGAATAAATCAAATAGGATATATTATTTTGTTACTATTCCAACAATAGTCTCCTAAAAATACTCACAATTAAAAGGTGAAGAAAGAAAATAAAGGAGAAATATCACTTGTTATTAAAAAAGTATTGAATGCATCAAATGGAGAACAACCAAGGATAAATGAAAATGGATTTTCTTCTAACATGACAAAATTTTTGAATGTTTTGATGAATGTGAAAGACTTTAAAGAAGTCATGGTGAAATTTTCCTATTACGAATCTCTAATAATCAAAGGTGTATAATCTAACATCAGTGAAAAATTATGGCATCCTATAAAACATTTTATGTTTATGGGATGAATCAAAACATTCTATGTGTTTCATAGATGTGAGATAGCGGAAAACAAGTCATCCCTAGAAAAAATGAATTTTTAGTAAAAAGAGAATATAACAGGATGTTTTTTTCAAGAGGCCAACATACAAAAGAAAATATGTTTTATATTGAAGAGGTATGAAGATCATGTTACATGAGTATGGTTAAATAGAATTAGTGGTGGCATAAAATTCTTGGCCACATGGGTTTTAGAAACATGATTATGTTATCTAAATGATACTGTGTCCAATGCATTCTTTATTTTTGAAGAAGAAGAGGCTAGTGTGGCACTATCATCCATAATGGACTAATTTCATATGTTGTGCATAATAATATTTAATTTTTCTCAAAACAACGACAAGAGCTAAAACGTAGTGATATATGTGGGCCAATGAGAAAATCATCGAAAAAATGGAGAATATTAATTCATCGCATTCATTTTTCATTTTATTCAAATAATTTTTATCATGTATATGAATAAAAAACATGAAAAATTGAAAATGGTTAAAAGTATTAGAATAAAAGTAAAGAAGTAATGAGTGTATTTGGTAAAGAAGATGAAAACACATAATAATGGAGAATATCGAAGTGAAAAGTTTGAAGAATATCTTTATAATCATAAAATTCATCATGATTTTTGTTCTCTACCAAGTCCAAAAAATGGTGTTTCTGAATGAATAAATTAAATCTGTTTGAAATGGGAAGAACCATGTTACAAGATCATGGCCATTCTCATTACTTTTAGAGGAAATCTATGACCAATATTTTTTTTATCCAGAACCATTTCATTTACAGGACTTAATCTGGTATGAATCCATCTATATTATATTATAAAATAAATCCATGTTTGAAACATATTTTATTAATCAGGATTCCATTATTTATAAATAATAATGGTGGAAACTATAAAAAAATTTACTAATTTTTTTTGGAATGAATCCTTATAAGCTATGATTGAAAAGGAAGAGGGTACAGGTTAATCAAAAAATAAACATGATTACTTGTTGATTCTGTTCATATCAATTTAATTGAAGATTAAGTGGATGGAAAACATTCTTTGACATAAATGGACGTTGAGAAAGTTAATGAAACATTTCAAATAAGGATGAATGAAATTTTAATCCTTCTCTAGAAGAATAATTGGACTCAGCTATTTTAGGTTTTTAAGAAGTAAATTGAATGTCCTATCCATAGATGTGGAAAATGTGGAATATCATAATATAATTGGTAATCAAAATTAGATGATTCCAACCATAAAAAACAAAAAAAAATTTAATTCTACATATAATTTATATTCAAATGGTGAACAAAATGATGTGAAAACACCTTTGAAAATCTGGAATGGGTTTAGGGAATGAATGAATAATTAAATCGGTTTGGAAGGAATTATATACTTGAACTCATAACCAAGACTAAACATAAATGAATTATTGAATCAATTTGGGTTTTTTGGAACAAGATGAATAAATATTGTGAAGTGGTAAGAAATAAACCAATATTGGTCTGTAAAGGGTATACTCAGATTGAAGGTATTTATTTTGATGAAACGTTAATTCTATTGGAAAGACTTCTGAAAATTAGGATCATTCTTTATTTTATTGTATAATAAGGAAACGAAATCATCCAAATGGTTGTTATGTCTACATTCTAGAATGTTTATATTGAAGAGGATGTGTATAATGAAAAAATTTATTGGTTTGTGGTTAGAAAATATGAATGTTATGTGTGAAAATTAATAAAGGTTAGGTATGGGATAAAATATGTTATTATAGAATGGTATTGCAATTTGGATACATGGTTAAGGAATATGTGTTTTCAGAAAGGATTAGTGGATAAAAATAAATATATCAAAGAAATTCATGATCATTGTCTAGTTATAATTGTTTATAATGATGATATTGTGTTTTATGGGAATTATGAAAGATCTGGTGAATCATTTCCAAAATTGATGATGAAGGTGTTTCAAATGTCCATGATTAGGGTAATGAAATATATTCATGGGATAAAAAATTTTCAAAATAATGCATATATATATATCTCTTTAGGAAGAAATGGATTCTAAAAAACTTCTCAAGAATTCCGGGATGGAAGAATCAAAACTTACTTCCACACTAATTTTAGTGGGAAACATGTTGGGTAAATATGGATAATGAAAATATGTTGCTCAGAAATAGAACAATGAGAGGGTTGTAATTATAATGTATTTGACAACCTCAAAAATAGAATTTTTTTATTTTGTTACTATATATTTCAAATTTCAAAGTTCTCAAAAAGTATAACATTTACTTACTGGAAAAACAATTCCCAGATACCTTGTATCCACAACAGAATATGTAATCAGGTATTACAGGTCATATGGTAGTGATTTTATTTGGTATTTACATAGTGATTAGGTAGGATATGAGGATGATTTAATCCCCACAATTGGTGGAGTATTATTTTTCATTTTGAATTGTGTTTGTTTTAATTCAATGAAATATAATTTAGCAACTCTATTTATATAAGAATCATTGTATGTTTCTCCCACTCAAGACATTAGTCATCATTTATGAATGAAAACTCCATTAATGATTTAATTGTTGAAGAGAAGATACCCCTTCTCTTGGGATTTGACAATGAAAAAACTATCAACCTCACTATTAATCATGATAAATGTTCTTTTTGGGAACTTATTGATATCAAATATCATTTCAGAAATCGGAATGTAGAGTTGAATGAATTGAGGCTTGAGTACATTCCAACATTAGAACATTTTGCTGATATTTTCACAAAAAAATTACTAAATAAATCACATTCTAAATTACAGTTGCAGATGGTGTAGAAACTATTTTTCATCAATTTTGAGGTATGTGATTCTATATCTGCTATCAACATACAATTGTATTGTATTTTCATCTAAAATAATTGTTTTATAAATCAATCCTTTTGATTTCATAAAAGATGGAGCTATGTGAAAGTAGTGAATTCAGAATTGAATTGGGAGTGAACAATTATAATTATTTGTTTGAGTGACTGTAGGAATGAAATTTTTTCCAATTCCATGGGAAATGAATAAAATATGTGGTTGAATACGGGATGATGAAGGAAAATGAAAAATGTTTTCATAATCAGTATATTTGGACGTCATGTTTTAATTTTAATTTTTTTATTTCCTACAATGAGTTAGCATACAAAGTCTTAGAATTGTTGATATGAAATCCATTTCTCAATGATACAATGTTTTGTGATTTCGGAACCACGGTAGACAACAATATTCATCTTGGGATATTGTTTGGACCATCTTGACGATGAATGTTATAGATTTCGTGTGTTTTATTATGTTGTAAATAATTTTTTTGAATAAAGAAAGAATGGAAATCACCTATGTTTATATATTAGAAAAAATTGTATTGAATAATATTTTCAGAAGAATTAGACCCATGTTTTGAAAGAATCAGACGATAATTTTCAAAGGAGTCGAACTCAATATGGCTTTACATTGTAGAGAAAAGAAACTATTTTTATGTAAATATTTATTTTATTTGATATGAATTAAATATTTAATAATTGTTTTTCTGGATATTGAGAGTCTACATGACTATGATTAAATAAATGAGTTGATTATTTTTTTAATCATATTTCATAAAATTCATAAGATGAATGGGGAATATGAAGGATGTGAGATAAAGGTATGGTTTTATTTTTTTGAAAATGATCATATTCAAGTTTAAGTAAAGAAAGAGATGTTGTCGATTCATTAATTCATCTGATCATATATTTAATCATAGAAAAATATCATACCTCAGATGATCTTACTGTGGATAAAAATGAAAAATTGTTTATCAAGAATGATATTACTTAGAAATGAGCATATAAAATACAATAATATTCACAAATATCACACTATTGAAAATATTTTTTAGATAATGAATTGATTGAGGCCAAATGGATTAAAAAAGTAGACGATAATGAGATCACCAATGTAGAAAACCATTATAATATAGATGAACTACTTTTTGGGTTTCAAACTAGGTCAAATGATAAAGAGAAGATGAATTTTTTAACTCATGTGGGTCAAGAGAAAAAAATATTATTTTGTTGGATGTGTTATTAAGGGGGAGATAAACATTCAATAAATAAATTTATTTAGCATTTGAATGTGATATCCATTTCATCATACATTTTATTCCAATTGGTAATGTTATTTTTTTGAATAAAAATTATTAAAAAAATTGGTCTAATGAATTGAAATTGGTTAGGCAATTGATATAAATGTATGAAGAAGAACTGATGATTTTATAGGAATATTAAATCTCCAAGAATTATTGATGAATTGAAAATTTAATTGGGAATTTATGGGAAATTGAGATTAAGGTGAATTTTATTAAGTGATAATATTTTTGGGACAACATCCAAATCATCACTAGGGTCGCCTATATTTGGTGAAACGTACATAGTAAATTTTTTGATGACTGATGTGTTCTTCATGTAAGAGAAGAAAAAAAAATTAGAGAGAAGAAGAAGATTTATGTATTCAGTTTTTCTTGAATAATTTTTCATAAATTAATGTTAATGAAAAGTACTAATATCGCAACGTTTTATTCAATTGATTAACTTACTCATTTTTATTTGTTCATAGTTGATTAACATATCCAGATTGTCAATTGTATTTGGCATACCATCAAATTAGTTTGGATAATCTATTTCAAGATTTCCACATTTGGAAAATCATTAAAAGGATGAATCATACAAGACTATGAATAGTCTAGGATTGAAGTGTTTCTGATTCATTTCTATTTTATTTTTAATAAGAATTGGGCTGAAAAAATAATATTTAGTAGAATCATATACAAACGAATCAGACTCAAAAAATAAGACATAGTTTTACATAATAATTTCTATGAATTTATTATGATATTTTTGGATTAGGACAATTATTATTATTTAATTCAAAGAAGAGTTAAAAGTGGTAAATTAAATTTTTAATAACTAAACCATTTTTAATATAGGGTTAAACATAATATAAATTTGACAATAAAAATTATATTGAAAGATAAAAAGATTTTCTAAATAATTTTATTTTATTTAAATTTATTAGACATTAAATAATTTAATTTATTTATGACACAATGATGATGTCGTAGTTAAGTAATTAATGAAATATATTAATAATTGATATTATAAAAATCCAAATGAATGTAATTTTATACATTTTATGAATTCCACAAATTTTCTAGGTTAATATTTCATGATAGGGTTTGTTAGATGAATATTTTTATGCAATAATGCTGTTATGAATTTAGAAAAAACAAAATACAAAATAGTGTCAAAATTGGCATAAAAGAGTTTTTAAAACAAATATTGTATTATTAATTTTTAGTCGATTCTTAAAAATTTAGGGACCTGTAAAAAGGCTTAAATACTAATATATATTTCATTAATTAACCACTTGGGGTTCTATTAGAATTTTATAGTATGTTTACTAACCATATAATATAAAAATACAAAGAGACATGGTAAATGTCAAACTATTTGACAAAGAGTTAAATATATAAGATAAGGTTAATATAGTGACCCAAACCTGTATAAAAACTATTGTTTGAGATTTTTTTGACCCATATCCACCTTATACAATATATAATTTATTTTGGATCCATTATAAATCGAAAATGATTTTATTATAAAATAATATTTTATGTTTTTCCTAAGGTGCCCCTCACCCCTCTTATAAAAGGTCACTTCCCCTTATCTCATATTCACATCTCCATAGCCACTTGGATTAGCCAAATTCTGACCAAATATCTTCCCAAAAATCCTACCTTCATCCTATAGGCCTTCCTTTTGTCATAAAGCCAACATAAGGAGCACTTTTTATCAAATCAATAAGAAGAACCCGAAGAAGTGGTAATGGTTTGACCACCTTCTTTCAAGTTATTTTCTTCTTCCACTTACTTTTTCATTGTTATTACCATAAAAAAATAATAAATCCAAAACCTTATACATATTTTGAGGTTATTATAAATATCTAAAATCCATATTCATTATTCTACCCATCCTATAAATGATAATGTCACCCTGCATGCGTACGTACGACTTACCGTCTCCACGCCATGGTGTAATTTGTTTTTCAACACTATGATATTTGGATGGATATAATGATGAGTAATATGTATATAAATAATGAAAATAACAGGATAATGTCTCTACAAAATTTAGATAAAATCCAAATCCATAACATTAAGGAAATTATATTTTCTCTCGTGCGTACGTAGGAATTACCATTTCCACGATGTGATGAGATTCAATTACACGTTCACCATTCATCGACAATTATAAAAATATATATTACTAATAAGTATGTAATTTGTGACATAATAATGATAATGGAGAAATATAAATATATATATATATGTATTTATTTACATACATATATCATATTCACTTACTTTCGTTCAATACGATATGAAAACAAAAACAACATTTATGCGTAGGTACGACCTACTGTCTCTATAAATGGTGTTTTTAATTTCATAAATATATCTATTAAAAATATTTATATTCAAAATATGTATGAAATATAAATCAAGGTTTATATTCTGGATGTATTTAAATCATTATCTAAATGATATGATAAAGAATAACAAGTTAAAACACGTACGATAAAGAAAATGACTATTACCCAAAATGTTAATTTAACATGGTAATAATTATTAAATGGGTAGTATAATGTAATAAATGAATCATGTATGATATAATAAATATGAATATGGTTCTAATATAATTTAATAACATACTATGGTCATTATACAGGAGGTTAAACAAACACTTGACCAAAGTAAAGTGAATGGTAAGGTGTAATTTCACAATCTCTTTATTATCCAAGGTTGTTTTTACGTATGTATCCACTGGGACAAATTTATTATCTATGTCCATATTTCATGAAATAGTTTTCAAATTTATTATTTTATGGTAATTTTTACTAAAATATCATTTTAAATGTTTTAAATATTTATTACACTAAATGATTCTCATTAATGTCCATATTTTCAAAATGGGTTTTAAAGATTTATCTATATGTATATGAATGTTTTTAAATTGTTAATTCCTTTCAAAAGTTTCAATTTTGTATGGGGAATTTTGATTAAGAAATCTCTTTATATTTCATTCTTTCTAAATTGTGTGACTTTTAAATGTTTTCATAAAAAATTGATATTTCTCTCAAAGAGTTTTACAAATCATTTTCATATATGTCAACATCCATTGATGGATTTTAGACTTGTTTGAAGTTGATGTATTATGATACTAATCGTCCATATTGTGTTCATTGTTTTGTGATATGTTTGACTATGGATGTGTTATTTTTATACCATTCATGGTTTATGGATAATGTATTGACATTTCATATGTTAGATTTAATACAAATTTTTATGTTATGTTTAAACCTTTTCATATAAGGAATGCATTGGACATAGAATGTAATGTGTGGAGCCCGCTATATCTCCTCAAATCATCGGTAGGTATCATGAGACAAACTAGTTCCTTTGCGTATGGCCATGGAAAAAATATTATTTGTAGTCTTGGAACAAGGTCATGACTATGTTGTTATGAATCTCAAGCATTATGCATTCCATCATTATGAAAGTGGATATTGAAATTGCATTTGATTTTTCGACGAGTAGGTTTTTCCATGTGGGTTTTCAAATTGAATTATTTTGATTCATATTTTCCATATTATGACAAAGATTATGTTTATAAGGCTTTTGTTTTAGTTTTACACATTTCCTTAAATATTTATTCTTATTTATAAACGTTTCGCCTATATCGTTATTCTTTCTGAGCATTTATGATCACCCCTTCATTATGTTTTATTTTTCTAGGATCCCAATAAGTGTTTTATGTTTGATATGCATGGTTATGCTAAGGGAAAAATGGAATTCTAAAAAGGATTATTTTTTTGTACATTATAATGTGTAATGTAACATTCTTGCAAGTAATATATTTTTCAATACTGATAAATTGATCGGTCATTCAGGACTTGATTCCTTGTAGTCATGCCAATGTATTAAAATAATGAACGAACTCTGGGAATCTAGGGTCAGGGCGTTACAATTTGGTGTCATAGGTGCTTTAGCAATAACCTTGGAAACTAGATTTATATAAACCCTGAATATAGTACATTACCTTATGATTGACTCCGAGGATTAGTGTAGAAGAACATTCTAGAATGTTGGTAAGGTAAATATTTTGTGATCTTTCAATGCAATACATCCATGTATGGATACGAGCAAGTAGAGGTGGATCTAGCACAGAAGTGCCTACGGTTAAAACAAAAAAAAAATCACATTGAGCTACACTATAATGGGAAATGGTGCACAACAATGGGCTTTTTTCACTCTAGTTTAGGACACTCGCTGGGAATATGCATAGGATAAATCACATTTTCATTAAAACCCATTATGAAGTATTTAGGAGAAAATACATCCTCAATGAAAACAATTTTCTGATTATGGATTATATCCATAAACTAGTAAATTTATGATAATTATTTTAGAAGATTGTAATTATAAATTGTGATTCATATACTAGCCTAGTGTATTCTATTGTTAATAAATGGAACCTAGTAGAAGTAATGAGATCTTCCTTAATACCTATGATCTAAAAAGTAAAAAAAAGGGATCATATATTTCATGGTTTTAATCCGACATTTAGAAGGGAAATTGTCTCCCATGTATTCTCCACAAATGAAGAAATTATATCATGTGTTAATATGATAAGTAAATAATGTTCTGAGTCCTACAACATTGTGAGGAAGTAATATAAGAAAAGGATGGTACAGAGAATGATGGATAAATGGAAGAGGGGAATGAAGGATTTTTTCATATGTGATAAATGTGGAAAAAATCACTTTGGTAAATGCATGAACGGAATTGGAGTTTTTTGTAAGTGTGGTGAAAAATGACACCAAGTACATGGTTTCAAGGGTATGAAAAAGGTTTCAAATGTAAAATGAATCTTCTGGAAGGTGTTGGGACAGTATGCAAATCGATGTCCTAGTCATCAAAGAATACCTCAAAGGATTCTATTGGATAATAATCATGTTATTATACTAGCTTAGATAAAGATGAATCACTAGTGTTCTTATGTTATTATAGAATTATTTCATTTGAGTGTTGTATCAATAATATACTAGTTATATTTATAATGGGGATAAATAAGTAATGTATTGTAGTACTATTTTATCGATGATTTTAGATTATATGGTTCTAAGAAAAGTGACATAATAATAAGCTACACATTTTTTAAATTACATAGTCGAAGGAAAGGTAATCCTTAATATGGTCCTGATAATGAGGTAGTGATTTTGTAATAAGAGATGTTTGATTTTGATAAAATATATTTGATATTCTTGACTTCCTTGGAACTGATTAAGAGTTTGTTTATTTCATCAATGATGGAATATTCAAAATTTTGGATATATAGAATATATCTAGTATTATATAAAGGATAATGGAGCATTAATGTAATAAATAAAGTTTTGTGGTAATTCAAGGTGTTAACATGTTTTAAAATAATACATGATGAAGGTGTTCAACTGTTATTACTTGGAAAAATGGATCTTCATTGTGTTTAACTTCCTTATAAATTTTGGATTGTGAGTTTGGATAGAAGTATTTTGGATAATTCTAAAGGTTGAAATGGATTAAGTTTGAAATTGGATACTATTGTTATGGTTATTTTTTGGATTGTTATAAAAAAGAAAACACGCAGACCGTGTGATAATCCATTGTTTCGGACCATGTTGCAGGAATTGAACCCACAACGATAGTCTTATTTGGATTTATCTCTTTCCACTAGACTATGTGAAGTCCCTAGATTGTATAATCTAGTTTTTAAGGGTCTTATAGGTGAATTATAAATTCATTATTTTTTTGGAACCCTATACGATTAGGATAAATAGAATATATTGTTTTGAAATCATTTATAGTGAGATATGAGTTTGTGGTAGGAATTATTTGAAGGATGCAACTCTACTTTTCAAGAAAATATATATATATATAAATATAATTTTTATTTCGTCTTATTCTATGGGTAAATTAATTCATAAACATTAGGGAAGGGATCTTAAAACCAATTTTTTTTATCCTAATACCTTATGTTTTGTTGAACCAATTGTATTTTAAATCGTCATAGATTAATGGATTTGAGTCCCTCAATATTACACTTGTTTGTGAATGATGACCCCAATAAGTGCCTATAAATATTTACAATTTTCATCTAATGATGTGCCTCTAATTTCCACAATTTTTTTCCTAATCAAGATCATAATTTGGTGGTGACACTTTCATTTCCCTTTTCCTCTTATTAATTTTAAATTTTATTATCCCAATTTCTGATGTCGGTTTTCCCACAAAGGTATATTCTTTTTCCAACCTATTATTTTTTAAAAAAAATTCAAATTTCAAGGATGCAATTTTTTGAAGGAGGGAAGAATTTAACACCCCACGATTTCAAAGTACGTTATTTCTTTAGAGTAATTCATTAGCTAACACTACACGCAAAACCAAGTTCTAGCACACCATGACTTACCAAACTAGTCATTCAGAAGTTGTTATGAATAATATTAATTGAATTTTGAACTTTATATAATCCTAATAATTTTAGAAATCATTTTTGAGTTTCCTAGAAATAATGTAATAACAAATTCATTTTTTTCAGATAAAAGAAGTATTTTTTAAAAAAATGCAATTTTACAGCCTTTTAATGGAAACTACTCTTTAAATCCAATATTTGAAACTTATATATATTCAATTTGAAAAAATAAACTTCTTCTTTAGAATCGTGACATAAGAATATAGTTTCAATAAATTTATGGGTCTTTTGTGGATAACCTTCATAATGGGGTGAATAGTGAAAAATAATATATTTTAACTAAAAACATCTTTTTTAATCAAATTAATTTATAGTGATAAATAATACATTTCAATGGTTAGTAAGTATAAATTGAATATATTTTTACCATTTAGTCTAATTCTGGTCATTGTAAGTAATTTCACTTTGAAATTGTAGTTAAACAATTGTCAATATTTTGGTAGTTATTATTTCTTAAAAATACAGTTTTTTTGGTTTGACAACAGAAATTAATTTTAAATTAAAAAATGAAGCCTCTATGTTATTAATATGGTAAAATGGAATTCATTTTTGAATTAAGAATATCAAAATTAGCGTAGGGTAAAATTTTTCTATTTTTCTAAAATCTTTAAATTTTTGATGAATAGTGAAAAACACTATGTTATAATTTAAAACCGACTTCTTATTTAAGTAATTATTAATTTTATTTAAAATTATTTTATGTAAAAATATATATATAATAAATATATATTTGTTTAATGTAATTCATTGGATTCATTTAATAATTAAATTATATAGATAATATTTTATCGAATGTGTTACCATCTTTTACCCACCTCCTTACAACATTTGCAAATTTACATAAAACATAATTTTACCACTTATGTGTGTTGAATTTAAAAAAACCAAAAGGCAGAGTTGATATCAGTATGTAAAATGTGGTCCAATCAGTTGAAAATAATTTTTGGTGAATAATATCTTTTTACTTTTATTTACCATGGTTGAAAGTAAATATGCTAATAATAGGGAAAATGATATTATTATTATGCTAAAAAAATGTTCTAATTCAAAAGGATTAGTATAATTAGACCAAATGAAATGTTAGATAAAAAATATGAACATTTCGGTCCCACTTGAATAGATCAGTACATTTATCATTATTTTATTCAAAGAAGAGTTTTAGGTGTTAAAGTCAATGTTTAATAACTAAACCAATTTTAATTTTAGGATAGACGTAATATAAATTCGACTATAAATATTGAATAGAAAGATAAAACTATTTCCTACATAATTTTATTTTATTTATAATTTTTAGACATTAAATAATTTTTTTTATTTATGACACAATGATGATGGAGTAATTACTTAATTAATGAAATATTAAAATAATTGATATTATAAATAACCAAATAAATGTTATTTGAGACTATTTATGAATTAAAATAATTTTATATGTTAATATGACATTATAGGATTGTTTAGATGAATTTTTTTCGAATTAATAAGGCTATTATGAATTTAAAAAAACAAAATACCAAATAGTTCCAAAATTGATATAAAAGAGTTTTTTAAAAAATATATTATATTATTAATTGGTATTCTATTCCTAAAAATATACGGTTCTTCAAAAGGGATTAAATACTATTATATATTTCATTAATGAACCACTTGGGGATCTCTTGGAAGTTTATTGTATGTTAATTTACAATATAATATAAAAATACAAAGAGACGTGGTAAATGGCAAACTATTTAACTACGAGTTAAATATAAAAGATAAGTTTAATATCGTAAACCAAACTTGTATAAAACATATTTGTTATGTTTTTTTCGTCCCATAACAACCATATAAATTATATTATTTATTTTTGAGACATTATAAACCGATAATTATTGTATTATAAAATAATATTTTATGTTTTTCATATGGTTCCCCTCACAACTCTTATAAAAGGGAACATCCCCTTCTCCCAAATTCACACCTCCAAAGCAATTTTTCTCAGTAAACCCATTCCCAAATATCCTCCCAACTATCCTAAGATCTTCCGAGATTCTTTCTTGTGGTCATAAAGCCAACATATGGAGCTATTTTTATCAAATCAATAAGATGAACCCGAAGAAGAGGTAATGATTTCACCACCCTCATTCAAGTTCTTTTCTTCATGCACTTACTCTTTCACTGGTATTAACATAAAAAAATAATCAATCAAGCAGCTTATAAATACTGTGATGTTATTATAAATATTGGTCAACCAATTAAATATTATATCCATCCTATAAAGGAAAATGTCACCATTCAAGCGTACGTGCAACTTACTGTCTCCACGCCGTGGTGTAATTTTTTATTCAACACTATGTTATTTGGATGGATATAATGATGAATAATTTGTATATAAATATTGAAAATAAAATTGTATTGTCTCTGAAAAATTAATATACCATCCAATTCCACACCTTTAAGAAAATTATATTGTCCCTTGTGCGTACGTACGGATTACCGTCTCCACGATGCGATTAGATTCATTTCAATGTTCACCATTCACCGACAATTACAAAAATATATAGTAATAATAAGTATTTAATATTTGAAATAATAATGATACTATAGATATCTATATTTATATATATTTATATATGTACATACATATATATTATTCACTTACTTCTATTCAATACGATATTGAAGCCGAAACATCGTTTATGAGTACATACAACCTACTATCTCTACAAACCGTGTTTTCCATTTCATATATATATATATATATTATTAATATTTATATTCTAAATATATATGATATATAAATAAAATTTAATATTCTGTAAATATTTAAATCATTATCTAAATGATTCGATCATGAATAACAAGTTAAAACACGTATGATTTAGAAAACTACTATTACCTGAAATGTTAATTTTACATTGAAATTATTATTAAATGGGTAGTATAAAATTAATAAATGAATAATGTATGATATAATAGATATGAATATAGTTCTGGTATAATTTAATATCAAACAATTTTCATTATACAATAGGTTAAACATACCCTCCACCAAAGTAATGTGAATGGTAAGGGTTAATTTCATAATCTCTTTATTATCCTAGGTTGTTTTTACGAAAGTATCTATTGGGACATATTTATTATCAATGTACATGTGTCATGAAAGAGTTTTTAATGGGTTTATTTTATGGTAATTTTTACTAAAACATCATTTTAAAAGTTTTATATTTTTATTCTTCAAAATCTTTGTCATTAATGTCCATGTTTTCAAAATTGTTTTTATTGATTTATCTATATGAACATGAACGTTTTTAAAATTTTAAATCCTTTAAAAAGATTCAAAGTGGTATGGGACACTTTGATTCAAAAATTTCTCTAAATATCTTCCGTCTTAAATTGTGTGACTTTTAAATGTTTTCATGAAAAAGGGATATTTCTCTTAATGAGTTTTACCAAAAAAATTCATCTATGTCAACATCCTTTAATGGATTAATAACTTGTTTGATGTTGGTTTATTATGATACAGATATTCCGTATTGTATCGAAGCTTTTTTTATATGTTTGATTATGAATGTGTTATTTTTATACCATTCATGGTTTATGGATAATGTATTGACATTTCATATGCTTGTTTTTATATGAATATTTATGTAATGTTTAAGCCTTTTCATATGAGGAATGCATTAGACTTAGTGAGTGACAGGTGGATCCCACCAAAGGTCATCAATTGATCGGTAGGTCTCATGAGACAAACTACTGTCTTGGGATAAGGCCTTAAAAAATCTTATTTATAGTCTTGGAACAAGGCATTGACTATGTGGTTATGATAGTCTGGCATTATGAATCCATCATTATAAAAGTGGCTATTGATATTTCAAGTGATTATTCGACTAGTAGAATATCAATGTGTGTAAGAAAATAGAATTATTTTGATTTATATTTTCCATATTATGATGAAGTTTATGTTGAAAAGTCTTTTGTTTTAGATATATACATTTCCTTAAATGTTTATTCTTATTTACGAAGGTTTCCACTATATCATTATCCTTACTGAGCATTTGAGATCACCCCTTTCTTATGTTTTATTTTTCCCAGGATCCCAAGAAGTGTTTCATGTTTGATATGCAGAGTTATGCTAAAGGAATAATGGAATTGTCAAAGGTTCATTTTTTGTGTGTTTTATGTTAGAATGTGTAATGTAACATTGATTAATTTAATCTATTTTCTATGACTGCAAAACTGACCGGTCTATCGGGACATGATTCCTTGTAATCATGCCAATGTATTAAAATAATGCACTGAATCTGGAAATCTAGGGTCAGGGCATTAAATCTATTCATTTAATTTGATTTATAGGAACATTGCATCTCAAAAAACTCTATTTTGACATTGATATCACTCTGCATGGTCTCCTCAAAACTATTATAGGATCGATTGGCAAGATTATTAGGCATATTAGGACTTATTCCACCAAAGAATCTATCAACCATCATATTATGATACATGAAATAGCTATAGGTGTAATGTGAAAACCTTATATAGTTCATCTCATAAAATCCCAATGATTCATTCTCCTTCTGATATCCCTTAATAAATTCCTACTTACCATTCATTCTTATTGAATAATGCAAATACTTCAATATCCCCTCTTGGACTCAATTGTTTTAATATTTTCCCACAACTAATTGAGTTCTCCTTCCAAATTAAAAATTTTCATGTGTGATTTTCTCTTATTTTTAATAGTTCATTACAAAAAATGTCTTTTGCATAAATCTTATCCACTATTCCGCAATCGAATGTGTCATCAAATTTATGTAATTTTGGTTGTCTTTGAGGAATATTGAACTCAAAAAAATGTTGTTACATTCCTGGTGAAATCACACTCTCAGATTAATTCAGGTTATTTCTCATAACATGAGTCTTTTGTATAATCATTCTCATGACAGTTTTCCTTATAGTTTCCATCAGAGGACCGTCAACGCATGGTCTGATGTGTTCACCATTTGAACAGATCATCATATTTCCCACTACTATTTAAAAAAAATCCTTCCTAAGAGACTCTCATGCTTTATGAATCTTTTATATGTAATGGTTTTTTATTTCTACAAACATGCTGCTTATATATATTATTCAATATCAATAGTTACATTTTTCTATAAATACATCATAATGATTTTTAAAAATCATGTTTTTAACCAAATATATTCCATGAGAGTGTCAAACGAAGAGTGTAGCAAAGACCATTTTCATTCACCAGTTCCCTTTAAAGTCTATCTTAAATGAGAATATTAGGGTTTTATAACTAGATACGTTTGTGCCATATCCACATAAACTTGTTTATAAATAGAGGACGATTTATTTTTTCAGAAACCACTGACTCAATATTTCACTAATATACCAAGATATTTTCTTATATTTTAAAATTTCTAGATTTTTCTTCCTTATATTTTCAAATCATATTTTCTACAAAAAAAACTAAACTAACATTTGATACCATCTATGTCATCCCTCATTTTTATACAATAAAATTTCATTATATTTTAAAAATACATGATCATCAACGTTTAGTGTACTAAAAATAGGGTGCATTACACTTGGAAACAATAAAAAAAATTTATACCACTTGATAGTATTAATGAAATTTCCTTCCTATAAAGAATTATTTAATCTCATATCCGGGTGACTTTCATAAAATTTAAGAGGGATCATAAGGCCTGGTAAAGGAAAACAAGGAAAATGGTTTACATGTAATCTTGAGAAATATCAAAAAGAACCAATGGAATATCATCATAGTAAGAAATAGATGAATATCATAATAATATCATGAAAAATAACTTGAAAATATGGCTAGAAAATTTAATTAAGACATTCATAAGTATATCACCATGGACCAACCCCGTGTTATTATAAAAAAATCTAGGTTATTCACAAAGGTATCATTAAAATTTTCATCTATATATATTAATTTCTTTACCCAATGCATTAGAGTGATATTTGAACACACCCTTAATATTAATTTATTTCAATGGATCCACATAGTTAAAATTTTAAAATTTTATAAATAACCCAATGAGAACAAAATAAATTTCTTTCATATAAAAACATAGCATTTAAAAAACATCACAAAAACATGGTCATTATGTCATTTATAAACCATGGAACGGTAATGAGGGTTTTATTTATATAAATTCAAAAATAAAATAAACAATATTTAAGAATTTATGAATTTATATTAACATTAATGTGGTTTGGGTATTCAAATTATATAAAATAAAAGAATTTATTTTGAAAAATTTGGTGATTTGGGACAAAATATTTACTGCGTAACGGGTTTGAAACCTAGTTTTATGAAACATTAAAAAAAGAGAGGACATAAAGAAACTATTCATAAAAGGATAATAATTTATTATATCGATAGAATAAAATATAAATAATAACATAATATGAAAAATTGAATGACATGTCCCATAAAAGAGAACATGACTGGAAAAGATAAGTTGATTAGTCCTTAACCTTGAAATGTAACTTCTAAAACTCTATGATCAGGACCTTGTGGGATTTTGGACACTATGTGATGACACCATGAAAGGTAAAACTATCACAACTTCGAGGTTTATGATTTATTATAGAAATAAAATGATGGAATGAGTGGGTAAAAGTTGTTAAAGATAAATGGGTTTTATTAATTTAAAAGGACACATAAATAATTATTTTTTGATAACCAATAAAATTACCATGGTATTTCCCCATGAAATTGGAAAATTGGGACACCTTATATAATATTATAATCCAAAATAATTGACCAATATCATATATTCTACATTTCACCATTATGTCATAGTTTGTATGTCATTATATATACAAAGATCTAAAAAGTGTATTTTTAATATTCATTAATCATTCATCTATTTTAGAAAAATACAAAAAAATCACCTTTAACATTTTTTATGAGTATAATTAAATGATGAAATTAATTTTTTAAAAATAAAATTATTTTTAAAATAAATAAAATAATAATACATAACTAAAAAATTCTAAAACATTTATTTATTTATAGTATTATATAATGGGACCACATTACCATTTAATATGACTAAAATATATTTATACCTCTTTAGATGAGATTACTATTCAGTGGGTAATATTATGATTCTTACGGTTAAAATTACTATCCCAATGTTACTATTCCGTAAAAATTATATTCATCTTATCAGACTATAATTATCTTACAGGTCACTATAGTGTACATCTTTTTTTTGAAAATAATTTCATGAAAAAAAGTATTGAATAATTCATTTAAAAAATATATGATTTTACTGCTCATCAAAAAATACAACTCATCAAATACTATTCATAAAATAAATAATATTCATCAAAAAATTGAACCAACATTACAACGAATAGATATTCTATATAGAATAATTTTGACACTTGAAATTCAAAAATGATGTTTAATTAAGTGAAAAAAATTTTTATGTACAAAAAATATCAAAAAATTTCTATTTTTTACTTCTAAAATCATTTTATCGGTTTTTTATCAATTAAACATATATTTTATTAAGCAATGCTAATCATTAATTGGAAATAATGAAATAACACATTTATTTATACAAATTGATTACACAAATCCACTAAGGCCTTATTAAATAACCCCTTATAACCTCTATATAGGACCTAAGAGTATGGTGTGAAATGGTGATGGAATGTTAGGGAGGCTTATAAAACATTTCCCTTGTGGCGATTTCTATCTACATGAACATCTCCCTTATGTGATTCCATTCAAGCTTAACATGTTGAAGCTCAACTTGGGATTGCTCTCAAGAAAATCCTGATGATGCTACCTCCTTCCCAAGATCCAACAAATGGGATTCGTATGACCGATGTCTATAGGATGAGTCCATTTACATTTCATTCTTCATTAATTATCTATTACCATTTATATTTATAAACAGAAACTATAATTCCAAAAAAAAAATTGTTTCCAACAGTAATATTTACCAACGTGATTAATATGTTCAAAAGAAGATTATTACATATAATTTATACATATATATTTTTATTTATTATAATATAGTAAAACATATATTTCCCGAAAAAAACATAATATTCAAAATTTCGGGTCTTTAAAAAATAATATCATTATGAAAAAAAACATTGATGATGTGTATTGATTGACTCTAGTACGAGGTTGATGTCCTTGTCTAGGATTGATCACTGAGAGTATAAGTATCCTAGGTCCCTGCTGACCCTAGAAATATAGTTATTTGACATGGTGACTATTATAATGTTATTATTTTTTATATATATTTATGAAACATTTTTTTTCAAGGGAATTAAATATTTTTCTATACATAACCAATATACTTTTGTTAAAACAAAGAATGTATCAAAATGAAAATGTTATTTTTTTTAAATATGATTGTATATTTATACTATAATGATTGTAGATGTAACATTAGGTGGTATTTAAATGGGAAACTAATCTCTTAATCTACATATTCCATCAAATATATGTATATATTATTTTCACTAATATTAGTAATGGAAATGATCACTTCTTGGGTTTTGGTGGTAAGTCAAGTTAGCATATTCATTGCTAGGAACTATATGGTGGTGGAATGATATGTGTTAAACCATTTTACATTAGTATATTTTTTTCATCTATTTGATCCCATCCTTTTTGGTTATTTTAATTATATTTTTAAATTTATATTTTTTATTTTATTCATCTAGTTTCTCTCATATTTTAACTTGTTGGGGATGCTTGTCATGATGTTTTGTGAATTTTATTCTGATCTTAGTTTTTTATCATGGTGTAAATCATTCCCAGTAGAGTTCAATGATTTATATACAGTAATTTCTAGCCCATGGGGATCGGGATCCCCTCATTCCAACCCATAGGCAAGGTAGGGGTTCATTGTGTATAGAAGCTCGAGCCGGTTTATGAAAAAATGTCATCAATGCCAGATTTTTTATTTTTATGGGTTAGTTATTTGGAATTTTTAGGTAGGTAGGATCTATAATTTTCATGTCATAAATATCTATTAGTGAGTGGTTTTTCTATCCAGCAATCCTTTTGATAGAACATAGGTCACCATGGGATGTTTGATATTTTTTTCACTTTTCCTTTTTGTGTAATGCACATACAATAGACTAGCCCTAAAGACTATGAATTGTGGAGTGGTTTAAAAAACATTATGATTATAATAGTTTATTTAATAATCATATATAAGAGAGTATATAAAATTATACCAGTAGTTTTTCTATTGGATAATGTATTTATAATTATTTTATATTTTTTTGAATTGTGTATTATCCTGCCTTCAAACATGAGCCTCAACCCGGTTGGTGAGGACTCTTCAAGTGCATCCAAAATAACCAATATCAAATCCATGAAGTGTAATATTTCATAGTTACTATAGTATTTATTGTAGTAGTATTATAAAATGTGTTTTAGAATTAAATATAGCATGCACTATTTGGTACTGTAGTAGTATGTACTAATCACTAGATTAGGCCATTGGGCAACCAATTTCGTACTGGGGTCCTCCATGCATGCAGGACCCCACAAGGCCTCTAGGCCTCATGAATTTGAAATGTAACTAATAGAATTTACATGGAACAATGATCTAGATTATTATTCAGAGAAGACACATTCACCATAGAAGAGTGATTTGGACATGAAATAATGAGAAGTTATGGCATTGGTATCAGTTCTAGGCATGTGCACTTCTACACATAAAAACTAGCCGACCATCCATGTTAAGTAGGAGAGTTGAAATATTATATTTGATGGGGAGGTTAATTTTCCATATTTTTGTTTGATATTTTATCTCTAAGACCTAAGGGTCATGTAATTTCACTCATAAGCCATTGGGATTTTTAAGTGTTCCCCGTCATCCCTTGAAAGTGGTACTGTCAAAAATAACTAAAAAGTGATGGCCATAAGTCCATTCATATAGTTAGTATAATGAAATCCCAGAGACATACTTTACACATATGATACGTTTATAGAGAAATATAAACCATAAAATTTGATCATAGATTAGTATAGGCACTGATTCAGTTTGTCTGAGATCGATATTAGTGACTTGGTTCTAGTCCTACGGACATTATGGAAACTAAACCATATCCAGAATGGGATAGACCTCATGGTTTCCTAAAAAATAAACCCCCTTAATAAATGACATAATTTCCTTTAATTTTTCTCAACATGTTTGTTTATATAATATTTCAGATTAGATCATTCAATTGAAAATTTGATAAAAATTCTAGTTTTACCCATTAATGTAAATTTTCATATTTCAGCCATAAATATATTTTATTTCTTTTAATTTTTACATAAACGTTTTTATATGTGTTCCTAACATAATGCGACATGACTTTCATTCAGGAAATATGGGCTAAATAGTTCATTTGATTGGACATAATGGGTTAAAACATCAAAGATGGTCAATACTCTACTGATTGAACACCACTTTATATTTTTGCCCATATCATCTAAATTCAGTTTTAGATTGGTATCATATTTGGATAGTATTTAGAAATTTAAATTCATAACATATGAATCTTCTACAAGGATATATTTTTCATGCATTTTGATGTGGAACGATTGGATAAATTGGGAATAAAATATTTGGATGAATTTCACCATTCACACATGAAAAATCATATAAACCTAGCCTCCCCTACACTATATGAATTTTTTTTAACATTTTTAAGAGGTTGGAAATTAGATATTAGTGTTGGATAAGATAATAAGTTTTTCCATTGAATTTAAATTTACCATTTGAGGAGGGATTCTTTCAAGGTATGATATCCTCAAAAATGTGTTTATCTTCCTCTTGATTGTTGTAATATGTTTTTCTTTAAATTAAATCTATGTTTTTATTTTATTTATATAGTTATATTAAATTTAATTCTTATTTTATTTAATAATTATAACTATTACTATTTATTAGATGCACTTTAGGGTTATTGCATTAATAAACCTATGTAAATAGAATTCATTTCAATAATGACTACAAAGCCCATAATTTGGGAAAGTTAATTCTATTAGGGTTTCTGGGTTAATAATTTTTTGTATCATAATTAAGAGTATTTTAATTTAAATTATAAGTATTAATATGAATTTTAATATATAGTGTTATATTAATTACATTAAAAAAATTATAAAATTATATCTTCTCAATCAGCTGTATTAATCAAACTTCGTTACAAAAAGAAAAGAAAAAAAAGTATAAATTATTATTCCATCAAAGTTATTATAGTTTATTCAAGATAAAAAACCACATCTAGATAATTAGCTGGTTTCTTCTATTTAATTTAATTTTAAAAAATTAATTTAATAATATTTCTTTCATAACATATTCTTTTGAGAGATAATATTGGCTTGCAACTCTCTTGCAGTTATGAAGAAAATATTACACATAATATGAGAGATACCATAATAGAAACATTCAAATTGTATGAATTTATAGAGAGTAATGTAATTTATTCATATTGTTATCGACATTTAATTATGTTCATTTTTTTCTTATCTTCTTCCTTTCTTGTTTTCCCTTTTTCAATTTTTATTTTTAACCTTTTTTCTAATTCTCTTAATCAATCAATTATATCATACATATTATAAAATTTTTTATGGTACAATTTTATTCATTTATTTTTATTTTATTTTTAAGATGAAATAATCTTGAGGATCTCTTAGATCTTGAACGAGATATTGAACGTTACCTCTGGTCATGAATCAGAAAGTCTCAGTCTATGAAAGATTTTAACATTCATCCATTTGATGAATTCTTCCTTCTGGGAGAACTAAATTTGGAAACACTTATAAATTAAACATATAACTAAAAATAATATATTGAAATAATAACAATGATTTTAATAGAACTATTCAAGAATTTATTGCACCAAAATTTAACTATCAACCAAATTTTATTGCATATCATTTCATCCAATTGGTCTTTGATTTGAAGTTTGGGATAATTCACATTCTTTAATAGATTCATGACTAATCTACTGAGGATCGAAAAAAACAACATAAACAATTAATTGTGGTTTTATCACCCTTAAAAAAATGAAATGTATAAAACACATAGAATTTACACTAGTAGTTGATGGAACTGAAAAATACTGGATGAATTATTTAAAACCAGAATAAGTATCCTTTTATAATGATTTGAAACACATTTTAATATAGAGATTTTTTTCATCATCAAGGTCCAATTCCATTCAGAAATCAATATTAGGAATTAAAAAATCCCAAGAGGATTCATTGTACGAGAATTTGGAGAGATTGAAGAAGCTGTGTGAAATATGACAACATTACCAAAATTGATTGTATATCATTTTCCAATACATCTATAAATGACTCAACCCTATAGATATAATAATGGTGTACACCATTCCTAGATATGAATTGGTTGAAAAAACAATAATAACTTCATTTATGTTGATCAAAAAAATGGAACAAACTCGATGAAATTTAGTGATATAGGTGAAACACATGTTAGAGGAGTACACAAGGTAAGTCTACCTTCTCATAGAAATCATTTTATTGATAATATGTATTATGAATTGACCAATATTTTTAGAGAATTACATTCTGAAAAATACCACCTAACTCTCTCTAACAAACCATAACAAAATTTTCATGGTCACAGACCACCCAACTGGTTTTTTCCACGAATTTCAGGAGACATATGATTGTGAAACTGTATTTATTGGGGGGCCATATAAAAATCAACAACAACCACATCCCAAAAATAAGTATGATTTATATTATAAAATATTAAAACAAGGTTGTAAGGATCAATTTTACATGATTCATGACTATTTACCACAACAAATCCCCCCTTTTCAAAAAAAAATCTAGTAGCCTCCACTTTAAAAACATGGTTTTCAATAACCCCAATAGATATTTGAAGATAATTCAGAAACTAATATACCATAATGGTATTCTCAACCAAATATATATTATAACAATAATAATCTATTGAAATAAACTTTTCATAATGAACTAGACGAGATAAAGAGTCATGGTTCATTGTTGAGGGTGTTGAATACTCAAATGAGCCATATTATCACCACCTTGCATTAATTGGTAATTATGATCTCTAGAAATATTCCATAAAAACCTACTCCAAATCCCATGGTGAATTTATGATCCATCTCATTGAAGAGTTGGAATTAAACAACTAAAATAATTGCACTTACTATTCAATAGCAATTCACCACAACTTGATAGAAGCCCTTTTGAAGAGATATTGTTGAGAAACCCAATGATAAAGACAAAGGTAAGTCAAATATTTATTATTTTCCTCCTAAGAAAATTCCCATTCCAATTATAGTTGTTCAATCCCATAATATGGCTCAATAGGATATGAAAAAATAGGTTTTGGAATCATTCATGTATTTTTAGATTAGAATACCCCTTGTTGAGGAAATTATGAAAATCCCAATGTATTCCAAAATCATAAATGAATTGTGAAAAAATAAAAGAGGTATCATCTTAAATGTGTGGATCAACATTGGAAGGAATCTTTCAGAAATCATTACAACAACTCCAGAAATTCCATCAAAATGAAATGATCTGAGGAAATTCACTATCTTATGTACCATAGGGGGTTACCATTTTCTGACGATTTATGTGATTTTTGAGATTCCATAAATGTGATGTCTCACTCTATATTGAATTCATTATTGGTTGGTGAGTTGATTCCAACATGATTGGTGGTGAATTTTGGCCAATAGTAATACAAAATATCAAAAGGAATTCCTAAAGGATGTACTTTTTTTGGTGAAATACATGATCATTCTGGCATATTTCTATCTTATAAACATGGAGGAAGATCTAGTAAATTATCATTCTCCCATTTTAATAGGTATCGAATTCTATATAATTAAGAAAACAATCATAAATGTCTATGAGGGTACACTTTACACAAACTTTGGAGAGGATGTTTTGATCATTAATATTATGGACCCCATGATGAACCCCTAAGAGAACTATTCTATTATCTTTATCTCCTATTTGGTACCACAATGTAAAAACCAAATGGAATTTTTTTGTCCTATTCTTTGAGATATTAAAAGAATTGTGTCTAGTTTTATGTATAATTGATGGTAAACATCTATTTCAAATTCCCAAACCTCTCATGTGTTTCATATTGATGTGGGTTCATATTATGATTTTGATCTTCTTCACTCTAAATATGACATGGATGTTGAGTATTTTGATGCATTTGATGCATTATTTTAATATTTTGATGGTTTTTTTGGATATTGATTTTAATTGAGCTCATATTTTTGTTCCTTAAATGTCTCCATATATACTACACAACCTTTATAGGATGTCAATCAATTTCACCCAAGTCTAAAATACTAATATGGGATGACTACCTAGATAATACATATTATAATTTCGAACAAGATCCCTTTTGAAACAGAATAAAAATTAATAAATATTTTAAAGGAGAAAATTTTTGGAATCATGTATACCTTGGATGACATATCAGGTTTTTGCCTCTCCAATTGAATTCATTGGATTAATTTGTAGGATGGGGTAAACTAGTTTTGCAACCAAAAATGGAACTAAATCGAAATATTCTGGATATTGTTAAAAAATATGTTGTTGCACTACATTATATAATGTATCTACCATAAGAGTATGATTATGCACAAACTATTGGTTGAAACATTGCACAATGTACCACTTGTGGACACATTTCTAGATGAGCATCTCTATGCATTCTCAGATACCCATCCATGGTATACATATATAGTGAATTTAAATTTTTCATCTCAAATTCCCTTACAATTTTATGAAGCAACATGTCCAATAATTAAAGAGTGATTTTAAGATTTATGTTTTGAATTATCCATACCCGTTGGGAATTTTTAGTTACTACGCCATTAGGATATGTGTGCTCGATCATGTTTTTGGGTCGGTTGTTCATTTCTACTATACAATTTCATGTTGAAGATAGTTTAGACCATAGATGAATGATTGGATTATCACAGACTATAGATTATATTTTCTTATCTTTTTCAGGATGATCAAGTTTTTTTAATATGTACCCACGTAACTAACACATTGAAAATATTTTTAAGAGACATGAGATTACCTAACAAACCATATTTTTATGTGATATTTTTTGAATGGGTAATTTATTTTATGGGTAAATTTTCAAATTCATATTGTTTTCTATGTTTTATATTCCATTTATTAATTTAGAATTTTTGTGTAGGATATGGTTATAGGTCCTGAAAATTATCATCATGTAGACAATTTTTTCATGGAATAAATTCATAGAATGGTTGGATTTCCATGGTCTATCACCAGTTTTCATGGAACAATATTTGGAAATAATAATTTATCATTACTCTATTGGATGTATGGGGTTAAATACCAAACATAATGACCATACCACCCCTAAACAAATGGACTTGAAGAGGTTTAAATTTAAGGTATAACCAAGATCATCAATGAAATTAATATTTTATCAGTGGTAGATCCATATATTAATTTCTCTTCCAATCAGTTTCATTATGAAAACAAATGTTCAAATGTGTTTTTACCTTATATCAAAAAAAATTATTCCTGTACGAAATCAATAAAAAACAATGAATCCAAAAAAATATATATTATCTTATTTTATATTGGAGTGACGAAATAGACAACATGAGAGGATATCCATGTCGAGATATTATGGTTTGACATTCAGGAATTAATAATTGAGTGGTTATTGAAATTTTATTCAATGAAATGTAGAACAAGTTTGGTTAATTAAATTATGTATGAATAATTATTTTACATGACCATAATTTCCAGATGAATGTGTGTAATTATGAACAACGACTGGTTGGCACACACATAAGAGGAAAAATAGTGGCATGGTGGACCCATAACATGTTTCTCTATGATCAGTTTCATTAATATCATTGGATTTTATTTTGATAAAATTTATGAGACAATGAATTTGAAATTTATTTATATCGAATCTTGATGGGATTATTACATAGCTTATATTTTCCATATGGATTGAGGAAATTGAACATGAAAATCTTCTCACAATATTTTGAGTACATGACATGAGTGTTTTCCAATGACTGCCAAATAATATTTGTGGGTGAGTTGAAAAATTAACATTTTATTAAATATGTAATTGATAATAAAAGAAATAAATTACTCAGATTATTTAAAATATGTTTATTTATAAAATATTTGGGATTAGATCATTCATTTGAAAATTTGATGCAAATTGTAGTGTTTCCATTAAAATGGACTATTGTATTTCAAATATAAAAAAATTGTATTATTTGAACATAAAATTCCAAAACTCACTTGGTGAATTAATAGGATACAACATTAATTAAGGACATATTATCTATATCATGGATTTTTTGGACTAAATGGACCATTATATCAATGATGGACTAATCTATCCAGATTGGACACCACATCTGTTTTTAGGCCATATCATCTGCATACAAGATTATATTTGTAAAAACTATTGACCATAAAAATAGGATACAATTTTGAACATATCATTATTCTCTAAGGACTATTTTTTCAAACTTTTTATGTGGTCATCAAGGAAGAGAAATTGGAATTAAAATATTTGGCCGAATTTCCCCATTGAAAATTTAAAACTCTTATAAATCTAACCTCCCATCCATCATACTAATTTGTTTTTTTCTCATTTTGAGGGATATTTACATGCCATATATGGGTGAGATAATATAATAAGTGGTTATTTTCAATTTTATGTTTTGATTTTATTTGGGAATTTTTTAAGATAGTATATCCTACAAAATGATCATCTCTTTCTCTTATTTGTTGTAATATTGTTGTTCCCTCAATAAAATAATAGTTTCCCATACATTAATTTTTATATTCAATTAATTACCCTTTTATTTAATTCTATGATATAAAAATAATTTGTATAAACATTATTGATTTATATACTTTATAAATTTTTCAACTGAAATTTTTTTCTTTGATGACTACCCCTCCCATGGATGAGTAGTTTTCATAGTAATTAATCAAAATATTTCCTTATTAATTAATTTATTTTTTATTGATGATATTAAATAATTAATTATTTATGATCTATTATTTTTTTAAATATTCAATTACACTTTTCATGTAACTGAACAATTAACAGAATACCATTGATGTCATGAAATGTGTAAATTTTGACAATGCGATTTTAATTGGTTAACAAAAACCATATGGGAAAAGTTTGAAGAGTTTAAATATATTCTATAAAATCAATTAATCCTCACTTATAGAAAATAATGGTCACTAATTCACCACTAAATATAAGATAGACTAGTAACAAAAATCAAAGAAGGGTACTAGTATTGTATATTGCAGAACTAGCCTATAGTCTAATTTATTGCATTTTATGGTGATGTTAATTCTCATAGGGTTCGAGGATTAAAAAATATTGGGATCATAATTATGTGTATATTAATTTAAATTATAATGGTTAATAAATATTTTTATAGGTAGAGTTAATACTATTATACCTTACAAATATATTTTCTATAAAAACAACTTCTTGGTGTGTCTTATTTATCAAATTTCATTTAAAAAACAATATTATTCCAGAATACTTAATCTAGTTTTATAAATGATTAAAAAAACCTCATACTTTCATGTATCATTTTTTTCTATGTTATTTTATTTTCATATTACCTTTACAATGTTGTATAATTAATTCCTTTTTTAAGAGGTGACCTTGGTCATCCACTCTACTGTACATATCAGAAAATATTAAACATCGTTTGAGAGAACTCATGAAATCATCATTGACAAGTACTATATATGTATGAATGAAACACGATGAATATAATTATTGGTTTTAGAGTATTGTGGTGATTTTTTGATTCATCGGGACTCCTGACGATATCCAACTGATGTGTTTTGTGTTTATTTTGGAAGGTCCTAGTCGTAGTTTGTGGAAGTCAGTGGTCCACCAAGGGAAGCATGTGAATATGGGATTAAATGATTTAAAGGTTTTATTAAATGATAACTAATTTCAAAAGGGTTTTTCCATTAGTAATACCTACGATTTTAGGGAAATCCATCAGAGATAACGTTCAGTGTAATAATATGATGACGACTTTAAGAGCTTGTCTGTTTTGATCCTATGGAAGTTTCCAAATATCAACTGAAGGATGAGCAATTTGTGAAGGGGTTGGGGAAGGAAATTTTATCCTATGTATTCGTATTCAATTTTTATTTTTATTATGATCTGGTGATCAATACCTAATGGTAGATATTGATCAAGAAGGTAAATATGGTTTCTCTTGAATAGTTCCATTTATGGCTCTGGTTGAAATAAAGCAACAAATTATAAGAAGAAGTGTAAAGAGATTTGTAAAGAACTGGAAATCATGTGGAATTTTTTTTTCTTACATACATGGGAATTTTAAGATTTTGCAGTTTCTTACGGTGCCTGATTCTGTGGCCAGGTGCGACCGGAATCAATTTCTAATGTTTTGTCCAGGTTCTTTCAGTAAATATACATGCAGTATTTTAAATAATTTGAAATGATGCTCAGAATTGAAATCTAAGTACACAGATGAACTCACAGTGCCGGTATTCACTGATGGAGTCTTTTACCACAGTTGTGTTTTATCGATAGTGGAATATAATTTTGGGGGTTTTATAAAGAAATTAAACAAAAATATGACTAACATATTTTTTTGTAAGTGGTGGTTTATTCCTCTAAGGGGAAGTTCGAGGTGGGGCACACCCCCACATAACCTCCTATGGGAGGAAATTATGTGTTGGGGCCCACATGAGTTCAACCATCGTAAACCCCCTTAACCCTCTTAAACCATTGGAATTCCCATAACTTGTGGAAACTCTGCACTTTCCACCTTCCCTCTAAATGTGTGAACTCACACTCTCAATTAATTAACTAAACATGAAATAATTAATTGGCTCTTCTAATTTGAATTAATTTGAATTCATTATGTGAGCATAATAATATGTGTTATATTATTATTGTTGGGGTTGGAATATTTTTCCATTGTTGGGAGAATTGGTGGAGCTTTGGGAGAACTCTTGGCGGAATGATATCCTCTCGATGAAGAATGCATGTCCCCACAAAAGAACGATGGTGTCGTCTCCATCATATTCAGCAGGTGAAAGAATGGGAAGACGTCGCCAGCGAAGAACGTCGCCAATGAAAATTTCATCCCCTCCCAATTTCAATGGAATGACTCCATGTTCCCATGACACCGTTAAGATATCACCAATTGTAATGTAGGGGGAATTGGTTTATTTTTTTCTGGGTATGAGTTATACTCTCCTCTCCTCATTGTGTGTTGTGCTCTTGATGTCGAATGTCAAAAACATAATGAGGAGGGATCGAACCACACGGAAATGGTCTGACCCTCCATCCACATTTTTTTCTTCTCATTTTGTTGACGATGGAGGTTGATCATGGAAGAGTTCGGCAGCGCAAGGGCCGCAGTCGCACCACACAATGAAACGTCGCAACCAAGTAGGCTACTACGGAGTCGGATGGGTGCAGTGTTGTCGCACCGCTTCGGAGGAAGGTCGCTTCCAGAGCGGACCACGAAGGAAGAAGTACAGAATCATTGTTTCATGCTGGTGATGTAGATCCACAGCCAGGACGAGCCACAAAAGAGGGAGTGGGGCCATCGTGTTGACTGCATGGAGTGATCGGCGGCCGCTCGGGCCGCCCGGTCCGCGAGAAGACCGGCAGACCGATTCAGCCGGCCCACTGGAGAACCGCGGCTCACGCAGGTGCCGCGTGGAGGAGGACGTGACCCGCATCTACAGACCTCTAGGCTGGGCAAACTGAGCGGGTGCATGCCGGCCGGGTTGGTGGAACCTGGCACACGTAGGAAAAGTGTGAGGAGGACCGGGGCCCGCAACGCAGGCCGCATGTGCTAGATCGAATCAGCCGGCCACGGGTGGCCGTGTAGAGGAGAAGGCGGCAACGTGTGGCACCACCTGGTATACCGGGGACGCGGTCTGCATCCTCCTCCACGCAGCACCTACAGGGGCCGTTGTTCTCCAGGGGGCCGGTCGGATCGGTCGTCCGGTCGTCCCGTGTACCGGGTGGCCCGAGAAGCCGTTGATCACTCCATGCGGCCGGTGCGACAGCACCGCACCCTCTGCCATGGCTCGGCCTGGCCACGGCTCTGCATCCCCGGCATGGCGCGACGACGTTGTGATTCCTTCGCCACCACCCACCCTGGCTGCGGCCTTCCTCTAGTGTGGTGCGATAGCACCACGGCCATCCGGCTCCGCCGCGGCCCGCTTGGCCACAACTTTTCTTTACATGGCACGACGGCGGCCCTTGCGCCGCCGGCCTCCTTGTGATCCACCTCCATCATCAAAACAATGAGAACAACAAAAAGGGGGGAGGGTCGGACTGTGTTCATGCGGTCCGATCCCTCCTTGTTAAGTTGTTAACATTCGACATCAAGAGCACAACCCGCAATGATAAAAGTAGAATATAATTGAATCATAAAAAATAAACCAATTCCCCCTACATTGAAATTGGTGATCACTTGATGGTGTCACGGGAAGATGACGTCATTCTGTTGACTTCAGGAGGGGATGATGTTGTCGTTGGCGAAGTTCATTGTGGGCATCATCTTCCCTTTATATCCCCAGTTGGAAAGGAAGGGGAAGGCGTCATTGTATTTTGGTGGAGATGGGTGTTCCTCGTCAAGAGGATATTGTGAATCCAAGAGTTATCCCAAAGCTCCACCAATTTACCCAACAATGAAAAATAATATGCCAGCCCCAACCATAATAATATAACACATATTATTATGCTCACATAATTAATTCAAATGATTTCAAATTAGATGATACAATTTATTAAATGGAAGTATAGTTAATTAATTGATAGAGTTAGTTTTCATATTAAGAGGGAAGGTTGAAAGTGAAGAGTTTCCACATGTTCTAGGAATTACAAGGGATAAAGGGGGTTAAGGGAATTTAAGGACGTTGAGATCATGTGGGCCCCAACCCATAATATCCTCCCATGGGAGGTTATATGGGGGTGATCCCCACATCCATCTCCCCCATGGAGGATTAAAACACAACTTACATAAAAATATGTTAGTCATATTTTTATTTAATATCTTTAGAAAACCCCCAATATTTACCTCCGCTCTCAACAAAACCCAACTACGGTAAATGGCTCCTTAAGAGAATACAGGTGCTGAAAATTCATCGGTGTCCTCAGATTTCAATTCTGAGGACTGGATCTAAAGATATAATATCCCAAAAGTACATTTACTGAACATAACTGAACAAAACTTCATAAATTTATTCTGGTCACATCGGGCCTCGAAATCAGGACCCGTCAGAAACTGAGAACTCCTAAAATTTTTAATTTATTTAAAAAATTTCCACAAGATTTCTTGGTCATTAAATTCTTCCCACCTCAGGAAATTACGTCCCTATAAGCTACAACACTCACTAGGGAAACAAAAGGGGGTACTGAGAACACTTCTAGGCCTCCTGCTCTCATTTTCTCTCATGGAGGTTCCCGTGCTACCAACGAACGTGCACCATAGTAATCGACCGTCCACATAGGAACTAATCCTTATTATCCTCAATATCCATTGGATGTTTTGTTAATGTCACCCCGTCATCGATTTCCAGCTCCCCGTGGTCGATAATGTGGGATGGTACATGTACGTATCACTTCAGCTGAGATACGTGGAAGACGTTGTGCACCCTGTGCAACTGAGGTGGAAGATCCAAGCGGTAAGCCACCTCATATACCCTTTTGAGGACATGAAAATGTTTGATGAATCGCATAGATAACATGAAACCTCATCCAAATCACTATATACTTAATCGAGTCGAGACTCGTAGGAAGATGTGGTCTCCATCCTCGAACTCCAGTGGTCTCCAACTCTAATCGGCATGGGACTTCTGTCTTCTCTCTGATGTCGTCATCCGCTCCTGTATGATCTTCACCTTCTCTGTTGTAGCCTGCAACATCTCTGGTCCTACAAATGCTGACTCCCCTGGGTCAGTCCAGCACATAGATGATCTTCATGGTTGGCTATAAAGTGCCTCGTAAGGTTCCATCCTGATTGTGGTGTGAAAGCTGTTGTTATATGCAAAATCCACCAAGGGTAAGACATCCTACCAGCTATGAGCTAAGTTAAGTACACATGAAAGGAGCATGTCCTCAAGAGTCTGATGGTAATCTCAGTCTTACCATCTGTCTGAGGATGGAAGGTGATGGTCATGAGATATCTCTAAATTGGGTACCATACTCTAGAAAAATATTGTATTGAATAAATATAATAATGGGCAATAAATTTCTATGTATTTGATTGCTTGGGTAATCAAAAATTTCTTCACAAGGAAGTCTTTAATGAAATACTTCTCAGATTAATTGATAGAATTGAAACAACTAAGGCCATGGAAATATTTCATGATAATTCAAGTGGTTCCCATTAACTAGGAACCAATAATTCTCACCAAATCATAATGAAATTAATATTTTTGGCCTTCGTTGAAATAGGTATGTAATAAATTTATCAAGAAATTTCATTCATGAAAAATGCATTCCAATGTCATTTATCAACCCCATAGTTTTGACATACAAATAAATACATCTAGACTCATGTTATTTGGGGGAAGGATGTTATAGGTCAAAGCCCTCTAGACACAACCAGTTAATTCTTGTATACACTTGCTGCTACCAAATTCTTCACTTAATAGCATATGAAAGTAAACTTTTAGGAATTATGAAACAAAACTATCATAAATTTTGTGTATTTAAAATTAATCACTTAATATAATGTCCCTCACACAATAATGATATACAACAACCACGACATCTATTATTTCAAATTTTTTATGTCGTAGAAGTCCTAAACAATAAAATAAAATAATTATTTGCACTACCATGTAGTGTAAAATATATAGATAATGTATTTCAACACAACACTGTAGAAAATTCTCTAAAATATGGTGGATATTTAAAATAAATCATGGCTTTAAAATATTCTTAATCCTTTATGGTCCTACCAAAATACAACCTGCACTGATACTCATGAAAATATGTATTCATTGGTTTATGGAAAAGAAGTTGTGATAGCCATTAATGTTCTATTACTGTCACTCTAGATATGTAACTTTGACCATCATTGATATGATTAACAATCCCTATAACTATTTGATGAGATATATAAAAATAATGATAAAATTTTTTATCTATGTATCATTTTAAAATATAAAATATCAATATAGAACATTCCTTCAATAGGAATGTTTTCCTTTTATCATTCCTCAAATGATAGATAGTAAAAGACGTAATAACACTAATGATACCTGTGGAGAAACATCTAGAGCATGAACCAAAGTGGACATACATTATTCCACACAAAATTTATATTAAAATGTATCTTCCTCTGTAATCAAAATAGAGAAGCGTAATGCACTAAAACCCATTGAAAATAATTATTTAACACTAAATATGTTTGGTTATAATGAAACCATCATCTATGTTGCAAGATGATAAACTACATGACACCAACTTCTTCTCTATTTGATGTTAATCTACATAGTATCATGCTCCTCTAAGAAGGACCATAAAAATAAAAACCAATGTTCCAATTAATTAAACCTAAATAATAAAGTCCCCATTTTATGATTTTCATAACTCTAAATTACATAAAATATGTGAATCCTCCCACGTTTTAATCCCCATGAAAATTTCTAACATTCTCAATAACATTAATTTCCATCATGGTTTCAAAAAAAATTCTCTTATGGATCTCTTCTATAACTATAATCCCATATTGATGTCTGAGTCACAAAAATTTTAAAATCCTAAAAAATTCAATATTTTCGGATATAAAAGTACATGGTTGAGGTCCTCATTTCATGATGTAAAAATATATAAATCCTCTGTCACACCCCGACCGAAGATTCCCTTATTTTACTCTTTTCTTGGTCTCAGTCTGAATTTTTTCTTCAATGTTTATTTGTGTTGGCGGTTTCACGCTGGTGCGCGGTCACCGCATCGTTAGCGGTGATCGTGCATTCGGCTCGGGTGACCGTGTGTTCCCCGTTTCCATCCTCCTCTAGCTCCACCGGCATCCCGTCGCCACGCCGCCCGGGCTTGCTCCGGTGGCGACCTCCTGTCCGGCGACCAGTCCGGTGGACTTTCCCCATTCCCGACCTTCATCAGCCGCACCGACCACTTCGCCGACCTAACCCTGCTCCGGCGACCCTACCACACCCCTGCGGCCTAGCTGCCTCTGGCCGAGCCCTCTCTGGCCACGTCACCTCTGGCCTGCCCGCTCCGGCCAGCCTGCTCCGGCCAGCCTGCTCCGGCCAGCCCGCTTCTAGCCAGACCGCCTTCGGTCACGCCGCACCCGACTTGCCCTGCTCACCGCACCCCTGCCGCGCTCGCCTCGACCCACATGCCTTCTGCAGTGTCGACGAGCCGTCCGGTCAGCCTCGTGCAGCATCGTCGCACCGTCTAGCACCCTCACGACCAGTCGTGCGTCTCGTTCTTGTTTGGGCGAGCGGCAAGAACCGCTGCTGAAATCGAAAAATTTGGTTAACCTTGTTTTACCTACCTTGATGTCATGGTGGTTTTATGTCGTTTGTTCATTAGAGTTATTTTAATTTAGCGTTTATGTTTTTTTAATTGTTTTACTTTTGTTGAAGCCTGTTGGTAAAGTTATTCCATGATTCTGTGATCGTCAGCTTGCACGTGCTGGTGCGACCATTTGAGTCGTGACACGTCATTATGTCTGGATAGTGAGCAGAGGTGCGTTTATGCGTTGTATATCCATTTGAATTAGTACTTATGTGTTTTTAGTTATTTTTATTATGTTGTAGTGTGTCACGAGGTATTTTCGTGTTATCGAAATTTTCCCGCTTGCATTTTCTAGTGCGTAATTGTGTGACATGTCGCATTATCGCAAACAAGCTGCAATTCAAGTAGGTCTCCAATTGCACTCACCTTTAAATTTAGAATTTATTTATTCATTGACTTTTTATTGAGTTTCAGTAAATTTAAATGTATTATTAAGTAGTTATTCATAATGTGGTGATCTACTCTATTTATTTCTAGCATTTCACTGGATTTATTTTTCTTGGATTTAATTGTGTGCTTTCCTAGTGATATTGCTAAATGGGTTCTTTATGAAATGTGAAAGTAATATTGAATTGTGTTTTGAAATGGTTTTGCTGTGTGTAAAATGGCAGATGTATTGTTTATGAAAAATGGTGTTTTCATAGGACTTTGATTAGAGTAAATTCCCGTATGACCTTTAAACTTGATTTTGGAAACGTTAAGTGTGGTTCATGGTTGTTGAAAAAAAAATGGTTTCCTTTGTCACGTGAATAAAAGTTTGGATTTGATTTGAGAAATAGCGTTCCTTCAAAAAGTTATTAAAGGCCCAGTTGGCACTTTATTCATTGTGAACTGACTACATATATATATATACACGTACTTATGGGGCATCTCTATAGGGGGACTTCCCTTTGAAGATTGTCGTGTAGGGGTGTCTGTGAAATGGGTTGGCATGTGTAGTGAGATGAGTCACGCATGCGAGGGCCTCACACTTACACAATATTATTAAAAACCACCGTGGGTTCTTGGGCGTCTTTTAGAGAATCGAGTGACCGTTGCTGGCTAAACCCGATTAGATGGGTTAGTCCCCACTTGGTAGGTAAGGCCTTGTGGGGCATGCCACTGGTTGGATCTTAGGGCGGCCAGTTGGATATTGACCGTGGAGTACCATGTCGGAAGGTAGTCTGAACCTGAGTACGTCCAAGGGTTTTCTAGAGTTGTTTAGGACCACCCATGGTTACTTGAT
Source organism: Viscum album (assembly GCA_963277665.1). Classification (NCBI taxonomy): domain Eukaryota; kingdom Viridiplantae; phylum Streptophyta; class Magnoliopsida; order Santalales; family Viscaceae; genus Viscum; species Viscum album. The sequence goes on from OY728159.1 coordinate 502,570,805, forward strand.
TTTCCCTGCTAGTTTACATTCAGTTGTTCTTTACAGGTTATACTGTTTACTTTGTTAAAATGGATTTAAAATGAAAATGCATTATTCTCTTTGTGTAAAATTTGAAAATGTAACACTTATTTATCATTTAAAATCATTTTGGCACCAATGAAAGAAATTCAGCTTTTTAAAAAGAATAAGGGTAATGTCTCCTGCTTTGATTTTCATGTGAAACATTATGAAAGCTTACTTTTATACACTATAGTTCAAACCCGGAATTTGTAGATTCTTTATTTACTAGCAGTGCTTTGGGAGTTGTTGTTGGGATCACCTACTGAGTACTTTTGTACTCACGCCTATCTTTCTTCTTTTCAGTTGCAGGTTCCTTTGTGTACAGAGTTTTCCTGGTATAGTTGCTCATTGTTGGAGCCAGTTTGGTTTTCAGTTGGGTGGTGACCCGTGAGGTCACGTGGAGGTATGTTGTCATATAGTTTCCATTTCTTTGTTGCTAGTGTTAATGTTTTTATTATTTTGCTTCTTCGTTTGATCCTGGTACTGTTCGGGCTGAAATCGTTCCCAACGATTAACGTTTTCTATGCCCGACACTAGTTACCATCTCGGGGGATCGGGAACGCCCCTCAGGACTTGCCGTAGACAGGCTCGGGTGACCGGTTCATGGTCGACCTGGGCTGGTTCATGACAACCTCTGTCTATATATGAGCAGATAAAAACATAGGGGTTTGGCCTCCAACCACACATTCATTCTATAAAAACCTGAGGATTTATTCCCATACACATGTCATATATAGTGATAATAATATTTCAATCTTCAAGCCCAGTCATATATTCACTGAAAAAAAAAATTACCTACGGTACAAGCCCAAAAAAACAAACTTAAATGAACCTTATATTTAAGATTATTCCCAAATCAATGTCCCCAAAAAATAATGTTAACCTATAAGTAATTTCTTGTATAAAAATTTTATGCCTCATATGAAAAATATTGGACAAAAAACATTTTTCGGGTTCGAAGGACGTTAAACTACACAATTTTCTTCATTGTTACATGATTAGAAACTACACAATTATTCGATGCATTCTTGAACAGATCTTGATCCATTATGATGGTCTCCCACCAAAACTCCATTCATTATCAATACGTGTCTTGATTCCATCCATCATTTGATATATAGTTATGCCTGGATCGCCAATATTGGGTCAATCCACAACATAAAATTCCCCCTCCATGTGTATGTGTCAAAACTCTATAAGGACCATTCATACAAGAAATCTGTATGACCTTATTCTCATATAAATAGATAGATAGTGGAACTTAGACCCCATATCCATGTCCTAAACATAAAATAAATAACATACCATCTTTCCTACATACAAAAAAGATATATTTACAAGACATTAATTAGGTTACCTCGTTTAAGAACCCATAATGGGAATAAAAATATTTCCATCCCAACATATAGTTTATATATGTGTAGGGAATTACATACGTAGTGGATTATGTTGGTTCAAATGCTTCCATTTTTCTTAGACACATTACTTATATATTCCATACTCAATATATTCGGGAAACATAGATATCTATGAGATTACTGTGGACATCAGAGAAGGAGTGTTACTGTAACAACCACAACATGTAATCCACTAAATTGGGGTTCTAATATGTGTTACCACAAGACCTCAAATGCGCCGCCCCAAACACCAGAGGTTTCCAAAATGTTTTGAAATTATAATATGTCACATGGGGAGACAATAGCTACATTACTAGAGTAATCCACAAAAATTAAAATATAAACATTGCAGATAATATGTAATAACCAATATATGTGCATAATCAAGAATATCTCAAATTGGGTACAAACCGAAAACTAATAAAAACTATGTCATGTAATGATAATAGTGGAAAATGTGAAGGGAACCAAAAATAACGAAAAATAGAGGAATTCGAAAAATGGGTCCTGACTCCAAGTTGGGATCCTCATTTGTGCATATCCTAATACAAACTCAAATACTAACCACTGATCCTTTTCCATTTCTGAACTAGCAACAATGAAGTATACATAGGTATCCAATGGTGGCCCTTGATGGGAATGAGTACGACTCAGTGGGCCACCATAATTGTTGTCTACAAAATATCCATTTTAACAAGATGGTACACACAATAATGAAATACATGACAAGGTAATTAGAACAAAACTCAGGTTTCATTTGGTCACAATGTAGACTAAAACTATTTATATTGTTATCACTATTATCATAACTATTTCTATATTCATTTCATAACACATTTTAATAATTTTTTCCATGGGTTATCCATTTACACCATTTACACAAGGTTATATGAAATTAAATCAACATGTATATTGGAATAAGTCATGTCCCTATCTAATTAGGGGTAAAAACATCAGAATAAATACAATTCACTAACCTAGAAGCCTCAGTATGTGTGGTCTCATCGAATACAACCGTCATATAGAATTAATCCTTTAGCCCCTTTCATAACCTGTGAATTCAAGGGTGGTGTTTATAGGCACACTCTAACACGACCCATGTGTGTAGAGCCTCACTTAAATGACCCACACTACCATGCCATGTGCACATGCTAACATATCAAGTCACCACACATATACAATATCAAAATTAAACATAACTAATAAAAATAGTAACAATATTCCATGACAATCCACATGGGAATTAATATTATTCCATCACCAATTATCCCAATTTCAATTACATTACATTTCTGTTTATCGAAAATCAGATTTTTTATACCTAAATAATTGACCATATTCACAAATTATCATACATTAAACCAGTTAACATATTCAATCATAACATATAATAACTCAATCAACACGTTCTTCATTTCCCATGCATTTAACCTCTTATGTATTCCATGTACATTTTATATACCCTTTTATATGAAAATCCACATTTCTCATTTACTAATACCCAAGAATTTATCAAATTAACAATTTCACCATTTCTCATGCCCTGTCCTAATTTTATTATTCATCATTAGAATGCCTTATAAAATCAATCAAAATCCCTTTTTAATTAATAATTCAATAACCAACTATGTTTCTGCCAAACGACCCCATATTCCATTATCTAAGTCTAGAAACATCTTGCAATATAAGTACTCGGCCTTAAACATAATGTAATCTTTAATTATGTTAATAATTCACATTGGGGATCTTTTCATGTTAATAGGTTTTGAGAATTAGGCCAAAAAAATAATATTATGTCTCAATTGTTACAAAGTAGACAATTCTATCCAGTATCCAATTTTTTCATAAAATTAAAACTCTTAACACAAAACAACAATTCATTTCATGATAATAATCTTCCTGAATTCATCCTTTCTATTTACCTTCCTTATATCCTTTGAAAAAAATTTAAAAAACACGGGATGAGAATAAAATGATCAGTATGGGTTATAAAACAGGGAAACAAAACATTACTCTATCATTAATTGAAATTCAGTAATATCATAATTTTCAATAACTATCTAACCACAAAAAATCTTAATATTTATGAATAAAAAATGGAAATCATAAATCAAGAAGGAAACTTGTGGAAACCATAACATACCTATATTATAGTTGTCACAACTTTTTATTGAGTTGCATATGGAATTCCCATCACATTATATTCGCTATATCTCATTGGAGAAACATTGTTTTTTACGTCCTTCTTGTTACCCAATGTATTGGAGAGCGATTTCTGGCTCACCCACCCTAGATTTTTCAGGGATCCACACATATATGTAAACAATGTATAGTGACCATAAAATATTCACAACACATAAAACAATAATAAATGAAAGATATTATTTTCACATTTCAATCAGAATATATCATTTCATGATATTGACAAAATCAATCCTTTATTAAAACATTTTCAAAACCATTTAAAACATTTAATAAAACAATTTTTGAACCAAAGTGTCTCATACGAATTTGAAGCTTATAAAAAATAAACATTTTAAAACATTAATTTCCATATAAATTAATCCTTAAAATAATTTTTAAAACATCGACACTAATGATAAATATTTATAATAATAAATAATTAAATAATTTAAAATAATGTTATGGTAAAAGAGTTTTTAACCACTTGAGAAAATACATGAATTTAAATAAATATAGAACAACATTAAACCTAACCTATAATATCATGAGAATAAAAATATTCAAGATATAATATGTTAAAAGTAAATTATATACACATTATAGGATAATGAAGGGGAAATATATCCAGATATTCCTCAATAGAGGGATATTGAGACATAGTCCCTTAAAAAGATTTTATCAAAGATGTAAGATGTATTCAATGGGGGTGATTATGTGTAGAAATACTATATCCACACCTAACTAATTGGAAATTAAAACATAAAGAATCAAATAGTTATTTCCCACAAAATAATGTCATAAATAAACAATGATGTATGTGTAAATCCCAATGAGTGGAAATTGAGTTTAAAAGATCCCTTACGAAAATTTGGCTGCCGAACAACGTCACATAAAATTTCAAAAAGTATGATGATGATAGAAAAAAAAAATTTCTCATACCTTTTAAATAAAATGGAAATCAATAAGGATATAAAAGAACATATTAGAACATATTGTGATGGAAATTATAATACATAACATAAATTAAGTATTTGACTAAAAGTGGATTGTGATAGTTTACCATACAAAGAGCATATAATTACATTAAGGAGAAATCCATGTCATAAATTTTAGTGGAAAACATATATAAACCAAATTTATGTGGATATTAAATGTATAAAAATCAATGGACATACACACATATTCATATAGTTACATAATTAATAAGTATAAGTTTAACCCAAAGAATGGAAATTTTGTTAAGAAGTCCCACTACATCATCTCCGACTTGACATGTTTGTTCATTATTCTCCAGAAAAATAAACTAATGTTAATATTTACATGATTAAAAATATTTATCATGTTTTTTACTTAATTTATATTACATATTACAACTTTATAAACATTGCGTAATCATTTAAGTTAATAACATTGTTTTTGACGATATTTGGTACTTGAGTCCAAAATGGACATCCTATAATTAAATGTTTTCCATTGGGTCAAATGACCAATATATCCAAAATGGTATTCATGAATTGGATATCAAATATATCCTATATATCCATGATATATATTTATTTATGATAGTACATAACATTTGGATATATGAAATGAAATGGAACATGCATGGAGATGGTAAGTTGTATGAACATATGAACAAAAATTTCATTTATATTTCATATTTAATGGAACGGAAACTTAATTATAAATATATATACTATAATTAAAGTATAAAATCATAAAAAATTTAATTAATTACATATTTTATGAATTAAATGTATGGCATGAACGAGTCTTATAACTTTGAGGGGGCGGTAGGCAGTACTTCCTGAAATAAAATTATCGTATTTACCCATTATGGAGACCATAAAGGTATTCTATAAATGAAAATAAAGAAGAATAGATACAATTTAAATATAATATATATCATATATAAATACATTTTCATCATAATAGACACCATTATCAGTAGTAGGAGATAATCTAATAATCATTCTTTATTGTGGTTGCAGTTTTTCGTACACAGATACAGTAAGTTCCTCTCCTTTAGATGGAGGTGTGTGTAAGTGAATTTTGAATCATTATAAAAACCGTTTTTACTGTGGACTCTAGTTTTTTTATATAAAAAAATAAAAATATGATCATAGGGAGTGGAGAGGTAAAATAAAATAAGTGAACTTGAAGGAAGACATTACTTTTAAATCGGATAACTACCTTTGGTTTTAACCAAACTGCTTTTTGGAAGTGCTTTTTGCCTACGTTTAGGCTTCTAGGAGGAAGAGAGAGATATTGGGAGATTATTTGGGAAAAGTTTGGGAATTCCAAGGGGTCATTAAAGGTGTGATTAATGGTTGGTGGTGATGAATTTTTATAAGGGGAGGAGGGGATCTTTATGAAATTTAGAAAATATTAACTTATAATATAATGTTTTAGGTTACAAAAAGTCCAAAATTATTTAATTTGAAGATAAGTTGTATATACGTGGAAATAAAATCATCCAATTCTAATTGGATTGTCTTTGGATATTTTTTATTCCATATATTGTTTATTTTACCTCTGTTAACATATTTATCTTTTACCATGTACTCTTATGTATTTATATTATATGGTCTATATATTTTCTATAAAATGCCAAAAGACACAGAATGGATCATTAATGAAATTTGAATCATAATTTATGTAATTTTTACAAATATTATATTTTTTAGACTATTATATATTTTAATAAAATATTAATTTTTTTAAAAGCTCTTTTTTTCATATTTTAATATTATTCATAACATGACTTTTTATAAAATCCACAATAAGATGATTCTTTCAAGAAAACATCATTACATCAAATATAACATGTCATAATAATCCATGAAATTCTTGGATTTCATAAAAATGATAAAATAATTTTATTTTAATATCTATAATATGATTTATTTGAATCATTTATTAATGAAGTAATTACTGCATCACTATTGTGTCATAAATAAGTAAATATATTTATTTTCTAAAAATTATAAATAAAGTCACATTATGTAGGAAATATATTTATCTTTAAATTTAATATTTTTTTGTTAAATAGATAACTAATATAACCCCATATGAAAATCATTTTAGTAAAAATATTAATATTTATATTATTTTTGTCCTCACATTAAATTAATTAATATAAAGTGTCAGTATCACTACCATATGGGTCTATGGGGTCCCACAATCGACCCAAGGATTCCCTTGGTCGGACATGTATCATCCAATATGGTTAGGATATGTGTAAGGGTAATTAAATATAATTACAATATTGTTTTTTCATCTTTATTTACTGGATATACCCGTTAACCCTGGTAAATAAGTTATTTAATGATGTAATATTCATAATGTATAAATATTAAAGTTACCTATTTAAATTATTTGTAAATCTTGATTTCAATTATGACATACGTTTTTTCCAAATTCAAAACACATAAGGGGTAAAATTTATTTAAAAATTAATTATTTTTGTCAAAAATAAAAATCTTGTTTTTATGAAATAATAACAATCAAAAGATTTACCTTTGTTTGTATCCAAATTTTGAGTGAAATTTCTTCCAATGACATAAATTGGATTTAATGGCTAAAATATAATTAAATTAAACTTTTGAACTAATTATGTTAACAATATATCTATATATAAAAAATTAGATTAAAATGCTGTTTTGAATTAAAATGCACTATTTTTTAACTATTTATTTAAAAAATGAAAATTTTCAAAAAAATTACAAAATTTCATCCAATGTAAATTTTGATGTCCCAATTAAAAAAGAGAACATTATTTTATCATATATAACATATAAAATTTATAAAAAACAATATTTAAAAAGGGTTCTCTATCAAAAGGTAGTAAATCAACAATTTAAATAATATTCGAGTGTTTATTCCTAAAATTTTATTCATTAACATTTTAAGATTCTAATTTTTATTCGATAAACATAAAAATATTTAATAAACATGTGTAATAATATTTTAGTTAATTATATTTATTTCCAAAAATAAAATTACTATGCGTTAACAACAATTTAATATAATAAAATTATATTATTATTTTTCGGTATAACTCAAAGTTGAGTGCAATGTAAGATTTCAATGATACCCATTCTTGGATATCGGGTATGCCATCGAACATAGTATCCCCTTTAATGAAAAATTAACATTTAATAGACAAATATTAATAAATATTAACATGTAATATTATTAATTTACCTGTGATGTTACATCCTGCCCCCTTTTGAAATTTAGGTCCTCTCAATTTTAAAATTAGGCTTAAGAAATTTCATTAATAGTACCACATCTGATAAAAAGTCAATAAAACAATCACAATAATGAAAAGAATGAAAATTACAAAGTTTACCCAAGATAACACATACTAGGATTCCATGAAAACATTGATATGAAAGATAAAACTATCCATCATGTTCTGATGAAGAGCGATAGAAAATATGATCAGGAGAAAGTTAACAACAAGAAAACCACAAACATATTACTGTTTAAACGGTCATTAGATTCCCAGTAGAAAAATTAAACATACAAAGATTTCTTTTAAGTTTTATTTTATATTAATAGAGAATTTATTTATGATAATTACTAAGAACATGAGGAAATATGCAATATTTTCAAGTATAGTTTCATCCTTTACTCTGTTTCTACCAAAAACTCATCTTTTCTCCAAATGATGAGTATTGAAGAATACATTTTCACACCTGATGTTCTAGAATGAACATCAGGAGAATAAAATTATCCAAAATATATGAACCATATATTTCTCTAGTCACTGGACATTAACTAAAACCTATGTGGTTGGTACAAGATTAGATAATCCACCAAAAGGATAGTCTTTTGTAAAAAGTGAAATTATAATTTGAATCTCCAAAATTGAATAAACAAAACCCAAATATCAAAAAAGACCATTCAACACACAAATTTCCTGAAAATTAATTAAAATAATCCAAAATAATTCAGAAACCCAAAACATAGAAGGATTTGATCACATAATCTTTCATAGTAAATAAAACATTTAACATCAAATAACATCTAATCCTCTTAAAGTCTCATACTGAAGTGTAATTAACAAAATTAAATATTCTATATGATTGGTTAATCTTTTCCATAAATAACCCAAATCTCTATATGTGCATAATGTAAACATAGATTATTACAAAATAAAATTCCCCCATTACTCCTCAATTGAAATCCCAATTTATTCTATTTTTCATATCCATATAGACTGTAAAAAGAGAAAACATCTTCCAAAATAACATTTATCACTTAAATACCATATCATTTTGTATACCAAGGATATACATTTGATAAAACATAAGAACCAAACTATACTTCTTCTAGATAATTAAATTCATTCAACTAAAAATAATAAGTCACAAAAAATAGGGACTTCATATAGTCCAGTGGTAGGTGATAAACACCAATCACAATTTGGTTCAGGGATCGATTCCCACATCTTTGTTTGACATGGAGGGTTGTGACACAGTCTGTGTGTTGTCCTTTTTCAAAAACTATATAATTTTATAACATTCCAAAAAATGAGATAAACTCCTCAAAAATAACCATTACAAGATTTAACATCAACGGTTGTCTTATGCATCTCATTTTCATTCCAACTCAAAATTACAACGATATCCTAATTCATGGAGTCTTATATATACATATTGAATTTTTACCTCCTTAAAATAACACTATTCCATATGAAATAACATCATACCTTGATCCTAGTTTCTACATATTTTCATCGTCATTTGGGTCACACATATAGATTTACCACGCATTACAACAATGATTTAGTGATCGTTCAAAATCATCTACATCCTTTATCCAAATACACCTTGTAAAACAAGGGTCATATGGGTGATCACATAAAAATTGTTTTAAAAAATAGTCATATGTGACATATAACTTCAAAAAATCCAAGAAAACATTTGTTTTTTAAAATAGGTAAATAGAGTATCAGTTTAAGAATTCAATAAATGTGCCATTTATAATTTTTTATGTATGTGCTGAATGACTATAATTTAAATGAAAATATAAATAGTATACGCAACGGTATCCTTCTTTAGCAACATTTTCAAAATCATAAAAGCTTCAAAATCATATGATAATATAAAATAATTTAAAATCAATTGATAATAGTTTCCTTTCTTGTAAATATGAGAATCTTATATAAATATTATTTGATTAAATACAATACATCATCTACCATGGTGACAAGGTATAGAGGAGGTGTTTGACGTGTCAAAAAAAATATTCCGAGTGATTTTTAGGATAGAAAATGGTTTAGAGCCATCTAGACATGACTTGTCAACAATTATTGCAAGAAAGTCATCAAGAAGAGATATGGATGTCATTTGATATCATCCTCCTTCCATTTGTAACAATAATTCTTGGATTTGAAAATGTTTCAAAATAATTATTTAACCTAAATAATAGACATATAGAATAACTATGTTTCTAACAAAAACAATAAATCCATAAATTTGTCTAAATCATTCATTGGTAGAAACGACAAGGACACAACCTTAAACATTATGTAATCATGAATTAAGATAATAATTCACATTGAGGATTCTTTCATGTTTAGAGTTTTAGAGAATTAGGCCATAACTATTACATTACATATCAATTGTTACAAAGTATACACTTCTAATTAGTATCCTATTTTTTAAAAAATTTAATTCTCTTAAAACATACCAATAGTTCTTTCATGATAAAAATATTCTTGAATTCTTTCATTCCATTACCCTTCCTTATATCCTATGAAAAACATTTCAAATTATTGGGATGAGCATAAACATCTCATTAAATATTATAAATGTAGTAAAGAAAACATAATTCCCACAATAAAAACAAATACATGAAATCATACTATTAGATCATTAACGTACCACACAAAATCATATGATTTATGAATAACAAATGGAAATAACAAATAATAAAGGTATCATGTGGCATCCATAACATACTTATGATGTTGCTTTCCCTGCTAAGTAGGGAGTTAGATTTAGAATACCCATCATATTATTTTCCCTAGATATCTTAGGAGAAATTATTTCATTTACCTCCATCATGTTACCCAATTCATTTGATAGGTATCTCGGGCTCACCCAACCTAGGATTATCATGGAACCACCCGTATACAAAAACACTTCCCAATAACTATAACATATACATAAAACATAAAACAATCATAAATGAATGAAAAAATTTCCACAATTCATTCATAGTATAACATTTCAAGATATTGACATAATCAATGCTTTATCAAACCATTTTCAAAACCATTGAAAACTGTTAATAAAGAGATTTTTTAATAAAAGTGTCCCATACCAATTTGAATATTTTAAACAAATTTAAAGTTTAAAACATTAAATTTAATATAAATGAATCCTTAGAACAATATTGAAAACATGGAAATTAATGATAAATATTTATAAGAATAAATCATTAAAACATTTAAAACTATATTTTAGTTAAAGAGTTCTTTACCACTTGTGAAAATAATTGAATAAAAATAATTATTGATTAACATGAAACGTAGCCTATAATATCATGAAAATAAAGAGATTCATGATATAATATGTAAAAAATCAATGTGTATTCACATTATAGGATAATAAAGGTGCACAATTTATAGATATTCCTCAATGAATTTATATTGGCACGTAGTCCCTTAAAAAAATTGTATCAAAGACATACGTATTTTTAAATGGGGTGATAATTTGTAGAAATAGTATACCAAAACAAATAAAAATGGAAATTAAAACATAAACAATGAAACAATGATTTCATACATAATATAGGCTAAAATAATCAACAAATTATGTGTAAAACCCATTGAAAGAAATTGATATTAGAAAGACCCTTACGAAAAATCAGCAGCATAACGACGTCACTTACTGCATTAGAAAGCAAGATGATGAGAGAGAAAATGCCTCTCATTAATTTTAAAAAAAATTTAATACAAAAAGGATATAGAATAACATATCCAGACATAATATAATTGAAATTAAAAGACATAACATAAATGAAGTCTTTGACTATAAGAGGATGGTGAGAGGTTCCCATACAAATAACATATCATTACATTAAGTATAAATCAATGATATTACTATGTGGGAATGACAGAAACACTCCCAATATATATGGATATTAACTGTATAACAATGAAAGGATATTCACTCATTTTGATACAATTTCATAATTAATTAATATAAGTTTGACCAAATGATTGGAAAATAGGTTAAGAAGTCCTCTTACCTCAGGACCAACTTGACACGTTTGATCTTTAATCTCCTGAATAATAAACTAAAGATAACTAAAACATTTTTAAGAAAAATTTTAAAGTTTATTAATCCTTTTAAATAACTTATTACCATGTTATAAACATTATATAATCATTTTATGTTAATAATAGTCGTTTTCATGATATTTTATACTTTAGTCAAAAATGAACATCATATAATTAAATGGTTTCCATGTTGTCAAAAGTCAATTATCACTAGAATCATTTTCATTATTTGGATATCATTTATATAATATATATCCAATATATATTTTTATTTATTATTATACAAAATAGTAGGATATAAGAAATGAAAACATCCTTCATCGAAACAGTAAGTCGTACGTATTCATTAACACTACCATCATTTCTATTTCGTATTTAATAGAACAAAAAAATAATAATACATAGGTATATTATACTTAAATTATAATATATTATATAATTTGACTAATTCCATCCTTTATACGTTCCATGTTTGGCATGAATGAATCAGATCAGTTTGAGGGGGTTATTGTATACACTTCCTCAAATGATATTATCGTATTTAACCATTATGGAAACCATAAAGGTATTATATAAATGAAAAATTCAGAAGAATATATATAATATAAATATAATATATATCACCTAATAATATCATTCCATCATAATGTCATCCATGAGAGGAGGTAGGAGATAATCAAACAATCATTGTTTCATGAGGCATCGGTTTGTCGTAGACAGAAACAATATGTTCGTATCCATTAAATTAAGGTGTGTGTAAATTTTGTTTTAATAATTATCATAAAAACATCCCATTATAATGAGTATACTGTTTTATTTATCTAAACAAAGAGTAATAAGAGCATAGGGAGTGAAAAATAAAACAAAAGAAGATAACTTGATGGAAAATGTTACATTTAAATCGTGTAACTCCCCTTGATTTAAGCCAAATGGTTATCAAGAATTTTTTTCTACCTTAGGTAATGATTTAAGGATATATATATGTGGACGTTGAAAGATTATTTGTGTAGATTTTGGACAATCCATGGGGCTTGAGAAGTGTGATTATGGTTTAGAGGTTTTTTCTTTTTTATAAGGGGGATGAGGGTCTACGTCGGAATGTTTGAAAATATTATTTTTTTATATAATGATTTTCATTTTATAAGGTGTCATAACTTCTTCTATTAGAAGATAAGGTGTATATAAATCGAGGTAAAATCGTATAATAATAATTTTTTAGGATTTGGATATTTTTTAATCCGTATATTGTTTATTTAACCCTTTGTTAACTTATTTAACATTTACCATGTCCTCTCATATATTCATACAATATGGTTAATATATTTAATGTAAAATTTCAAGAGAGACAAAATGAATTATTAATAAAAATTTTAACATAATATAAGTCATTTTTCCGAATAATAGATTTTGTGGACTAATTTATCATTTAATAAAACATAGATTGAATAACAACTCTTATATATCAATTTTTATTCAATTCATATCATGACTTTTTTAAAAATAAAAAAATTCTTTTTTATTTCAAGAAAATATCATGAATAAAAAAAATAAAAAGTCATACAAATATATAAAATTCTTGGATTGAAAAAAATGTTCAAAATTAATTTATTTTAATATTTATAGTATCATATATTTGGATTGTTTATTAAGTACTCAATTAATGCATCACCATTGTGTCACAAAAAAGTTAATTCTTATATTGTCTAAAAATAATAAATAAAATACCATGATGTGGGAAATAATTTTATCTTTCAAATTTATATTTATATATTATCATCTAACTTATATAAATACATATAAAACAAATTATTAAAAGGATTCAGGTTTATGTTATTTGCTCATTACTAATAAATATTTAATATAAGGTTTCATTATCACTCCCAAGGTGCTTAATGGGATCACAAAATATACCATAATATTTCCATGGTTGGAAATATATCAGTAATTAGGTTTTAGGAAAGTGTATGGGTAATTTAATATTATTATAATATTATTTTCTCACTATTATTTACAAAATATACCCTTTAACCATGGAAAATAAAAAATTTACTAAAGTAAATATTCATAAAGTCTAAAAAAAGTTTCCTATTTATATAATTTGGACCTCTTGATTCAAAATATGGAATCCATTTTTCCAAATTAAAAAAAAATATGGAATAAATTAATTTAAAATTATTTCACATTGTCAAAACAAAAACCATGTTTTTAATAAATAATAACTATCAAAAGATTTACATCTGTTTATATCCAAATTATGAGTAAAATTACTTCCAATGACTAACATTAAATTAAATGGTAAAGATATGATCGAATTACACATTAAAAATCAATGACCAACTTAACTATATAAATAAATTATATTAATATAAATTTTTGAATTAAATTGCAGTATTTTTCACTTTTATTTTAAAAAATAAACATTATTATAAAAATACCAATGTTTTATCCAGAGTAAATTTTGATGTCCCAAATCTAATGAGAAATATTTTTTTTACAAATATGTCATAAAAAAGCTACAGAAACTAGATTTAACAAGGGTTCACCATCAATAGGTGGTAAATAGAATTTTAAAAGAATAATAGATTTTCTATGCCTAAAATTGGATCGATTTACATTTTATGCTTCTAACTATAATTAGATAAATATGAAAAAAATTAATAAAAACATTTGATCATATTGTAGTTTGTTCAATTCATTCCCTCCAATAAAAATATTATGTGTTACCTACAACTTAAAATAATAATAAATTATTATTATTATTTAGTATAACTCAACGTTATATGAAGCATAAGATTTCAATGATAACGATATTTTCATATCAGGTATGTCATCGAACATAGAATTAACATAATAGTAAAATTAATAATTAATTCAAAAATATATTAAAAAATGAAAATATCATGTTATTTGTTAACTTAGAATGTTACATGTAATGTTCCTCTGTTAACTCAAATTAATATAACAACACGTTCATTACGGGTTCTAGCATATCAAAAATTACTTTTGGGCTTAACAATATTATTCCCAATGTTCTAAATCATTGAAAAATAATATGTATGGATCTAAATTTGTCTTCACAAACACAAAAAAATATTATTGTCACTTACTAAACAATGAATTTTTCTATCCTTCCATCAATACAAAAGTAATATTCTTTTTATATTGTACGAAAATTTACAAATTTACACTCCATTATTTCATTGAATAAAATTTTAATTATTAAATGGATGATTTTTCAAAAAATGTTTTTAGTTGTAATTTATGAAGAATATTAATTGAAAATATTAAAATAATATTTTTTATGTTTTTATTGAAATTATGTTCAAAATATTTCAATGTCTTATTTATATGTTTTCAATGTATTTTCAATGAAATGGTATTCATAAATTTATCAAGCTTATTTTTTATTTTTTATGTAAAATGGATTTAAAATCATTTTAAATATTTAATTATATATATTCAAAGTATTTTGAAAGAAATGGGTTTCAATACATTTTCAAGCATCTATCATTTGTTTTCATGTAAAATGTTTTTTAAAATATTTTATATATTTCATTAAAAAATTTAATTTTTTTAAAAAAATTGTTTTTAAAAAAATGGTTTCTAAAAAAATAATCTTATTTTATAATTATATGAAGTAAAAAATTTCAAAATGATATCAAGTATTTTATATAATTTATCAACCTTTTTTATATTAATATAATTTTCAAATATTTTAATGTATTAAAAATCTTTTTTCAAAGAAGAAAGATATTTTCCTTAGAAACGTATTTGAAAGATGTTTCATAATTATATTCCATCTTGGTTTGAATCTATTAATGTTACTAATTCCCTTATAATAAATGATCTAAATGTTCAATTATTATTCTTTTTATGAATGGGTTATTCTTAATTACATCATCCTTATCAAGCCTTTTTCTCTTGCATACGTTATATGTCTATGAAATCTGTTTCTCTTCCATGCATTTATATCTTTATGAAATGTGTTTCATTTTAATGGGTTATATGTTTATGAAATAAATTTTCTCATTACTCTGAAATGTGATTGATGAAATGATTATTAAACCTATATCATTTTCCATTGGTTATGATAGATTTATATGTTTTACGATTCCCATTTCATTTCATGGGTTATGATATAATTTATTATAATATTGTTTCACATGTTTGTATGATTTCATTATGAGATGGGTGAGACCTATATATACCTCCAGTGTATTGGGTAATGATTTATATCCCATGAGATAGACATATATATAAATATAAATTAACACGGTTTAATATTACTGGGACAAAATGGGAAAAGAACACAGTTCATTATTACAAGGAAAAAACAAGAAATGAAATTGATTTAGTATTATCAGTATGGAATGTGAAATGATCATTGTTTAGTAATATAGGGCTAGAATAGGGTGTGAAACTGGTTTAGGAACGTAATTATTCCACTAAGATGGTCTCAACTGCAATGCCTTCACAACTATGTAAATAATTATATACGATTATTTTTCTGTAGCAATTCCATGCCTTATATTCATCTGTTGTGATTTCAGGATTTATTCTCTCAATTCATTTATTATAAATGTATTACTAACATCAAATCATAATAATAAAATATTATATTAATGTTATTCTATTAAAATTTCATTATCATGTTCCATGCCCTATATTCTTGTTATATATACATATTTATTTTATTTATCACTACTGATCATCTCTGCTCACCCCTACTAATGTTTCCATTCCTTGGCCAATGAAGGTACATTTTAGAAAAATTTACCAATGGTAGTTATATTTATGGGAGATGGTGAAGATCATTCAACATGATAGATGATTGTTTTCCTTGTTTCCGATGACACTAAACTATTATGGTCCATAGGCATGTATTTTTATTTTTTACTCAATATTCATCTAATCTGATGTAATTTCCATGTATGTTTATCCTGGTTCATTATGTCCATGGTTCATGCTTGGATACAAAGTGGAACCACCCAAAAATGTATATGGCCATCAATGTTTTCACATATGAGAAAAACACCCATCATCTGATACTTATTCCCATTTTCAGTGAATGTCATCCATGACTATCATTGAAACCCAGTCCATCCCAATGACCTCAATTGTATTTTATGAGGATATACATCCCCAATCTAAATCCGTATATACTATTCCATGAGGGAAACCTCGATGATGTCCAACTTCCAACTCAAACAAATGAAATTCAATCGATGTAAACCCAGATATTTCCCAAAGTACCTTGGTTGATGTCATGATGACGATCATGATCATTACTAGATAAATTATTCTTAGATGATTTAGAGGAACGCTATCACAACTCATCCAACACTTATGTCTCATACCACTACGTGACTCCATTCCCATCAAATATTTTCAATATTTCTAGACTACACACATCTCATTATCACAAAACCTCCACCGTTCAGGTGTTCTTTCCAACCAATACAAACCTCCTCTCCATTTCCATCCTCCGAAAATTTTGAAACAATGTTTCTATTAGAGATTCAACCACCACATCACTTCATCCCTTTCGATGTGACCCTAGGATTTAACAACATAAAGAAAATGATCAACCACACCAACAAAAATTAATGTTCTCTCGCACAGCCACACCTCCCACATGGTTTCACAATGATTGAGAAGTACATATAATATGGAACCTATTATCCCATTAAAAATGGAATCATGCCTTACTAGCAAGTTCCCAAATCTGAATAGCATCAGACCCCTCATGGTCTCTCACTTTATTGTTACAACACTCTAAAACCAAATTTTGATCACACAATCCCAACATCACCAAGGCATGTCCCCGTGATCCATTTCTCACCAGACCATACATCATGGTTTTACATCCCTATCAAACTAAATGAATTAAAAACATCCCACAAACCCACAAAAACATTATCACCCACAAGCCAAACCATGTGACCATCCCCACTTCAATCGTATCCTTCATAACAATGAATCTTACCATGATTTATTCACCCTTGTCTTTTTTGATCTTAATAAACACTGATGCATCTATTAATCATTATCAAGATAGATGGTCCAGACCTCTAAATGAAAAAACATTCGAAACCAACCACACAATCTACTATAAAAATGTTTGTGTTCCCCATAAAGAAACCAAGGCACAACCATATCATCTACCAAAACATGATGGTACCCATCATATATTGATTCCTCCTTTGACATATTTCCCCAGTTTCATGCTCCACGAAACCTAAAATAGTAGGATAACATCCAAATAGGACACCCTTTTATCAACAATGACTATCCAGGCTTTATTAAAACTCGAATCAAATATCCAAAAACCATTTAACTTCCCACCTATCCCTCCAGGACAAATACAAATCAATTCACACATGAAACATCATATATGCCCCATATATCCAAAGTAAATCACAAAAGGTGACCACTCTTTCACAGAATTCTCACAAGGGTTAATAATACTGACATCAGGACTATGTTATCATAGTATCTCACTAGGATCTATCTCTAGGAATCATACTATAAACATCCAATAGGTCATTACTCACTTATGACTTTCATGTCTGTATTCTGATACAATGTGTCCAATTCACCCTTAAAATATTAGCTCTAGGTATCTCACCAAGAATTATAACATGGATACATAAGAACTATGAGCCAAAGAACACACTTATAGCTTCCAAAATACTACAAACAAGGTCTTAATCCACAAGGGTCACTATGCCCCAAAAAACACTCATTACTAACAATTCTACACCCAATACACTCATTCATAAGACCGATGTACTACCAATTTAATTAAAATACATTAGGCTTACCCTTATCATGTTATCATGATACATCTTAATACCATCATTGCCATAGAGCTACCAAATTCATAACTAGAGGAACCCATATCTTAACACATCAAGACTCATCAGTGTCTCCAAACAAGGAGTCAAGGTATCATCCTAGGTTACTCTTAATGCCCAAACCTCCCATAAAAGGTACAAATAAATAACACGAGTAATATTAAATACCATTCTTCATTGAAAAATACATTGTCACATATCATTCATAAATAACATAAAATTTTGAAAACCCAATGTTTTACATATTATGATGTTGCATTTACCCAATGTTTGAAAAAATAACTACATATTCAGATTCATATTTAAAATAAACATCCATCAATAAGAATCACCAGGGATGTCAAAGTTTTGAGGACCACAATAGAAAATACACTACCCACCATACTCATCCCACAATACCAACCCCATTCCAATTGATGTGATAAAATCATTAATAATAACCTAAAATATTTTTATTGAAGGTCAATGTCAATATTGACTAAACCAACTAAAATAGATACAATTCATTTATTACAACCCACGTTTGAATCCATTCCCACATTTTCAACTTAAAATATTTCCCCTTTAAGAACCAATCCCATTTTTAAAAAATATTATAACCCATATTATATCTCACTCACAACCTTCAAAGACAATGATTATTTAACCATTATACCATCAAGATGGAAACCTTACACTCTTAGATATCATTTATTCCTTAAAATTTATCACCACTTTTATTTATAATCAATTTCAAATATTGTTTTAAACATGACATTCAAAAATCTATCATTTCAAAAATTTCCTTGTATACATTTGAATAATCATTATTAGAAACCAATGTCATTAAATTTTACATGAATGTAAAATGAATCATACCTTCTATGTACCACACACCCATCCCATGTTTGCCTACCATGATGTATTCCAAAAAAATACCTAGGTTTTAATAAAGATGTGTGAATGTGAAATATTGTGATTTTATTTCCATGGAAAAAACATCATAATATAATCACATTACAAAAAACGTGCATCACCCAGTTGTGTAATATCATCAACTATAACAATACAAATCAAAAAAATCCCACCCTGGGTGACTTGATTTTTCCAACATACATGGGTTATTTAATCCCCTGAATGAGCACATTAATAAGGCATGACACGTCCAACTCTCCTTTATACTATACCAAATAGTAATATCATAGAAAATGACCACTCTGATACAAATTTTGAACTCCCCTGATCAATAATCCACTAAGTAGGTGCTCAATGTCAGGGCACCACATGTCATTATGTCTGCCATCCCATAATCTAGAGGTTGCTGACTTACAGTGAGGGTATAATAAGTCTTAGGGTATGACTACACCCTATTTTCCATAGTAATACAAAAATTATAATAATATAAATACTGTAAAAAACTATGTCATAAACAATAATAATAAATAACCAAGAATCACACAAGCTAGGTACAAACCAATGAAAAATAAGGACTATATCATGTCATAATAATAATTCCAAATGTAAAGAAGACCAAAAATGAAGTCAAATTTATAAATTCATATAATGGATCCTGACTCTATGTGAGGATCCTATTCCATGAATGTGACAAGCCAGAATCAACTCCCTATCACCATTCCATTTCTATTACGAAACCTTTAATAATGATGTCTGCTCGGGTACACAATGGTTTCCCTACTCGGCTGTGAGTACAACATAGTTTTCCACCACCAACGACATCAAAAAAAATATTTACTCTAACAATTGGTTCATTTAATAATAAATTACATGAAAAGGTATCTAAAAGGCAACCCTAGTTCTATTTGGTAACAATGCACAATAATAATATTTCTATCAATATTTCTATTATCATCAATATTATCATCCTGATTTATTAATCCATTTTCATCACGGGTTCCATGTGTTAGGAATATACATCATTTTAAAATGGGTTTATGAATTTCAATCGACATGAATAATAGAATAAGTCATGAACCAATCTCAGAAGGATTAAAAACCTCACAAAAAATATATGTCACTCTCTATGAAGCCTCAGTTTGGTTAGTCTCATCGAATGAAACCATTAAGGGAATAGATCCTATATCCATTTCCCAAATTGACCCACAATCATAGAGCCTAATGTAAATACCAAACACTAGTATTATATTTTCAAATTTTTATTTATCCATTGTGTAATGACCCAAACAATGGAATAACATTTTTTTCTTGATTTTTTTTTATTATTTTATTTTCTACTCAACAAAAATATATCCTTTAATTAATGATGTTAATATAATTAAGATAATACCATTGGGTTTTTATGGTTATATGACCATTGGTCAGCATGACCATTGGAAACTAAATTCATAATGTTATGATTATACTTTATAAATAAAAGTGATCATGGTTAATTATTACAAAACAGTGATTCGAAGGTCTCATCTAGTAGACTCAGCCAATACAAAGGCCATATGTTAGAGCTTGGGAAGGACGTTGCCTCATGAGGCTATACACTGGACCAACCAAGCTTATCTTCAACATGGGAAGATTGAATGGAATTGCCTAAGGGGGATGTTCAAGATGAATGAAATCACGAGTAAGGCAATGTTGTTCAAGCTGCCCCATTATTCTATCACCATATAAAACCTTAAAAATAAGTCCAATGCAGGTGTTATAAGGGGCTATGTAACATGGCCTTAGTTACATTATGAAATCATTTTGTATAAATAAAATATCTACATATTCTTTTGGAAAATTTTTTGTATTTTGTGTGTCCATATAAATATATGACGAATTTATAGAAGATCCATATGATTGGTGAATTTTGGAAAAATAGTATTTTATAATATGTTTATATACTATAAATAATTAATAATGTAAAATGATTTTAAAAAAATGGTCTTTTAATGTTGTGATCAGTATGAAATTTAGAGTCTAAGAGGATAAACATAATTTTCATTGAATAGTAAAGTATGAATAGTAATATTACCCTTATGAATAGTATTGTGACCAGCGGAATAATTTACTCATTTAAGAATGTAAAAATATAATTTAGGAATATTTTTTGGAAAAGTGATATAACAGAATAACTAAATAACTGTTTCGGAAATTCTTAGTTAAGTATTAGTATTTTATTTTGGTAAAATTTGTTATTACAAAAAATTCAAATATATCAAAATTTGAAAATTATTTTCAACTAATTGAGTTCATTTTTTGATTTCATAGCATTGATATTATGTTAGGGTGAATTTATGAGATTTTTATAAAATATTATGTTTTATGGTGTATAGTAAAAATACATTTTTGAGTTTTAGTGTTATTAATGACATCGTAAATGATGTAATCAAGATTTAATAATTAAGATAGACTTGTGAATTGTATGATTTATTATGAGTTGTCCAATTTATAAAATACCATGGGAAAATACAATGGGAAAGCCCATGGTTTTGAAAATAAAATAGATGAGGTGCCCCTTGAAAATTAATTAAATATTCCAACAAACAAGAGCCTCAGTCCAGTTGGTGAGGACTCAGCAAGTGCATCCAAGAGACCCAAGATCAAAACCAGGTGGGGACAAATTTTTGTAATGTAGTAGTACTGTAGAAGTCACAGTTCGGTACTGCAGCAGACGAGACTATTCAAATGTTTGGGCTTTATGGCCACCAGTTTGGGCCTTGGGTCAATTAAGCCCTTCGGGCCACCCAAGGATTTCAGGCTGACAAGCTTTTTGGCCCACCTAAAGGGCTTGGAGCCACCTCAAGGCCTTCGGGAAACCTAAAATGGTTCTTTAAAAATGATCAGACAGACTAAACATGGTGAAGACTTCAGATAGGGACTTAAAGTAAGTGCAATCACCGGAGCAGAAGCTAAGAGGATTTATCCGAAAGAGAGGGTATGTAATTACCTTTTAGACGAGCATGTGGTTGCACGGAAAGCATATCCGAACAACCATTCGAAGGTGAAGAGCTGATATCATGATGAAGAAGTTGAGAGGAGGGGTTCCTAGTATAGTCTTTATATTTTCTAATACATATGGGTCATGCAATATCTATGCCTACTGTCCTCGAAAGGGTTCCTGCTTTATAATTAAAAGGGGGGTTATCAAAAATCAATAGAAAAGAGGGCCTTCAGGCCATTCGGGATAATTAAATATTTCCTCACTTTTTCTATAAATTCGAGCCCATTACTTCAATAATCTCATTCCAAATTCCTCCTAAATGAATCACTAGCCTTTTTACCTCCCACAATCCCTCAGTCCCCCAACTCCCTAACTATAAATCTATCAATGTTACTTTTCAGGGAAAAGGAACCTTTGACCCTCTTCGTTTAAGTCCTGACTTCTTTTTTGTAATGTATTCTAGTTTCAATTTTATAATGTGAGGTTATGTTCATATAAATCCTTATTACTATCCATTTCATGTAAAATTCATTAGATTCCTTTTCCACTCTAATCAACTTATTTTCTGAATAATTATGTGTTCCTTTATGCAGCCAAGTTTTCATAAAATTATTCACATCTTCTCTTTGTTCATGTTTCCCTCTCATGTGTTATGTCATTCAAACATCCATAACATGATCCTATTTAAATTATATTCAATACCAATACTTTATTATGAGTTATTTATGAGTGGGTTACACTTGTACCTTGACATTTTAAATGTTTTCTAAAACCATGTTATATAGCCACTATGTTGTAGAATTCTTCTGTCAAAACATCTCTCTTTTTTCTCAATTAATTTTATTATTTTCCTTATGTGAATTCACAAAGCTATTTTAGTTTTGGGGGTATTAATGAATACATAAAATTGGTATATTTTGTTATGGATTTTACCTACATAAACCCCTCATTCATTTTCCATGAGTTATAAATGATATAACGATCATGTTTTTTAGAACATTACAAATGTCACAACTTTAAAATGAAGCCCATTTCTTTTATTGTTTTTGGGATATTTATGAAAATATTGATTATGATTTATGTGGATCAAATTAATATAAATACATATTAAGCGTGTTCTCGGATAGATATCTAATGAACTGGGAAACGAATTTAATCTCAAGATATGACAATTTTCACGATACCTTGGTGAATAACCCTGGAAATTTTTATGAATCCTTGGGGATGAACAATGGTGATACATTCATGAATGTATAAATTTAATGTTGTAGACACATATTAATGTTATGATTCATGGAATTTTTATTATGATATGCATCTTCTTCCATTTCACTGGTATTCATGTTTTTTCCATCATGTTCTTATTGATATCACATGTAAACATATTCCCTAGCTCTCCTTAAAAGGTCTTCTGCTCACCCTTTCCTATGATGTATGTCTCCAGGATATGAGATGCAGTAATTGTGGATAGTATGAAGCTTTGAAAAAATATTTCTAGGGGATTTAAATAGTTTTTTTTATGTTTTCTTGTTTTCTGTTCCTGATTTCATTGACACAAGACTTTAAAGATCCATTGTTTGTAAAATTTAACGAAAATTTATTTAAAAAAAAGAATAATTCCATAGTTGGTATCAAAATATATATTATATTTTTATGGAAACTAGGCAATCAAATCATAAGGAAGAACTTTATTGAATATTTTAAATATAGGAAAACTTCCTGGCATTTTGGTGAAATATTAAGTTAGTGGTTTATGTATAAATAAATCAGTGTATGGATACGAACAAGGGGATGTGTATCTGGCCCAAATGTATGTAATAGTAATATCCTCAAAAAGGAGTTTCGGTCTTGACCTATGGTATCTTGGTACACGATAATGGGCCTTACTTCACTCATGGTTAGAACCTCCTAGAGGATCTGTTTGGTGTATCACATTATTTTTATGAAAAAATATGAATGATTTATAGAGAAATGTAATTGTTTAAGCATGATGTTTTAAGACATAAAAACCTTTATAAGTAAATGATTCATTAACGAAAATAGATTCTCAATATATTTTTTGAGAAAATGGGGTGCAATAGGAAGAACAATGCAAATTTTGACCGCAATGGATCATGCACTGACGTCCCTCTAATGAAATTAGAAATGGTAACATTCCTGAGAATGATGAACCAACTGACTATTGTTATAGGAAAAAACATGAATCAGGTAGAGATATTGATCTCACCGTGGAGGGAATAACATTATCCTGAGTCATTTATGTGTCAAAGGCCACCAATCGTAACTGGATCTAGTGACCCATTGATTGCTGAATAGTGGATCAGTACTATAAAGAAGATCTTTTTGTACTATGATGGTTAAAACATGAGATGTTCACCATGGTTTTTCACAGCATAGTGGGAGATGATGATCAGTGGTGTGAGATGATGATAAAAAATCCCATGAGTGGAGGTTTAAGGTATAGAGTGGGATGAGTTTTGATTGATCTTCTCCAATAAGTATTTCCCTCATTAGATGAGAACAGAAATTGAGAACGAGTTTCTAGACATGAAACAGAAGAAGAATGAACCTGTTGGATGATTCGAGATGAACATCACCAGACATTCCCATTACACATCAATCTATGACTTGGATCCTAATGGGAATGATTATAGATTCATTGGTGAACTATAACCTCATCTACGGATGAATTTAGAAAGCTGAGACTATGAAAGCTATGAGGAGATCATAAGGAGTGAAATGAAGGCCGAACTGGAGTTTTGTGAGACATTGTAGTCTCATAAATCCAATGACAAGAGGAGATAAATGTAACAAATAATAGGGAGGATCTTTGATCGGAGAAGAGGTGGTAAGCTAGTGAAACATCCCACATTTAATAAATGTAGGGAGAAGCATTCATGGAACTCCCTTCTCGGTAGCGGGGAGTGATAAAAGTGCGGTAGAGATGGGAATATTGCGTTGAATTGTCATAGTAAGGTGAAGCCACAATTTTGTTGATCCAATGACATAGGGAAGATGGTGAAGCCACTACCTGATATCAAATTCTATAATTGTAGATATCTTGTGACTTTCCCCATAACTATCCAAATACGAGGAAAGCATAGAGGAACCAACATCAGCCTCATAAAATTCCCAGGAAATAAGTCCATGCATTTTATATCAAAACTGATGATATTGAAGCTTCAAATGATGTGGTGGAAGGTACTCTTGTTATTCTATCAAAGCTATAATGTACATTGTTTGATTTTTGTTCAACAAACTCATTTATTTCTTACATGTTTGCAATGAATTTAGAATCAATCCCCATTTTTTCGAAATGTTGTGTTATCAGTCAAGACTAATGGTGGGATCATCCAAGTATAGTCATTGTTAATAATATATATTACTGACCTTAGTGAGAACAATATTATCGGAAATCTAGTGGTCATTCCCATGTTAAAATTCATAATTATACTGGTAATGGATTGGATCTGAATGTATAATGGTAAGATCCAATGCCGAAGAAAGGAAATTTCAATAGTCAGAATGGAAAACCAATAGTTATCTTCCAAGGATATATATCTCAACATGAGCTATGTCAATAAGGACCACCTATATTCATCTTTGTGGAGTTAATAAATGATGAAGAATAATGAAAATGGGAGTTTTATGATATAAAATGTCCCCATCGTCTAAGAATACTTTGATGTATTTCCGGAGGAATTACTCATACCTCCCCCAAAAAAGTTG
The DNA here is from genome assembly GCA_963277665.1 of Viscum album. NCBI lineage: Eukaryota > Viridiplantae > Streptophyta > Magnoliopsida > Santalales > Viscaceae > Viscum > Viscum album. The sequence continues at coordinate 502,597,196 of OY728159.1, forward strand.
TAGCTTTCTCCATTGAACTCATACCCACATCTCATGTGATATCAAAGACCACATATAAGACGGTACATGTGGAGCTGGAGGAATTAATGAAAAACACCTTGATCTTTTGGAGATGGGGATTATCCGACCATGTGTGTCTCCATAGGGAGTACCTATTATATTTGTGAAGAAGGATGGATCAATGTGGATATGTATTGACCATAGAGAACAGAATGGGATCATAGTGAATAATAGATGCACTCTTCCAACAATTAATGAATTATTTGACCAACTTCATGGGGATCAATTCTTATCCAAGATTGATCTTCAATCTAGTTATCATTAATTAAGTATGAAGAATGAATATATTCCAAAACAACCATCTGATCAAGATATGAGTATTATGAGTTTTTTGTTATGCCTTTTAGACTAACAAATGCACCTTCAATTTTTATGTATTTGATGAATTGAATCATTAAGGACTACCTTGATATCATTGTGATAGTTTTTATGGATGATATTAGAATATAATCCAAAATTCATTAGGAGAATGAGGATTATCTAAGGGTTATTTTGAAAACACTACGGAAGGAGAGGATTTTTTGGAATGTATAGAATATTTGAATTCTGGTTACAACAAGTTACTTTCTTGGGGAACACTGTTACCAATGATGGAATCACAGTTTTCCTAGGAATGAATTTTTTTAGAGGAGTGGCCTCTAACTACTAAAATAATATATATTTGTAGTTTCCGATGATTATCATGATATTATAGGATGTTTGTGTTCAACTTTTCATGAAATTATTTCACACCACGACCGATTCTTAATTTTAATTTAATTATTTTGGTTCTCACTTTTGAGCGGTGGTTTGAATGAGTTATTTTTTTAAAAAAAATTTGGTTTTATGGAGGTTCGCGATTGTGACCGTGATTGTGCTCAATTCCCATCCATCATATGATATTTTTTTATTATTATTAAATTTATTATTTCACGGGGGCACAACCAGGAATGCGACCATGCATTTGGCTAGGAGCACGACCGCACATGTGACAATGCGTAGTGTCCAGCCTCAATTAAAAATGATGTTATTATTTAGAATTTATTTATTCTTTTAGTTTTATTATTATTATTATTATTAATTAAGATTATATTTTAATTATATAATAATAATTATTATTATTTTTCAGTTATTATTTTCATTTGATCATTTTATTATGTTGGTTTTATTTTATTTTATGTTATTTATTTATTTATATTTTTTATTTATTAGAATTTTGGTTATTCTTTTATCCTTATTCTATTTTCATTTTATTTTAATTTCGTTTTTTCCATCCTGTTCCTACCCTATATTTTCTTTTTTTCATTTCATTTATTTCCACTCTCCTTGATCTCACGTCTTCTTCGCACGGACCCCCTCCCCTCCTAACCTTTTTTCCAATATAATTTCCCCCTTGCTTTATCCTTTATCCATGTCAGATCTCCTCCGGCACTTTCCTCTCCCTCTCTGGTGCCCCACCTTCATTCCTCCCTCACCAGTAGAGACATCCCCCTCGAGTGCTTTCTAATCCAGCCGCGCCGCACCAAACCCCCACTGGCCTCCATCTATCATGCCGCCCTACCACCTTACCTTCGGCAACATCGGGACCGACGCCTCACCTCTACGACGTGCCTCAGACTCCGCCGACGACCAAGCTGGATTCCTCCAGCAAACAACCTCCCTTACACCACATTCTTCTCGGCCAGGCCACACCATCCGAACCCTCCTCCCTTCTCCAAATAGTCGCGTCGCACCCCATCTCCATCACATCTCCATAGACTCTGGCCAGTCTCCTTCTGCTGTCTTGACCGGCAAAAGGTAACCATACCGCCCTCTTCCTCACTGGAGAGCTTTTTCATGCACTCCTTTGGCAGCACACCCTTCCGGAAAACCTCTAATTGGCGCGACACACCTTTAGCACCACCCTGTCTTGCTCGACCGGCCTTTTGTACTCTCACCGAAGGTGCGTTTCACCTCGATTGACTGTTTCTCCCGTCGGTAGATTTTCATGTTAGAGTTTTCTGTAGCAATGATTTGATTTTGGGTAAAAATGGTTTAATGTATGGTTTTAGGGTCCGTTAGAGACTCATTGCGGTGTGTTCGTTGTGTGAATGAAGTTTTGCGCCAAGCCTGCAATGCTTCCTACATTGCGGTAGGTGGTTCAATGTTTAATTATTATATGATTAATGAATTTTCAATTTCAATTAATTTATCATTTTTTTTAATTAATTTGTGTAGTGTGAAATTTGTCTTCTCTGTGTTTTGATTTTCAGTTGAGTTGTTTATTATCTTGTTTATACTATGTGTGCGCTTTCTACTAAGGTCTTATTTCTAGTTAATCATTAGCTTTTTTGGTTGAGAAGTTAGCTTATTAATTTGTTAGTTTTGTGTGAGTTAGATTTTACATGATGTTTAGTCTGTTATAATGTGTTAACTATGGTGTCTCATGATATAAGTATGTTTTTGTTATGAGAAATCATGTAGAACTGCTGATTAGTTTTTCATTATTGGGTAGTTAATTTTATAGGATGTGAAAAAGGGTGAAAATGGTGTTTTGATGTTTCATCTTGTTGTATTTTGTAAAAAATGAATATTTTAATGAGACTTTGGCATTTAACGTCGTGAGGCATATTTCAAAACTGTTTGGAAAAATATTCCGGTAGTTCGCTTAAATATAGTATTGGTATTTTTAACTGTGCTGGTGGTTTCTTAAATTGTGTGTGTGATACCTATTGTGTTTCTGAGGTGGCATTGTGTGTGTGTGGTCATGTAAGGTGCCTTTGGTCGGTCTATTATCTAAAGCGGTGTTTTTCTATTAAAATGATTTTTATGAAAATTTGAATTGTTTTATTAAATAAATATTAGGGGTCGAATTTTTTTTAGTTAAATTGTGTAATGGTTTTGACTCTTAAAGTCATGGGACGTGTGTAAAAATAGTTCAATAAATCCTTTTAATGGCGTGTATAGTAGTGAATTTTTTTTTCTTTGATTCTATAGTCATTTTAATTGGTTGTGTAAGTAATGAAGGTTTAGTTTTGGGGTATTTTTAGTGTATGTGTGTTGTTTCAAATGGAGTTTTGTGTGTGAAAATGGTGGTTTTGGTGTATGTAGGGTCTTTTCAGGTTTGATTATATTGTTGTGAAATGTGACGTGAACTCAAAACTACATGAGCACAGATGGGAATCTTGGGTTCTATGTGGCGGACTAGGACTACTGTGCTAGTGATTCAGAAGGGGCATTGGCCCGGTTTCACTTAGATGGATTGACGACTACAACACTAACTAAATTTTTGGATGATGTTAGAGAACACTATGTTATGGATGTATTTCTCTACTAGTGGCTCATGCATGAGAACGTATATTGTTTTGATTCTGTACCATTTTTCACCGAGACGCGATGTACTAGGGTCCCACTTTTCATTTGTATCTTTTGGGCCACTCCCATGTATTGTGCTCCTTTTTTGATTTACGATCACCGTCGACACATGGTGTGACGTTGGGGTTACCACGAAAGTGTGTGTGTGTGTGTGTGTTAACTTAATTTGTGTTTTTTAGATTAGTTTTTCCATTAAAAATTGTATTTATTAAAAGTATTTTAGCACCAATTTTTTTTAATTTCGTTAAATTGAAAATGTATTTGACATTTAATAATTATGCATGGAACCTTTTGTCAGTTGCATCCTACTTCGCTTTTATCTCACACCCTACATTCACCCTTGGGTGTATGTAGATTTTGTTTCTTCTGCATTCCAGGTTGAGGCATCGTGCACAACATTGGTGGTTCTTGTCATCAGCGGCATCCTCTTATTGGTTTGGTGAATGTAGCTTGAGGTTATCACACCTCATGGTGCTTGGAGGTTTGAGTTAGTGTTTTTAGTTTTCCCTTTTTTGTTGTTCCATTTTTTGGTTTTTGGTTCATGTTGTAAACTTAAATTTTGATGGTAGATTAAGGTAAGGTTTGGTTCACTATTTTTAGTTTTAAATAATTCATCAGGTAATTTGTTTTATGTCTATTAATTCGCGTAAATCATTCCCAAGATTCATTTTGATACTCGGGCACTTGTGCCTTCCCGTGGGGATTTGGAATACCCTTCAGGCCTTGCCACAGACCTGGTTGGGTGTCAGGTCAGACAGAGACCTGTCTTGGTTCATGAAAAAATGGTATCAAAGGTAGTTTTTGGTCTTGTTTTTTGGGGTGTCAGGCATATTGGAGATAGGATTGTCGGTACTCGAGAGGTAGGTGCGAGAAGAGTGTCACGAAATCTTACTTGTTCTGACCCATGTGTGACCAAGGGTAGTTCGGGATTTATGTTTTGGATTTGCAATGTTTGGATCAATGATGACAATAAGAGTAAAATGGTACTATACGCGGTCTCACATTGAGTAGCGACCCATGTAACGGTCGATAGTACAATTCGACACTCCTTGTGGTTGGTGCTTTCCTAGGTCATCGTCTGCTAAACAATTTATCCAGGTTGGTTATGACCACTTTTCCTCTGCCCAGGTGCTTTAATGTTTGGGATGTCTTGCTTTGGTTTTGGGATTGGAAGGAAATTTTTTTCCTTTAAAAAGTGAAGTGGACTTGGGTGCTGCTTTTATTTTATTTTTGGGTACGGTTGGCATGATATTCGGGGTGCATTTATCATGGACCTTGTTTTGGGAAATTTAGAGTTTGATTCATTGAAAATTTAATTCCTAATATAATGTCTTGGGTTATCTAAATTTGAAGTGGGTTATTTTAGAAATGGAAAGCATTTGGAAAATTTTTCTTGAATCTTTGAAAAGATTTTTGAAAAAAAAGAGAGTATTGTTTTTGGAATATTAAGAATGTTTTATTATGGAATGAGGAATAACCTTTCTTTGTCAAGTGGTATTCTTATGTATTCTTGTGTGGGCACGTGGACGTGATTAATGTATAGTTAGTGTATTGTGTGGATGGGTGCCTGAGTGGAACAAAAAATCACTCTTGGGAGGCACCATGGAATATCAGTGGTGGTTGATTGATTTCTAAGGTAACTTATTATTTCCTAGAAACCGAGCCTTTATCTTAAATGGGTTTTCATGCTCAAATGGTTGTGGAAATGGTAAAAAATGACATTGCGTTTAGAGTAAAGATGGATTTTCAAAATAGATTTTGGGCTAGTTGTGCAGTGCTTGGTTTTTCAATCGAGTGTTTTTATTTAAGAATGAAATGATGTTTTAAATTGGAATTAATGTATTTGTGTCTGGAATGTGGGTGTTTGTTTAGTGATATTACTGGTTTTGTGGACATTTGGTTTTGTGTTTCTCGTTCATATATGTCACATTGAAATGTCCCATGGGTTTCCTTTAAGTCTCTCATTTCTTGGCTCAGCCCAAACGCCCAGTGGGGTTGCAGAGTTAGGTTCGGCTCGATTTTGTCGACTGTTTGTGGCTGTCGAGGTCGATTGGTTATTATTGATTTCATTGAAATGTGATTAGTGTATCTGGTTTTGGAGGGACTCTAAATGTTGGGCGGATGTAAGATTAACTTGAGTACGTCTGGTGGAGCTGGACTAAACTAGTGAGTGGTGATCGTTCCATTTTTGTTGCAAATGAGGATGTCGTGAGTGATCCTCAAGACTAAACTCATTCCACAATTGTACCTAAAGGATCTAAGACAAGGAAAGTGGTTGATCTCATATGTGATCGACTAGTCAACATGCGGCGAAGGAGGTGTTTTGACCATTCTGATGAGCTAGTTCCATGTTCCCCAGAAGTAGTGTGGAACCATCAGTCTAAAAAATAGTACAAGTTGTTGGTCCTGTTAATATTGTGGTAAGATTAGTTCCCTCATCTGATGAAGAGTGTGAACCAAAGGGACTTGTTCATGGAGTGTTCCTTCCATCAGTTTGTGTTGCGTGTCGGACAGACCGCTCAACCTCATATCTCAAGTGTGGTCATTCAGACACTCTAAGTAGTTCACTTCAATTCATAGTTGGTATGTTAATAGGGTGGCTGTGTGAGACATGAGGGGAAGTATGCAGACTGATTTTTCAGCAGAGGAAGTTCTAGTCATAGGTGGTGAACGTTGACTGCGAGGCGGTAGATGCTTCAGGCATTAGGGACCCTACCATAGGTCTCAGGGTAAATCTTGTGCACTGTCAAAACTCATTGGATGTGGAACAGGCTTGGTCCGACTTAAGTCCACAATGTCGGGACGGGGAAAACATAAATTTCCCTATTGCGATACCATCTCTGAAGGCCTTGTATGCTTTTTGTTCTATTAATTTATGGGTGTTTCTCTTGAGTCTAAAAGAGGTATGAAGAATCAGTATTCTTGTAAAATCAGCGGATGTGTATTGTGAACCTTCTTGTGGTCAGTAATGGATCGAAATTTTATTTGTTTCAGATATGCTTATGTCTTGTTAAATTGACATGAATATGTCCAGTATTCATCTAGTTTATGGGTTTCCGCTATCAAAAGCATCTATTGAAGGGGAGTGTTGTCCACTGTCAGAATAATCAGTGCAGGTCAACCTGTGTTGGTGGGTTCATGATGCATATTTCAGTCTGTATCACTCAAAGTAAACTGGGAATGCCCGCGTGGGTTTCATGGTGTTAAGAAATTTTAAAATGGTGGGGAAACCCAGTGCATGTCTTGCCAATTTCCCCTCTTGTGTTGGATAATCATAGGGTGTTTTAAGGGTCAAGACAGTGTTATTTGTCTGGGTTTGGGAGTCATTTTGATTTTAAGAACCAATGTTTGACAAGAATCATAATATGGCAGGGAGACCACCATAAGACGAATTTGTGGGAAAACACTATCTTCAATGTGTTCTTGGTGGGGAAACCCCTTACTTATGCTCCAACCGACCTCTACCATTCTAATTGGAGAGCTTGAGTAGTGGGTTGTTGGACGTTTGTTCTAGGAGATATCGAGTTTCCATGGTAATCCCTTAGTTAGGGGTTGGGGTGTTCCAGGTTGTAGTTGTGTGTGGAGGTGAGTTCCCTTCTATTGATTATTTTTCATAGTGTTTTGGGCTTTGATTTCATTGAATTTTTAGGTACGAGGTGTTTTGAATGCCCGATCTTCGGGTGATTGATGTTTTGTTTTAGGCGTCTTCAAGGTCTCACAAGAAACCCTTGGTTGACATAGATTTTTTGGAACATTCTTGGGGCATAAAGTCGTTTGGTGGGGAGAACAATCCCACACCGACCGATATATAATTTTAATTTAATTATTTTGGGTCTCACTTTTGAGAGGCGGTTTGAATTAGTTCCTTTTTTAAAAAAACATTTGTTTTATAGAGGTGCGCGATTGTGCCCGCGATTCTGATCGATTCCCATCCTTAATAAGAGATTTTTTTATTATTATTAATTTTATTATTACACTGGTGTGTAACCAGGCATGCGACTGCGTGCGCAACTAGGTGTGCACCGCACACGCAACCTTGCGTAATGTCCAGCCTCAATTAAGAACGATGTTATTATTTTGGCTGGTTTTATTATTTTAGTTTTATTATTAGTATTATTATTAATTAAGTTAATATTTTAATTTGGTTATAGTTATATTTTTTATTTTTTAGTTAATATTTTTATTTTCTTGTTTTATTATGTTGGTTTATTTTATTTTATTTTATTTATTTATTTTTTATTATTAATTAGAATTTTGGTTAATATTTTATCTTTATCCTATTTACATTTTATTTTATATTCCTTTTTACCTCATTTTTCTTCTATCTATTTTCTTTTTTTCATTTTTTTAATCTCCCCTTGCTCTCTCCTCTTGCTCGCGTGGACCCCCTCCCCTCCGAACCCTAGCGCCGCTGAAATTTCCCCCATGATCCATCCATTCTTTTTACCAGATATCCTCTGACACTCTCCTCTCCCTATCTTGCATCCCACCTTCGTTCCAAACTCACCAGTAGCGACACCCCCTCGGCTGCCTGCGGACCCATTCACGCCGCAAAAAAACCCCACTGGCCTCCTTCTATCGGGCTACACTCCCACCTTTCCTCCGGCTGCACTCTGACCGAAACCTCACCTCTCTGGTGTTCCTTGCACTTCACTGAATACCTGGATGGCTTCTTCCAGCACACAACCTCCCTCACACCTCCTCCTTCTTGGCCAGACCACACCGGCCGAACCCTCCTCCCTTCTCCGAAAAATCGTGCCGCACAACACCTCCATCACCTCCCCCTAGACTCTATCTGGTCTCTTTCGGCTATCCCGACCGGAAAATGGTATCTATGACTGCCATCTTCCTCCTCAAATAGCCTTGGTCGCACCCTCCGTTGGATGCTCCCCCTTTCGGCAATCCTCTAACTGGCGCAACGCACCTCCGACACCACCCTGTCTTGCTCGACAAGCCTTCTGGACCATCTCTGAAGGTGCGTTTTCTCCTTGATTGATTGTTTCTCTTGTCTGTAGATTGTCAGGTTAGAGATTTGTGTTGATTTGATTTTATTTTGGGTACAAATGGTTTGATGTTTAGTATTAGGATTTGTTAGAGACTCCTTGCGGTGTGTTCGTCATGCGACAGGAGTTTTGCGCCAAGCACGTAATGCTTCCTACACCGAGGTAGGTGGTTCCATGTTTAATTATTAATTTATTAATTATTTTCCAAGTTTAATTATTTTATCATTTTATGTAATTAATTTGATTAGTGAAAAATTGGTCTTCTCTGTGGTTTTATTTGTAGTTGAATAGTTTATTAGCCTGTTTATACTATGTGTGTGATTTCTGATGATGTCTTATTTATAGTTAATTGTTAGTGTTTTTTAGTTGTGTGGTTAGCATATTAATTCATTAGTTTGGTGTGAGATCGATTTAACATGAGGTTTAGTGTGTTTTGATTTGTTAAGAAGGGTTTCTCATGATATAAATATGTTGATGATGTGAGAACTCATGTTAAACTGCTGATCAGTTTTTCTTTATTGGGTAGTTAATTTGCTAGCATGTGCAAAAGGGTGAAATTTGTGTTTTGATGTTGCATCTAGTTATGTTTAGTCAAAAATTAATTTTTTAATGAGTCTTTGGTGTTTAAATTCATGCATCATATTTCAAAATTGTTTGGAATTTGTTTGGTAGTTCGCTTAATTATAGTAATGGTATTTTTAATTGGGCAAGTGGTTTCTTAAATTGCGTGTGTGATGCATATTTTGTTTCTGAGGTGGCATTGTGTGCATGTGGTCATGTATGGGGGTTTAGGTTGGTCTAGTATGCAATGATGTGTTTTTCTCTTTAAAATTTATTTATAAAAATTTGAATTGTCTTATTAAATAATTATTAATGGTGAAAAAAAAATTTGGTTACATTTTTTAAAGTTTTTGATGCTTAAATTCATGCGACATGTGTGAAAATTGTTCAATAAATCCTTTTAATGGTGTTTCTAGCGGTGAATGTGTTTTCTTTTATTGTGAAGTCATTTTAATTGGTTGGGTAAGTAATGCAGGTTTAGTTTCGGGATATTTATGTGTGTCTGTTGATTCAAATGGAATTTTTTGTGTGAAAATTGTGGTTTTTGTGTGGGTAGTGTCTTGTCTGGTTTGGGTATATTGTTGTGACATGTCACATGAACTCCAAACTACTTTTTCTAAAATGGGAAGCATGGGTACTTGGTGGGTGGACTTTGACTTGTTCGATAGTGATTCAGATGTGGAATTGTCCTAGTTTCACTTAGCTGGATTGAAGACTATAACACTAACTAAACATTTGGATGATATTGGAGACCACTAGTTTATGGATTTGTTTCCCTACTATTGGATACTGCGCGAGAACATATATTTTTGTTCTTCTGTACCATTGTTCACTGAGACGCAATGTTATAGGGTCCCAATTTTCGTTAGTATATTTAGGGCATCTCCCATGTATTGTTCTCCTCTTATGATTTGTGCTCACCATCGTTACGTGGTGTAGCGTTGGGGTTACAAAGAATGTTTGTGTGTGTGTGTTAACTTATGTTGTGTTTTTTTATGTAGACTAGTTTTTCCCTTAAAACTGGTTTCATTAAAATACATTAATCACCTTTTTTAATTGCAAATGTATTTTTCATTTAATAATTATGCATGGAACCATTTTTCGGTGGCATCTTACTAGCCTTTTAGCTCACACCATACATACACCCTTGGGTGTATGTAGATTATGTTTCTTCTGCATTCCAGGTTAAGGATCATGCACAACAATGGTGGTTCATGTCATTAGCGGCATCCTCATGTTGTTTTGGTGAATATAGCTTGAGGTTGTCACACCTCATGGTGCTTGGAGGTTGGAGTTGGTTTTTTTAGTTATTCCTTTGTTGCGGTTCCTTTTTTGGGTTTTTTGGGGTAAGATGTAAACTTAAATTTTAACGGTTGATTAAGGTTAGGTTTGGTTATCTATTTTTAGTTTTAAATTATTAAACTTGTTGTTTTTCTTATGTCTATTTATTTGGGTAAATCTTTCCCAGGTTTCATTTTGAATCCTAGGCACTTATGCCAACCCGTGGGGATTAGGATCACCATTTGGGCCTTGCCACAGACCGGGTCGAGACTTATGGGTCAGACAGTGACCCAACCTGGTTTGTGACATAATCTAATCCATTAACCATGTTTACATGAACTGGAGTCATGTTCATCTGGATAAAATAGTGTGAGGAATGTTTCCATGTGTTGAAGAAGAGATTACTTACAGAAACCATGTTAACTAATCCCTCAAGTAGAGAAGGATTCATTATTTTTAGTGGGGAGTCTCTAAGAGGCCTTGGGTGCGTCCTCATACACATAAACAAAGGCATTTCTGATGCATCTCGATAGTTGAAGACTCATAATCAGAACTATCCTAGGAATGATTTGGAGCAATCTACAATCATTTTTTCTTTGAAGATATAGAGGAACTATAATTATGGGATGACATGTGATATATACATATACCATCAATGTTTGAAGTCATTCTTCACACAAAATGAATTGATCATGAGACAAAGTATATGGTTGGATCTTCTTAAATGCTATGATTTTTCAATTCATTATCACCCTGGAAGAGAAAACAGAGTCACTAATGCATTATGCTAGAGAGGCCCGATTTTTATTTTAATGGTGTGGTTTTAATGATATCCTTTGATCAATGACCTATTAAAGCCGATCATGTGAATTACAAGGGAAGGGACATGATCAACAATTACCAAAATTGTTTATCTACCGTCATTACTTGATAAGATCAAGAAATATCTAGTAGAAAATACTTTTTTATATAAGAAGTATGAGGCTATGAGGGATAATATGTTTCTTGAGTTCAATATTGATCAAGAAGGTGTTCTGAAATTCCATACAAGTGTATGTGTTCTATTTATTCATGTAATAAAGAAGGAGCTGATGGATGAAGATCATACATCAACTTTTCTTATACATCTAAGGGGAAAAAATGTATAAAGTCTTTCATGATCATAATTGGTGGAATATTATAAAAATGGAAATTGATTACTACACATAAAGGTACCTAGTAAGTTAGTAGGTGATGTTAGAGTGAAAACGTACTAAGGGGTATTGTAACCACAACCCATACCAGCATGGAAGTGGGGTAATAACACTATGGACATCATCACTGGTCTACCTATAACATTGAAATGAAACAATGTGATATGGGTTATTGCGGACCCTCTCAGCTAGACTGGCCATTTTACCTCCATTAAAGAATATTTCACTCTTGTTAAACATGACAGAATTTACATGAAAGAAGTTTTAAGGACACATGGAGTTCCACATTCTATCGTATCGGATCATGATCCAAAGATGACATCAAAATTCTTGAGAAGTCATCATATTTCACTTAGCCCTGAATTGAATTTCAATACGGCCTATCACTACCAGACAGATTGACAATCTGAATGTTCTATTCAAACAATCGTGGACATTCTATGAACATGATCAAGAATATTAAAAGGTGGATGAGATCAAAATCCCCTTTATTTGAGTTCTATTACAAAAAAAATCTACTCGACCATTCAAATGGATCCCTATAATGATTTATATGGGAATCGATGTAGAAGTCCAACTTGTTGGAATGAAACTGGTAATGGAAATCTTCTTAGTCCTGATCCTTTACAAGAGATGACAAAAATGGTCCATTCCATCCAACAACACATTAAGGCCTCTCAAAATCATCAAATGATATATGCCAAAAAACTTCTAAGGGACTTGGAGTTTGATGTTTCTGAAAAATTCTTCCTTATAATTTCTCCTTGGAAGAAAGTCATGTGGTTTGAGAAGAATGGTATGATCAGCCAGTGGTACATTGGAACTTATGAAATCCTTGATCTCGAAGGTGTAGTGGGTTATAGGCTTGAAATTCCTCCAAATCTAGCACAATTTCATGATGTCTTCCACTTATCCCTCTTAAGGATATACATTCCCGACCCTTCACCGGTAACAAATCCAGAGGTGTTACAACTAGAACATAACCTCTTTTATATGGAGCAGCCGGTAGAGATCTGGGATTCTAGAGACAAGGTTATTCACAAAAAGACTATACTACTTGTTTAAGTGTTGGGGAGGAACCAAAAATATGAAAAAGTCACATGGGAACCATATGACTCTATAAGGAATAAGTACCCACACTGTTTCTCTCCCGTGGGTATGAATTGAAATTTTGGCGACAAAATTTTTTATGTGGGGAATAATTTAATAACCCAAACATTTTAATAATATTTGTTTCATGAATTTTTTATTATTTTTTATTATACTCAACAAAACTATATCAGTTCATTAATCAAGTGACTATAATTTAAATAATACTACTGTGTTATGACTTTTATATGATCATTGGTCAATATGACCGTTGGAAACAAAAGTCTCAAAATTACGATTAATTTTTATAAATATTAGTGATCATGGTTAATTAATATAGAAATAAGAGTAAATGGCCTAATATAGTAGACTTAGGCCATAAAAATACCATCTTTTATACCATTGGAAGGAGGTTGCATCATAAGACATTCCTCTGGACCTAGCCCAAGCTGAGCTTCAACATGTTAATCTTTAATGAAATCGCATAAGCTAGAAGAGCATGAAGATAGAAATCACCACTCATGCAATGTTTTCCATGCCTCCACAATATTCTTTCACAATAGAACACCTCACACTTTGGTCATATGCAGGTGTTTTAATGTTATATGTAACACGAACTTAGTTACATTGTGTGATCCTTTTGTATAAATAAAATTGTAATTTATTCTTATGTTAAAATTAGTGTATTGCAAGTGTACGGATAAATAAATATTGAATTTTTAGAATTTCTATATTAATGGTGAATTTTGGAAAAAAGGATATTTTAAAATATTTTTGTATACTTTAAATAAATAATAAGGTAAAATTATTTTCAAAAAATGGTCCTCTATAGTTGTGATCAGTATGAAATTTAGAGTATCATAAGATCAACATAATTTTTTGTGAATAGTAAAGTATGAATTGTAATATTAAACTTATGAATAGTAATATGACCAATGGTGTATTAACCTCACAAAGAATGTATGACTATAATTTAGGGATCTTATTTTTTAATGGGATATAATAGCAGAAGTAAATAACTACATCAGAAAATAATAGTTAAGTATTATTATATTTTGGGTAAATAGTGTATTTAATAAAAAATTAAATATCTAATAATTACAAAATTATTTTAATAAAATGGAGTTCATTTTTGAATTTAGTGAATCTATATTAGGTTAGGATCAATTTATAAGAGTTTTCTAAATTGTTTTGTTTTTTTCTAAATAGTTAAAACACAGTTTTGAGTATCTTTGTGATTAATGACATCATAAATGATGTTATCAGGATGTAAAAATTTGGGTCAACTTTTGAATATTAATATATGTTATGAGGTGTCCCATGTGTCTAATAACATGAGAAAATAAAATGGGAAAGCCCATGGTCTTCCAAATTACACTATTGAGGTGTCCCATGTAAATTTATTAAATATTTCCCCACATTTTCTATAAATACCAACCCATTAATTCATTAATTTCTTTCCAAATTACTCTTCAAAGAATATCTGGACTATATACCTCCCAAATAGTCCTTCCCAGGTGCCCTTAAGCCCCCAAGGTCCCAACCATCATGCTTTCGAAGTTACTCTTCATGGTAAAGTAACCTTTCACCCCCAATCTTTTAAGTCACAACTCCCATCATGTTATGTATTCTAGTTTAAATATTATTATGTGGGGGTATGTTGTTCTATATACATATTACTGCCCATTTCTTGTAAAATAAATTTTTGACCATTTGCACCCTAATCAAATGATTTCTTGAATATTTCAGTGACGCTTTTAGGCTGCAAAACTTTTGTAAAAGAAATCACATCTTTCTTTCTTTCATGTCTCTTTCTCGTGTGGTATATCATTAAAAAATCAATACCATGATCTTATTTAAATTTTATTCTATCCATTTACTTTATTATGATGTATTTATGAGTGTATGACCCTTTTACCTTCTCTTTTTCAAGGTTTTCTAAATCCATGATATATAGCCATTATGCTGCAGAATTTTTATCTCAATACCTTAATCCTTTTCTTCTCAAGAAATTATACAATTTTCATTATGTGAATACCCAAATATATTTTTGTTCTAGGGGTATTAATAAATACATAAAAATGTTATATTTTTTGTATTTTTCGTAAATAAAACCCTCATTCATTTTCTATGAGTTATAAATGTCATAACGATCATGTTTTTAATCACATTTAAAACGTCATGATTTTGAAATGAAACCCATTTATTTAATTCTCATTGGGTTATTTAATAAATTTCATATTATCATTTATGTGGATCACATGAATGTATAAACTTATTAACGGTGTTCCTGGATAGATCTATAATTAATTGGGTAAATAATTTTATAATAAGAGATGACAATTTTCCTGATACCATGGTGAATAACCACTATAATTTTTATAACACCATGAGAATGAACCAAGGTTATATGTTCATGAATTTCTAAATTAAATTTCTTAGCACCATATTCATGTTATGATTCGTTTTATGTTCATTATTACATGTCTCTTCTTCTATTTCTCATGGGTTTGTGTTTTTTCATCAAGTTTTTATTGATATCACAAGTAAAGTAATTCCATTTATTTCCTTACTAGGCCTTCTTATCACACTTTCCTTTGATATTTGACTCCAGGTTATGAGATATAGTAATTTTACATAGGAATAACTTTTAAATGAGATTTTAAAGGGTATTTAAAATAGTTTTTTTAGTTTTTATGTTTTTTATTCGTCATTTCCAAGACAATAGAATTTAAAGATCCTCAATTTGTAAAATTTAATGAAAAGTTATGTAATAAAAACGTGGATTAAATATATTCACCACACACATACCATATAATAACAAAAAAAACCAATACAAATAGAAATTACAATCGTAGAAAATCAACATGGGAGTAAATATTATTCCATAAAACATAAACAAATTTTCATTTACATTACATTGCCATTTACCCAATTATCATTTCTTATGACTAAATCATTAAGAATATTCACTAATTACCAAACATTAACCCATTTAGAATATTCATACATTAAATATATTAACTCACAAAACTCATTTATTATTTCCCAATGAAGTTAAAATCCTAGGAATTACATGTATTATTTATAAACCATATGATATGATACGCCACATAACTAATTAACCAATCCCCAATCATTTGAAAAATTAATATTTATACCACTTAACGTTCCTTTAACAAATTACCTCCTTCTTGATTAGATTTTTGTAAGAAATAATTAAAAATCACTTTTAAATTCATAACTCAATAACCCATTATCTTTGATCCATATGACCATTTATTCTATTATCCATGTGTAGATAGATCTAGAAAAATTAATATTTTAACTCAAATTATCATAAAAACATGTTCTTCAAGGTTACAAGAATATCAAAAATCAATTTTAGAATTAACAATATTATTCCCAATGTCAGGAATCTATAAAACACTACATGAGTGGTCGTAAATTAGTATTTTCAACCTCACCTCATCCCATAATGATTATTAGGGGTTAAATCACCATTTAAGCATGCATTAATACCAAATTTTGTGCAATATATTAAATGCATAATTAGTGGAAATCAAATGCACATCCATGGAAGCACAATTCCATTAAATGACTATTTTATATGACATATAGGCCAACTACCTGAACTAAGATTATGAACACACTCATAAAAATTCCCTTCATTATATATTCAAACACCCCTTGATGATATATCCTAGATTCCAATAGAAAAGTGTTGATTTAATGATTTTTAAGAAGATAACTCAAGGTTCAAACCCTAACCTAGAAAAGACAAGAGAGGGATTAGACATACCCAGAGATTTAATCATTAAATAAAGAAACTCCTAACGGACTATAAATGAGGTAGAACCACACATGGAATGACTTTGGGAAGTTGTTTCGTCACTATTTTTGAAATGTGTGGAAAAGGGAATGAAAATCATGTGGAGATATGTAAATAAAAATGATAAAAAACTGTAAAATTTTCAACATTTAATAGGGAACATCGTTTACCTGCTTGCTTTTCGAAATCAAGGAAAGATCATTGAACAATACACTATATAAGGGACGATGGGTCACATGGTTATCTGAGAAGTCTTGCACAATTTGAAAAACCATTCTCCAACTATGTGTAATGTCAGTTTCCAAGTATTCATGGTTTTCCGGGAATGGCCGAATAGTTTACATAACCGTGCACCAGCCGTGTGTCAAGTACAGGTTGGCTCAATTTAACTTCTTATCATGCCTCAAACCCTATGATCAACCAAAGGATACTCAAACACACTTTGAGAATTAAATTAACGGATTATATGGAATTTATAACAACTTTGGAAAAATTAATTACCACCAAGAAAATTATCATTCTACAATTAGTTTCCTAACGAATGGTTTTTTACTATTTAAAATATGCCCTTATTGGGCTCCAAGAAAGTTTCACTTATAATACCAGTCAATAAGAAAATTTCCCATCTTCTAGAGGTGACACTTCTATTTCCATAGACCCAAACAACACTGTAGGTAAACCCACATTTCAAAAATGGTCTACGGCAATACTCCTATATATTCGAGGACCCCCAAGATCTTGGTTTAAAATTTCATTATCCATTTTCATGGATTGTAGGAACATCCACTTAACATTAAGACATAAATAACGCAGCTGTCTATTCTATTCAGTAACTATTCATCCCCTCCATATTTCGTTAAACTAAATTGATTTCATGGAGAATGTATGTCTTGATTATTACCCTTGTGAAGAATATAGAAATTCCAATGCTCTATATCATGGTCCAACTAATATAAAAATTGCATCTGTTGTTTATTTCAATGTGATATGTGTAGTGAATGAAATCATTTCCACATCTTTTTTATCATACTGATCATAACACATGAGAGATTCAAAATTTTAGATTAATAATTCCACACATAATTAATGTTTATTATTTTATGATAGGGTTAACATGTTCCTTAATGAATGACATTAATATATCTATATTGCATCCTCATCGTATGATGTCAAACTGCACAATTTAAAAGAACTAACTACAGATTGATTCTCACTCTTGTGATATATGTAGTGACACATGGGATCGATAGAAATTTCTATATAGTAAATAATTAAAATTATTCTTTTTTCTATTTAGATTTCCTATATGTCGTGAAATAAACCATTTCCACTATATATTTATCACACTAGGCATAACTCATGTGAGGTTATGACTATTTATTAAATACACTCCTACACAATCATTGAGTATTATTTCATGTTATGGTTAAAATGATGTTTAATCCATGAACTTAAAATGAATATATTTCATCCTTATCATGTGATGTTAAATTACATTGTTTCAATGAAGTTCATATGATTTGGTTTTGTCTTTGCAGAGATATGTAGGAACACCCAAATCCAATATCCTTATCCAGTGACATTATTAAAATTATCCCACCATTATATGTATCATACATATCAATATATGAGGGTTTATTATGAATTATATCCACATTTGTAAGCCTAAATAAAAAACATTACCCCTCCTCACATGAAAAAACTTTCTAGTTATGTGATTTTCCATGATGTAATCCTCCGTTCAATCATAGTCAATGGTCCTTCGATGATCTTATTTAAAACTCAATATGTCTTGATTCCCATTCAATGGAATATGTATAGATTCATAGACCCGATACATCTGGAACAACCATGATAACAACATAAATTCATCCACTACTAAAGGGAATGAATTTCAAAGGAAACATTTCCTTTCATCATGGAGTGGGATTTATATGAAATGGCCACTCAGTACTTAGGAAAATTATTTACAAAAAAAACCTATCTGTTTGAGAAAATTAAAATCCCTATAAACCTTTATTTTTCCATTACTTATGGATTTTTAGTTTCCAGAGTACATTACATGTTTGGTTATGGATAACATTCCTCAGTTATCCCATTCATATGTCAGCCTTTAATGGTATATCAACCAGAGGCATAACTGTCCTTAAGAGAAGCCTATTCTATAGGGATCTGTAATACCTAAACATTGTATATTAGATAGATTTATTTGAATATGTCCAATGGCCATTCCTTGTATACTTACCCAATATCACTATGCATATTCAAAATATCATATATAACAACTTCAAAATTACCATGTTCATTCTAGTAGGATGATGGATCATTTTTGGTCAACTCCTCATTGAATGAAAATTCATTATTCTTTTGGTTAAATCCATGCAACCTTATGAGAAACAATTATATGTCCCCAAACCATGATCATAAACTAGGTGAACAACATCCTCCCAAAATGACAAAAAAAGGTTGGCCCATGTAATTGTCACAATGATGATAAAACTTTTGAAACTCATATGAGATATACATAAATAAAATGTAGGGAAACATCCTTGTCACGTGACTGTTCATATTGAATGGATGAGTCCTTATAGTATGAAATTGAACTATGTGGCACATAGAAAATTCAATAGGTTCCCTTACCTCCATGATATCTAGATCAATGAAAAGGTACCAGGTATTTCTTTTGGACAATCACATTATTCTATCCCTATATAAGAGTAAAATATGAATATTTTCATCCCTTATATAAGAATTCGATATATATAGGGGTCTTATCCTTTCCAAAGGACTCATGGGTCATGGTTATCTTTACCAACCATGATTTTTAATTATCATATATCATAAAAAATAATTGAAAAAAATGTCGTAATATATTCCCTATCATGCACACCATTGTGAATTTAAATAATTTCTCATGTTGCCTCCTGTTTATCAGGACGAGCACGAATAATGTGAGCATAGACGACCCGAATAGTCATTTTGAATTTCAAGAACCTTTTCTCTATGAAACATTTACTATAAAATATTTATTAACTTCATAGGATCTCTATCAATGTAAATTTATTGGGAACATAAACCATTTGTGCCATGGAATATCAATACCACGTTTCATATGTATTATTTTTATGTAAAAAGCGATTCTAAAACATTTTCCACTGATGGTGGAAATATACTATGAATAAAATTATAATAATCCTATAAATGAGTAAAATATATTTGTGGAGTGTTTTCTTCATTAAATTTTTCATATTACTGTTATTTAAAGTTAAATACACTAATATGAGGATATTTTGAGAGGTAGATAAGTATACTCGATTATTATTATCCAAATTTCATAGAAAACATGGAATTAAAAGATAGATAATTTACATTATCAAACATTCTATTCAATTGTAATATTCTAGAGGAGTATCCACAACATGTAGCCCACCTATAAGAGTGAATAATTTTTCTTAAAACATTACCTTAATATATTCAAAAAATTGAATCATTACATGATCATATTACTGTACGGTTTGATGTAACTCTAACAATGTTGTGGACTCTGTATTCACATAGGTAGGCATTTACTCCTCCCCCTACATTACACCCTTCTCGGAACTCTCTATATCATTCATGAGTCACTACTCTTTATTTGATATTAGTTCAACACAAGGCAATTCATAATGGTGTCCTTCTTCCATGTCCACCAATTTTGTAATGTGACTTTTCTAGTGGGATGAAATCCCAGCCAAATTGAATGCCTCACTATGTGTGATATATATCAATGCATAGAAATGTGTTCTGGACAACATGGGGATGAGCAGTGACTATACTATAAATACCTTTTATTTTATGGAAATAGTATCTTTAACATTTCCTTGAACAACAAGGTTGTTTTACCGCCCATAAATATGTATATAATATATGTGGTGTTGTTTGGGGATCATTGATGGATGATTTGACAGAGTCTGAGGAATACGTTTCCTTATATTCCACTTCACTGTCTTTCTGGAAACATGGATATTTTCAAGGATTTCTAATTCTACGTCAGGATTGATCTCAAATGAGAGAACATATTATAGGTCCATAAAAATAGATATGGAATATCATAAACATTTTCTAATTTGGAGGGATCATTAGTAATTGAACCTAGGGTCGCCATGGATAATTATATATTTGATGTATCTAAGACTTGTAAAAATTCTTCTAAAATTGGTATCCATCAATCAATAGCTGGTAACAAAAAATATTAGGTTTTCATGAAGTTAAAATACTCAAATTCCTTTTTTGAAGGATCAAATTCATCATTCATCGAAACCTCACTTGAAGGAATTTGAAGGGCCTCAATTTTAGTTTGTGTACAATCCTCATAAGATATATCTATTGGGGAGGCTTGTGTAGTTGGTAAATTGTCGTCCACTTTAACAACCTAGCTACATATAAAATAATTTTCCCCATTATGGAATTCCAATATTAAATTTATTTTAAATGTAAAATTAAATAAATTTTATTTTTAAAAATTATATAATCTATTCTATTTGAATAGTAAAAAAATCTATTAAAATATAAATTAAAATTAATTATATTATATAAAAAATTATGATATATTTATATAAGAGATTATTTAAAAAATGATCTAATAACTATAAATTAGGCGTCAGTATTTTTATGAAACAGAAAAATTTTATTTTCAATTTTAAAATTATTATAATGATATAAAATATATTTTTATCTTCATAAAATATATTACTAAATAAATATTTTAGTTTCTTACAATTATTTTTTAATTTAATGATACGATAATTTGTTTTTCAATGTGATTTAAAATATGATATAATTTTAAATTTTTGTATTTTTCAGATAAATAATAATTTTAACATAATATTAATTTTTTTGTGAATTTAGATATATATTTTCACGAAATAGAGTTAAATTTTTTATTTTTCATGTTTTAAAATGGTTGGGGTGAATTATTAGTAATTTTATAAAATAAAATAATTTTTATTGAATAGTAAAATACCGAAATTTACTATATTGAACAAATTAATGAATTATTGAGTCATAGATGATGTAATGATTTTGTATACCCAAAATATCAAACTATCCTTCATTATTTTACATACTTTTCTTCTTACACTATTCCTATTATTAATTCAAAATATATATATAATGAATAAAAAATTAAAAAAACACCCATCTCCTCAACTATAAATACCACCCATCACCACATATTCCCCTCAATGCTCAAATAGTTATTTATTATTTAATATATACCGAATTCCATTCCCATGATTCTTCAACACATCCAATACCATTTGTTATCACCAAAATGACTAATATAGTTGAATTAATGATGTTCTAATAGAGAAGAATTCAAGATGTAAAATCTTCAATCGTTTTATTTTATTTTCTTTTTAGTTTATTTTCTAATATTATACTCTCCTCGCCTCCCTGATTCAAAGTGACATGATTACCCTGGTATCATAAATATTCTAGAATTTTATTTTGTTACTGTAATATCTATCATCAAACTTCTCAACTCCTTATCATATTCTAGAAAATGAAAGCATCATCTGTGACATGTCGATTCGCCTCCTTTTGAGTCGTAGAAATTTTATTTTCTATTACCACAAAAACCAATGTTACTCAAAATTATTATGGTTAAATAATATTTTATTATACAAATAATATTTTACATAATTTTATGGAACCATTATATAATCATGATATTAAATAAAATGGTATATATTCATGAAAGTCATAAAAACCATAAAAATTAAATCGTTTTCATTGATGTTATTTCTAATGAATCATCCTGATATTAGAAAAAAATAATATTTGGTATGATTGAAAATTCTGGGAACATATTAGAAACATTTAATTCGAATTTTGTATTTATTATTCCATTCTACAAGTTAATCCATTTTGAACCATTGATGGAATCGATGAATTAAATGTAAATAAACTATAGAAAATAACAAAATATAATCATTAAATGGGTAAAAAAGATGACATAAAAATATCATATAAGGTATTATAATCATGAATATAGTATTTTAATAAATTAATAAAACTCTTTAAATAAAGATATTGGAATTTTAAAAACATTATATGGAATTAAATTCCAAGTTAAGGGACTTTGCATTAAAAATCCTCTTTTGAATTTCATTTTAAAAAGGATTTTTTTGGATGCATGTGTTCATGTTTTATTCCTATGTTATAGTTATTTGTACTTTTTATGATGATGGGTGGAAAATATATCTCACTCAAATTAATTGGATAGGATTATGATGAATGTAGACCAAAATGGTTATTCCAACTGTTACTGTGATGGTTAAATCTGATGGATATTGTGAGGGTTACATAGTAAGGTAGTCATGATTCTTATAAATCATATGGTATTAGGGGGGTTATAAAATTATGTATGTAGAGAAAAATGTCACCAAAATGTTTTTATTTTTGTTTTGTATGTTTTATGTAAACCTCATGTATTCACAATGTATATATATGATACATTAATTGTGGACATTATATATTGTGAAAATTATTTCATATATTTATAATCATTCATAGACTCGTGATATAAATTATTCTATTAATATCAAAAAATAATATTTTTTTCCTCATCCCTTCTATATAATTTTTTTTCATAGGGATTAATGTTGTGTTATAGAATAGAAGATGCAAATACTGATGTTTTGAAGAATTCATGTTTCAAAAAAAATTACGATGGATGAAATGGACACTGTTTTAGTAATATAAATTATGTTTTCTTATGGGTTGTTATAAATTATTATGTCTCAATTATTGAAATACCTCTACAAAAATGAAATTTGGGAATGTTACATGTTTATTCTTGTTGAATTAACTACAATACGTAATTTTATAAGATGGGTTCTTGTAGACATCTTTGTAACCTCCAAAAGGCCACACATAGACACTAAGCTCATATGAAAATCATGAGAGAACTAGGAGGAACATTTAAACTTTAATCTTCTTAAACCCGTGCCAATGATTCCTCCACCATTACACCATCGATTAGAAGTATGGTCATTCCGGAAGAATTCCATATAATAATTGCAACCACCATTTCTGGTTCCACTGTTAAAGGAGACACATGCACTAAAAATATTGCAACATCATGAATTTTTGATCCTATTGAAACACCTAATCTAGTTGACTCATTAAGGTAATTAGAAATATTTCTAGGAAATTAATCCAAAAAGAAAAAATAATTATTTTTGTTATAGATGATATGTAAATCATGATATTTCACTCTTTCATAATCCTCGTGACTTTCCATTGAGTTAATTCTATATGTAATGTATTAGGAGGAGGAGGATTTTGAAATACCCTTATACGATCTACAATAAATAGAAAATAATCAGTAATTAATAGTAGTTTTTAGGGGGTTACGCACAATCACCTCTAATAATCAAATTTAGTGGGGTTTACGCACCATATATAAATTCATTTTCTGTATAAATCGGAGTATTTATGTGAAACATCCATTAATCATCAAATTTAGAGGGGGTTATGGACCACATATAAATTTTATGACATTATTTTTTTACCATCCTATTGGAATTGAAAGGGGGGGGGGGTTCAACACCCTCTAATATATGAATATAGAGGGTGCTCATAACCACATCTAATCAATGAGATTCCAATAGTTTATCAACCCCATATAATATATTAAATGATTTCGGGCTCAAAACACCATCTCATGTCCTAAATTAGAGGGGCTTCAAAACAGACTCTAGTGTCATTAAATTTGATGGGTTTCAAAACCCTCATTATATTAAGAGATTATAAGGGTTTGTGAAACCCCACTATTATAAAAATACTATATATATATATAATTAAAAATTATATAGAAATGTATTTAAATACATTAAAAGAAAATGTTATCTAATATATTTATATGATTTTATTTAATTGTATTTATATGTTTACATAAATATGTTTATATTATATATATTTATTCGCATAAATTATATTACATTTAATATTTTATATATATAATATAGTAGCATAAACATATTATATAAACATTAATATTAATATAATTTTTTAAAAAAATATATCATATAAAAAAACCTCTTGTTTTCTAATTTATATAATATTAATAAATCTATTTTCAAATAATATTTCTACTCTTTTATATTATATGAAAAAATTATTATAAAATATAAAAATAATTCCAATAAATATATATTATTGTACACAATAATTTAAAATTAAATTATTTAAAATACATATATAGTAAATTACATATTAATAAATATATGTATTGAATTTAATTATATAAATATATGTATAAATCATGATTTATATAATAATATATATATATAATAATCATATTGTAACATTTAATATAAAATTTTATTTCTTACAATATTAATTATATATAATATTATACTATTTATACAAATTAAGATATATTAACGTAAATAGTAAAATTATATGTATTGAAATAAATTATATTAATATATATTTAAATGAATTTTATTTATATATTAAATGAAAAATTATATGTATATTGTATATAAAAATTCATATATTATATAATTATATATTTATGTATGTATATTATTTACATAAAACCAATTATATATATATATATATATATATAAAAATTTATGAGTATATACATTTCATAATTAGAATTATAAAATATATTTAGTCCGATGTATATAAATAGGCATATAAATTATATGTTTTATATAAATATATAAATCGAATAAAATATAAATGTATTATAATATAAATTCATAATATAAATATAAATATCTTAATTTATTGAAATATATATAGTTTATAATTTTATATGTATTTAGAAAACTGTTTAAATTAAGCTTAATTTGAATAAACTATATAATATATATAAATAATATAATTTTTATTTATAAAATCCAAATATAGTATCCATGGTGGTGGACAAGTAAGAGGGTTATCCTACAGATCATTGGTTCAAAACCAAGTAGAGTCGATTTTTAAAAGTGGTGTGTTGTTGATGGGAGGCCCGCCATGAAAGAAAACCCCCCAACTAAGGAACGGGATGTGGGATATGTCTATTTAAAGTTTGGGTGATAGGTATAGGAGAGTGACCATGAGAGGACATGTGGGGGAAATATAGGGGTTGGGGAAAACCATGGGGTATGGAGGCGAGGGGGAATGATAATTAGAAGGGAGGTCTGTTGGGGATTTTATATAAAAAATAAAATATTAAAACATATCAATATGTGTGGTTTTCTAAACCACCTATAATATGGGAAACACATCTCTTAAATAGAGGGGGTTGAAACCCCAAATGATATGTTACATAATTATAGGTTTCTTAAAAAATCACCCTTAATACGAGGTTACAGATAAAATAGAGGTATTTTGAAACCAACCGTTAAATGAATTTTACATTAGAGGGGCATAAAACCCCCTCTAATATGACATTTTTTGTGAAATTATATGGTGTTATAACACCCTATAATTTTATATCCACTAATTTCCACCTACCATACTAGTAGTAATCAAAAAAACACCTCTAGAAACATGTTCCAAAAAAATTGCGACAATTTTGTCTAACCACTCATATTGTTTTTAGAGGATGTTATAAACCACTCTAATATAAAAAATAATCTCTTTTTATTGAAGAATGCTTTATAGTTAGTCAATGCCTACATATGTTTAGCTGCACCATGAGATCCTTCAACAATGACCATCTCACCATTAAGATAATCCACTCCAACATTCGTTACTCCCACCATATATTTTGGAGAAGGAATGAGAGATCACTTACCACATTCTTCCTATAATTGAGTTGTATGTAATAAAATAATAATGTATACATGATTATAGTGGAATCTAAAATAGGATCGACTTAAGATCTCCTACTACATTGTCACTGAAATTTATTCCTTCCACCATTGTGATCACTAAACGCAGTACTTAATAAAAAAATCATGCATTCCATTAAATGAATGGATGGAGGCATCCATCTCCTCAGTATACACATTGATTAATTTAGAATTTTCCTGAAATCATATACGTTAAAATGTGATTATAAGCCAGTATCTAGGAAAATCATCATCTTCTACTTGGAGCACACATAAGATACCTTCAACTAAAGCACTCCTTCTCCAATCATCCCATTCTATCTAATATTCATAAATTACATCCAGGATATAGATCAAATATTCATAACAGGAATGCGTTATATGTGAGGTGGGATCAAGTCATTACACTTGTTTCCCTAGAATATTTGGTTGTATTTTCACAATAAAAGTATGCTTCTCATGTGCCATTCTTGAGGAAGAAGGTATCTCATTGAGTTCATGTGGGGATAAAAAAACTAAGTTAGCATCCCGTAGGTACTACTACCATTATCCCAACTCTCATTATAGTTTATAATTTTCCATTATAAAAATAAGATGAAAATATTTATTGATCTTGGTGTGAGGAAATGTAAGATTCAATGAAATAGATCTATAAAACTACCAAATAATGATGCTCCATGTTAGACAAAAATTAGATCATAGTTACACCACCATACCCACATAGGAATATATCATTCTCCAAATGAATGTGCCAGATCCGGTTAGTGGTCTATGAATTTCTCTATACATCCCATTATCCCCAATATAGTGGATATTCATAATCTCTGGGATTGAAAAACAGGGAATATGGATTATTCACTTTTTAATAGGCGCATAACTAGTGTTTTGAGGGGATGGACCCTCAACCCACAACCTTTTTCTCAGAATTTAGGAAATGATAGATTTCATGGTATAGAACCCCATTCCCAACATAACGAAATTAGTGGCCCACTCTTCATCATAATCAGTCTTACATAATGTTAGGACTATGATGATATGGGTGGTTTTCTCAAAAAAACCATCATAGTATGGTTGAATCACCAATTCAACATATGATATGGAAAGGGACAGATGAATATCATTACACAGATGTTAAAATTGTGGGTCATGTGTATTCCCTAATGAAAATTTTATATTTATTATGTGTAGTCATTAGATTCTTTTCTAGCCATTATTTGATAGTCGATGAAGGGATACTCTTGTCAAAATAGTAGAACTGACACACAAATAGATAGGTTGAAAAACCTTATTAAATTTAATTTCCATTAATTCTGGGTACTAGAACCCATCCCTTAGAAAAATTATATTCCCATAAAAGGTGGTTTTTTTATTCTTCATTTTTCCAGATAGAAGTGGGAGAAGAATATGGTGTTTTTCTGAAAAGTTAGGGACGATTTAAATAATCCAGTACCCCTTGTATTCCCCAGGTCGACGTGTTCACCCCACATGTGCATTGCATGTATATCGAGAATAAAGATTCAATAATTGGATGATCATTGATGAAATAATAGCCCTATATGTGGGACACTATCCAACACCTAATAACATGTAATGGGTCAATATGTCTGTACTGTTACCATCCCATGATTATGCTCCCTAAATGTTAAAAACAATAGATTGTAGTTTGAAGAACAAGTTGATGCACCTCCTTGTGGACATATGGGTCTCCCGATCATTGGTTGTTACTATAACTCTAGTGTGTAATTCCCATATTGTAGGTAGGTATCCATTGAGAAACATCTCTATTAAGGCTTTTGGTTGATCCAATCTATCCAAATTGGGGAAATGTGGAAACCCCACTGATGGAAGAAACCTTCCTTGAGTGGAGGCCAGTATAAACGAACGTCTATCTGAGTGCTAAATGTTGGAAACTTATTTAACCCCTTTTCAAGAGGCATGTGCCACTTAACATGGATAAATCACGAATCTAGTCATAAAAATAGAAATCTAAAATGGGTTAGGGATCATCCCATCCTAAATATTGTTATCTATAATGACAAATTCACTCAAAAGCATAAGGGTTCTCTTAGGATCATCATATAATTAAAAGGGTCAAAAAAACTCATCATACATGATTCCAATAATTGGGTCTCTTGGGATCAAATGGGAAACCCAAAGGCAGATACGAAATTCATAGTTCAATAAGTTTAGTGTGTTGTTATCTAGGATCTACCATATAAGCTATTGGGGGATAATGAATATTTTTTTAGGAAAAAATAATATTAAACTCATGAAGGATCATAGAGTCCCACTAAATTTAGATCATCCTTAATCTCAATATAGATTTAGTTAACCCAAAAAGGTCATCCCAATTACAGATCAATGGATCCAAAATGGATAAGATCCCATTTGGATGACCATCCAAATGACTCATTTGTTGTGTATTTCCTTATAATGTAATGA
Organism: Viscum album; assembly: GCA_963277665.1. Classification (NCBI taxonomy): domain Eukaryota; kingdom Viridiplantae; phylum Streptophyta; class Magnoliopsida; order Santalales; family Viscaceae; genus Viscum; species Viscum album. The sequence continues at coordinate 502,625,805 of OY728159.1, forward strand.
TTGAAATAAATGTCTATTTTTGATACGTATACCATTTACTAAAATATAAAATGGGTTGGATTCAGAACAAACCCCACAAATTAGGTCTCTCAGATAAAAGTCTCCCTTCATGAGATACTTTCAATAGGCGTGTTGATGGACTTTTGTATCCCATCCATTGGGCAGTTTTTTCGGTGTGGTACTTGAATATAGAAATATTATAAAAATTGAAACCCATAAATAGGAAACCTATTAAAAATATGGTACCCTCAATGTCCAACATCCACAAGTCCTGAATCTTAATGAATTTGGACATTGTATTGTTTTGAGTTATTATTAACTCTCTCAATCATTGTTGTCATCTATTCAAAAATAGAAATAGTCGTAGCATTAGAAGGATCCGACTTCTAAAAAATTATAAATTTAAATGTTAAATATATAAAATGATGAAAATAAAAAATATGGCATTGTATGTTGAATCACATTACTCTATGTGGATGATGAAGCACTTAAGACACTATGAGAACCATGAAATGATTCAACTTATATGTGGATTGGGAATCTATTTAGTATCAATATTGAACACCATATTTCTACCAACATATTACTAAACTCCAATGCAAGTTGATTGGTTTGTTGATAATATTAGTTCACAGATGAAGATTTTTAAATATATAGTATATTTCATTCTCTAAATAAATTCTATATAAATATACATTCTATGATATGGGACACTAAAAGACCACAGTTGATTGTATATTAACAAAATGAAATTTTATTTTTCCATAAAATCATTTATAGGAAAGGTCCCTTCTCTAGGTCCACTGGTACCCCAAAAATTATTATGAAAATAATTTCACCGGAACAACGTATTCATTTAAAATGGTCTCCTATTCATGCCGATTACTCCCCATTCTAATGGAGGTAATTTTGTTGTGTCCATAAAAGTTATCTAAGAAGATCTAAAGATTGATTTTTCATTACATAATATTTGGATTAAAATCAACCAATATATTTCTTGAGTATAATGTTGTTAATGTACAAGGATCCTCAAAGGACCCACAAAAGAACTCACTTTTCTCATAGTTTCTTCGTTATGGGATTCATTTATATACATAGAGAATCTACATAGTTCATCCACATATAATACCAATAGAAATTCATTTATAGTGAGAGAAATCATTATTCCCCTAAAAAAATTCATTGTGGGGAAATGTGTCATTTTCTTCACCACTAACACATTAATGTTCTCTTATAAGGGTGAGGAATCTTTTTCGGGGACCCAAAAAATAAAATTATCTTTTTTGTGTATGTAGGACACCCATAAACTCTTTCACATATGGTCATTAAGTGATTACAACCACACACCTATAAGCCCGCCACAAATAGAATGATTGGGTTGCATATTTGTTCGTTTATGAAATTCACGAGTAATATTCGGTGTGTGAGATACTCTAAGAATGAAATATTCAGTAGTTAACCATTTACTACAAGTCATTAAGTGAATGAGGTCATATTATCATAAGTATAGATAAAAAATTCAATGATCCCCTTTAGGACTAGTCATCCGCATAAATAACCTTCTTGAGTACCACCATTCTGTAAACTAGAATCATAAAAATTATTTGAGGGACTCCATTACATATATAAAATTTTATGTTTTTTGGGGTCCATTAGCCTCTGTGGCCATCTACATAAAATTCTTCCTCATCTTAGCCCCTTAGTGAATGTTTCAAATAAACCTCTCAGTCAACCCGTTTTGTGAATCATTAATTCCAAACTAATAAACATAATAATCCAGCATGCCAAGACCTCCTCCTAATCCTCCATATATATTCAACCAAAATATGGTAAAACATCATATCCTATAGATCATACATTCATGTGGTAAAAGTGGTTATACAATTAAACTACCTACCAAGAGGGATCGATAGAATGTTCTTGATTATACATTTTCATGGTAGTGAGGTTTCCCACATTGCAGGTAATTCCAGGGGCCTCCCCATTATGAAAGATAATGGGATGAATCCTGATTTTTTTTGAGGTGAGGATTAGTGAACTATCATTCTATCTTCTCTAGAATTCATAATAAGGGAATACCTCATAGATTAAACCAACAACCTTTATTGATGGTCTGTAAAAAAATTGGTACCCATCTGTGGCTATTTTGGTTACTATTAAGAAAATGGATTTTGGGACCTCAATTCCCTTTCCTTCTCATATTGTCCCAACCTTGTCCACATGAGGATAAAAGATATTGTGTAGTATTCTAGGTATACTTCTTCCTCTTATTTCTCAAATATTCCCTGAATCACCTATGATTATAAATTAGTGGTGATCATGACATATTCATGTTCCCATCTATGGGACAACCATTAATTGTAATCCCTATCCAGGTCCATATATGACCATACTATCAGGTGTAGTCCCCAAAATTTTTTTTGCATCCTATCAAATGTCACTATTCATAATGAAGTGAAAAATTGAGCCTCCATTAATGGTGTATTCCTAAATATTCCAAACTACATGGTCTTTGATTATCGACTTTAAGTGATATGTAGGAGGCCTCTATGATGTCCAATTCCAATACCCCAAATTCACCCAAATGTTCTATTTGATATATCCCTATTATGGGCATACCCATATGGAAGGGATATTTTCAATAAAATTACCTTTTATAAAATCGTTATTTGGATATATTCTCAATATGATCATTCCCGTAAAACTAGTAAAATACATCCTTTATTGGTACTTTTGGGCTTCTTATACATAAGTCCCACACTGACTATTGTCTATGAATCTATCACTTAGAAGTTTGTGTTAGATCATGTCAAACTACATGGTTTAGTAATCATCACATGAACTAAATTTTTTTAATGTGTCCTATTATGTGGAAGGGAACTATGTGGGCTCTAGTTTATTTGGAACTAATATATAGGAATCCCATTTTATGTTACTGTTCCTTCCATATATAAAATTTTTGTCTTTCTTGATGATGTTAAAATCGAGAGCACCCAACTCTGAGGATTAAAAACTGAATCATTTTTAGTAATCTATACTAGACTCTATAAACCACTTATATTAGTGTTCCATTGATGGATAATCTCAATTACATAAATATTCCATCAATGATGACCATCCTTAGGAACATATAGATGGTTTTGAATAAAAAATCAAAAAAATAATTTATTTTCAACACAAGGGAGACCCGTATTATATTTTTGGAATGAATAAATGATCCAAAAATACATATTAATACTATAATTGAGCCTAGGATTATGCAGTTGTTCCCTCAAAAGGGTTCGATGAGCGAGATCTCCCATCCATTCAACTCATTCTCATTCGGAGGTCTCATTAGAGAATTCCAAGTGGAAACATGCCATTTCAGATAAGGTTTGCATCATATAAAGATGATAATGAGAACAATGGTGTGGTAAAAAAATTATAATATTAATATTTAATTATTTATAAATATACCCTCACTAGTTGTTAAAATTACTAAAACTGTTGTGTTTTGGATTTTAACATATGGAACCATAACTAAAAACCCAGTGTAATGAACATGGATCTTCTTGACTAAAGAGATAAAATTTAAACTATTAATATGATAAATATGTGACTTACTAAATATTACTCAATAAACTAGAATCAACATCTCCATTATGATAATTATATTAAACAATCAAAATTACTAACATCTGTTGACAAAATTAAACAATATCTAACTATTATAAGGGTATTAAATGATTACCATTGAAGATAATAGGAGAAAATATATATCAATAAGGATCAAAAATAATTTATAACTATTTTTATTTTTGTATATTTGGAATTAAATTTCTTTCATGGAATTAAAAAGTGAATGTAAGTGTTTTTTAATCTTAATTTTCTTTTCATAAGACATTTTAAATATCCCGCACAGATGTACTTTTTTTATGTATATAATACCAAAAGGATATATTATATCAACATTTTAATGAAATTATATTTATTGAAATTAAAATATCTTATTTTCTATTTTAATGGATTTATATGCAATGGTCATCAGAGCCATAAGGTTTTTCATTCTAATATCACATTGAATTCTCAATTGGTTATAACTAAACATCCATATGGGAATATTGTGTAATATTTATATTTATAATGGTCGCTATATTATTCTTATTTGGTTATTCAAGATTTTTAAATTCCATTAAACAATGTCACTTCCCTTTGTTTTATAATTTAGCTGAAGCGATGCGTGTATAAAAATGTTTCCTTATCTATTCCTTTTGACTTGAAATATTTATCAGCTATGTATATATTCACTATGTTAATCATTGGATGTACATATATATTATTCCATGAGTGGATAATTTATTTCTACATTTATTTTAATATCATTAACAATCTAATTTAATTTAATGATCTTGGAATTATCATTCTCTATAAAATATATAATTAATTACAATGGATTGAAGGAAATATCGTTTCAATCAATTTTTCAACCTGAATGTAGTTCCCCAATGTCTTTATTGGTTTTTATAAGAATACTAATATTTATTTTTTAAATTTTATTTTATGTAATTTGATTTTATATTTTTATATAAAATATTATCCATTTAAATTTTTTGTATTTACATGTAATGTAAATTTGTTCATATTTTTCAATGTAATTTTGTATTAATAATTTAATTGTTTTTATTTATATATTTAAATATTATTAAATTCTCCATATATACCATTAGGTATATTATCTAATGAAAATATTGAAAATAATTTTTTATATAAATTATTATAATGTATATTGTTTTTTTCATGAAACCCATATCATTCTCATTTTTTAATTACACTACAATGGAATTATGAATGTTTTCAAGTGTTTATTACATAATTATGAATGGAATTTTATTAGGACATTGGTTTTTTTGTGGAATAAATAAAATGAATTGGGTAATTATTTATATCTCATGACCTAGAATATGGTATGTTGGTAGTATTCCAATAACAAAGGGCACAAAGGTAATAGCCCAATCCAAAAGGGTACATAGGTATAATAATTCAATCCTACAAGGGTACACATGTAGTATCACATAAAAAGAAGATTAAATAAGTAGTTTCCAATGAAAAAATTGTAATCATGTGTTATCCTATTCCCAAAATGATTATTTTTAGTAACCCAATACGAAAAGGGTTCAAAAGTAGTAAATAAAAGCCAAAAGTGTACATAAGTAGTATCCCATGGCCATCATGGAACCTAGGTAGTATCCTAATATTAAAAAGTTACACATGTAGTATTTCACGCCCAACATGGTATACATGATCTTATAAAAATACAATATCCTAGTATATTATTTGAGCAATGTAGTATTTGTTAACCATGGAAGATAATATTTGATCTATTTCGTGAATCATTTTTATATTATGATATCTTGGATGATGATTAATAACTAATTTTTCCATCCTATTCATACACATTTATTATATTAAGGAATAATAATTATACCTTAAATAATGAATTATGTTTTATGTATTATTGGTCGTTGATGTGGATTTTTACTATTGAAATTTTAAATATATATTTTCATGCATTCTATATGTTGTTTGGTTTAAATTTTTCACTAAATGATTATTTTGTATTGAAATTAGTAATTAAAGTCAACAATAAGTGTTTTTTATACTATACTATAATTATTCTTTTGATTTTTTATTAATTTTTTCTATATTATATGTTGAAATTTAGTCTCTTTGTAATAATGATTAATTCATGTTTCCTTTGAATTAAATAATAATTTCAATTATTTTTTTAAATATATTATTTATTTAATAGTTTTTAATAAGATTTCAAATATGTTAATTGGAATGAATTAATTTATTTTACTATTACTAAATTTTTAAATTTTTTCCTTGTTGTTATTAATTAATCTATTAATCGATAATTTTTTATTTTTAATATAATTTTTATTGATTTATTAAAATGTTTAAATACTGATTTAACATGGTTTTAGTTATATATAATGCTTTCTTTTTTATTTTTTTATGTATGGATGGCGTATCTAACTCAAATTTGGAAAATTCAAGCTACGGTAAGGAATTGTGCATCAACCACATGCTGAATATTGATGTTTTAGTGTCCTATCCAAATCTATCAAATGAATAAAGTCCCTTATAAATAATTGAAAATATTGGGATCAACTGTATGTATAGATAATATAATGTGTTTCTAATTTAATTTGTGATATAACCTATACTATGGTAAAGGCAGCCAATATGTTTGAAAATGAGAAAACATCCAAATGAAATGGTGACCACATGAGTAAAATTTGATCTTACATACCCTGAGGATTGACCACATGAAAACCATTTCCATTACGCATAAATGAAAAATTCTATTGACAATCGATATGAAGGCCTATTAATAACCAAACACTATATCATTTCAAAATATTACATACGAACAATTCCTCATCGAGAACACCTTAACACTATACAAAATATGGTGAGAATGAGGAGAAAGTGAGTGAATTTTGAAAAAAAACCCACTAATGTGTGTCAGTTAAGGATATGCCAAACGAGCCATGCATCATAGATCATGAGGTATCCAAAAAATTTGAGCCACCACCATTTATTGCTAACCGCTATGGATAGATATTCCAAAACTAGAATTTGAAGATGATCGAAGATCTTATATCCAATGATGAGTTGATTCTAAATAATATCATGACCAAATATTATTCTGAAATTTAATTTAAAGATGTACCAATTTTTATATTTATTATTTATTATACTATATTACGGGTGTTGATTTCCATCATCGTTCTGGCTATTATTTTTCAGTATACATAACAAGCTCATATAATTAATTGCAAGCTGAGGATGGACATTGAATATCGATCATGAAGAGAACTCGACCAAGACATTCATTTGGAGAATCAGTTTTGTGTATTTATTTTATTTTATTTATTTATTAAAATGTTATGAGATGGATTTTTATAGGATGATTTTATCAGGGTTTATAACTTATTCAGATTACTATTGAGGTTGGAGCACACTGACATTGAATAAGATGAATCCTAACTGCATGGGTTTAGATTGTTAATTAAAGCCACTGATGGGATCAAATGAAATTTATGAAAAGTATATGATATTTAAACATCACTAAATGAATTTTTAATATAGTTCACATTACTCTTTGTAAATCTTTATTTGAGAACTTTTTAAGTCATGTTCATGTTAAAATATTTAGCAATGAAACATGGTTAGTAAAAAAGTTGGAAATGAATAAATTCGATGTAGATCTTTGGTTATAGACAGATAATTAACTGAAAATAAAATTCAATATGGGAATATTTTTTGTATTGACAAAAATTGGACAATATGTAATTTTGGTAAAGAAAATATTAGACAAGATAGTAGAGTGGAACAATGATGAATGTGCTCTTCATGTACAATTTCGTATGGGGGATCTCTTTTCTCATGTTTTTAATATAATTTCAATTATAATTGAAGCTAAATATGTATATGAAATTCTTGAACTGAATAGTCTCTGTGGGTAATTTTATTTTATAGGTAATTTAATATATTGGTTTCACACATTCAACCATAAATGTAATTTTCTTAAAAAATTCTTTTTCCCAACATGGGTCTCTATTCCAAAATATTAGAACCATTTAACATGATTGATTATGATTTAATTTCATTAATTATATTCATTTTCAAATGATTATTAGAAGTGGATAATAGTAAAAAAAATCATTATTCAATTTTAATGTATAGTATAAGTATATTAATCTAATAGATTTTTGGGATTCACATTCAATAACATTCTCAAGGATGAATAAATCATTTTATGGCTAACAGATATAATTTTTCTAGAATCTGTCTCACTTGTAATTCATAAATATCATTCTTACTTATGGATAATTTTTTTCCCATATCTCGTAAATTTTTTTTCCTTCAATGAATTTTTTAATCTATTAAAGAATATTATAAAATAATCATTGCAATTTATTTTTATTTTTCACACTTTTAGTCTACATGATCAAAATTTTCTATCCATATGTGGTCAAAACCATATGAACTGTTATATTATAGAATATATGAATTATAATTATTAAAAATAGAACATATTAAAAGATATTAAATTCATGTTTCTTCGTCGTTTCAGGTAATGTGATTCATGAAACCATGTTTAATATCAATCGTACAGATATAGAAAAAAATCATTTAAATTATTACTAAAAAATCCATTCATTCCATCTGATTATTTTTTATCTTTTATTGATCTATTATTATTAATTTTTAAATATTTCTACAATTTTTTTCATGTGTCGTATGACATATTTTAAAAATATATAATTTATTCCTGAAAATATAGATATATCATAAAGGTTATAAACATAAAATATATTAAAAAATGAAAGATCGTTGGGAGGCTCATAGAAATCCAAAAAAAATAGTCCACCTTAAAATAGACATCTTCCTTTTGAGAGGTAATGTGTTAGAGAATTTTAATTACCCATTTTCCCCAATACCCCTTCATATATTAGATTTTCACCTTGCCCAATAAATTATGAGATCAAACAATCACTATTTTCTACGATTCCTTAATTGAATAATATATAGAATAAAGATTCATTAAAATTAAATAGGGAATTATTTATTATGGTACATTAAATTACACTTAATTTCCTTAGTGATGAGTAATTAGAGCTATGTGTATTTATATTCTTATAAAAAACAATGATAGATCATGGTTTCCAAAATTATATATGGATATTGTTTATTCTTGATGTTTGGTGTTCTATGAATTCATAATGAAATTTTATCGCAAAAGATTGATCATATATATCAGGTATAAAATAAACTGGTTTACTCAAGAATATGGTGATTTTTCATATTAGGTAATGGAAAAGTTTATATGTATCTTTAAACAATTTATTATCCACCTATCATCTACAAATTTCCCAATAGATTCTATTTCATAATATAGTGGGGATTTCTCAAATAAAAATACAAATGAACATAAAATATTCATCTCAACATTTGAAAAAAATAATCAACATAATTTTTTTAGAAGGGGGACTATTGTTATGAGAGAAACAGACCCTGATCAAAATACTAATGTCTATGTAATTTTTTATTTAAACCATATAAACTCACATAGGTTGTAGTTTCAACGTTTGTGCATGTATGGGTATTCCATGTCCTGTTTTACCAACATTTACATCCCTTCCCAACCAACTGAAAATGAAAATATTCAAATTATTGTCCTCGAGATAATTCAAAGGATGCGCCTTTTTAAAAAATATCAATCATGGTTATATGAATGATTCGAATATAACATTGAATTAACCAGGTTTTTTTAGACCACCATTTTATCTTGGTCTTTAACAAATACTCTTGTATTATTATCAAAATTAATAACAGTTTAAAACAGCAAATTCTCAAGGGAATATTTAGGGATTGATTCACCAAATGCATTGTAGAATAGATGATCTGGATTATAGGATTGAGTATGACATGTAATCATAAAAAAATCTTTAATGAATGAAATAAATAAAATTAAAATGAAAATAAATCAAATTGATATATATTAAGTGGTATATAAAATGAAATAACTCCATCTAAAACTAAACTCAATACAAGAGGAAATTTTAAATAAGTCACAATAAAAAGTGTTTAAAAAACTCATTAAAATTATAAAATTGACACTATGAAAGAACAAATAAAAATATATAAGACACTAAAACTATAAAACTATGTAAATTACAACCCAAAAAATTACGATAATATCATTGAAAATAACGAAAATAATAGTATTACACAAGAAAAAAGTTGAAAAAAATATAAAAATAAAAAACGTGAGGAGAAAAAATTTCAGTTAAATGGAATACCTACTATAATAAATAATTTTACCCACCCATCACATTCATAACAATAATTCAAAATATATATAAATAACCATATATTCTAATGTTTCATGGTATTTTAACCAAGATCTATGTGAGTATTTAATTCATCTCATACATGATTTAGATTCCTTAATATATGAAATAAATTTAAAAAAATTCAAAGAAGAAAAATCATGAGGATTTTTCTACAAAAAAACCTCATTGAAGAATGAATAACTGTTATTCAAAATGAAATCCATCGGAAACATAATGTTCTAAGGATTTTTTTTTCATAACTCCTCCTTAAGAAATAACATATACCACTAATATATTTATGATATTGGTTATCGTGTTAATATATTTCTTCTATAACTATTACATAAGTATATTTTAGGTGAAATAAAACCCCCTACTATCATTCTATTGTTTTCTATATAATCATTCAATCAACAAACATGATGAATTGATGACTTGTTGGTTATACATGGTTGTTTTTTTAGATTATTATCTTATGATTAACATGGAGTGTGACCATGGGCCTAAATAATTATAGGGTTGTATTTCATGAACATTGGGGTACTAATATATTTCTTTCCAAGGGTATGTTAATTTTTTTATTTGGTGGTAATGGTGAGGAATTAAATATTAATAAAAATGAAATTAACCTTTTTTTGGTGAAAACTGATCAAGGGAGGATATCATAGTGGTTGAGGACACATTATGTCATCATGGACAATCAATCAAATTAACGTTTTTGGAGGAAACAAATTTTAAGGTAGAAAATGGATTTTCACATAAATATCACTTAGATAAAGGTAAAAATCTATAAAGCATTACAAATTTGGATAAAATTTCTATTAACAATTTCAATTTTAGTGTTGTGGTTGAACATTATATTTTAAAAATTATGATATTTTGAAAGAAATTTTGGATGATTTACTTTTTTTAATCAATGTTTAATGATTTGATATGGTCTATGGAGAATTAATAAAAAATATATTATTTTTCATTGATTAGAATTCGAAAATATGATATCGGAACTCATGAGAGTGGGGTGTCCTCATTATAAAGTTGTATAATTAAATAATTAATATTTGTAAAATTTATAGTCATTCATGTTTTAAATATTATTTGAAAAAAAATATTTAATAAATTGTAATTCAAATACCCAAGATCATTCCATTTATTGAAAACTCAAACACTTTGATGTTAAACATGCTCCCAGAACACTTAAAATAATAATTTCATGTAATAATTCAAAACTGATGGTTATTATTTATTTTCCTTTGAATTTAAAAAAGAGGAAAATCTTATTGGTGTTTAGAGGAAAATTAAAATATCAATTGGTTGATCCATCGCTAGAAAAAAATGGATTATACATTCATTCTAAACCAATATGATTCATATAAAACCAAATAAAATAACATATAGTTGAGTATCATAGCAACCAAAATCCAAAAACTGAACATGTTATTGGATAATAGGAAACTACAATTCTATATTCCATAAAATATATCACGATTTATAATATCTATCGGGTCATTCTAGTCCAATTAGTCTCAAGGAATGGAGCATTTATCTTAGCAACTAATAAAAGGAATGAAAACTTTTTTTGCAGGTGACACTACCAAAAGGAGAGTCCGTATAGATTAAAGGAATATCTGCATATCCACTTGGATGTATCATTTTCCTAATCCAATATTAGAAAAAAATATTGAGTTTTCTGCTAGGAATGAAGTTTTCTATGTTCTAGAATAAAATTAATGTTAAAAATAAATTCTTATATCCCACTATGATAATGAAAAAATACAATAACATGAAATATTGGATCAATTTCCTACAAAGGAATTAAATTTTATTTATGTGGTTTCCCATCCAACTTCTAAAGGTGAATGATGAATATATTTTTATATATGATAGGGAGGATTGTGGATGTTTAATGGATTATTTCTCTATTTTCTGATCAGTTTTGAGAGATGTTTACAATATATTGATTTGGTTTTAGAGAGATTCATAGAGACCAACATAGTTCTAATGGAAGAGAAATGATTTATTATGCTAATATAAGGAATTATCTTTGATATATGGTGTTATGAAGATTAATTAACGTCTATATATCCATAATTGAAGTGATTTATGAAAATTAATCTCATGAAAATATTAGGGGATTATTGTGATTCTTAGGGAATTCTGATTAATACCAAATGTTTATCACAAACACTTCAAAAAATTAAACATACCTTGTGAAATTTTTTGTGTAAATATGAAACATTTATATTTGATAAAAAAATTTAAAATCAGTTAATATGCATAATGAGAAACCTATATCATCACCCATCATCACTCCCCATAATGGGAAATTACCTTTTGAATTTATGTGTGATGCTAATTATATGAATTTTGGTGTTGTTTTAGGAATAAAAATTGATATGAGATTTAATGTGGTGTTTTATTATACTAGTATATTTTTTGGATATTATATTAATTACAAAATAATTGAGAATGATTTATTAGCAATTTTTTGTCACGATATGTTTATGAAGTATGTTTTAGGATATGTAGTCATTGTATTTATAGACCAAACTTCCTTAACATATTTTTTTCAGCAATCATTGCCAAAACTTGAATCATTAGGGGATAATATTTTTAGAGGATTTTTTTTAGATATTAGAGATATTATAGGTACATAGAATTTTTTTGTGAATTAGTTGTCTTGAATATGAATGACATAGTGTGATGATCTTAGGCAGATCAATTTTTCCATTCCGGATGAATATGTATTCATTGTTTTGGTTATGTATTTTCTTGGTATATATATATTTTCCAAATTTATTTATAGATAGAGTCATTACTAATTATTTATCAAATAATTAAACGTATGAAATCATTTTATAGATTATGTATTTTCAGCAGAATTATACATTTCTATTTTAGGAGATGTTGTGATGGTATTCTGAGGAGGTCTATTCCAAAAGAAGGGTTTTAAACCATTTTAGATGGATTTCAATCCTTACTGTGGTTATGTAATCATTATGGAGAATGTGTAGATTAAAAAATATTTCAATAAGGATATTAATGTCTTATATTTCTTATGGATTTATAGTGTTTTTATGTGATTTTTAGGTGTTCCATTTTATTAAATGATTGAAGGTTGTAGAATATACATCCATATGTAATTTTAAAAGTTTTCATTTGTGATGATAGGTTCCTGGATTTTATATGATCATTCCCATAATCTCATGGGAATGACTATATTTTGGTTTCTATAGACCATCTTTCCAAAAAGATATATTTATAATCACTAACCATCAATTAGGATAATTTTCGGAAAAAATTTATTAGAAACATTATAACAATATTTAGAGTACATCTTGATTTTATAATAAACTATGTAATTCATTTTAAAAATTAAAATTTAAAATAAATGATGGAGAATTATGTGTGTTCACATAGGTCATGAACTAATTTCTATCCACATTCATGTATATAGGTAAAAATTTAAATTATAGATCTTAAATAGTATATGGAATAAATAGTATCTAACTCTAGGAATGACTAGTCTTGGAAACATGATTAATTTTTATAGTCCTAAATAATTGTATTAAAAACAAAAATTGGTATGTATCGTCAATGGATATTACTATGTAATTAATTTTATAATCTGGTAGATTTTCAATATTATTAGGACAAGGAGTTTAAGGCTTTTTTAAATTAATCATAAGACTATTAGAGAGAGAATGAAACATTATGTGGGAAATCAATAATATTTAAAATTGAGATATTGTAATTTCTATAGATGAGAAAAGACCAACGAAAGTAAATGGTTAGAAAATGAAAAATTATTTTGAGGTGACACAAAATTCTTTTCATATTCATAACTGAAAATTGGGTTTTCCCATATATATTAGTGAAGAATTTAAAATAATTTATTCAAGGGAAAAATGGTATTTCTTTTGTGTTTGATTTTTTATTAAGAACAATTTGATTCTATAATCTATATTTTACTATATGATTCCTTCATGATTTGATTCTCGATATTTCTATTTAATTTTTTAATATAAGGTCAGTATATCAGTTTCTAAAGAAGATTATTGTCCCAGTTCTTTTTCAAATAAAATACTAGTTTCAAGATGTATTCCCACTTGATAAAAAATTTAGTTACTCTATATTAGATATTCTTTTATTATATGAAATTTTTTTGAATGCTATTATTATAAATATATCTTTTATATACTTAAATAATGAAAATTGGATGACTTCCCTATATTCTATGATGGAAGATTTATTTTTGGATAAACACAAAGCGCAACGATTCTTAAATCTGGAGATTTTTTTTATATTTCAGTATCAATTTTAATTTTTTCATTATTTAATGTTTCTATGTATCCTGAAATAATGATAAATTGATTTTTAATTTGATCCTAGTGTGAAATCAAGTTTGGGGAGGGATTACCTCTTGTTTTATTGTTCAAGTGAATGCCCATGTATTTTTGTGTGATAAACATATTTTTTTCTTAAATTTTGAGAAACCAATTGAATCTAAATATTAAAAATGTGGTATCCCACTTGACTGTATAATCAATGATTATTATACTATTATTTTTTCATTTCATGATCATATTTTTACCGTTCCTTAACTATAATGAACGTAAAAATTTGATATTTTTGGAAAATACATAATGATGAATACTTGTTTTGAAATGTATTATAGATGTTAAAGTAATTTTACTATAAAATTATAAATATTCACTAATTTTAAATAACTAAATGTTTTTTTTCTGTTTTTAATTCATTAGAGAGGAAAAATATTAATTTCTATGTGTGGGTAGAGAGTCTTATTTGATAATGATCTAAATTGTACTAAAATGGCACCCCATAAAAACCCATTAAAATTTTAAAAATCTAATTTTCAAGCATCATCTTTCTTATTTAGCGAATTTATTTTTTTTGAATGTTCAGTTTTGTCTTTCCACTTTCAGGAGGTAAAAAATATTTTTTTCCCGTATATTAAATATGATTCATCAATATATTTCCCTATTCAAAATATTTGTTTTTCAAACAATGGGAAATATTATTTAAAACCATAAATGGCATTAACCCACTTAATTGGGTGATACGATTTTAATATTTTCATATACATGTGTTATAGAACAAGAATACTAATACATGTTTAATCTATATTCATTAATTTATACATACAATAATCGTAATTCCGTTGAATGTTTTTTATCAAGTATTAAATTATAATATTTACAAATAAAAATACATTGTCTATTTACTTTTACTTATAATTATGACTCTATATTCACATGTAGGTAAATATAATTTTAGATGTCTTAATTAAATCAAACGTGATGGTTGTCTGTTCATTTTCGAAAATTTCAATCTCTGTAATTGTTTTCAATATAGTAACCTTCTCTTGAAAAATTCAATTTTTTGGGTGAAAATTTATATTTTACTTTTTAGAAGAGTCTTGGGGAAAAATATATTTGAAAAATAATTCATAGTGATAATTAACATTTTCATCTTGTGAATATTTTTCTTCTACTAAATTTGTAAAATTGATAATTTGAGAAATGTCAATGATTATGTGTGGGATAATTTAATGTAGTCTTTAACTCAAATGTTTATAAACAACTTTTTTGTGGACTTTTCAATTTTAAAAGCTTAAATTAGTCATTAATTTTTAATTTATAAATAATTTTTTATTTATAATTAAATTGTAAATATATATTAAAAATTGTATTACTTTTTAATTATGATAGTGATAATTTTTTATTCTTTAATTAAACAATTTCAATTATTTTAATTACTCAATTATATTAAGATGTATTATCTATTTAAATTTTAATATTATTTATTATTGGTTATTTCGAATTTTTATTTAAATAAAATTTAATTTAATTTAATTTAATTTATTAATTAATTAATAAATATAATTTTAAATTAATTTTAAATATAAAATTTTAAATAATTTAATTTATTTAAATTTACTTTAACTATTTAATTTTTTATATTTTTTAATTAATTATTATTATATTTTATGTTTATTTTAATTTTTATTTTTATTGTTTCATGTAAATATGTTAAATGTAATATAATATATTTTTTTTTATTTTTGGAAGACTATTTTTCTATTTATGTTTGATGTATATAATATGATCTTGGAAAAGGTAAGAGAAAATATTTCAGGTGAATTTACCGTACATTGAAAATTGAAGCATTTATTCCCTTACCCATGTAGCTTATAATATCCGAAAATTGTAAAATAAGAAAAAGGTTGAGATCAGTCGAATGTATATTGCTTCGACCATGAGTTTAATTTATTCTGTGAGTTAGCCCATATATTAGAAACATACAAATATATCAACCATAAGGGACCATGAAGTAATCAAAAGATTGTAAACTTGAAATATGTTGAAGGATGGTGGTTACCACAGGAGTAAAACATGATCTATTATGCCTAAAAGATTGAGCATATGACCCCCTTTCTATCAACTACATCAAAAACATCAATCTACCATAGATTCACATACGGATTGATAACCAAATCAGAGAGCTATAGAATATATTACATCAGGAAAATTTCTTGATGAGAATACATATTATCTCTATGAAATGTAGAGATATAAATTCTATGGTTTTGGTGGGTTTTTGATGAAATTTCTCTTTTCCTGTTAAAGAATATGATATACGATGAAATGATCTTCATAGATTATGATGTATATGATGACGTTGTTCTACAGCAATTTTATGATGAATGTCGTATCTTGATATGTCAAAAACAGCATTTGATGCAAATCATTGATCTTATAGTTAAAATTGACTGATTTTTTAAGAACACCATGACAAAAAATTCAATATTGAAGATGAAAAGAGTAAATCCCACCATAATATGGAATCTAATTTTTCCAATATAGTGGCCTCCCAAAATATAAATGCTCATCAGAGAATGAGGTTTATTTTACATTGACCATTGAGAATGAAGATAAGACTGACTTTATCACAAACCAACTCGAGTACCATGGTATCCTTATAACCAAGAAGGTCCCAACATAGCACTAAGGGCATTCCCTATCCCCATGGGTTGGTTACTAGAAGCTAGCATCAATCAACCAGGAAGTGTGAATGAATTTTCAACAAAATATTGTAGAAGAAATACATCAAAGTATATATGCATATATAAGAAACTCAATTGGGACATAAGAACCATAATAAAAAAAGTCATAAAATGTCGAACGTACTATAACACAAGTACCAATATAGTGGAAAATAATAGTAGTCATTATGGACACAACATTCCATGATTAAGGTTTAAAAACAAGATCGAGATCTATGTGATCCATTCCCCTTTCTCATACAAGGAAGAAGAAGTTCTAAATTATTTAGAATGAAATATTATGGAGTGATCCTAATCCGAAGAAGTATACCACCAATGTTTTACAATGAAATTATATATTTTGATTATCAAAATACATTTTTTCAATTTTTCAAAATATATATTTATAGAATATTAAAATCATATTTAATAAATGAAATACAATTTAAAAATAATAGACAATATTTTTTAAATCACATGCTTTACATTACAAGAGATATATTATTTCTAAAAAATCTATTAAATAAAAAATTTACATAAAATAGCTCAGGTAAATTCATTAGGCATGTGAAGATGTTCTGTATCCTTTAGAATAATTTTTTATCTCAAATAAAAATAACAAGCGAGCAACATGGTAATCATCCAAAAGGTACAACTATATATCTTGCTATAGGACTTCGTATTCTCTATGCGATCTCACTGATTTGTTTCCACTAACATCCCCCTAAAACTGCCCAGTGGTGTCTCGTCACCCTCCCTTCTGGGATTTGATCCACCATAGGTATTGTTTAGAACATTGTAATATCATATAGTGAGTTAAACAACTCAACAACTACCTATGTCATGAATGTTGTCTTATACAATCAATTATTGGAAATATATATTATGACTTCTCAAAATAAAATAAAATATCATTCATCCATTTAAATGAAAATTTTACATTTAAAACGAATATGGGTTTCATTCAAAAACATTCCACATTCCCAGGGTAAAATTATTGGCCGTCCATCAAATCATTTAATGCTAGTTTCAGAAGACTGAAATCCATTCAAATACAATTACACCCTATTAAAATTTGATTAACACAATGAAATTTAAAAAAATTATTTATAAAATTTTCTGTGAATCCATAAATTAAATTCTATAATTTAAATAATCTAATGTCCATAAACACACCCCATTTAAATAGAATTGAGGGTTTGCCAAATTTCAATAAAAACCCCATTTTAAAAATCACGATTCACCTGAATATGGTTTTATCAATTTTATTGAATGAAAATTGGTGTAATAGAATTTAAATCAATAATTGAAATAAATATACTAGTATAGGAAAAATAAATTTGGTTAATTCAGATAGAACCAACTACCAATTTCCAAAAACCCAAAACTCACAATGGAACCAATCAATTAGGCGAAGGTCTGTTTGATCTCAAATCTCAATAAAGAATAATCATCCAACATCACATGATATAACACTTACATAGAAATCGCATCGTAAGACTAATGATGATCCAAAGCCAAAAGAATGGGTTCGAAAGGGATCGATGGGTCTATGATTGAATGTGGAATGGCTATGGTTGTGGAAGTTGAGTCTAGAGTATAGTGAAAATAAATAACCATCCATACTATTATTTATGAAAAACATTGTTAGAGTATTACATAACGTGTAACCCCAATATAAATTCTGAAACAGCTATTTTTTCATAAATTCCAAATAATATGTCGTAACCACTTAAATTATGGATCAATAAATTAAAAACCTACCATTAATTCCTTCACAACGTGAAAGGGATACTCATGATGTGTACCCATGACACTCATAATCCATTTATGACTTGTATAAAGAACCATTACATGATGTGTAAGCATGATACATGACTTGTAATTATATGGAACCCTATATGAAAAGGACTATATGAGGGTTAAAATCAAATAAATATCCAACTCACACATTTTATAAACCTTTAAATATAAAATCAACCCTTACCCAATTGATGAAAAATAAAAAGTATGGCATGTTTTAAGTCGTACCTATCAGAGTGGTAATGTGATGTTACAACCTCCCCACTAAAAATCATTCTGACCCCAAAGAGCCTATGAAGAAGCTTCTAGTCAAAATATGTGGCCACTTCTCGCTCATTAGTTCCTTATGTTCCCAAATATATTGATTATTAGAATGATTATTTCATATCACATAATCCAAAGGTAACATCCTCCCACAAAGATCCATGGTCTCCGAATCAAACATCATTCCTATTTTCCCAGAAAATGATTAACCAAGTTCAATATAAAGATCACTTGAGTTCAAAACATGAGATGGATCAAAGAGATACAACATCATCTATGATAAATTGAACATATTATGTATTAAAGTCAATAGTATTTGTAGTTATTAATGATAAGGAATTTTCCCCACCCACTCTACATCCTCAAAATGTCCAATATAATTAGCATCGTGCTTCCCTTGCCTCCCAATCCATCGATGACCCAACTAGAGTGAATCTTTTAGGAGAACTTGTTCCCCAACTCCAAAATCCAATGGTCTATGGTGAAGATCCAAATAGTAATTTTATCAGCTCATTGATATCAACATTCTATGACAAATCAATTCAATCATTGTTGTTAACTTTTCCTACAAGATTGGTCCAACCAAGGAACATTAATCAACCACATACCAATACTACATAGTTTTATAAGGATATCCCTAAAGGTCTCAAAAGGATCCATTCTAATCATGTAATAATAACTATTTTTTTATGAAAACTCAACTAGCTCCATGTTATTTTCCTAATCCCCAATATTTTTGAGAACACAAGTGAAAATAATATCCTCTATGATCCGTATAGCTCTTTTTTTCATGCCATCAGACTACAGAAGGTAGGTCATGCTGAAATGAACCAAATATTCATGTGCCTCCAAAATTCCCCTCATAACGAGATATGTAAACTGAGGATCCAAACCATATTCAATAACATATATAACTCCACAAAAATAAATACTCTATTTCACATAGCGATTCATTTTCTCCTCAACTTTGGTTCTATCTTGAATAAGTATAATATGAGAATTCATGGTTAGCTTATCGATCAAAACCCATATTTCATTATTATTTTTATGGGTATGAGGAAACCCAACCACAATGTCTATAGAGATGACATTCCATTTCCATGTAGGTACTGGAAGTGGATGACGAATTCCTAATAGTTTCTGGTCATCACCATTCACCTGTTGGCATGTATATTAGTGAGACACAAACTTATGTAGGTCTTTCCTCATTCTGGGCAACCAAAACTACTTCCACATAACATAAAACATCTTCTATGTCCTTGGATACACATCCCATGGGGATCTATGAAATCCCCCATCATAACCTTCCTTACTGCTAATAGCATAACAAAGTGGTTATGATAACATATAACACCCTATATGAAGAATAACCCCAAGGAATTTATCTCAATAGATTAAAGAGAGCCTCTAATACTTCATAATTCATCATAATTCTTTGATACAAAGGAAATATCTCTATAAGAGTGGGTTCCAACAATATGATTGATAAAGAAACTTCATGCCATTTTTCATGAACTCCAATATGAAACTATGAAAAGATATACATAAAATTACACTATTCTGAATATTCTTTCACTTTAGGAGTTAGAAGGTTCCTTCATAATGAATTAGAAATTTCATTCCATTTTCAAGGTATATAGTTGATGTCAATGTCAAGAGACTGGAGGTACCCAACCGAATGCCTCTAGCTATGATTCAAATATAATTGAGACAAGATATATCACAAGATTCAGTGGTCAAAATACAAATTAGTACATTTTCCATAGAGGTAATGACACCATCTCTTAGTTACGTACATCATAGAGACTTGTTCAAGGTCAAGGGTATGATAATTATTCTCTTGTGTTCTAATATGATGAGATCCATAATATACTATATCATGACCCTATCTGAGAACTCAAACCAATCCAAAATATGATGCATCAGAAAATACCACATAGCCATGCAAGACTTCTGTAAGAGTCAACATCAGTGTTGTGGTCGAAAGAAATTTTAGTTGAACAAAATTATTATAACATTTTGCATACCATGAAATCTTCACCCCCTTTTGAGATAGAAAAATTATCAAATAATATAACTTCAATAAGTCCATTACGAACCGATGATATTATTTAGGTAATCCTAAGAAGCTCCAAATTTTGAAGACATTTTATGGTTACTTCCAAGTCATAACATCCTTCACCTTCTTAGTATCAACTGATATTCCCAATTAAGATAGAACATGTCTCATGAGTTTCAATTTGTAAATCTAGAAATCACACATTGAAGTATTGTAATTTTTTTTGGTCCACCCATAAGATTACAATCTGTACAAATATCATGCACATGATCCTCCTCATACTTATATTAAACTTGGATATCATCGACAAAGAATACCACAAATTTATCCAGATATTTATAAAGAATATTACACATAATATCCAGGAAAATATTAAATAATTTTTCAGAAAATATGGATGCAATAGGCACTCACATAAGACAAACCTTCTCTGAAAGGTAGTTTTCTAAATGTCATATTCTTTTATTCTCAATTGATGGTAACCCGGCCAAAGATTGATCATCTAAAACCACTTTTTACCTTCCATGTAATAAAAAATATAATTAATACATGGTACCAGATACTTGATTATCACTGTAACCCAATTGATCATTTGTTAATCAACACATAGATTAAGAGAATCATCACCCTTCCATAAAAACAATCCAAAGGGATAAGACCAATAATATGTAATCAATAGAGCCAACGTGGATGTTCCTAGTGATTTGGTGAAATATACACTAAATATCAACTAAAATATATACCATATTTTATTTGATTTCGGTTCTTATATCAAATTTATTTTTGAAGACGTTTCTATGGTATCGCCTCACAACCTTAATTATTAGATATTGGATTTACTGTGAAATAACTAAATGGTTTAATGATCACATCTAAAGTATATAACTTCTATATGATAATGTTTATTAGAATGAGACTCTATAAACAATTATTATCCCCCCTCTAGTCATGTTTGGTGAAATCTTAGACATTGATTGGCTATCTCAACATAAACCCACGTTCACTTTAGAAACAATTATATCATATTTTATTATATAAATTATCATGTGATGGCCTATTATAGTTATGGAAACTATAAACTCCTGATAGAAATAAAATCTACTATATGATTCTCGATTCCTATTAAAATTTGGTTTTCATCTCATATAGTTATGTAAATACTCAATAACAATGATATACCAAATGTGTGAGAATGTTTCAATGACTTTATGGTTGTTTTTACAGGCATTCCACTAAATCATGTAGTTTCTTTTTTAATATAACTCATACCTGATACTATAATTATTTCAAAGTCTCCATATAGAATGGTCCATATTTATTTGTAATAATTGGAAAACATCAATATAATATTTATGATGTAATTATTTATTCATGTACATCTCCTTATGGTTAATTTATTCTTTTTATTTAGAATAATTTTGGATCGTTACATCTTTTCATTGATTATAATGAATTTAACCAGATCTATTTCAAGAAAATATATAATATACCTCGTTTGGGTGAACTATTTTTTCAAATACACAATTTTTTTACTTTGGTAATATTTTAAAATCCTTTAGGAAATCATGATTTTATGGTCAATAAGGGTCATATAACAAAGACAACATTATGTACATGTTATAAGCACTATTATTTTTTTGTGATTCTATATGATCTTACTAATGAACTAATAATATTAAAGGTTAAACAATTATATTATTTAAACAATATCGTTAGAAATTTTCTATATTTTGTATTAAATATATTCTAAAATAATTGTACTGATAGTAAGAATGCGATGATAAGTAGAGGATTATACTGATGAACCTAAGGAAGTAAAACATGTAAATAACAATTAACAACGATCAATTTTGGATGAAAAAGGTTTCATTTATTAGTCATATAATCTAATTCAAGAATTTATCTATATGTACATCAATGAATTATGATGTTAAATATTAAACAATACAAATAATGGTTATTAATAATCATATATTTCTTGTTTTGGACGGTTATTATCGACACTTTGTGAGGATCTTCTCATGGAGTTCTAATCAACACAGAAATATAACATGGAATATTAGTCAATGAAATATTCCACACACTACCAATAGTGGAGATGGATTTTTAATCTATAGTGATGCATTGATAAAGGGTTGGGGACATTTCCTCACATAAATTAATATATTGATATCTCATTCTAGTTGTCAACTACTTTTCCATGAGAAGGATTACCCAAATCATGATTTGGAGTTTATTGTGGTTGTTTTTTCATTAATAATATAAATGAATTATTTTTATAGAGAAAAAGGGTTATATATATAGTGATAATAAGAATTTAATCTATCATTTCACATAAAAATATTTTATTTTACTATTGATAATATTATTGGATATTATTATAAAATAGGACTACTCAATAATTAACACCCTCAGATGGATAACAATGTGGAGAATTTATTGATTCTAAAGGATCATACCAACATATCAACTATGATGTTTATAAAATATCTAATATTTATATATTATAAATGTTTGGATAGAGAAATTTTAAAGGAATGAGATAAAAATTATCTTTCTCCAATGAGTTTTCACTCATCTATCATTGTGAGAATTAATGAGGAATATAAGGAAATAGTATATCTGTAGAAAAAGGTTATAAATTTTCGTGAGTTCAACCGTTATTTTAATGGAATGACATGTTTCAAAAAACAGTCATATAGACCTTCAATGTAATGACCCGTAAAATTAAAGGGAAATTTTTTTCTTAATTTTCTTTGGGATTTTACAAGAATGCAGTTTCTGACGGCACATGATTCCAAGGCCCGGTGTGCCCAGAATCTTTTTCTGAAGTTTAGCTCGGGTACGTTCAGTGAACAAACAAGTGGGTTTTTATAACTTTTAAACCGGTCATCAGAATCGAATTCCAAGGCCACCGATGGAATCGCAACGCCGGTAACTACTTAGAAACACCTTTTCTGGAGTTGCGTTTGCTCAGGTGTGGTTTTTAAATTTTTGTGTTAAGTAAAGCCATAAAATAAAAGTGGTGCAACCAATTTTATTTTATTTTGTTTAACCTTAAATAAGTGGATGAAGTGGGACCCAAAATATCCTAGACACTAGGTAGGATATTTGTGATGTGGGACCCACACGAGTCCCACCATTTCTTTTCTACCTAAACCCCCCTCATTTATTAAGGTAACGCACCTGCACCCCTTTTAAGTGGAAGTCAACCATTGCGTTCTTCCTGTTTATGAAACGCCTCTATTTATTTGGCCAGTTTAAATGCTGCAATTAATTCTTTTGACTGATTGTTTTGTTTTTCAATTTTAAAACGCATGGCTTAAGAAATAAAATAAGACAAACTCTTATTTTATTAGAGTTTTTGGGTTGTGAGAGGCTTGGGAGAATTTGTTAATGTTCATGATGTTATCACTCCTCGACGAAGAATGTGAAGAACATGAAGAACACCGACCTCCGACGAAGGTCGCCAAGAACGTCGGATCCTCGGAGATTGACGATGCGACGCCGACGGATCTTTTCTCCACGATGCGACAATCATGCTTCCATGACGCCTTCTTCCGCGACGATCAATTCCACGACGTCTCTTTCCACAACAACCTCATTTGACGAATACGCTCGAGGCAGGGGATTAATTTAATTTTTGGTTCATGATTACTCCATCTCCATTATTCCTTTAAATTTGAGCCTCCTGATATCACAATAACAGGAGGAGGTCAGACCGCATGATCACGACAGAACCTCCTCCCCCCTTGGTTGTTGATTTTGTTGAGGCACGTGTGAGGCGGAACGATAACGTTGCACCGCACAGAATCTATGAGTTGGGGGAAAAAACGCGGAGCCGTCGCGCCGCGCCGTTGAAGACGAACAAGACATGGTGCCGTCGCGCCGCACCGGATAACCACAAAGGCACCGCGGCTGAAGCGTGGCCGCGACGGAGGGGGCGCGGTGCCATCGCGCTGCGCCGGAAGGATCAAGGTCGCGGCAGATTAGGGACCTACGGCCGGTTCCGAGCCGCCGGCGTCGGAGCAGGGGGACCGGCCGTGCTGGTCCCGTGGCGTAAACAGACGGCCAGCCGAAGCAGGCCGACCGGTCCAGGGAGGATCCGGGGGTTTGTATCCACCGGCTGGCCAGCAGGAGTGGCCCCCCTCATGGGGGCCACGGTTTCACAACGCGGGGGGTATCCCCCCCCCTCATCGCTCGGCCCAGCTGACCAAGTGTTTCACCCTGGGCTTCCTCGATATTGTTTTCCAAGAAGGCGGGCGAGATCTTGGGACATTGTGTGGACTATCGTCGCCTGAACCAGGTGATAGTGAGGAACAAGTATCTGCTACCGAGGATTGACGACCCCTTCGATAAGCTCAAAGGAGCACGGTGGTTCTCAAAGATAGACCTTATATCAGGTTATCATCTGCTCAGAGTTCGAGACGAGGACATGCAGAAGACGGCTTTTAGATGTCGGTATGGCCACTATGAGTTGTTGTTTATTCAATTCGGCATATCAAATGCTCCAGTAGTGTTCATGGGCCTCATGAATATGATCTTTCAGCCATACATCGATCTATTTGTCATGGTCTTCATCGAAGACACTTTTATTTACTCGACGACTGAGGAGGAGCATGCCTACCACTTGCGGGTTGTACTAGACACACTCCGAGAGCACCAGGTTTATGGTAAGATCTCGAAGTGTCAGTTCTTGATACACGAGGTCCACTTATTGGGACAAGTCATTTCTGATGTCGGAGTTTCGGTGGATCCTCCGAAGATCGAGGTAGTGCTAGCTTGGGAGACACCCAGGAGTGTGACAGAGGTGCGGACATTCTTGGGGATAGCTGGGTACTACCAGAGATTCGTTCCAGACTTCTCCAGAGTTTTGGCACCACTCTCAACTTTGACGAAGAAGGGGAATCCCTTTGTGTGGTCAGACTGATGTCAGTAGAGTTTCCAGGAGCTAAGATAGAGATTGACCAGCACGCCTATCTTGAGGATACTGGAGAAGGGAGTTGGATATGTAGTTTAATGCGATGCGTCAGGGACCAGACTTGGATGTGTCCTAATGCAGGAGCTGGCCGTGATCTCCTATGGATCACGTCAGTTGAGGCAGCATGAGTAGAAATACACTACCCATGACCTGAAGCTAGAATTAGTGGCATTCGCTCTGAAGATGTGGGGACACTATCTAATGGGTGAGCGCTTTGCAGTCTATTCTGGCCATCAGAGTCTCAGGTACATCTTCTCGCAGAAGGACCTAAACCAGAGACATCGGCGATGGCTCGAGATCCTCCAGGACTATGACTTTGAGATAGTCTATACTCCTGGGAAGGGAAACTTAGTAGTTGATGCTCTCAGTAGGAGTACATGCATCCAGCTGCTTGGGGAGGATATAGAGAAGCTAGTTGCTTTGCAGATATCCTTCTCGGATAGAGGTGGAGCATCCTTTCTTCAGTCGCTCATAGTCACTCCTCCACTACTGCAGCTGGTCAGAGGGGCACAGCGTGGGGACGATGACTGTGAGACGTGGTGTGCACAGATATTCTCAGGACATGCACCTAATGGTTTCTCTTTAAGAGGGGGACACACTGTCCTTTTCAAAGGATGTACGTTGGTAGCAGTTGCGTTACAGGAGGAGGTACTGAGAGAGTTTCACACTTCCCCTTTGGCGGTACATTCGGGAGTAGAGAAGATGTACCCGGATCTCAGACGACAGCACTGGTGGCCGGTCATGAATATGTTTGTGGTAGAGATTGTTTCTTGATGCCTCGCCTTCCAGCAGGTGAAGGCAGAGCACCAGGTACTAGCAGGCTTGGAACAGCCCTTGGAGGACCCGGAGTGGAAGTGGGATGACATATCTATTGACTTCGTGACTTGACTTCCACGCACATCTAGAGGTCACGACTCCATTTGGGTGATTGTCGACCGACTCACCATGTCAGCTCACTTCTTACCCATGAGAGAGAAGGGCTAAGTGGAGAGATTGGTACGTCTCTATGTTCAGGAGATTGTATGGCTTCAGGGTGTTCCATCATCTATCATCTCCGATCGAGATGCTCTCTTTAATTCCCGGCTTTGGAAGGGGTTGCAGGAGGCATTCAGGACACAGCTATTTCTGAGCACCGCCTTCCACCCCCAGATATATGGTCAGACAGAGAGGACCATTCAGACTCTTGAGGACATGATCCATGCTTGTGTCCTTGACTTTGGTCACAGCTGGGAGGACCAACTACCCATGGTGGAGTTCGTGAATAACAATAGCTACCACTCCACCATCGGGATGGAACCATACGAGGAGTTGTACGATCGGCCTTGCAGATCACCTATGTGTTGGATAGACCTGAGGGAGTCAGCACTTGTGGGACCAGAGATGGTCTAGGCCACAACAGAGAAGGTCTAGGTCATCCAGGAGCAGATGAGGATAGCTCAGAGCTAGTAGTAGACTAATGATGATAGGAGGCAGAGGCCACTGGAGTTCGAGGATGGCGACCACGTCTTCTTGCGGGTCTCACATAGACGTGGATTATGGAGATTTGGCCGAGGCAGCATGTTGTCTCCACACTTCATCGGACCATTCCAGGTCCACATCAGGATAGGCGAGGTGGCTTATCTCCTAGATCTATCACCTCAGTTGCACTGGGTGCATGGCGTCTTCCATGTATCTCAGCTGAGGAGATACGTGAACGACCCACACATATCATTTACCATGGGGGAGCTGGACGTTGATGATGGGGAGAATTTTGCGAAGGTCCTAGTGGAGATTGAGGATCGACAGGGTCAGGTCCTACGTGGACAGTCGATTCCTCTAGTGTGCATTGTATGGCAGCACGAGAACCTCCAGGAGAACACTTAGGATCGGGAGGAATAGATGCGTGCTCAGTACCCACATTTGTTTCCCTATTTTTTGATGTATCTTTACGAGGGCATAAAGCCCTGAGGTGGGATTAATTTAAAGACACATAAAATTCAAGGGATATTTTTTTCTTAATTTTCTTTGAGATTTTGCAAGAACACAGTTTTTGACGGCACCTGATTCTGATGCCCGGTGTGCCTGGAATCATTTTCCAAAGTTTAGCTCGTGTACGTTCAGTGAAAAAATGAGCGGGTTTTCCTAACTTTTGAACCGATGCTCAGAATCGAATTCTGAGGGCACCGATGAAATCACAACACCGGTAACTACATAGAAACTCCTTTTCCAGAGTTTCATTTTCTCGAGTGTGGTTTTTAAATTTTTGGGTTAAGTAAAGGAAGAAAATAAAAGTGGTACAACCAATTTTATTTTATTTTGTTTATCCTAAACTATGTGGATGAAGTGGGACCCACAATATCCTACCCACTAGGTAGGATATTTGTGAGGTGGGGCCCACATGAGCCCCCCCTGTTTCTTTTCATCCTAAACCCCCTCCTTTATTAAGGTAATGCACCTGCACCCCTTTTAAGTGAAAGTAAACCCTTTCGTTTTTCTGTTTATGAAACGCCTCTATTAATTTGTGCTGTTTAAACATTGAAATTAATTATTTTTATTGATTTTTTTTTTTAAATTTTAAAATGCATGGATTGACAAATAAAATAAGACAAAATCATATTTTATTAGATTTATTGGGTTATGTGAGGCTTGGGATAATTTGATCAAGTTTTTGAAGTTCCTCATCCTTGATGAAGAATGCGAAGAACGCCAAGAACGCCGACCTCCGATGAAGGTCGACAAGAACATCGGATCATCGGAGATCGATGATGCGACATTGACGAATCTTTTCTCCACGACCCGACGATCCTCTTTCCGCGACGCCTTCTTCCGTGACGATCAATTCTGCGACATACCTTTCCGAGACAACCTCATTTTACGACTATGCTCGAGGTAGGGGATTAATTTAATTGTTGGTTCATGATGAATCCGTCTCAATTACTCATTTCAATTTGAGGTTCCTGATATCAAAATAATGGGAGGAGGTCGGACTGCACGATCAGGGTCGACCCTCCTCCCGCCTTGGTTGTTGATTTTGTTGTGGCACGTGTGAGGCAGAATGGTGCCGTTGCACAGTGCAGAAGCTATGAGTCGGGCGAAGAAATGTGGCGTCGTCGCGCTGCACCGTTGAAGACGAACAAGACGTGGAATTGTAGCACCACGCCAGAGAACCACAAAGGCACCGCGGCTAAAGCGGGGCCACAAAGGAGGGGGCGCGTCACCGTCGCGCCGCACCGGACGGATCAAGGCCGCACCCAAAGACCGCGGCAGAGCAGGGACCGGCGGACGGTTCCGGGCCTCCAGCATCCGATTAGGGGGACCGGCCGTGCCAGTCCCGTGGCGGCAGCAGCCGGCCGGCCAGAGCAAGACGGCTGGTCAAGGGAGGAGTCGAGGGTTCGTAACCCCCGGCTGGCCAGCAGGAGTGGCCCCCCTCATGGGGGTCGCAGTTTCACAACGCGGGGGGCAGCGCCCCCCCCCCCCCCTCATCGCATGGCCGTTACGGCTGAGGCGCATGGCGCCAGGCCGGGCCATGCCCAAGCGTGCCAGACCCGGACTCGGGACGAGTCGGCCCGGTTCGGGCCGACCCAGGGGGTACCGGGCCGGGTCGGACCGAGCCCTAATCCCCAAATACCGAACCTCTCACGGTCATTTTCCCATAACATGGGTTGCAGACCTCTGATCGATTCACCGTTAGCTATGATGTTATCCTTAGGTCGAGACGGTCATTTAGGTATATTAAACTCAAGGTTTCGGTTTACTTTTGGTCCGGCCGGGTTGGTTCGTACACGAAACCAACCGGGCCCTCGGAGAAGAAACACTTATAATTTGAGCTTCGGACGTCCGATTGATGTGCCGTTGACTTTGATGGATCCCTTTTAGTGAGACAGACCTTTTGGATTACTCTAGTCAAGTTTTGGACGTAGTTGGAGTACGGTCGGGTTGGTTTTGACATAAAAACCAACTGGGCCCCTGGGACAAAAAAGCCAATAACTCTCAGACCGTGCGTCCGATTAAAGCGACGTCTGTGCCGTTGAGTTCCTGTTGACGATATGGAACTTTTGGATACATAAACTCTGGACTATGTGTCAGTTGATGTATCAGCCCCTCGGCTCGTGGTGCAGACCCTCCCGAACGAGTTTTCTATGTGCAGGAACCCTAGAGCTGGCTGTGACTGCGACGACGATGACGACTGTGCAGAAATCCTTCATGGATTTGACGGCGACGACTACAGTACTCAGGGATCCTACATGGATCAGTGCTACTGATCATGTGTGTGTCAGATCCTGTGTGGGTCAGTGCTCAGTGGACCTGTGTGGGCTAGCGCCTATAGATCCTATGTGGGTCTGATTCTGTGTGGGTCATTGTGGGGGTTAGTTACCTATTGATCCTTTGTGGGTCATTTTAGAGGTTAGTACCTATCAATCATTTGTGGGTCCGACGGCTTAGATGAATCATTGGATACATCTGATCATCTCTATCATTTTGCGAAGAAGTAAACCTGTGTGAGCTGAATCTTGACTTTCAATCATAATCTTCGATATCATTTACTTGCCTTCATGTGTGGATTGTGTTGTGCTATCCTCTGTGGACGTGATCGAACATGGGCTCAGATGATGGAGCCGAACTGGAATTGATGACTTAGGTATATGTATGGGCATATACATAAGTTGTGTCAGATGTTACTTCATGATTGTATCTTTCATTTTTGTTTTCTGGGAGACCTTTGGGGGTCTCTGGGTCCCTACTGAGTAGCTTATACTCACCCCTGCATGGGCTATGCCCGCACTACATTGTTATGGTTGCAGACGACAGACATCACATATCGTGGTTGAGGCTTGTAGAGCGAGTTGGTACCTGGAGGTGGACCCCTGGGCGGGACGTACTCGGAGTGGACGGCTGGACCGAGGAGTTGTGGAGACAATCTACACCCACCCTTCAGGTGGGACGTTCAGTGGACGACTCGACGTTGCATCATTACTTTTCAGTTTTTGTACTCCCTTTTCAGTTGTTCTTTACTTTCAGTTTGGGTTTGTATTCTGGCCCACTTACTTTTCCGCACTTACTGTTGTACGCAGTTTTTATATAGTGTTTACTTCTCCTTGCTTACTCTGTGTGTTTGTTCACTTTATAAGGGAAATGCCTTCCCTTTTTATCGGGAATCATGACTTGGTGAAAGTTGCCAGCCCCTGGCCTATAGAAGGTGGGCTTGGGGTAGTCATAGAACGGGCCCCGAGGACGGGGCGTGACATTCAATACAATATTTTAAGAAGGTTATTTTGGATGAATCTCATAGTTCTTCACTCTCTATTCACTATAGAATTATAATCATGTGTTGATATTTGGAAGAATATTTCTCATGAGATGGCATAAAGAGATATATTAAAAAGTTTTTATCCCAATTATTAGTTCTTTAGCATGTTAATCATTAGAGATTAATGTCTATGGGTATATTAAAACCATTTCTCAGGCCATAATGTAAATAGTAAATCATTACCAATAGTTATTGTTCTGGACTCCACAAAACATATAAAGAGCCCAATTATATATGATTTTTTGTTGAATGCCTTTTGATATTAACCAAAATTATTTCCATAAAATAAGTATTCTATATTTTTTATCATAATGGAAGTCATATAACTGAATCGGTAATGTTTCATGGAGTAAAAAATTATATTTTCTCCAATATGCATTCTATGTTTACCTTGATGTTATGGAAAAGTATTTATAAATATTTGGATACAAGGTTATGTTTTATCACCTTTTTTCATCATTATATATATGATTATTCTAATTGGAATATTCAAAATATTGAATAAATATTGAGGTCATTGACAATGAATCTCAAAAGTGGTGGGGATTGACATTTTTCATTGGTAAAATTTTTATAGAATAATAACATCCAACCGAGTATTATATAAATCATTATGAATCCATAATTGGATTCAAGAGTAGAATGATATTGAATAATGTTATAGAATAATATCAATTGATACCATATTATAGTCAAAAACTTTTTTACTGAAAATCACTAAAAAGAACAAGAATATAAAGTTTGTGACATTGTATTCCTAAAAAATTCTCATTGGAATATTTTGAAGAAATTTGGAAGGATGGAAAATATATTCCCTAGGTATATTAGTATCTTCCATATAAATGATCACATTAATATGGTTTCTTATTGTCTATAACTTCTAGAAAACCACTCCCACATCTATTATGTGTTTTATGTATCTCACTGGAGAATGTTCATAGCTGATACATCACATTTATTGATCATAGAAAAAATTTAACTTCACTATGATATCTCTTATGAGGAATAATCAATTATGATTCTATATCTTAGAGATAACGGGAAAAATGATACCACTCACTTGGGAAATGTTTTATGCAAAACCTTAAATTTATGTAAGACACATGGGAAACAAACAATGTTATGAGGTACAATTATCCCTAGTTTATTTTATATAAGTGATGTACATTTATTGATAAACCATATTAAAGGTAGATATAATTTAACACCTTGATATTTTATTACATATTTCTCAGTAATAAAATCTATTTCTTTTATTGATTGAATTACATGCAACATTGATTTCAAAATAATCATGATGTACAATTAAAATATTATTGATATCATAAATCCATTTTAATTGTGGGTATGAATAAGAATAAATAAATTATTAAATATATATGGTTTACAAATGTATAAATTAAATTTGAATGTTATTATTTGAAAATGAAAGAAAAAGAAATCATTTGATGGTATCTATGATGTTTTCCAGAAAAACTATTTTTTTATGGATGATTTGTTTTGATGAAAATAAAATAGTTCAACATTGGAGAATTTTTTTTACTGAAATTTATATATTATATATTCAATGAATTTTTATATCATTAATACAACATTTTTTATATGAAAATTAAATGAATATAAATCCATTTTTATTCTTCAAATAATAACTTTCTGAAAATTGAGTTTCATCACAATTGGAACACTTTAAATTAAATTTCATCCACTTAGAATGATTTAATTTTTAAAAATGGATTTTACATTTATAATCAATGCATCCAAATTTGTATGCCCTAAAACTAGAATCATGGAGCTGAAGAATTATTTATTTTATGTTTTTTAATAGAAGATTAAAATACAAAGATATTAAAAAACATTTCAGTTTTTGAAAACTATATTACATAAATTATATTTATATTACATTAGAAAATATACAATAAAACATGATATATAATAAAATTATTCAAGATAAATCCTTGAAATTATTTTCCATGATTGCTACATCATACCATAGAATGAAAATATAGAAATGGTTACTTCAAATGCTCTATAAGTGAAAGTAAATCAGAAGAAATAATGATTTATTGAGATAAATATACATAGAAATGTGAATAACTAAAATACATGACTTGTAATCGATAAACTATAAATTTAATACATCTATAGATATATGGACGCAAAAATTTCATGGATCATAATATTAAATGAATTCTAAATATTTTCAATGCTTAAATATTAGAAGTAATATATCCTAGGAACCTGATAAATTAACTATCATGATAACATAGTTTAAAATATTCTCATTTTTATAGATTATTGGTTTCATGGAACTAATTATTCATTGAGGGCATTTGTGAACTGGTCCCCAAGTCCCAGGGAATTCATTAAACGGACCCCATATTGTGTGTTGTATGACCAAATCATTCCCTATATATCAAATAAACAATGTTTCGTACAAAAGAAGTATCCATATTGAATAGAGGATGCTTATTTACGGATAATTTTCTAGTGTAGTATATTTAAAAATATGGGTTTTTTATATTGATGAATGTAAATACAATTAAATTATCATTATATAATTCTTGTATAAATAATAAATTAAAATACAATTTATCCCATAACACATTGAAATATTTGAAACATTTTACCCAAGAATGAATAAAATTAATTTTAAAGTAATATATAATGATAAAAAATAAATTTATGTTATATAATGTCAATGTAATGTATAAAACTATATAATTGAATCTTGGTTTATAATAAATTTTCTGTTTCAATGGAATAAAAAGTGAGATGAAATCCATTTCATTAAGGCTGACATGTCACACATGTCTTCTTATAGCCAAATTAAAATATTTTGAAAAATATTTTTTGATTAATAAAATTTTTAAGCTATATTATAAATTTTACCTAACTTATTATATTATTTTGTGTATCTACATAAAAAATTACATTTAAGATGACTATATTTTACCATATTCGGTTCCTGTGACCAAAATGACATTGATAGGTGGATTCTAGTAAAAGGGGACATTATATAAATATAAAAAGATTAAAAATATTTTAACAATAATCATATTTATACCTTAATTATTCTGTTATATCCGAAAATTAGTAGTGTTTATGAAAAATTAACCAAATATAAAATAATTTAGTTGGTAGTATGTACGTACACATGAGCTACATTCCAATTTTTTCAATGATCATTATTGAAATAATTTCAATAAAACAAAATATGTTCCCAGAATGATAATTAGATCATAAATAAAATTTTATTTAATCATATATAACTATGCTTATAAATATTGTGATTTAAAATTAATGACATCATGTCAAGGAGGTGTTATTCCACACATCCATGATTAAAATTATATCCTTTTAGTGTCTGAAAATGCTAATAAAGAAAATAATATATTATATTTTCTAAAATGTGATTTTTTAATAAATAACATATATATATAACATTTAGGTTATATATTTGTAATTAGAACCATACATTATTTGTTTCATCTATAGTGTTAAAATATTATATTGCCTTGAGCATCGTTAGTCCACACTTTCACAAATGACGATAACATATTTACACAAAATGGAACATATAAAATTTTTTGTTATAAAATAATTAATGAGGTATAAATACATAATAGATATCATATATATCATATATTAATTTCTTTTTCATCGTATTTCCCAACCCTGATATGTGGTGAAGGAAAAGTGAACAACATCATTTTGTGAGGTGGTAGTTCATCGTACACAAGAAAAGTAAGTTCATTACCCATTAGATAGAACTTTGTAAAAGTGTATGTAAATCCCTTAAAATAAAAAAATATAATAATATTTATTGTGATTTTTTGTAACATATTCATTTAATGGGAAAAAGGAAGGATTAAAAATGAAATAAATCTAAATATCTTGAGAAATTATGCTACATTCTATTCCAGTAACTCTTTTTTGTTAGCTCCAAATGGATTCTAGATTTGGAATTATGAATCAACTAAGTTATATAGGTTAAACTAGGTACTTTTAAGATTTATTTGGTGTTATATTGTTCTCCAAATTTTTTATTTATATTTTTGAATAAGTTGGAGGATTGAGTGTCCTTTAATATTGTAGGATGAGTGGTACTCTTGTAGATTTTGGAAAAGGGAATTCCAGAAACATTTTTCCCATTGATATTGAATCCATTAATGAAAACAATTTATATAAAATGGATTATATTTTCTAAATATTTACAAAAAATGAATTTTATACAATTTTACAGGGCATTTGTATCCTTATTTTTACGGTTTCGTCATTCATTATGTTATTTTTTCTCTTCATTCAATGTAATTAATTTTAATAAATAGAAATATTATTTTTTGTCAAAATTTAATTTAGTATTCTTATAAATCATGAGTTATTGTTTTTTAAAATATGGAAAATATTTTTAAAAATTACAATAAAATAAGAGGTATATAATAATTCAAAATTAATCATGTAGAAAAGAAAAAAATGCATGGTTTTAAAAAAATTGGTCAAATGATTACTATTTATTTATAATCAATTTCAATGTAAATTTTTTTCCAATGAACATCATTTTTTTTTGACATGTAATAAAATTAATTTAATTAAAATTTAAGACCACATAATTGTATAATTTATCTTTATAAATTAATTACATGAAAATGATGTTTTGAATCCAATTTTTTTTTTCCATTATTCGTTTTAATAATAAAAAATCATATAAAAAGTTGAAAAATTATACTTAACCAAATATTTATATTATATTAAAAAATGGGGTTTATTTTAATATATAAAATTTATAAACTCTCTAAAATTTATATTTAAATTATGTTCTTCATTAAAAGGAGGTAAAACCACTTTTATAAAAAATATATGATTCTATGTGTAATATTGGGTATATTCTTATCATATTAATATCAAATCAATTGGATGAATATGAAAAATATTTTGATAAATTTATATCATTTAAACTTATTTAAAATCATTAAATAATAGTAACTAATTTTACATATTGAGACAAATCTATATTTTCACATAAAAATTGTATTTTATTAAAATCACTCCCTTTATATTAATTTAGTTTCTATATTCTATTATAATTAATATGTAAAAAATTAATTCAAATATCTATTTACATAAATTATTTAATTATATTCATTAATATATACATCAATTCTAGGTTGTATCTTATTATATTATATATTAATATTTTAAATAATATATTATTGTTTAGTTAAAATTAGAATTTGGTGTAACGCAAGCCATTGATGAAACTGATTGTTCCATGAATAATATGCTATGTCATTTTATTATTCTAATAAAAATTTAAATTATAATAAATTTTTATAAATATTAAATTTATTCTAAATCATCATGATAAGATATTCCCTTAAACACATGGTTTTGCATTCCAAACGAGCCATCAAATACCCTGTGATTCCTTTTGAATTCCAGGCTGTTACATTATCCCCACCATAATTAAATAGCATATTCAAAATTTATAATTTATATCTATACATGAGAGTTTTATATTTTAAAATAAATTTCTCATGGGAAATCCCAATCATGACAATGGTTAACAATACATCTTCATTATAATATAGAATGTAATGTACAATGGCCACATAACTAGGTTCCCTTTTAGGTGATCATTGGTGGGAAAATGAGACATGAATTCACATGAAAAATATAACAATCATGTTTTGATGGAGATTTTTCGAAACATGTTGAAATGAATATTGTTTCCATGGGAATAATTGTCATTGATAATATAAAAAATGGTCATATGAGGAAAAAACTATTTTATGACACTTTTTTGTTTTGTTGTGGAATTCTGTCAATGTATAATAATATATCAAAATATATGTTTCTATAAACACAATAAGATTCATTGGTTATTCATTGTACTATTCTACCTCATCTCTTGGAATAAGAGGCTTTATATAATTATGTAATACATTAATCTCTAAAATCTCTTTCAAATTACAACACAAAACATTTAATAAATTGTTACCTTTTCAAATAGATTTTGATCCATCACATTAGAAAGAAGGTCACCGAATTTCCAAAATGTTCTTATATAATAATATGATGTGTATTTTAATCATCACAATCCAAATATATATAAATATGGTAACAAAATTAACTACTATAATACCTTTTTTGAAAACATTAATGCTAAATTTTACATAAATTCATTATAGATTATCAGATATATTCATTAAATTGGAACATATTGTAAACTACATCAATTGATTAAATAAACCACATTAATTAATTTTTTCTCCCATCCATGGTAGTAATTATTAATCTTGTTTTATGTTATCCAAACATATAATTTATTTATCCAAACATCATTGTATTAACATTAGGATCATACAGAGGGTTATCATTCCCTCAACCATCCCTTTTTCAAAATGTTTACCCTTTTAATAAATAATTTTTTATTACATTTATAATATGAAGTCAAATCATTAACTAAAATTTAATTTATTGAAATTTTTAAATATTTCAAAAATAATATTATGAAAAAAAATAAATAAAATAATTTTAATACATTCTTCACATATTGACATACAAAATAAACATAATAATTGAAATTTAGTTGTGTCAATAACATATTCTTGACCTTGATCCCTTATATTAATTCTTGGAAAATTCTCCAAATTCATGGAGAATTCAATTTCATAGTGGAAAATCTACATAATTTTTTAAAACTGAATAATAGTGATTATATTTTTTTATTTCATTATTTATCATGGTTACCAGTATATTCACACATATAAAAAATCCCATTTTCTCCAAGCATTTACACGGGTGATTCTTTCATGAGATATCACACATTAGAAAATATTCATTTCCCTTCATCATTGAATCATTATCTTTTTTATGTATTTTAGAAAACTTGTTCTATTCATGGATTCCATTTAATATACATGATCATGAATATTACTTCATTATTTTGATTGAACATAAAACAAATTCATCTAGTGATAAAAAAGTATTAGAATCCCTCTCCATTAAAATATTTGTTTTATGAACATAATTTCAGAGGCTTATCTTACACCATATGTTGTGTATTTAATCCATAACATGGATGGATAACCGAGTTATGTCACTTAATAATATTTAATACTCTCTTCTTCATTTTTATTTAATCTATGTAACTTTCCCTTCATCACAAATTGTTGATCATGCAAGATTTGATAAAAAAATATTGTATTATTAAAATTCATTCCTTGAATTATTTCTATTTATTTTTCTTATATAGTATTCTAGATTAATTACCACCATTATTCAACGTCCCCATTAAGACAATACACTACAAGTGTATCCATATATGTTTCACTACATCTTAATTCCATAAATATATTCTCCAAATATTTAATCCATTACCGAGCCGTCATTGGATTAGTAGTACCACAATGATATGGGTGACTCGGTCACATAAAGAGATCCAACATAAGATATATTTTTTGTGGAAAAGGATGATAAATTTTAGAATGTATACTTTTTATAACCTAACAAAATTCCATAATATATCAAGATCATTCTCAATTCTAAAACTCGATAAATTGACCTCCTTGACTGGGAAATATATACATTGAGTATTGATTTAAATTTTCCTTCGTAGTTATATTTATATTCAATGAAATATATTATATTATATCATAAAATAATGTTACATAATGTATAATCGATAAAACAATGAAAACAATCATAAATTGAAAATGTTTTTGAGGAATAATCTTATAGTAATAAACATAGTATCTTAGGGGAATTTTTTACATTCAAATCCATCATAATGTTTTATAATGAAAATTTAAAATATCCTAAGTGTATTCTCCCATAGTGTCAAATGAGATGATCAATAGGGATTATTTTAATATACTAGGATACTCCATGTAATGACAAAAACTACTTTCAAATTTGTTACTCCTAACTACAATTGTTCCATAACCAAGTCCAATTGTTGTATCCAAACTAGGATGTAATTCTAGGAATACCGACATAATCTATAGATTTACAAAAGCTTCATATTTTATTGTATACTTATCCTCTATGTAACTCTTTGGTTTATTTTAAATAATATATGTTTCATAAATCTAATTTCAATGGATTATGGAAACCTTCGCTAACAAAAACTATAATGCCTTGATCCCATAAGCCTAGAGAAGAAAAATTATTTTATCACATTAGTAATGATAACAACATAAAATTAAATGAGACTAAAAATTATAATAGTTATTAAAAACAAGATTACATATTTTATACCCATATTACATTTGGAAATAGATAATATAATGTGATACAAAATACAATGATATAAGATGCACCCGTGAAATCATATTAAAAAATTTCTTCTTTATTACCTTGAAAGAAAACATAATAAGGGGGAGCTCGAATTCTATGTAATGGTAAGTTATGTGGATGAAATAATAAATTAATGTTAATGAATCCACAAGTAAATACATATAACTAAAACCCATTCCATTAATTAATAAAAAATTAAAATTAATCTATAAATATTTCAACTCAAGAATGTCTTATATATCAATAAAAAATTGATTTCTCAATAAATTAAATGCTTAAAAATTGTATGTTATACATCCTAGAGACATGATACAACCACCATGAAGATATAATATTTTAATCAATTTTGATTTGGTTATCTGGTTGAAATCGTGAGACTAACAATACATTTAGGAGCTCACATTAACTGCCACCAATCTCGTAGGGCATGGCTTAAACGGTTCACAACCCATTTCTTTTATCTTAGAATCATTCAACATATATCAAATAAAAAATATTCCTTATCAAAATGTTACCCTTATTGAATATAGGATGCTAATTTATCAATAATTTCCAAACATTAGACAATTAACAATCATGGTTGTGGATGTTGATTAAAGGAAACACAATTTACATGTCATTAAATCATTTTTTAGGAAAATTATCATTAAATATTCCAAGGTATCGCAAAAATCATCGAAACATTTGAATCATAATACTCATGAAGGAATAACATTAAATTATCCTTATAAAAACATTATAATATAGATATTCATGATATGTAATGACAATTTGACATAAATAAACTATATAAATGAATCTAGGTGCATATCAACAAATATGTCTCCATGGATTGTAAATTGAGATGAGAACCCTTAACTTGGTTATGAATTGTCCCATGTGTAATTATAGAAACTGAATATTAAACTTATGTTAATTATTTATATGATTAAAAATGATTTCAAATTTATTATTACATTAATTTCAATAATTATAATGTTTTCTGAAACTATATAAACAAATAAGTTTTCAATAGGTGTTTTTGTCCAAAATTTACTTCATGTGTAAAAACTGAATTTGGTTGTTTGAATATGGTAAAAATTTTAATTATATAACAATATAAATAATAATTATTTTATAATTATTTTATTTATAAGTAAATTATTATTTTTCAAAAAATCATGAATTTGTTTTATGAAAATAAAGTAGCATTACCATCATGAAGATGGAAGGTCATACATACGCTTGAGTAACTTTCCCATTTTTTGATGATTGGTAATGAAAGAATTTATGTAGCATTATTTCCTTCCATAAGGATAAATATATCATAAATACCAAGGTATTTAATCATAATAGTTATCCATATAATTTTTTTGATATAAAAGAAATCACATTATGTCGAGGAGGTCGTAGTCCACACATCCCTGAACGACGTTATCACATTATTTTATGTAAAAAGGATAATAAAGAGAATGATATATTAAAATTGGGAAAGTGTAATTATTTAATGAATATCATATAAATTTATTTCATGATATGTATGTTTTATTAAAACCCTACTTTATACAAATAATGTATAATGTGAATTAATCACATCGCCTTGTGGGGGTGGTACTCTAAAATTCCACATATGATGTTAACATATTTAACGAAATGGGTATTATAATGGATTGTGTTATTAATTAATTAAATATTCATAAATACATAATATATATCATAAATATCATATATTTATATTTTACATTATAATTCATAACCTTGATAGGTATTAAAGGAAATAAAACTAACACCATTTCATGTGACGATAGTTTTCCATACACAAGAATGAAAAGTTCGTTACCCATTTGTTAGAAGTGTGTTAATTGTACATAAAAAGTATTACATAAAAATATCTTAGTATATTAATGATAGTTGGGTTGTTATATTATCACTAAATATGTATTATATAAATAGTGGAAAAAAAAGCAATACTAAAGATCTTGAGAAAATGTTACCTCTTATTAGGGTAACTGTAATTGTTTTGCACCAATGGGATCCCTTGGATAGAATTTTGACCAAGAGTAAAATTATATGTCTAAAATATGAATTTTATGTATTAATTTTGGAAGATATTTTTTGAGCCAATATGTTTTGATAGGTGGGAGGAAGTGGGAGGTTTTAGTGCCCTTTTATAGTGGATAAGGAGTGACGCTTCTGTAAATTTTTTAAAAGGGAACTACACCAAAGTTTTTCCCTTTTCATGTGAATCCAATAATGTTCCAAAGTAGATAAAATGTAATTTATAGTCAAAATATTTCTAGAGAATTGATTTTAGAAAAAGCTAAAATTCATTTATGGGAATTATGTCTATTTTTTAGTCTACTGTCAAGATAATGTTTCTCATAACAGGTGTAATTATTTTTAATCACACTCACTAATATTTTCTTGAAAAAATATATTTACATTTTTTGAAACTATAAATTACAATAAATACAGATTTGGAATAAATTTTTTCAAATTTAAATCACATAAGTGACATAAATTTATTTATAATTTATCTCATAGATGGGACAACAATGCATGTTTTTACAATAATAATGTCTAAATGTTTTCTATATTTTTATACTCAATTTCAAAGTCAAATTGATTCCAATTATCTAAATTAGATTAATTGATAATAAAAATAATCCAATTAAACTTTAAAAAACATTATAAATATAATTTACCTTATTAATAAATTATATATAACGGTATTTTTGAATTAAAAGTCATCATTTTTCAATTATCATTATATAGATAAAAAAATAGAAAGATAATGAAAATTCACCCTTACCTAATTACATTGATTCAAATTAAAAAAATGAGTTTATTTTGAAATATAAAATTATAAATGATCCAAATTTATACATAAGATAGGTTCTATATTAAAAGGTGGCATTCCTTATTTTATAGAAATATTGGGTTTTGTTTAAAATTGACTATGTTATACTGTTGTGCCTATAGAATAAATTTTTTGAATTTAAAGAATATTTTATTTAATATATAAAATAAAAATTTATATAATATCAATCACCAATAGTAATTAATTTATCTTATTAATATAAAGCTCATTTTAAAAATAAATATAGTCTTTCATAAAAATGATTCCCTTTATATTTAGTTGGATTCAATATTAATTTATAATTAATAGGTAACCAACAAAGTCAACTATATATTTTATTAATCTAGTTAAACTTATTAATTTCTATCAGTTTAATATTTATGTTGTACTTAATTATATTAAATAATATTATTTTTAACTTTTTTTTAAATACACTGTATTGTGTGTATCCCAAGCTATTGATTTATCAATTTTTCATGCAATATATACTTACTCAATTTTTCAAACAAGGAATGATTTAAAATTAATTTAATTTATTTTAAATTGTAACTATATTTTAAATTCTTATAATATTATATTTCCTCTTCAGATTGGTGTTGTGTGTTAAATATGCCATCAAATAAAATGTTATTACATAAGTAATTTTGGGTGTAACATGAATATTGTAAATAAGTCCCCTTTATTTCAAGGTGCAATGAATAATACACTTGGTGAAATTTATCAACTTGGTAAAGGGTATAACAGGTTAACCTAGGATAACACTATGAATTATGGTCACCATTTCTCATCCTAATTCTTATTCGGTGATGTTAATTCAACCCTTATTAGCTTAGTATATATATATATATAATGGATTAGGAGATATTTTCCATTAAAAATGACTGGTATAAAATTTAAATCATTGAATAATACTAGATATCACTCTCTTACATTTAAAAATGACTTAAATATTTATATACGGACAAAAACATCTTTTGAAAAATTATAAATATTTATTTTGATCTTAATGAATCTATTTTTATTATGGTAAATCATAGTTAAATTGTAGTTAATATTTAATTAACATAAATGAAAACACAATGATCACACAATATTTATTCAATTAAAAGAAAAAATAAAATCAATTATTTTATTAATATTATATGTATTATAATATGAGATATTTATAGTAGTCGATGAATATTATAGGTGACTATATCACATTAATTTTTTTGATAATGTATTATATTTTAATGAATAATTAGTATTTTTGTCATTAGAGTCAAATTTATTGAATATTGTCAAAAATTAATTTAATGATATTTTATCAAAATAAAAGTTTATTAACTTATTTAAAAATAATTAATTTTATTAATGAGTACAAGAGGGATAATATATGGTGTTAAATGAAATCAAGTTTCCATTTATGAGAAAATTGTGACATTATGTGTAAAATTATATCCTATTAATTATGAAAAATGTGTTACTACAGTTAATGTTAAAAAAGATTAACTACAGGAAAAATGAAAATATAATGATTAAGA
The DNA here is from genome assembly GCA_963277665.1 of Viscum album. Classification (NCBI taxonomy): domain Eukaryota; kingdom Viridiplantae; phylum Streptophyta; class Magnoliopsida; order Santalales; family Viscaceae; genus Viscum; species Viscum album. The sequence continues at coordinate 502,669,809 of OY728159.1, forward strand.
AAGATCAAAAACCTAAAAATATATATTTTTGTGAGGTTATTACTATCATATACTATATTCAATCTGTATATATGGTCATTGAGATGATATATTCTGGAAAATTATGCTTATATGTTATTCGTTTAGCCTGCAAAACATTTTTTTCATTTTCTAAAAGCTGGTTTAAGGGTATTTGAGACCCATAGATTACAACCATCAAAACGACAAACACATCACATCATAAAATTCAAAATTAAAAAGTCCAATTCAAAATAGGTGGAAACCGTGCAATACCTCGAGCCGAAAACCCACACATCGGTCTCAAAGCATGGGACCGCCCGCAACCTGCAGCATCACTTGAGACACACAGCAAAGGTGACTAAAAAATCCGCATCAACCAGAACACAGGGGAGCTTCACCGGTGCCAGTCGTTGTCATATCATACTGACAACCAAAGTCTAGCTCACTGTCATCCCTATCCGAATCGTCCAACAGCAAGAAATCAACTCACAAATACAAACTACAACACAAAAACACCACTCCAGAAAGTGGATCAAAACCCATGAACAAATGAATCTGCATTGCACCCACAAAAATAAAACCACCAAACCTCATCAAACAACCTTCACTATGTTTGGAAAAATCAAATGCCGCATCCTCTGCCAACAAACTTAACTGCAGGACACAACACCAGGCACATCAAATAATCAACAAATTTAAAAACACCCCTGAAACCAAAATCAGCTGGTCCTCTAGGAAATCACACATCCAGCACAAAAAATCCAAATCCAAAACAATCAGATAGAAAATGTAAATATATACCCTCACCACAGAACACCGAACACCAGTCTGCGCCGGAAGAAGAAACACCACAAATCAGGAACACGACCCATCGCCACCATCACATCCACCACGGAGGCCATCATGAACAGCCCCACGCACTCTCAGCCGACATCTGAGACAGCAACCCTTGGTCAGCATGATGGAGCTCGACCGCTGGATATCCCCCACATATAAAAGGATACCCCTACTTTCCCTTTTATTCAAACCATTGAGAAATATATCTTGACCAAAACCTCATAATTAAACTTTAAAGATACTCATCCAAATTATATAGAATGTTTTATTTAAAAAATACATACACTAGGGTCTTATAGAGGATATCTAAAAGTGTAATTTCACAGAATTGTTAATCACCACAACAAATCATTTTATTATTTATTTTTTAACGAAAATTAATTTATTTTATTTATCATAAAACATAAAATTATTATCTAAAATATCAATAAATTTATTTTTTAAACAATAATTATCCACACTATTTCCCATAAAAATGAAGTGAATGTTTCACTATTGCAAACATATGACATTCCATCTCTATAGAGACAGTATTCATCTTTCATCACCATCCATTATTGATAGAAATTATGATAGATTTAATGATTATATATAATAATTATGAATGTATTATTGTTTTAGTAAAATAATATTATATATACCATCTTTATATTACAATATATTTAGAAACAATAAAATCACTCATGTGTATTTATGGACTAGAGCCTCCACGATGTGATGTAAGTCTTTTTTATTTTTATTTTCCACATATGGAAATAAGGATCGATTTTATGAATAGAAATGAATTATATGATATAATAAAAATTATTTAATGATGAATTATTAAAATTTATTTCATTCCATTGTCCAAAAAGGACAATAACATTCACTCATACGTACGACCATTCGTCTCCATGAATGGTGTAATTTATTTATATATATATCTAAATTTTATTTATTTGTGAAAATATATATATAATTACTATATATATAATTAAAATCATTATTATCATTATAGATATGATGTTAACGTACTGTATTTATAAGGAATGAAATTACCAAACCAAAACATTCATGAAAATTAATGTAGTTATTACCTATGAGAGTGATTTTAACAAATATTTTCAAAGAAAATGATGATACAAGATTGTAGGAAAATAATATATGGTATGATATATTTTATTAATGTATTTTAATAGATTTATAATAAATATATATTTATAATAAAAAATATCTTTACACATTTATGGATGTTTAACTTGAGGTAAGTGTTTATTTTATAATCCCATAATTATTCAGGATTGTTTGTGTATACAAATTCTCTGGTTGATTTTTTCGATCATTATACCCTAAAAAATATATAATATCTTCTACTAAAATTATTATTGTACATATTTATTTTTTTATTTCATTCTCAACTCTTTGTGTACTCAATATACCAACATAATGTTTTTAAAGAAAATCGACCGTGTTAATATACCCGGTCAGGATTATTTCCCCTTAGTGTCCATATTTTCTTTCAAATCAACAAAATAATGGTTTTAATGTTATATAATTATTAGTGAAATAGAAATTTACTAATTATTAGAATTTTACAACATGGTTTTAAATTTATCTTCCTTTTGTATTTCGAACAAGTTATTATTTTGACCTCTTACAAAAGTGTTAAGGGATAAATTTTTTAATTTATAAGGAAAGTTAATAATTTATTTCCATCATGACCATTTAATTATTTTAATCTTCATTTAAATATTTCATTGTTAGTTTCAAATAATATTATTTCCATAATATTAGTGTTATTTTAAGATAAGTGATTTCAATAAGAAAATTTTACATTCATCAAGAATATTTATTATGATTTATTCAACGTATTTCCATATCTTTCAAAATCATTTTGTATGTTATTTTTTATTGATTAAATTTCTTATGATACCATCCACCATATCAGTATACTAGTTTTATAGTTAATTTTTTTAGGGATTGTTTTGATAACCCAAATTCATGTTTTTTTAATATGGATAGTTTTCGATATTTAAAACAGTAAATTATGTTCTGTTATTTATTTAAACAAGAAATGAATTTTAAAAATTAGGTGAAAGTTGGGAAAAATATTTAAATATCCCCTCGATGGAATAGTATGACTTATTTTAAAAGTAATATTTGTATTTTGGGGGAGTCATTACCAATTTAAAAAATATCTCTTGGATAGATGACATTACAGTTTTTTCAGATGCCTTAGAATGAGCCCTTGATGTTGTGTTTTAAATATGAGAATGTTTGTAATATATCATTATGAAACAATTTAATTATTTCACGTGAATAGTTGAATATTTTTTATACCAATTTAACTTATTTTAATTTAAACTCATTATTTATATACCTTTTTTTAAAATAGTTTTTTCTTTCATATGATTCATGCCTTATTTAAACTATTATATATGCATTCCCTTATTGAGCATATGATCACGCGATTATCTTATGATTTATTAAAATAGGATTATGATAAATGTTTGCTAATGATTAATAAGGTTTACATTAGAGGGAATAATTAAATTATAAATGAAAATATTATTTTGTATTTTATGATTCTAAATGTTATTTGGTATTTGAGTTTGTATCTGGTTTTCCAATCTACTCATCTATTTATTCTACAGAGAAGTAGTTTCGTATATATATATAATAAATATATTAAATAAATAAATTGATCTATGATATTAATGTAAAGTTATTTACAGTATTTATAGAAAATTAGACAATTAATGATACAAATTATTACATCAATAGAATACACTATAGAACATCATTTAAAAAGTATTAGTGGAATGAATTCTTTAGTAAATAAAAAGATCATGAACATAAAATGTTTTTTCCTATGTATTACCATGAAGATCATAACCCTAATTGAAACTATTGTGTGTAATTAAATTAATATTATATATATATATATAAATGTTTAGAGAGAATTATATAAATTATATTAACCATTTTATGAAAGTGTGGTATGGTATATATATATTAATGAAATATAATCCTTATATATAAGATAATTTGATATATGATATTTTAAACTATGGTTAGTGAATATATTTTCTATGGGTATGAATGTATCTAATAACTATATATATTGAGTAATATTTACTAAAAAAACATATAATCCTCAAAAAACAATTAATTAAACAAACCAAGATAATTAATTAAATTTTTTGAAATAAATATATTTTTGTGTGTTTCATTTTATTAATGGTTTTTTGTTAAATAATGTTTTGATTTGTTTATAAAATTTTATAAAAATTATAATACCAATTATTGTAAAAATATTAATTTTATGGAAAAAATTAATTATTTTTAATGTTTCATGGTTGAATTATAAAGGATTAAAATGATATAATTTTTCGAAACAACAATTTTAATGAATTCTCTATTTATTAAATAAAAAATTAAAATAATTATTTTTATTTTACTAATATAATGTAACTACTAAATTTATAAACAAATATATTAACATCCATTTAGTATGTAATTTTTATGAAGTACGATTATGAATACTAAATGTATAAAAATTCATTTTACTAAAATATATTTTCCTATATATTATATACATTAAATTATAATTTTGATTAGTAAAATTTAGAAATTTAATTATTTGAAATTTAGTAAAATATTTTATTTATGAGGTTAAAATGTAATGATATTGTTCATCTCATATTTTCCATAAAATAACAAATAAAATTTTAAAGAAAATATAAATAAGTGAAAAAGTGCTAAAAGAGACAATTTATAGAAGAAATTTTATTTAATTAACATTATATTTTATCATTCAAAAATTATAAATGTATGTTTTGGGATCCATAACTAAATTCCTAAACAACTTTTGTTTCCCAATATTAGAAAAATCCCATGTTATTTCATCTTTACACTTCACGAAATAAAATTTTTCTTCAAAATGACCATATTTTTCATCTATATATTCATCTAAGATAAACCCCTTACAAACTATTTTAATACATAAAAAATATTTTAGATTTTAATATTAACAAAATAGTATAGTTATCCCACATATTTTTGAATAGTTTGGTTCCAATGATGTTGATTTTGTTCAATGTATTAAAGGGAGAAATCGTCAAAAGAATCAATTTCATCAATATTGGAAAAAATTTCTTTTTTCATTCATTTTTATTTAATTCTTCTTTTCTAAAATTGAAAATTTATTGTACATTTTGATGATGTTATATTGACATAATTATGATTCATATAAATTTTATTACTATTATATACTTTTATACTCATTCCCATTCATTAGTATAACATGATAGTGTTTGGTTATGTTGAACAACATATATTAAAGATATTATACTATTATCACATTCTCAAAAATAAATACATATTAAAAAATAAATACCAATAATATATGATGTAAATTATGAAATAAATAATTAGTTCTTATTACGGAATATTTATATTATTATTTAACTAAATATAAATATACCATTTTTTTTTCATTAAATGTTCCCAAAGATGTTTGTTATTGATTTCATCATAGATAATCACATAACATAATAATTGAACATTTAACATGATATATAATTATGGATAGTATTTCATATACCATAAATAATATATGAATTATGAACGTGGTATTGCTGATTGAGGACCAACATCTCCACTATGATACTAACATCCAATAATAAAAAATATAATTCTTGGATAATTGAAATAAACAATAAATACCTAATATATGTGATTGAAATATTTATAATTTAATATTATAATAATTATTATATTAGAATTTTTTAATAAAATAGGTTATTAATATAGTTATGTTAATTATATAGATGATAGAATTTCATTCGTGGAAGTCGAGAGTAACAGTAATGGGATTCACACCACCATTTTCCATTATTGAGACATATGTAATTTTCAAAACATATATTATATTATTTCATATTAAACCATATATATTTCCATCATACATTTCATTAAATTTAATATATTTAAAACAATAACTAGTTATTTCTCATTCAAGGGATTTTAATCCCTAGATTACCAAAGAGATAAGGGTTTTCTTTCCCGGGGATATATTATTTATTAATAAAATCCAGATAATGTATTAGAATGATCATTATTTCCAAAAACACTAGTATTTTAATATAATGTAATTGTTAATTTTGTTTACATGTCCTATTATAATTTCAATTAATATTTGATGGTATCATATTTGAGTGGTTCTGGTATAGTAATATATCATTAACACTTATTTATTGTTTAGAAACATTATCCTCTATGTCTATGTTCTCTATATTATGTTATGGATGTCCATATTTATAATAATATTATTGATTAAAGAGTTTTTCAATTGAAATGATTGTATTTATAAAAGGTATCTTTTTTAATTGTTCCATCCTGGTCTTTATCTGTTATCATTAACCATAAATACAAATTTGTAAAAGGAATATGCTTTTAAATGTTATTCTGCATGAATGAATTTTTCAAATATCTTCAATGGTTATTTTTAAATTATTTACTATATATTTTTTCATCCTTTTAAATATGATTCAAATTATATTTTTTTATAAATTATTTCAATTTCAAATTAGATTTTTCAAAATTAATATATTTCTTCATATCATTCTAATAAATTATCTACTGATTTCATAAATTAATTTTCATATACATCAATATCCCTTAATTTTTGTTAGAACACAATGATTATATTCTTTAATATAATTATACACCTTTTTTGGGAATGGTTTATGATAATTCCTTTTATAATTATTCATGAATCTTGTTTCTTCCCCTTGGAGTAATTAATAAATGATGGAATTAATAAATTTTTATTGTATTTATATCAAACATATATATGTCTTGTTTTTTTTGAGTTTTGTGTCCTTTATATACATTCAATTAATTATGTAAGTTTATATATCTCATTATCTAGAAATGTATAAATGGGTAATATCCTCTGTTAAAAAGGCTACCCATGTTTTATTCCCAGCACAAAAGGGTATAAAAGTTATAATCCTTTTATAAAAAGGTATGCGTATAGAAATATGAGTCCAATACTGTAATCATGTGGCATACAAATAAATAATATTATATTATTTGCGGATTAATCCCACAATGTGTGAATGGGAATTATTCCACGCCCAAAAGGTTAAACTGGTTCTATCTAAAGACCAAAATTTTACCCATGTATTAACTCATGCCCAAAATGGTACACAGTTAGTCTCCTAAGATAAAAAGGTTTCATGGGTAGTATCCTAATCCCAAAATATTAAATGGGAAGTAGAAAAAGACCCAATTTTATATAAGTAGTGTCATATGAACAAAATGGTACATAAGAAGTATCTAATTTCCAAAATCATAAATGGGTAGTAGCCCAATTCCAAAAGCATACACATGTTGTAGACAAAACCCAAAAAGTTAATCAAGTAGAATCCCAATCCCAAATGTTAATCATGTGTTATACCAAACCAAAAGGTTAAAAAAAGTAGTATCATATGCTCATAATGGTATATATGTAGTCCCCCAATTGTCAATAAATTGCCTCAAATTTCATCTTATTTTGAATAAATGAAAAAATGCATTATAGTGACAATGTTTTTATGTTTTTAAATATAATAACCTAGATTTACTATTCTATTTCATGCATCATCATGTAATATCATTTTTTAGATAAAATATGAAGACCATAGGGATATAAACATATGATAATAATATAATCACATTTGAAAAATCTATAGGCTGAATTAACCCATGAAACACAATATTATAAACATGAAAAAAATTACAATCTTAATAAATATTATCACATTTTTTATGAGAATCATTTAAACATTGAAATGAATTATACAATAATAATTTATGATAATTGTGGAGTTAATATTATCTTTAATGGTAAATTAGTCCATTGGGATTTAAGAAATGAAAATTTAGACTTTGGGGCTTCATGACCGTTGGGAATAATAAAAATTGGCATATAACCATGGTAATGTGATCGGTGGAGTTATGTTATTTCAAGGATAAGGGTGGGATATAATTGATGGAAAAAAGTGGAATGATTTCTTTTAATAGTTGGATAATTCCATATGAATCCAATTTATCATTTCATAGGGGGTGGTAACATTGATATAGTTTTCCCTTGACTAAGCCTTGGAAGATCATCTACAAATTATGAATGAGGGAAATCGACTTCAAGGGAATTTCCAGTTAGTGCATAACACCACTAGATCATCCTTTTCAACACCACCCCAAAAAATAACCATCATCACACACCATACCCATAGGTTTTATGAAGGTCTGATAAGGTGTTATGTATTTATAAATTATGTTTTATTATAGTGTGAAATTATTTTAGAAATAATATTATGGTTAAACAAGTCATAGTTATTTTTTAATGGTTGGGATTTTTTTTTAAAAATACACAATTTTAGATGTTGAATATAATAAAATAGTTTTTCAATGAAAAGAAATAAGAAATTTATTTTTAAAAAATATATGCCTTATTTTTATAAAAATTTATGATAATATATGAAATATTAAATAAATTTTTTCATTCAAAAAATATTATTGATAAAAAATATTTATTAATTTATAAAGACTAAAATAATATTATTCTACACTTTATTGGTTTTTTATGGGATTGAAATTTCATATATATATATATATATATGAACACTGATATTTTTAAATTAATAAATATTTCATTTATAAAATTAGGGTTTTTACATTTATTATTATCATAAAAAAATGGATTTCATTTTTCAAATCATAATGTCGAAGATAGCTAGTGGTATATATTTCAAAATTTTCAGAGCTAGTTGAAGTTGTATATAAAAGGTAAAATATGGAATGTGTCTATAGTAAATGTTTTGAGGTTATATTTAGACAAAATTGATTAAATAAGAATTATAAATTATTTATTGAATAAAAATAAGGTTAATGCTAAATAAATTCTTTTCTGGAAATAAAATTAAATTTTCCAACACATAAATAATCTTCAAAATCCTAATACATTTTAATGGTCTTAAAATTTTATCCTTATGAATATAAATTACAATAATCTCCAAAATATTTTCTATTCATGTATATGGTTCTAAAAAAATGAAAATATACAAATAACATTGCTAAAATATCTAAAACCAAGGTGTATGGCCTTCCTTGGTATAATGATTATAATTTTTTTTACCTAGATATGAAAAGACTATGCTTATAAATTAACCTACAATTTGACTGCATTTACTATTAATTCCCACACATTAATAAATTCCTGTACAAATCAAAACTATTGAAGAAAATTTTCCTCTCATCATCAACATTTAGGGCCTCTTACAAAAAGATTCTATTTTTCGATGTATTATTATTAAGATTCTAGAATTTAACATTTAAATTAAAGGGTTATCTTCCTCCATCTATTTATTCTGGTATCTCCTTTATAATAATCATATTATTTATCAAATTAACACATTTTTATTTGTTTATAATAATTCCTTGTTTATCTAGATGATTAATTATTAATGGAAGTATACCTTTCCATATCACTAACCACATTCCAAAACCTAATTTGTACACCTTTTATTTTGTCAAAACTATTCATTTAATTTACATTATTTGAGAACAAAAAAATTTTTTTATTGAAGTTTATTTTTATATATATTAATATACTTATTTTATTGGTGAAATCGAAGTATAAAAACTCACTCTCACTACTCATTTTACAAAATTATGAAATCTATTATTGTAATATATGATCTATATGAGATTAATAATGTTTGATATAGATATATTTTACACTAATAGTGCTTTAATTCTTTGGTAAAATATCAAATCAGTAGATATTACATGTTTAATATACCTTGAAAGCACACCTGTTAATTTTTTATGATGAATTATTAAAATACATTGGTATTTTTTTGACTCATTAGTGATTATCCTTAGTGTAATTCGTATAAATGTATTATTTTTATATTGTACACATATTTATATGTTATGTATCATATACTTATTATTTATATCTTATGATATGAAAAAAATTTCACCCATTATGATATATCATTTTCCCATTAATTAGTGTATCAATTATTATGATTTATTCCCACCCTTTTCTCATGATGTATGCTTGCAATAAACCATATATACTGACGTTCCCTAGGATGGTTTTAAAATGAATTATTAAATGGTAATTGATGAATGTTTTTTTCAAATATGTACTTATGTATTATGTACCCAGTTTCTAATACCCAAATTCACAAAATATCCTTCAGAATATTTCATTGAAATGTTTTGATCTGAAATTAAGTGAAAAATAATATATTAAAAATAAAGTTCATGTAGTTATTATAGAAGAATGTTTTAGTTAATTAATGAAATAATAACACAAAACATTAGTGAACTCCCTATTAATTAGTACAAATATATGAAAACATATATATTTTTGGTAATGTATTGAGTATGTGGGTTTCTTAGAAATGGAATCCCAGCCTAGATACACAAATGATAATGAGAGATCTAGAACAAAATAATCTACTCGTATCAACCATGAAAAAGGTTGGTTGGGTTAGAAATTAATCTTTAATAAATTTCCAAAAAATTTCTTAACTACACACATTGTGTTACACTATTTAGGGATATTCCTTTGTTGATCACATACACTTTATAAACCATCATTATGCATATATAAAAATATTAATTATTTCATCATAAAATTCTAGGTTTTAAATATAATTTAGAATTGTTATCATTAGGTTAATATTAATAATAACATTCTGAGTCAAAAAGTATTATTATAAAATTAAATACAAATATATAGAAGTGGAAACAAAAATAATGGATGAAATTTTTTTTTGATGATGGAATATCTGTAAGATGAATGCTAGAGCTAAAAATATCATTATGAAACTAAAAAATTCATTGCTTCTTTTGATTAATTACTCAACCCATCCAGAGTGTCTATCCTTAAAATGGAAGGAGCAACCAACAGATGAATCCTTCATACATCATTGATCCACTATCATTAGTTAACCCTTTTGTTGAGTCAATAAGGTTTTCCTTATGACTTTTCCATTCCTTCATGTTTTGAAAATCACAAACACCTTATCTTTAAGGAAAATTGCTTTCTTAAGGAAAATCGCTTTTATAAGGAAAATTGCTTTCTTAAGGAAAATCGCTTTTATAAGGAAAATTATCCTTATCATATTTTCATCAATATTTTTCTTAAGTATAAGTTTCGGATTCATTTTCGCGGAGTCATTAAAACTCTGATATAAAAGCATTCTATTTAGTATTCAGATTCTGGACAAGAACTATAAGGAAGTTTCATTTCGAATTCCGGATTTGAATTCTGACTAAGTTCTATTCCAGATTCAGGATACGAATTCTGAAGAAGAATTCTCATTACGAATTCTATTGAAGAAATTCCATTCCGAATTCTCATTACGAATTCTGAAGAAGAATTCTCATAACGAATTGCAATGAAGAATTCTCATTATGAATTCTAATGAAGAAATCTCATTCCGAATTCTTATTACGAATTCTGATGACGAATTCTCATTACGAATTCTGATGACGAATTCTCATTACGATTTCTGATGACGAATTCCTATTCCGAATTCCTACTCCGAATTCTCATTCCGAATTCACTTATTAAACAGAATCTGATTATCATTGTTTTATACACTCTGAATTTATTCACTCCGAACTTTCAATCCAAAATTTCTATTCCGAACCTTTATGTTAGAGTTTAAAACGATGTCGTACATTCTGTTATACTTACTTTGTTATAAAACGATGTCGTCCATTTTGTTATAAACTAACCGTTGTCTAAGTGACACGTGTACAGGTCCCTCCGAACTTTAAGGAAAATATGACCGTTGGAGAAGGAGCTGACCTTACCTATAAATAGGAGCTCATTTGAAAAAGCTCGCAACAGATGGATGAACAATTTGGACTTTGTGCATACATGCTGTTGAAGTGATTTCTAGAGAGAGAGTCTCTTATAAAACTCTCAAAGCTTCATGCGACTCCGAATGTTGGTGATTACATTCGAGGGCTTCCGGGGATAGGAAGACAGAGGTGCCGACTACCTTAAAGATCGAGGGCTTTCACGCTGAGAAAGGCAGAGGTTGCCGACTACCTTAAAGATCGAGGACTTCCTTGCTGAGGAAGACAGAGGTTGCCAACTACCTTGAAGTTGAGGGCTTGCGGGGATAGCAAGACAGAGACTCCGATCTTCGTATCGAGGGATTACCCTGGTGTGGGTAAGACAGACTTGCTTGAAAGTATAAATCAAGGGACCTTTATCCAAGGTTGTTGGATACCCTTCTCTTTGGGTTAAAAGACTATTATCTTGTTACTAGTAGTTTTACTACTTGTTTTTATTCCGCTGCAATTTGTATCTTAAGGAAAGTACAACTTTCTTATACTTCCTTACTTACTCTGATTAGTTTAGATTCTATACGCTTTAAGGTAGAATCTTATATTGTAACTTTTTTTATGTTTCAATTTCCGGAATCATATTTCCGGAACCTACTTTTGGAATCCCTTCCCAAGTTCAGTTCGGTGTTAGAGGTGTTGTGAATTTACTTAGTTTAACTTTGTTAAACTTAGTCCTTTCCTTTTCTTAAGGAAACTCTAGTTATTCATAACAAACTTTAAAGGTTCCAAAGGAATTTTTAAAGTATACAATTCACCCCCCTCTTGTATATTGAGCATCTCATATTATATATCGATCCTACAATTGGTATCAGAGGTTGGAAACCTCTTACTCTATATCATTCTTACATTTGGTATCAGAGCCAAGGTTACTGACATACTTGTACTCACATACAGGTTTTTCTTGCTTAACTTTTTCATTCCGAACATTGTCATTCCGATTTATCCATTCCGAACTTTTCTCATTCCGAACTTTTTGATTACGAATCTTTTGCTATTAACAAGTTTGTTTCCAAGTTATTTTCAAGTATGGCAGGAATGAATGTTGGATCTATTGACAATCTGAATCCTACAAGACCACCTATCTTTGATGGTAATGATTATGAATACTGGAGAGATCGTATGAAGACTTTTGTTATCAATACTGGAGTAGATAACTTTGTCATGCTTACTGGTGACTATAAAATTCCTGACAAGGAAGTCAGAACCTTTACTAACCAGGAAAAGCAAGAATATCAACTCAACTATAAGGTACGCAATACTTTACTGTGTTCAATGACCAGAAATATATATAGCCAAATTTCTTCATGTGAAGCAGCTAACTGTATATGGAAGAAGATAGAGGTTACACACTTTGGGACTTCTAAGGTGATTGAGACTAGAAGAGCTATGCTTAGAGCTGAATATCATGGCTTCAATTTTCCTTATGGAGAACCTATCTGTAAAGTTCAACAAAGATTTATGACTATCGTCAACAGTCTACAATCTATGGGAGAAAAAGGTTTAGATGATGAAGCTCTTGTGGACAAGATTATTGATATTATGCCCAATGAGTGGGAATCCTAGAGAACAGCTATAGATGAGAACAGGAAGGATACTCAAATTACTCTTGATGAATTATTTGGAACTCTTCTACAACATGAAACAAGAATGAAGAGAGATGCTGACAACATCAAGAAGAAGAATGGAAATGGAACAGTTTCTTTTACTTCAACTTCAAATCAGATGAAAGCTAAGACTCCTGAAAGAGTAACCAGATCAAAATCTAAGAAAGTCATTTTCCAATCCGAATCTAGTGAAAGTGAAGTTTCAGAAAATGAATTAGCTAATCTTGCTTGAAGGATGAACAAGATAGCTGGACAGAGAAACTTTCAATACAAGTATAAGAAGAAGGATAGGAAAGATAAGAAAGATGGAGAAGTTACTTGTTATGAATGTAAAAGAGCTGGACATATTAGACCAGATTGCCCTATGCTCAGAAAGAAAGAAAGGAAGGAAAGACATTCAGACAAGAACAGGAAGAAGTATTACAAAGCTAAAGATAAGAATGTTCTGAAAGCTAATGACACCTGGAGTGCCAGTGGTGGTGACTCTTCAGATGAATCTTCTGAATATGAATATTCAGGACAGAAGAATCTTGGTCTTATAGCCAGATTACCTATTGAAAATCATTGTCTTGTGGCTAAGGTACGAAATTCTGAATCATTGACTAATGTTTCCTTAAATCCTAATGATAGTAAGTATTATAACTCTTCTGATGAATAATCATCTTCTGATGAGGAAAATACTTTACCTACTTTTGAAGAAGTCTCTAGGTTTGCTGAACTTCTTGAGATTGAGAATTCCAAACACAACAAGAAACTTGATAAGGCAAATTCTAGGAATTCTATTCTTACTAAAGAGATATCAGATCTTTCTAAAGATCTTGATAAGAAAAATGCTGATTTTGAAAATATTTCAAAAAATCTTGAGGAAGTAAGTTCTGAGAAGAACAAACTTGCTAAAGAATTAGAAAAAGTAATTTCTAATAAAAATGTTTTCGAGCTTAACTCTAGTTCCAAAACTAATGATTTTGAGGATAAAAACATGGTTGTAAAACTCAAGTCCGAAATTTTTTCCTTAAAGAAGTGTTTATTAAACTTTACCCATGGTAAGGAAAATTTTGATAAGATGTATTCTCAAATACGACCTTTAAGAAATAAATCCGGATTTGGTTTTACCCAAGCAAAACCTGTTTTCAGCAACAATTATTTTGTTCCTCAAAGTGCCCCATTTTGTACCAAGTGTCAATGTGGTGGTCACTGGGCAAGAAATTGTTCCTTAAACAAAACCCAATCCTTAGGTTTTCATAAAGCTTATTTTTCTAAGAAAATGTGGGTACCAAAAATTTTATTGTCTGGAAATCTCGGATCCAAAAAAGTTTGGATTCCGAAAGTCTAACTTTGTTCTCAATTTCAGGAAAATAAAGAAAGTTCCAGCAACAATATTTGGTACATGGATAGTGGATGTTCCCGGCATATGACTGGTAACAAAAGCTTTTTTGAAAAGATTATCAAAACTAAAGGAGACATTATTCTTCAGTTTATCGGAACGCAAGATCAACTTGCTGATATTTTCACAAAATCTTTACCTTCTGATAGATTTGAATATATTAAACAGAAGTTAGGAATGATAACCGTAAGGTAATCTTCCTTAATTAACTTTCTGTTGAAAAATCTCCTTACAGTAATAAACTCCTTTTCATAGGGGGATTACATTTGTTTGCTTGTTTAACAAAGTTTTTCAAAATTTGTTTTCAAATTTTTCGGAACGAAAATTTCCGGAATGGAACTTCCGGAACTACCATTTTCCAGAATGGATATTCTCGTACAGAATACTTCTGGAATGAAAGTATTCGTATTGAAAATTTCCGGAATGGACAACTTTCGTACTGGGACTTTCATAACCAGATTTTCGTACTAAGTTTTGTTTTTCATATTTTACTTTTTCATTTTGAGTTTTTCGTATTGAGTTTTTCGTATTGAATTTTACGTAGTCGTCTTTATATTACCCATTACGAATAACTTTCCTAAGCTAATCTGAAAGGTATGATTTCCTTACTGAAGTTTTCGTAATCATATTTTACTTGCTGGTAGTTTCTTGTATTTTGTTTTCGGATTATAGTTTTCTTAAATCTTTGTTTTAATAAAACCTCAAAAAGATTGGATTCAAGCTTTCAACCGTCAAAATCTAATCGCAGATCATTCTAAACCGTTAGATCAACCGAGGAAGTTGAACCGTCATCCCAATGCCTATATAAAGGGGACCCTATTTTATCGTCCCACATCGATTTCAAGATTTTGCATGCTGAAGCTCTGACTCTCTGATTTAAGGTCATTCCGAACTTCAGCCTTCTCAGTTCCGAACTTCTCAGAGACTTCTAATCCGAATGTCTGCAGAGTTAGCTTCTCAAGAAATGTCTTCAACTAAGCCCATTTCACAGTGGTTAGTCTACAGAGAAAGGTTAGTTCATCCGACTTTCTTCAGCAACTATGATTCTATCATTTCGAAGAATATCAAGTTGAATGGCTGGGAGGATGTTGCGGTATCAAAAACCGGCAACCAAGATGAAGTCTACTCTGACTTGCTTGTCGAGTTTTATGAGTCAGTTGCTTTCTTCATGGAAGATAATAGAGAGAAGTTTTCCTTCAAATCGTATGGCAAGACATATAAGCTATCTTACACCAAGGCTGCAAGCTTGGTAGGGTTGAGTTATGAAGGTGAAGCTGAGTTTATCTCGCACGTTCTGCCAGACTCCTTGGGTAGTTTCAACAAGGAGAAAGCCTTAGAAATTCTCGGATTGGATGATGATAAGGCTCCGAAAATAGCAAGTCTTTCTACAAACATCCGGATTCTGGAGTTATGGGTGCAAGGGCTTATTTTACCGAGAAAATGAGATAAAGATAGCTTGAAGAAGAGTGAGATATACATCGTGGATTTCTTGATAAATCTAAGAAAGTTCAACTTGATGAAGCATATTCTTCTCAACATTGATAATTTGAAGAAGGGGAATCTGAGAGCTCAGATAGTGATTTACCCGGCAATATTATCGAAGCTGATAGTTCGGTGCCTAGAATCCTTCAAGGTTTCTTGTAGTTCTAAGCCGAAAGTTTGCAAGATCATGTTGCTCAGTGATGCAACTCTTAAAAGGATGAATATAGCTTTTAACAAGGAGTCAGGGAAGTTCATTGATCTACCTCCTCAAGTAGAAGTGACTCCGAAAGTGGCTGATCCGGAATCATCCAAGCCGGTAAGGAAAAGGAATAAGAAAGAAGTGGTAGTCGATGCTGAGGAACCTAAGTCTAAGGAAGTCCATTCCGCACCTCCTAAGCCTAAGAAGAAGAAGACATATACTGATGAGGTTGCAGCGAAGTGGAGAGCTGACAAGGAGAAGAGGAGGGAAGGAGATCCGCAGTTCGGATTGGATCCTGCAGAGGCCAAAGATCTGAAAGAAAAGGCTGCTGATGAGCTTGAGAAGCAAGCTAAGGAAAAGGAGATGAAGAAGAAGTTGTCAGAAGCTGAGGCTGTGCAAGCGCTGTTAAAGTTTAACGAAATGGTTTCAGCAACCATTCCCGTTCCGAGATCTTTTTCTCTGGAATCTCTACCTGAGACTCCAGGAAGAAATCTTGTAACTCTGGAAGAGGCTGTTGCTACTGAGGAAGTAGAGCTAGTGGAAGAGGTTGAAGAAGCGGCTGAAGGAAGTGGTGAGACATGAGATGTGCTCAAACAAGTAGATGAATATAAGGGAACTCCTTCGGAACACCTCTCGCTCCGAACATCTGAAGCTCAATCTTCAAAGCTTGTTACTCCTGCAATGGAAGAAGAAAAGGGAGAAGAAGAAGTTACTTGTCAAGAACATATTTTACTTGATGCTGCTCAGATGGGAAACGTAGAAGCCAATGTTCAAGAAGTTGCTGATGAGGAAGATAAAATTGTTCAAGTCTCTGATAGTGAGAACAGATCTCTGGAACAGGTTTCAATTCCGGAAAAAGATAAGGGGAAACAAATTCTTGCTGATACCCCGAGTTCAGAAAAG
This sequence comes from Viscum album, assembly GCA_963277665.1. NCBI lineage: Eukaryota > Viridiplantae > Streptophyta > Magnoliopsida > Santalales > Viscaceae > Viscum > Viscum album. Next base: position 502,687,126 of record OY728159.1, read on the forward strand.
AGTATGAGGAAGGAATCTGGTAGTTCTTCTAAGAGGAAGTTGGAGCTTATTGAAGAAGAAAATTCTCCGAGAAAGATGTCAGATTCGGAATCATCTTCGTTGGGGCACGATTTTGTTGTTCAATCCTTGAAGAAGTCGGTGGGAACTATTCCAACCTTCTCCAGTATTGACTCTCGATGCCAGATGCTTCAACATACGATGAATCAGAAAACCGACTCCGTATCCATGGTTATGGATAAATGTGTTGAGATAGAAGCCCAGTTCAAAAATTTATTTATTGGTTACGAAGCCCATAAAAGATCTTGCAAAAGGATGACTAGCTGGTCGAAGAAGAATGTGGAAGAGATGAGGTTGCTGGATGAGTTTCAGGAGAATGTTAAGGATGCTTTTCAAAACGAGGACAAGAAGTTTCATGAGATGACTTCATCATTCGATGAGAAATTGACAGAGGAAAAGAACATTCAGATTCAGGAAGTGAGAGATCTGAATGGAAAGCTCAACTCCGTTAATCAGAGTTGGAAATTTGAAAGGGATCATCGGATCAATTTTCTAGAAAGAATGAAGGCTCGGGAAGAGAAGATGAAAGCTCAGGAAGAAAAATTGAAGGCTCAGGAAGAAGTAATTGAAGCCCAGTTAGCAAGAATAGTTGCCTTAGAGAAGCAAGCAGAGAAAGATCATAAGGACCTCAAAAAGATCAAGACAATTCTTAAGGGGCTCATGTCAAAGGAGAAAGATCCGAAATGACCAATCCAATCTCTTTGTTGTAATCTGTTTTTTTTGTTGCTGACATTTCAAATTTAATGAGAATCGTGCTTGTTGTTCCTTTTGTTGTCGTTACTAATCTTTCAGGTACTTTGTTATTTTTTTTCCATTCACTCCAAATTCTTTTTGAAAATCACAAAGGGGGAGAAGGAAAAGATCCTTAAGAAAAAGAGGAAATCTAATAAGTGCTTATCAATGGCGGAGAAAGAAAAATACCCAAGGAGATAGAACTCTAATAGGATTTTGTTTAAGGGGGAGTTTTTCTTAAAGAAACATCACTCCGGAAATATGAATATGATCCTTAGAGATTCAAAGCCTAAGGGGGAGTTAGTCGTATTCATCTATTTCATAAACCAAGGGAGATAAGCTTTAATGTGTTTCTTTCTTCTTAGAATAGCTTTTTCGTAAGGATGTTTGTGCTTTCCAAAAGGGGGAGATTGTTGAGTCAATAAGGTTTTCCTTATGACTTTTCCATTCCTTCATGTTTTGAAAATCACAAACACCTTATCTTTAAGGAAAATTGCTTTCTTAAGGAAAATCGCTTTTATAAGGAAAATTGCTTTCTTAAGGAAAATCGCTTTTATAAGGAAAATTATCCTTATCATATTTTCATCAATATTTTTCTTAAGTATAAGTTTCGGATTCATTTTCACGGAGTCATTAAAACTCTGATATAAAATCATTCTGTTTAGTATTCAGATTCTGGACAAGAACTATAAGGAAGTTTCATTCCGAATTCCGGATTTGAATTCTGACTAAGTTCTATTCCAGATTCAGGATACAAATTCTGAAGAAGAATTCTCATTACGAATTCTATTGAAGAAATTGCATTCCGAATTCTCATTACGAATTCTCAAGAAGAATTCTCATAACGAATTGCAATGAAGAATTCTCATTACGAATTCTAATGAAGAAATCTCATTCCGAATTCTTATTACGAATTCTGATGACGAATTCTCATTACGAATTCTGATGACGAATTCTCATTACGATTTCTGATGACGAATTACTATTCCGAATTCCTACTCCGAAATCTCATTCCGAATTCACCTATTAAACAGAATCTGATTATCATTGTTTTATACACTCTGAATTTATTCACTCCGAACTTTCACTCCGAAATTTCTATTCCGAACCTTTATGTTAGAGTTTAAAACGATGTCGTACATTCTGTTATACTTACTTTGTTAGAAAACGATGTCGTCCATTTTGTTATAAACTAACCGTTGTCTAAGTGACACGTGTACAGGTCCCTCCGAACATTAAGGAAAATATGACCATTGGAGAAGGAGCTGACCTTACCTATAAATAGGAGCTCATTTGAAAAAGCTCGCAACGGATGGATGAACAATTTGGACTTTGTGCATACATGATGTTGAAGTGATTTCTAGAGAGAGAGTCTCTTATAAAACTCTCAAAGCTTCGTGCGACTCCGAATGTTGGTGATTACATTCGAGGGCTTCCAGGGATAGGAAGACAGAGGTGCCGACTACCTTAAAGATCGAGGGCTTTCTTGCTGAGAAAGACAGAGGTTGCCGACTACCTTAAAGATCGAGGACTTCCTTGCTGAGGAAGAAAGAGGTTGCCAACTACCTTGAAGTTGAGGGCTTGCGGGGATAGCAAGACAGAGACTCCGATCTTCGTATCGAGGGCTTACCCTGGTGTGGGTAAGACAGACTTGCATGAAAGTATAAATCAAGGGACCTTTATCCAAGGTTGTTGGATACCCTTCTCTTTGGGTTAAAAGACTATTATCTTGTTACTAGTAGTTTTACTACTTGTTTTTATTCCGCTGCAATTTGTATCTTAAGGAAAGTATAACTTTCTTATACATCCTTACTTACTATGATTAGTTTAGATTCTATACGCTTTAAGGTAGAATCTTATATTGTAACTTTTGTTAAGTTTCAATTTCCGGAATCATATTTCCGGAACCTACTTTTGGAATCCCTTCCCAAGTTCAGTTCGGTGTTAGAGGTGTTGTGAATTTACTTAGTTTAACTTTCTTAAACTTAGTCCTTTCCTTTTCTTAAGGAAACTCTAGTTATTCATAACTAACATTAAAGGTTCCAAAGGAATTTTTAAAGTATACAATTCACCCCCCACTTGTATATTGAGCATCTCATATTATATTTCGATCCTACACCTTTGATACATTGGTCACATATAATTGTAATTTCACTATAGAATAGATATATATATGTACTCCCTTTTTCCATCTAGTAAAATGATGTAATATATTTATATATCACAGATGGAGTGTATGATCACCAATTTAAATTTATAAATAACATGAATCGAATATATTGTGTCAAAACTTTGGAAGGAAAAATTAAAAAATAAATTTTTTTAAACAATAATTTTCCTCACAAACACTAAATAAAATTGGAAAGACATTTACTGATCTTATTTAAAAGGAGAATGAATTAGTGAAATGTTATGAGATCAAATTTTCAATATTGAATGACATAATTGAATCTTTTTAATTGATTATTATGAAATATTGATTTATTTAATAGTTGAATAATAATCCATCTACAGAAGGATATGAAATTATTAGATAGTGTGATATGTGAGGATATTGTGTGGTTTAATCTCATATTATAGATGTTGTTCATATATACATGTGTCATCATAGGCTAAAATGTAAAAAGTTAAGTATGATGTAAATTTGTAATTATTTTGATCATGAAATTAAAGGTAATGACCTAAAATATCCCATTTGAAACATTTATATGATGTATTATTCATTGAATTCATCACAAATAATTGGAAAGTGATACATGTATAGAATCGTTTTACATATACCTCAAAAATATCATGGTGATTTAAAGCTTCAATATTTGAATGAGATTGAAAAAAGAAATATAGTCAATGTGTAACATGGAGTAAAATTCAGAACCTATAAATAAGGTGATAAAAATTCAAATTAATGACCAAATATAAACATAATGTTTTAGAAATAACAACTAATCAATAGTGAATAATAAAGAGAAAAGATGTAATTTTCCCATCATGATATCTAAAATCAATGATCTTAATGATGTTTTATATGGAATACTAATTTAATCAAAAAACTTTCTAATACATTTTTTTTCTTATTCCTAATTGTATTTTATTTTATTCAAAATATTATATAATATTATGTTAAAAACAAAATATATAGATGTAGACTTGATCCAATAAACTCTATGTGGATCCTTTCATGTAATAAGATTATATAAGGATTACCTTGTTATCCTGTTGAGTATAATCTCATTTCAAACTATGTAGTCGTAAGAAGGGTTAAATATGAAATAATACTAGGGATGGATTGGATCTAAAATTTTTATGGTAAGATAAAATTTATATGTAATGAAATTTTAGTTTCTATGAAAGTAAAATATTTATTTTTTTCAAAGGAGAGATATCCTAGCATAAATTTTTCTAAGTAATTCTGTCAATAGTGTTTATTACAGAAATTATCAGTGAAGAATAAGATGAAAGAGAATGAAAAATAATAGGAAATGCACCAATTTTTCAATAATATATTAATGAATTTCCAGAATATATTCTATGGCATCTCCTAGAATGAAAGGTTGTATTCACAATTGACGTCATATATAGATACTTACAATTATTAATGACCCCATAATGAATATTATTTTGGATTGTTAGTTGAATTTGTGGAATAACTAAAATTTATGTTGGAGAATGTTTTATTTTGACTCGGTGTATATAAATTGGGAGAGTATTTTCAATTTATAATGAGGTATATAATAACGAGGCATTGAAATTTTTATTTGGATCCTAATGTGACCACACTGATAAAAAACCCTCTTTTGAGGGTTGGGTAGTATATGGAACAACATTGAGGGGATGCATTATTTTCCATGATTGACTTATACGTAGGGTGTCATTGTCTAATAGGAAGTAATTTTTTTTCTAGATATTTAATTTTAATGAGGATATAGATATTATGTCTTTTATGTTATTCCCATTGGATTGACTTATTCCCCTATTACAGATTGGTAGCATTATTTTAATGATAACTAAATCATATTTATTATGATATTAATGTTTTTTATTTATTATGGAATTTTTTTATAATATAAGAAAAATTGGTGAAGATTTTCAAAGTATCAAACATCTTTGAATATGAGCACAAACAAAAATGATTCAATGTTGATAATGATTCTCAACCATCAATTAATCACTATTGACGATGACTGACTATTATGGTGAAAATATGGATAAATATAAAAATTATTCACCAACCCAAGGTGACTCATTATTAAACAATAAATATTATAATTTATGGGAATCACATACCATTGTAGGTGACATATGAAACTTTTTCAATGGGTCAAATAGTCCTATATCCAGAGAATTTGCATAGTGGGAAATGACATACCACATGAATGGAAACTTGGAAAGGATATAGAATTACCTACCACTAGAATGAGTCACCATTTTCTACCTCACCACTATCTCATTTCACCATTAGGATGAATCATCGATATTGTTTTCTCACAATTGAAGAGGACTATACGCCACTATTATATTTAACTTTAATTAAATATGTATAACTAGTATATTATAAAATTTATTGTTTTGAGTTTTGTAATGATTTTTATTAATCTATTTAAAATATAATTAAATTATTTTTTTATCCTTGAGTATGAGGATACATGATATTAGGATGATTTTTCTCCACATGGATACTCATGAATGCTGCTATTAAAAGAATGAGTAGACTACCTCATGAAAAATCTATGAAAAAGGACTCTAAAAAATATATCCATGTTCAATTCAAGATTGAAAATTTGTAATAATAATACACACTATATCATTCTTACCCACAATAGATTAATAGTGGAGTTTTCAGAACATTTAATTCCTTCATACAGTCTGAAAACAAAAAAAGTTACAATAATTTTTTATGATGTGATTTTAAGCAATTTGACTCAAAATTCACATTATGAAACTTTCAAAGAGTAACAATCTATACACCATATCAGATAGAGAAACCCAATCTTTATAAATATTTATATTTTTCCTTTCTATTTTTTTTATATTATGATCAATACTGTTTAATCAATTTATTTTACCCACAGTATCTCTTACACAATATTTTGATGATACTAGATATCATATATAAATTATTTATTCCCATTATCCCATGTGTTATAGATGTGGTCCATATGTGGAATATATTAGTTTTATTATAACCAATTTTGTGGAATAAGTATTGTGTTCCCCGGAAATCTTGTCTATTATTGTTTTACCTGATAAATTTTTTGGATAATATATTATTTTATATAATCTGGATCGATGTAGGATATTTCATGGTGGAGTGGATTAAGACTCGGATTAAGACTGATCCTCCTATATTAATTAAACTATATTTTTTTGATTTTATTTATTAGTAAGGTTTAAATTGAATATGGTTTAAACTATATAAAAAATAATTACTTTGATAGTTTGTATTCATTAGTTTTTATATAAGTTTTTGATTTATTAAATTGATTTCAAAAGGTTATGTAGTTTTCTTTATTATTTTAACTGTGACTTAATCAATCAGTGAGAAATATATTAAATGTTTATGACATATATCGATCTAATATTTTTATTTACTACACTATTTTAATTTATTGGCGGATTTTATTTAATCTTGTGTGAAACAAAATTTTTATTGGGTACTCAAGTCACCCCTCTTTAGGTAATCACTCTGATATATATTTATTATCAATGAATTCCAAAAAAATTCAACGTTGATTTTAGTTGTGCGTTAAGGATCATATATTTTTTCTTAAATATAAATTTATTTCTTTAAATGAATAATAGAAATAGTAGTTAATTAAATGGTAATGATTATACATACTGATATATAATGAAAAAATTCATATAGAATGTTTAAATTTTGAAATATGGTCTTCTATAGAGTATAACTATGAGTTACCTAATAATTTTGGGAAATATTGGGATGATGAAACAAATAATTTAGACATTAATAATTCTGAATCATTGAATATACATTAAATTTACTTAACAGATAAATAATTCAATAAAATACCTGCACGAAATCACCCATATGAAATTTGATACACTTTATATTTTTTCCATGAATAATCCAAAAATGCTAATGAAATGAGATTCAATATTAATTCAATCAATTATGATTCATTCATGATGATAGCCGATGACAAAATTTCTAATATGTATCTTAGAATTAATGAGATAACCAATACTATGAGTTCCTTGGTAAATATAATGTCTGATAAAACCAAATCACGAGACAGCTAAGATATAATCCAGAGAAATATATAGGGACATCTGTGTTAATAATTGAATCTTGTAACATATTTAAAATCGTTGTCAAGTAATTGATAGGGAAAATGATGATATATGAAGAATATATGAAATTTAATATTTACATGGATAATGAACCCACACAAAAGTCTATAACATTCATGTCTATTTCATTCTAACAAAAAGAAAAAAGAAAACATCCCAGATGAAAGCAGTAGTGATGAGGAATCATCCATGTATAATAGCCAATAAATGTACCATCTATCCAAATGGTTTAAAAAATTATATGATAAGAATTTATAATACATGAAACCAAACTAAATATAATTTATGATAGTAATAGAACCTGTAAAAGCATTTGGAAAAGATATGACAACTCAAACAACATTACCTTATATAGAGGAATGTAAAAAAAGAACATGATAATGATAACTATCAAATTTTAAACTACAAGAAGATGAATACGGGTAAATATAATAAATATACAGTACATTGATAGTGATTGTTCCATGTATATTACAAATAGATTACACTATCTTTAATTACCTCATAGAGGTTGAAGGTGGCCATATGACCATTGGTGACTGTGTAAAAAAATATCATAATTTGTTTCCAAGTTGGTAACACCAACTATGTTTTACATTATAATTTTATATTTTTTGAGTGTTTAATATTTAAGTTTCTTATTATGTCACTATAATGTGATTATAGTTTTCATGTGAAATATGAAAAAAATTCAGGTAATTTTTTTGATTCCAAAAATTCATTATTGTTCAGTGCTTTATTAAATGACAGTTTTTATGTTGTTAATCTTGACTTGTTTATTTCAAAAAATTCTTAATGATAATACCTTAAAAAATAATCTTTTTTTTAATAGGAGACAATGAAGCTATATCATTTACTCATTGAGAAAGTATACTAGGAAAGGGTTAGTCAAGGATCTTCCCAAACATGAATTCCAAAAGGTCAATGAATGTTACCCCTATCTAAAATAATAACATCATAAGAATGTTTTAAAATTAATTAAATAAAATTAATCTTATCAAACTCCCGAGTTAGTACACATGGACTTGTTTTGGTCCATCAAAAGTTACTAGTCTAAATGGGAAGCACTTTGTCTATGTCCTTGTAGAATATTTTCTAGAAATAATTTGAAATTCTATTTTTCTAAAAATTATGAATCATTCCATTATATCACAATGTATTATTAATCTATATAAAACATAAGTTGACATAAAATTAATACCTTATGTTGTGCCCAATACTATGAGTTTGAAAATCAATAATTATAATCATTTTTCTATAATTAAGGGATATAGATTTCAATTATATGATCCTAGGGAACATCATCATAATAGAGCTGTAGAAATAATAAATATAACACTTATAGAGATAACATTTATTATTCTTAATGAATACGACTCACCTCTCTACTATTAGGAAGAGGCTATGAACACACCCCTCTATATAATAAAACTACTTTCAATTAGACAAATAATAAATAAAACCCTTAATAAAATTTGTAATAGAATGAACTAGTATGATAATTAATTTTGATTTATTGGTTGAAATGTATTTGTTATTAATATTGTGGATAATATTGATATATTTGACTCCAAAAGTGATCATGGTATTCTCCTTCATTATTCAATTTCTAGTAAATCCTATATAATTTTTAATAAAAAAAAGACAATAGATGTGTCTAGGAATGTCTCTTTTAATTAGAAGGACCCATTTGAGACTATTACACTTTATAAAACCTTGGGGTTTATTTATCCATGTTGAACATAAATTCCATACTGTTTGAGCCTTCTCTATTGAAAATAGAAAAATCATTATGTTTTGAATTACAGAAAAAACCTGAACCCATACATGACGAAGGCAATGATGTTATCCACACTTCACCTCTTATAGATTTTAGGACTCCAAATTACCTTCATTTATATTACTATATTGGGGAGTTTGATAGAGGTACACATACTATATCTTCTCTATAAAACTGGGTTAAACATGACACATTCTTGTTAAATCATGAACATAAGAACAACAATGATAGAATTATAGATAAATTATGGGTAATGGATATTCCTGATGAAATTAACCAATTTTGATGTAATAAGTTATTTCGACATGTTAATAGATCCAATGATACCATGACTATATTCCCTAAATGCGAGTTTATAAACAAGTTTGTTGAATCATGTACAGTAGTAAATAATATAACAAGACTAGTTTCACAAGGGTATAATTAAGTAGAGGGTATAGACTATAAAGATATATTTTCACCTTTATGAAACATTTCATCCATTAAAATAATTATTTCTTACAATGAACATCTATATTATAAACTATATCACATGGATTTGAAATTTTCATTCATTAATGATTATATAGTTTAGGATTTTCTTATTAAAAACCTCTAATTTAAATAATCCCAGGTTCCTAAATTATGTTTTCATATTATCAAATAATTTATATAGTTTAAAACAATACATTAGATCTTATTGTGAAAAGATTAGATTATTTATTATTTGAAAATGAATTTAAAAAGGACTACATGATCGCACCCTCGGTATAAAATGTGTTTAAAAATATGTCCTAGTGTTCCAAAATTATATAGATGATATGATTATTTGATATTAAAAAACTATTACTGTACTTATTCATAAAAAATAAAGAAAAATGATATTTAAATAAATTTAATTGGTGTACTAAAATTCTTTCTTTGTTTTAGTAATTTTCAAAATAAAAAAATAATTATTTTAAATAAAAAAATATACTAATATCATTTTAAATTATTTTTTCATGGATAACACTAAGAGTCATTATACTCTTATAAGAACCAACTATAAATTAGATCTTGATGATGCTGGGAATCTATTGGATCAAACTTGTTACATAGGTATGATTATAAGTCATCACTATTTAAGTAATATATGACCTAACATTATGTTTACTGATTATATGTGTGCTCATTTTTTATAAAACCCAAAAGAGTAACACATAGTTTCTGTAAAATGGATTTTCAGACACATAATGTATAATAAAGATTTAGGACTAATTTGAAATAGAAGACCAAAATTTTATTTAGATAGTTATATAGATACAGATTTTGGTGGATTATGTCATATCGAAAAATAAAATCTAGAGAAATTCAACATTTGGGAATGTTTCCAGTTTCATGGGGTAGTTAGAATCATAATTCTATTTCATTATGTATTGTCTAAGATGAATACATAGATGTAGGAAACTTTTGTGCACAACTTTTGTGGATAATAAACACATTGCAAGATAATGGATATCAATTTTCTACTTTTCCCACTAAATGTTTCTAATAAAAGTGATATAAAAATTTTTAATAACCGTGTTTCTCAATAAAGATCAAAACATATTGATATAGTAAATCACTTTTGTAGAGGTAATTTGAAAAAGGGTGATATCACTCTTGAATACCTTCGTACAGAACATCATTTTGTTGATATATTGACTAACCATTTAAATAAATAAAAAAGGAACTAAATAAAAAAGGAATTAGGATTGATTAACTTTGGGTAATCTTAAACATATAGGACTCACCATTGAGTTTTACTCACTATTGAGTTTTAAAATCTATTGAGTTTTAATCACCATTTATATTTACCCACTATTTATTTTACTCACTATTTGAATACCTCATTATTGGAATTAATCAACATTATGATTAATCACAGTTGGATTTAATTACAATTTGAAATATAATTCTTTTATCAAATTTTTAATATAATTTTTTAATCATTCGATTCTAATTTCATTACAGGTTATTTACATAATTTTTATATAGATTAAAAATTTATTCCACATTTTTTATTTTTAAATGTATAAATCCCAAAAATATATATTATTATAGAATTTTCTAATTTCAATGTATCACATCCTCAAATTGCTTATGTCAAGAATTCTTTCAAATTTTTCTATCGTGGCAGTCGACCATTCCTCTCCTTCTCTCAATCATGTCAACATGATATGCATTGATATAATGATGTAATATTTCTAGTCTTATCTAGAGAATTTGCATCCTTCTATGAAGTAGAAAAGTGTATTGAGCTCTTCAGTTAATTATGATTCACTAATTCAAGATCTTTAAAATTGAGTAGTTTTTCCTCAAAAAGTATTTTCTGTTGAATACATAATGTCAAGATATACATTGGTAGTCAATGTATAGTAGGATCAAGGATGGGTGGAATGTTTCTCTAATAACCACAATCATTTCCATACTAGGATGGTTAATGAGTTATACCAATTTGTGGAGTAATGTTTTAATGAAAATGAATATTTGTTAAGAGGGATCATTAATGTCCATATGGTTTTCTTTTCCTCAATTATGTGGGATAACTATTTTTAAGATCCATATATGTTGTTTTCAATGTCCATCAGGGAACCATTATAGAGTCCAGAGATTCGTTTATTTATGAAGACAGTTTAATGGAGCTAAAAGTATATGAAGGTTTGACAAGTAATGATTCTATAGATCTTTATGGGGAATTATAGATGTTTATGATGTTTATCCGACATATGATTTTCAAAGAGAATGTGTTTTTTTATGATAAGCCAACACATTATCTATATTCGATTTCTAATGAAAAGAGAATTGAAGATCTACATTTTTAGATAAGTAATTATTGAATATTTATAAATAAAAAATCCATATTTGAGGACTATTTTCTTAATCAACCCTATGTTTATATCAGTTATACTATAGGCTAAAGGTTTAGTTGATGAAGGTGAAAATCAGTAGTGGAATCTGGATGATTCCGTATAACTAGAGGGATTTTATAATGATAATTTTTTTGTAACCATAGCTATAAGATTTTGGAAAATGATATTAGATGAACTTATGATGACTTTAACTCGATTGAAAATACCTTGAGATAAAAAGATCTTTTGGATCTTGGCATGGAGGTAGATGAGTATGATGAATATTCTGATAAAGGTTATGAGGATGTAGTTTCCTATCGTGATGAGGAGAAATAATTTCCTTTAAATGAATGAAATGATATAGAACTATTAAACATCTATCCTTATATAGAATATGGTTCTCTTAGTCTTCATATGACACTCACTTTAAGAGATAAACTATTAAAATAAGGAAGGAGGATGAGTAAGCAGAACTTTTTTTGATGATCAACAAAAAACTCATTCTAAATCAATGGATGAAATTAAATATCATGAAGATGAATAAAATAATAAATTATAATATACAAAATATGATGAAAATGGTGATGAAAATAAAGATGAAAATGTTGATGCAGATAAAGATAGAAATGATGGATATTTTTATGGTCCTGGTGGACAAATTAGAGTTTAGGATGATGTGATTTATAAGTCACTTATTACTTATCCTAGAGTTTTATTCTCTAGATCTGAATAAATACCCAACATCATGGGTGCGGTTGATAAGACAACTTGATTTGAAAATGAATACATAGTTGCATTGGGGGAACTCACAAGACCATAAATTCTTCAAGTTGATCCAACAGTTGTAATTGATCTATGTTTACCAACATATTTTCATGAGATTACTATCATTGAAGAGTAAATTTTTGAGCTGATGAATGATTTTTCTATTATTTATTTGTAACATTTTAAGTGGTTATAAGTTGAGATTACTATTATTGATCAACTAGTTTTTAATAGAGATAAGTTGATCCCCCTATTGTTTTACATATTATAGGTTTGTCTACAATTTGCAGTTCTCAATGTGTTATAAATATTGATACGTCTTATTTCAGTAGGATGGATCAAATATTTGAGGAATGGGATATGTTTTCTGGAAGTCCACCAACGACTGCTAAACCAGATCATTGAGTGTCCATGGATTTTTTTGGGATCCTTAGTTGATCTGATTAATTTTTTAGTTGAGATATATATAATTCTTTATAATATGGTTTATACACAAGTTGATCCCCCAATTGATGGTGAGGTTTTCATAAGAGTATATTTGGAATCCATCAGTGAAAATATACTTTTACATTTTTGGTTTTTTATTAAAATAAAACATCTTTGGTTCCCTAGATCATTGAGATGGACAAAATATATATGATATCACTTGTGATTAAACATTTTTATCCCAATATTTTATATCATATTATATAGGTTGATGTGGAGTTAAATGTATATCAACTGGTATGGAAATTATGAAATCTATTTTGGAGGATATGAGACCTTGATTTACCAATTTCATGGATGGTTTTCTTAAAAGGGTATATAATGTATCTTCTTTGGATTCTGGTTCTAGTACTAACCCTCATTTATTTGTTGTTGGGATTCATTGGATAGTTGTAAGACAATATCTTAAACAGCTTCAGATGGTGAATCATCCATCCCTCGATGAATTGTAATAAAAATTGAGCATAATATGGACCTCGTTCATATGACTGCTAGGGATTATTTGAAATATATTATGTATGATTGAGATACTATCATAAAATACATCATGTATTACCTTTCATGGATATATTCTAAGAATGATCAAATTTATAATTTCACGTTTTTTCCTAAAAATATTCTGTTGTCTTGGATTCATTAAGACATTAAAGAGAAATTACATCATTTAAAGGATATGAAACTAGTGCTTAATGATTTTAAAGATGAAAATATGGATTTCTTCTGTGACATGGAAGGAAGTGGAAAGAACATTATAGGCTTTATAAATTTGAAGATTCCATTTATTCATGTGTCTAGAACTAATGTTAGGGATGAAGATTCTATTCATGTTACAACTCACCTAACCCCTACCTTTTAATCCCAATAGAACAGTAGGCCTGATGTAACCGAAGATTCAAATGAACCTTCTCATGCTCATTTTTAAAATTTCACTCTCTCTATTAGGGAAGCATTAGATAACCTTAGACCAACCATCAATAGAGAGCATTGTTCTCTTACATATTTTCCTACTATTATCCCTTGAAATTCATTAAATCCTACATCAAAGTCATCTTCTTTAGAAAGTGGGAGTGTAAAATATCATTGATTACATCCACACAGCCATTGAACCAATGATTATTCGACTCTATATATAATTTAGTTGGGTTGTCTTTTATGACATTTTGTCGTAACATTCTGTATAACATTCAAGTTGGTTTTCACTAATTGAATTTCATGGGTACTATTATTCAATTTATATAAATTTTATGTTTTCTATTCACTTTTTCAAAATCAAACAAATGAGTATAAGGATCAATTTATTTTAATTATTTTTGTTATTTTTAGTCATATTCTTTTGATATATGTCCTTTTATATAGGACCTTTGATATCAATATTCCTTATGATAGATTATTTGTTTGATTCCATCATTGATACCAACTTTTCATTGATACTATTTACTACCTAATCAAATTTTCTCTTTCCTTGTGATACACAAAATATATTCCTTATCATTGATTCTACAGTTTTTTTTATTTTTATCATAAAGGGGGTATTGTGGGAACCCATGATTTAATGAACACCAAATCATTTTTATTATTCCATTAACGAATGTTAGGATTTATGGAAACATTTTATAATAATATATAAATTGAAAACATTTAGATAATTATGAAATACCATTGAAGATATGTCACCATCACATATTACTCACCACTGTAGTTTAGTCACTTCCAACAATGAATCTCTATTGGTGAAAAGTCACTACTAGAGAGAAAATATGGATATGTATAAAAAAGTATCATCCTCTAGAGATGGATGGTCGATGAACCATAAATCATGAAATGAATGGAAAAAACATACCATTATAGGTGACATATGGAAATTTTTATAACATTCTCAAAGGCCTACCCCCAGAGAGTAGTCCTTGTTTACTATGACCTACCAAAATAATGGAAATTTGAAAAGGTGTTGGAATGACCAAACTATAATGACCTGACATTTGACAAAGGTTTGTTTATTTGTATTATCACTTCTAATACTTCCATTGAGTGTAATAATAGAGTGTTGTGGATTATGGTTTACCTAAGTAGAGTTTAGGGATGGTTCAGATCCTGGAGGTCTCGATAAAGTGATTTATGATCGGTGGGTTTGATGCGCAGCCTGTTGTAGAAGGTTGTACAGTCCACACACACGGTTTGTGCATAGGGTGGAATACCATGCACGTAAACCATGAATCCTTTTGAGAAGAGGTAGATCCATAGAGTAGTTTTTGTGCATGGTTTGGGAAACTATGGTTAGAAACCATGTGATCCCAATTTTGCGGCAAAATGACCATTTTCCCACATTAAATGTATCATATTTTATTCATTCTATATCTATTGTAGCATATAAAATCATGGCCTTCTCTTATTTGAGCTATCAAATTCCAATAGCCTTTGAATCATGTTGTTTTCTTCTCATAGTGTCCTATCATTGATCACTAGGATGTTACGAAATTATAAAGGTAAGGCTCCCTACTGTATCTACTCATTTCATTCTTTTTCTTCAAATCCATTTAACTATTTGGTTTTGGGGTCATTCCACCTTTTTTGGAGTGTCTGACAAAAACTCAGATCACATCCATCCTTCTTCTAATTTGAGGTCAATATTCATAATGGCTTTTTCTACATCCATAATGTATGTGGTCACGTAGTTTTCAATTTTGAGTTTTGCATGTTTTGTATTTATTCCATCATGCTGTGAGATATACATTGTTTTTATCCTTTGGTGTGATTATTATTTTTCATCTAATTGAACCTACTATGTTGATTTAGGTTATTTAAACCTTGTGTGTGATTTTAGACACCACACATGTGCTATATGGACACCCTTTGGTTGTGCCATCCAAATTGGCAATTTTTTGGCAATTTCTAAAAATGAAAAATTATTGTTGTATATCTCAAATTGAGTTGAGATTTAATTGACCCTTATCAAAATTGTATTTAGATGAACCCATGAAACCCCATGGGTGTTTGGACATCTTAGTAATGGAATTTCAAAATTGTCCATTTCACTATTTGATATTACCATTGTGACCGATTTTGCTCTTGTAATTTTTCATTTCATGTCAAGCCAAGGGAACAAGATGTCATGATTAATTAGATCAAAATTAATGTATTATTTTTGGTTAAATTAGTTGATGAAATATTTCATAAATACCTGTTTAATAATTAAATAACAGTGTTTATGATGTTCCGCCATATGTATAGTACATGGGACAATAAATGTTCCTCATAATTTTTTTTGGATTTGATGATTTTATAATAGGTGTGTTCCTAATTCCCAACATATTATATGTGTTATTCCATTTGGATGAGGAGGTATGGAATTCTGAGAGACATTTTGGGAAGACAATGAGATAATATTTTTGAAGGCTCATGGACAGATGGAGCCTCAAGGTTAGGAAGACTGTGAGATCGACCTTGTGTATTGTCCAGAGACCATGAGATATCTTAGTGTTGGTATAGGGTTAGACGATGATTTCTTCTTTATAATAGGAAATATATGTGTTACGTACAAATTCTTACAAAATTATATATATATATATATATATATTCTAAGTGATATGATCCACCACACCAGTCATAGGCTGAAGAAGGAAGACCCACAAAGTGTCTTTTAGAAACCTTAGCAGGAGGTTATTTAATAATTGAACATTTCTTACTTTCTAGATATTACATACAAACTAATTACATATGAGCGCTAACTTAGATTAAATTAAGTAACCATTGGTGGTTTCCTTCTAAGATATTTATCACAAACCCATCTCTTATTTCATTTGTCACAAAACAAATATTTTCCTAGAGGTATGGGCAACTGAATGGAAAAATATTTTAGCTATTGATTCTTATTTTTAGTTTTATCTTATCTATTGTGGATCCGACATAGTCTCGAGATTCTATGGATAAGCATTTTTTATTTGTTATATTTTTTACTTTTTCTATTATATATATATATTTCATGTTCCCTGTTCACTTTTTTTACTATAATTCCATGAATACATGTTGTATTTGACTCAAACTATATATATTTTTCTCTGTTATTCTCTTATTCAATCTTTTGTAGTATCTAATTATGTTACTATGATATATTGTAATGTTATGATTGGTAATTCTTCTATAGAAAATTATATCTGTTCCTTGTATTGTGTACACTAACACAGGGGGTATTGTCTCTCTTTTGTACTACAGTCACACCCACAATGATTGTCGGCGACCCCTTAATTATTTGGATATGCATCAGAATTCATGTCACCAACCAGGATCATGGCTTCGTTTAAGAGGAAGTTATTCCTAAGA
Source organism: Viscum album (assembly GCA_963277665.1). Classification (NCBI taxonomy): domain Eukaryota; kingdom Viridiplantae; phylum Streptophyta; class Magnoliopsida; order Santalales; family Viscaceae; genus Viscum; species Viscum album. Next base: position 502,704,421 of record OY728159.1, read on the forward strand.
TTTCAAAATGTTGTATTAGAGGGTTTCCATTCATGATCTACTATTTGGAGAAATTATATTGGAGATTAGGAATGCATGAGACATTATCACAAGTCATCTCTGGTCATCCTGAACATTTTTATGGGGTACAGTCCATGTTACATGGATCATTGGTGTTATTGATTCTTCTAGTTACTCTTGATGTGATTTCACTATTGGGTGCTTTACTTGTTTTGTGATGTTATTGACATTATTGGTATTGAAAATTGTATTTTATTTCTCAGCCTAATAAAATTATGGTTATGTATTAGAACATGGATCACTATAGGCACAATATGAATATGTCATTCATTTCACCATATAAAATTTTCATTTTTAGTAAGAATTTCCTTTTTCATATTCATTACGAATTGCCTTATATATATATATAATTTTTTGGACACTTTTTTCCATATTTAGACCATTAAATCATGTGAGTTTAGTGGGATTCAATCTTCAGTTCCTTAAGTGTATTAGCACTTATTGATTGGAAAATGGACATCCAACAACCTCAACCATTTTAGAACAATAAAATTAAATCGATATGTGAATATAAAATGAAAATTACAACCAAGTGTGAGTGATTTTTTGGTTCAGAATGTGTATGGGCCCTTATGGGCCTGAAAATGACATATCATTTTGATAATCCGATTAGTATACCATTCATGTAATAATGATAATAAATTAAAATGGGAATCAAATATAACCCGAGAAAAAATATTTTAAACATCACTAATGGATAAACATGTCCCGTACTTCAATTTTTTTGTGGTTAGTGTGTGTTTCCCATTTCTTGTGGTATATTATATCATTGAGGAATGACTTTTGGTGTTTCCATAAGGGCATGTTCGTTTCCATAAGATAGACCTATTAACAATAATATCTTCATGAGTGTAATTTCATAAATTGATTTTACTATTATGAGATGTTCATTTGGGTTTGTTAAATCATTCGGGAATGATGACCTTGAGCCATGCACCCTGAAGGTGGTGATGATCATGTTCTTGAGGTGGCAGGACATGAGCTGCCAGTTGTTGTTCTACCCAATCCACAATTGAATCCTCCTCCAATACATGATATGGGTGCTAGAATCTAGATTCAAGAGGGTTTCATGAATATGATGATGAATTTTAATGGTGGAGTGCAACATATCCTGAGCATGGAAGAGTTGACTCGTGAGTTTTAGTAGCAGCATCCTCTTACCTTCATTAGTGGTTGGAGTACAACTTATTGTCTTATTTTGGAACAAGGTGATCCTTTCTAACTTTGGGCACCAAGAGATTACTCCAAAGCATAGAGTCCCAATAGTTACATACATGCACCATTATTTCTCTAGGAGGGGGTGGGATGTCCTCACCTAGGATGGACAACATAGAGTGATGGGTTTGTCCATCTTCTAAATAGTCTTCTATTATTATTTCATCCCACAAACTCTATGGGATGATAGAGATTGAGAGTTTATGAATCATTAGCAGGGGATATATCCTTTATGTATTTCACATTTAATTTCAATGAGATGTAATGTTTCAATCCATCTCAATCTACTCAAGATTAGATGGCTACTAGGCATTTTGTGGATGGGTTGTGTTATGAAATCTGGTCGCTAGTCAATGTGTTCTTTTTAACAACTTTTTATGAGATTATCAACTAGGCCTTTATCAGAGAGAGAAAGATGAGAGATTTAAAGAATGCATGAATGATCCATTTTGCACCTTAGGATTATAGTAGATTTACTGTTGATCAAAAGAAAAAAAATTTAAGAATCACATGTTGGTAGTTGTAGTCATACTCTTACCACTAATTTTCCTTATGTATTACATAGGTGTAGAAATTGAGAGATCATCAAAGTGCAGTGTCTATGGAATATAGATTAATGTAGAGTCTTTGGTCAGATTTTGCATATACAACATTTGTGAAGAACATTACCTCTATTGCATAAAGAGAAGGGATCCACATCAATTCTTCGGTCAAAAGCAGGGTCAACAAGATCACGAAAGTCAGGCAGAAGAAATGTAGTTGGTCGTTTAGGTCGAGGAGCTGGTTGAGCTTCATCTAATAAGGCATATTCCTTATTGTTTCAGTAGTGTGGTCCTGCCCAAAGTAGTTAGGTAGTGACTCAAATCCATGGTATATGAGAGATACATGCAATCCATCCTATGTTGTAGGATCATAGAACAAGACCGTCCTCTATATGAGGTACTATTATAGTTGATTCCCCACTAGTGTTATATTTATTTGATACAATTGTGTCTCATACATTCATATATGACTCAATTTCTTAGATTATGGTACTAGATGTTGAGTACTATCATGGTTTCATGATACTAGATTAACCCTTAGGTATCTGTTTAGAGGTAATTTGTGGCTATCACATTTTTTCCTTGAGATAAGTGATTACCTTTTCAAATGGACCGTGTATGTCGTAGAGATGAAATGATTAGATTTATCATTAAGATTGAATGGTCAATTCCTTACAGAGTCCGAATTGGCTGCTATCATAGAAGGGTTATGTTTACATCAATAGAGGGTGTTACACATGAAAATAATGTATAAGGGGGTCTCATTTAATTACAAGAAGGACCCTAGAAGTAGAGGTTGGGTGGGGTTACAAAACCAGTCTTTAATCATTACATTGATGACCATGGGTTAAGTCAAGTTGACTTTCATCCTATAGTGGAGAATTTATGAGACATTTTTCCTGAAAACATCTCTTGTCTACCTCCACTGCGGGCGGTTGAATTTACAATTGAGCTTGTTCCATGAGCCACACATGTTATCATTCTTCAATATAGGATGGAATCTAAGGAGCATCAAGAGATAAATATTCATTTGTAAGATCTGGAGAAAAAGGGACTTATATGACCTCACATGTCTACATTGGGTTCACACGCCCTCATTACTATGATAGAGGATGGTACCATTAGAATGTTCATTGATTCTTGTTGGTTCAATCAGCTGACTATCATAAAATTGTATCCACTGACAAGAATAGATTTCACTTTTTTCAACATTGATGATAGAATGGGTTTTCATAGATACATCTGAGTCCAACCAATATCTTGGTGTCTGTTAGGACCTCAGACATACCATTCATAAATGGTGGGAAAAATTAAGGACTATACGACTACCTGTTTATACCGTTCAGACTTAAAACACCACATGTGCATTCAAGGCTCTAACGAATTGGGTCATCCACACATATATGGATTATTTTTTGGTTGTCACTATAGATGATACATTGGTGTATTGATGCTCCAAAAATGACCTTGAAACACATCTTAAGTTCCTAATGAATATGTTGAGATAGAATCATCACTATTCTATGCTTAGTAAATGCCACCACTAGATCGAAAATGTCCACTAGGTGTGTCATTTCATCTCAAGGTCGAAAGTTTTTGTTGATCTATTGAAAGTGAGAGCTATAGTTTCGTAGGGGAAGCCTAAGAAATAATTTTATATTAAATTTTTCATAGGGATTTATGGAAATTTAAAATTATTCATTCATGATTAATAATTAATAACATCACCGCTAAAAAAATTTATGAAGAAGGGTGTGAAATTTGAATGCTCATAATACTATGAAGTATCCATTTATTATTTCAAGGGAAGACTTATTTCAGAACCAATACTAATTCATCCAGAGCTTGGAAGGGATTATACATACTATTGCAAAGGAACAAGTATCATGCATCATGTAGTTCTGATGTAGGATGAGTGAGTAATTTCATATAGATCTTATTCAATGAGGCCTCTTGAGTATAATTACCCAACAAACTACCTCGATATAACTACGGTTGTACATTCCTTATACTGTTGGATACACTTTATATTAGGAGGGAATTTTTGGATGTTTAGAGACCATATATTCCTCAACTATATATTTTCTCAGATGGATATGAATCATAAACACCATAGGTGGGTTGAGTACCTGATATATTTTGTTTTTGAGTGTTCCTAAACTCATGTGAAAGGGAATTATGTACCCGATTCTCTCAAAAGGAATACTCATAATCAGGTGGTTTATGATTCTAGGGAAAAATGGAATCTAATGGCATTCATATAATTGATGAACATTTAGGTGCAAGAGGATCACTTATACAATATTCTCTCATCCTTAGCCGTCAAACCTGCTCTTTTATAATGATTAATGTCGAGAAAACTATGTGATAATGAGTGACTTTTAATATATGTATGTCTTTTGGAAGACGATATCAATTTGGGAAGGAATTTTGATGGGGATGAAACTATATTATTCCATTGTAAGGAATGGGTCTCAGTAGATATTAGAGAGGATTTTATGAGGGATTTTAATACCTCAACATCGGTGGTTCACCCTATGTCACCAAAATGTTTCGAAATGTATGATGTCAATATTGGTTACCTAGTATGAAACATGGGATATCTGGTTTCATTACACATTATTCCAACTGTTAGTAGTTGATTTCATGACATCATCATATGATATGGATTCTTTATATATTACTCCTGGGTAGAAATGGGATGATTTTTTAATGGAGTTTGTAACTTGTCTACCCAAATCCCCCATGGCAAAGACACTGTGTGTGAGGTTGTTGATCATATGATGATGGTGCCACATTTCATACCTATTTTAGATACATTCTCATTAGATGTGTAGGGAATATTTCACATCGAAGAGGAGAAATGTCTTTATGGGGAACATCATTATATCATTTCTGATAGAGATTCTCATTTTATGTCACAATATTTTTAGGGGTTACAGAAGGCCTTGGGTACAAAGATAATTTTGATTAAGACATAACCCATGCAGACCGGTGTACAAACAGAGCATACAAATCAATTTATAGGGGATATTCTATGTTGGAGTGTACTCAACCATAGGGGTTCATGGATGAAACATATACCCCAAGTCAAGTGTTAATATTATAAAATATTCCAGTCTACCATTGAGATGGATCAATACGAAGCATTGTGTGGAAGGCCATGTTTCATGAATCTATGTTAGATATATGAAGGGAAAATAGCTATGTTTGGGCCTTGTCTCATGTCAGAGGCTTCAGAACTGGTCCATATAATCCATAAGTGCACATTGACAGGTTAGTGCAGACAATGACCATATGCCAATAGTCACTAATGACCACTTTAGTTCGATGTCAGAGACTATGTGTTCATCAATGTCTCACCAAGGTAGAGGCATAAAAGTATTTGGTTATAGTGTAAGTTGTCACATAGGTTCATGGGACACATCATGGTTTGGAAGTGGATTAGACCAGTGGCTTACCAGATGAAACTTCCATAGATATACCAGTATATGAATGAGGTGTTCCATGTATCTCACCTTCAACTATACTATCCAAAACCATCGCAAATTCTTCATCCCAATTATGTTATGCTGGATATGGATGCTTCCTTTGAGGAGTACCCAGTTTGTAATGCTTTTCAGAGTGTAATGACACTATTAGGAAGGTCTATTCATTTTTAACAGGTGATATGGTAGCATAGCTGTGTACGTGATGAGATGTTGTAGTGACTAGATTATATAAAGTCTCAATTGCTGTAACTCCTTGCTAACAATACCACTATACCCATATAAGGACAACATGGGGAAGAGTTATTATAAAGAGGGAATGTTTCAATGACCCAACTTTTGACCAAGGTATAGATCATTTGTTTTTTTGAATGAATATTTAAATTTACTATAGTATCTATGTTATATGGACTAGGGTTGTCCAGAGGTAGTTCTGAGGATGGTTCGGAGCTCGGAGGTCAAGATAATGGGTTGTAGGTTGGGCCACATATATATTGTAAATCGTTCGGACCCTGGAGCATGGCCATGAGGCCTTCTATAGAAGGGTGATGATCCTTCACGTACATGTTTCACATGATTTGGTAAACTATGAACATTATATATGTTGAAATTTATGTGGAGGTAGATCCATACAACATGATTTTTCACACGGTTTTAAAGACCATTTATCGAAACTGTTTGAGACAACTTTTTATGTAAAATTTCCATACCCCAAGATGAAATCTACCATATTATCATCCTTATATATTTCTTCAAGTAGATAGAACCATGTCCACTTCCCATATGATCTCAGAAAGGGCTAAAACATTTAAATATTGATTTCTCTTTAATTTGGTGTCTGATGCTTGATCTATTGGATGTTTTGGAACCATAATGATACAGCTACCATTTCTCTCTAATAATGTCTTTATTATTCATTCCACCTTGTATATTGTGTGGTTTTTGTTTCATTAGTCATATTTTTAGTTAATTTGACTTAAAATAAGATCTATTCAATACTTATTTGAATCTTATTACGATACAAAGATAGGATTCATATGTGTCCAAAAGGGAGATGGTCACGTAGTTTTCCATTTGAGATTCTTCCATTTCATATTTTTTCAGCTATGTCATGAGCTGGCCTTTTCCATGATCCATTGGATTATTTATTCATTCATCTATAATCGATAATAATGTTTTTAATTAGTTAATATAATCCTTGTTTCAGTGTTCAGATTCCACCAATGCTCTATATAGACCCATGTGGGGTTTTCCATCCAAATTTACCATTTTAGCATAATTTCTCAAAATGAAACATTTTCCATTGTATCTCCGAGCTTGTGATGAGAATTAATTTACCTTTTTATCATTTATAATTAAATAAACACAATGTACCCCATGGGTGCTTGGTCCTCTTTGGACTGGAATTTCCATATTGACTATATGACTATTTGATAAGGTCTTTGGGATGGATTATGAAGTAGTAATTAATATTTTCATGTTAGGAAAAGTGTATGACATGGTTATTTAATTTTTTCATAATAAACTAATGATTTTCCTTGAAATAAATTGAATGAATATTTGATCCAGCCTTGTTTATTCTTTAAATATAAATGTTTATGATATTAAGCCTTAGCTATTATACTTAATATATTGAATGTTCATTTTACATGGATTTGGACATGATTAGGGCACGAGAGGTGAATGACTCATGTCCTTCATATTATAAGGTTTATGACATATAGATGTGTGGATATGGGACCATATGGCCCCAATACTATAAAAATAACCATTAACATCACTAGAAATGGCCATTATTAGTATTAGAAAAACACTAATAAAGATAGCGATTTTAAATGACCATGAAATTTATAATCACTAAAAAAGAACTGATAAAATACCCATTTGTCATAGCATTAATTTATCACCTCTAAAATAACCCTTTAATTAGTGCCTTTAAAAGAGATTATATTAGTCCATACTATAGTATGTTATTTCAACACACTAAATCACTAGTGTAGTGTGTTTTAATAGCCCAATACACAACAAGAAACACACCAAGAACATATTTAATATCAACAAAAACAATTCCCGATAAAAAATTTAAATGAAATTAAATTTAGAACAATAATAGAATAAAATAACCGTATGTTATAAATATTTCCAACATTGGATTATAGAATTATCTAAATACAAATTATTTAATATATTCAAAACAAACCTAATTATCAATTTTTATTCTATTTCCATTGGATTTCATTGTCAAATTGCTATAATATTATTACTAGTTACAAATCACATAATCATGACCATAAATATCCACATATAATAAAAATTAGGTTTTATGATTACTATTAAAAAAATTAATTAAACAAAAATATGAAATAATAAATTAATTCCATTAAAAATGATTTTACTGTGAAAATATCAAGAATACCTCTGTGATTGAATAGAAGATGAAACATGAAATAATGGGAAAATTTTCAACCCTAAAGGAGTAAATTTTTTTGTGAGATTAAATGTTTGTGGAGGTTTTTTTATAAAAGAGAGGAAAGATGCACAATACACCACACTTGAACAAAACAATCCACCTGTATAAGAAAACAGTATTATGTGAGTGGTAATAAAAATAAATAAATTAAACATAAATATGAAAAAATACATTAATTCCCTGGAAAATGATTTTACAGTGAAAACATTAAGATTATCTTTGTAATTTAGCATAATAAGATTCATTGGTATTTCTAAAAAGGAAGTGAAGTTTACATTGAATAATGTGATAAATGCATAAATTCATGTGTGAAAATGTTTTAAGGGGGAAATATCATGAAAGATGGAAAAATAATCCCCCTCTCAATTAAAATAATCCACCTATACATGAAAAAAATTATTATAAAAGTAATAAAAAAATAATTTAAAAATTCATTTGTAAAAATTCTTTAATTCCAATAAAAATTATATTATGAGGAAAAATAAATCTTTCCTCTATGATTGATTAGATGAAACATTGTTTCTATCAATACAATGGATGTGGGGGTAACTTCAAAAAAGTGTTAAATTCACCACAAAATGGGTGAAATGGTTTTAAGGGAGAAGAATAATTAATATTGGATATATCACCCCAAATTCTAACAAAATAATACTCCAATTTAAGGAATAAATTATTATGTTAGTAATAGTAAAAATAATTAAATTAATCCTACATATGAATCAAAACATTAAAAACATGGAAAATTATTTTACAATGTAAACATCAAGATTACCTCTGTAATTGAGCACAAGCATCATTTTTTATCTTCTTGGAAAGGATGTTGAGGTAACATGAATGAATGTGATAAATGCACCCCTCCATGGGTAAAGAGGATTTATGAGAGAAGGATAATTAATGTTAGAGAGAGCACCCAAAACACGAATAAAATAATCCACCTATATAAGAAAACAATTATTATATGGGTAATAATAAAAATAAATAAATAAATCATTCATAATAATATTTATATTATTTATATGGAAATTGATTTTAAAATGAGAACATCAAGATTGCCTATGTAATTTAGAAGAGGAATTGTCCTTTCTCTTCCTAAAAAGGTAGTGTATGTAAATTGAATTACAGTTATAATTGCAGCACTATAGTGATGATAATTATTTTTGGGTAAAGGGACATTAATTTTTGATACATCACCCCAAACTCGAACAAAAGAATCCACCTATTTAAAAAAACATTATTGGATGAATAATACTAAAAATTAATAAATTAATCATTATTATTAACCAATAAATATATTATACAAACAATGATTTTATTGTGAAAATATCATGATTCCCTTTGTGACTGACCAGAGTTATGATATATCTTCCTATATTTGAATGAAACATGGACAGAAATCATCAAAAATAAATGAAAACTAGAATGAATATTTAAAACTAAATCTATATTCCATTTTCTAATATTTTTGTAAATTAGATAAATTAACTTAAAACATTTCATTGGAATATATCCAAAGGGATTCCATCTAATATTTTGTCCTTAATAGGAATAAGTAACATCATCATGCGAAGATGGAATTTTCTACATTAGTAGTCAAACATTCAATTTAGATTATGTTAATTCATTAGAGAACATATAATAATATGGGGGAAAACATAATATATTAAGAAACACTTTTACCTTCTCATTGAAATTCCTATATTTTTAAAGGTTTCAAGGATTTTTTTTCCTCTGTTGAGAATACAAATCCCCTCTTTATGGTACCCTCTAACATACATCATATTTTCTATAGTGGGATTGGCATGAACTGATAGTGATATCCAAATGAAACGATCATAAATGATTGAATTTTAAATGGGCTCAACAAATTTTTTATATCCAACTAGACCATAAAATAATTCTTTCCTATTGCATCATAGACATAAAACACCTGAACTGATTGTGAGTCCATTATGAACAGCTCACCTTTTACCCCTTCCATATATAAATTTTCCTTCACAATGCATATCTCTACAACTTTCACTCCATTGATTTTTCAACCCAATTGAAATGGAAAAGTAGAATATGAATTTTTGAATAATATAATGTGTATAAAAATTCGATAATGAAAAAATATGACATATTTGAATAAATTGGATTTCTATAACTAGAACATGATATGTGAATCAATTTAGAAACAATTGTAACACCACTATTTTGCATCGTACTGAAGTCATCTTGTTCTTTTGTATAAATCATATAACCATTAATTATAAACCTAGTGTAAGATAAAACATTTTCCTTCAGTCATATGGTAATCCATTGTTATTTTTCAACATTTGAATTTTCATTTTAAGTTAAATCCTTATAAATTTTATCGATGAACCATCCTATAAGCTTATTATTATATATATCTATTATCCAACATTCAACACTTGATGGATTCAAATTGTTATAAATTTATTTATGGGATTAAATGTACAAATCAATACCTTCACCATTACGCAATATGATAAGATATTCATTCTTCGTTCATTCAAATCATTTGAACCATCATATCATTTCAAAGTTCCCCTCTTCTATAAGGTGTTGACTGCGAAGATATATTCAGAGACCGGTGATTTCAAAATATTATAGGTAATTGGTACATAATTAAATATATTCTTTAACAAAATAGGATTCATCAATATATCTTTTTAGATGTATTTGATTCTTGATATATCGTTTCAATGTCATCATATACCATTAAATGGGGTACATCAATCTATAATGGCCATGATCACATAGTTGAACCTCTATGTCCATGTGAACCATCAGGTAGACCATTATAACAATGAATGATGGCAGAAAGACCATTTACAATTCATATAATAAGATTGAAATCTCTTTACACATGCTGGACAACTTTTCCAAGTCTACATTTTTACTACCTATGGATTTGAAAATGATGTAGAGTCCCCTTAATGTATTTCATACATTATGAGGTAGAATAAAATGAAATGCAACATGAATTAACTATTACATCAAACCATGATATTCCGGAGATTATAGTTCGTATAGCAACAAATTACTCTTTGAAATGAAGACCCATATAGAAATTTTACACTTGTTAGGACAAAAAATAGCTATTTACTTTATAGATAAAGTGTATGTTTCTAGAAGAACAAAAGTATTCCTTTTACCCTTCACTGGTGCCAAATCTTCCCTTAACCCCATTTTAATCAATTCTATCATAGACATGACTCCATAATTATTTTTTCCATTAACATTTATTAAAGTGCAAATAATAGTATATAATATTTTTTTTTCTTTATGACTTACATCATGAAACTATCTGATATTTATAAAATTATAATATGAAAATTTAATGAAAAATGATTTCTTCCTATAACATTATTTTTTATGGTTTTTTGAAAATGGATTACCAAAAACATGTCCAATAATGTTTACTTTTTTGTATCGTCAATCACCTATTGTTGGAGAAAGTGTGGCACTATATTAGATATTCCTATCAAATGTGGTCATCCAGGATTAGTGTTTATTTCAACTAGGTAAATATTTTTTATTTCCTAAAGAAAAAATCATTGAGGAATGTTTCAATTAAATCGATAATGTAATTTTTTCACAAATGGGACACCCTAACATGCCTTTAATGATATAGCATGTAAACTGTCTATATGCAGGGATGTAATTTATCATTAAATTCAATATGGCCTTAAATGTGAATTCTTAACTTCTATGAGAATCGTACATTATTAAAATTGAATGAAACATCAATTTTAGATCTTAAATCAATTGATTGAAATAAAAAATGATTTCATTAACTGGTTTCTTTGTTCAATATATAAGTATCGGAAAAATAATGTATTTTCTATTTATAAAAATCCATTGAAATGATTTTAAAAAATACCAACGTTATTGGCCATGTATTGTGTGTACTACTATTTACCCCCTGAAGTATTTATTTCATCGATAGATAATACATGATGAAATTTTCTCAACTCACTTCCAAAATCACGAAACTTGTAATCAATTTTCATCCATTGAGCAGAATAAACTAGATGATGTAGGTTACAAACATTATTTCTTATATATGCACTCCATGATAATTGTCTGGTGGTTTCCTGACAATTACACAGTCTTATAATCCATGTAATGATAGGAAAATATGATATATATTTTGAAGGAATTGATTCCTTTTTATTGTATCAAACTATGGAGAATTAGGTAATTTGAAGAGTGATTCATGGGACCTGTGAAAAAATATACAATCATTTAGAAAAGTGTGTAATTTTTAGTAATCATGTCCATTCAACTTATAATTAATTTATCATCATATGATCATCATGCTTGTTCAATTTCATTATGTTGAATATATTTTAGAAGACCATGTTGTTATATAAATCTGTTTTCTCTTCATCTTCTACAGTCTTTCAAATTATATAACTTCAAATAAAATAACAATGTTGTGTATTTAGTTCCAACAATATATAATTGTTTCATGGAATACCTATTTAACTCCTCAAATATATTTGGACAATCCCAAATGTTATATTCAATTTCCATTTTCATTTCATTCATGAAATCTACATCATCATTTAAATTAGTATTCATATCAAATTATTCATAAACCATCGTATCATCCCACTTGATGTCCAAATTCTATTTTTCCTATTTTCAGTCAAGAATTTATAGCATTGATAAATTTCATGACAAATCAAATGCTATTCCGACATTTAAGACAAATTTTTCGAGAATGAGACAAATGAAACACTAGATAAAGGATTTAATAAGGGTTTTCTACTTGCTCTCTTACAAACCTGGTGAACTCTATAACTCCATCTTCATATACATCTATCAAAAAATTGACATGAATATATTTTCAGTTCTTATCCATCCTATTGGATTAAAAAAAATTAATTTTATACTATATATAAATATATACATATAAGATATACATTATCAAAAGTTTATTTTATTGACAAATCTAATTAGGGAAATATACATGAAATCTACTAGAATATCGGAGCGTTTAGATATTCTGAATCCAATACTAATATAAATTGGAATTTTAAAAAATTAGAGGGATATAATGGAAGATAATAAATGAAATTATCACTAAATATTATAGGTATAAATTGGACGATGGAATTTGTAACATCCCAAGTAAGTAATGAATAATAGATATTTTTATCTATGTATATTAATGATTAAGATAGTGTTTTAGAGGCTTAAAATGAAAATAAATACAATCTTATGCATGGAATGCACTAATATTCTTAAAAGATTTGTTTACTTCCTTTTGATGGAAAACCCTTTTTAAATATATCTTTTGACAATTTTATAATCTATGTTTTTCAAAATAAACTTATTATTTATGATTGGGACATCAAATTTCACTTTGTGAATTTTTGGTATTTTTCCGATAAAGTTCATTTTTCTTAATGAATAGTGAAAAATGTTGTATTTTAATTCAAAACCTCTTTTTAATATAATTTATTTATATTATTATATTATCTTTCTAATTGTTTTTGAAGTGAAGTTAGAATATATTTTTACCATTTTATCCAATTGTGGTCATTGAAATCAATTTCACTTTGAAATTGGACTTAAACTACTGTCAATCTTTTGGTAGTTATTGTTTCATAAAAACACGCTATTTGTCATGACAGTGGGAATTAGTTATTAAATTAATTAATATGACTTATAGGTTTTGAATTTAGTAAAATGGACTTCATTTTTGAATTCGGAATATCAAATATATCTTAGGGAGAAGTTTTGGTATTTTTCTGAAAAACTTCAATTTTTGATGAATAGTCAAACCACTAAGTGGTACTTATAAAAACTGATTTTTCATTTAAATAAAATTTTACCATTCTGTGTTTTGAATTTCAAAAATCCGACATACATGGTTTTCATTAATAAGTAAAATGTGGTTCAATGAGATTGAAATAGTTTTTTGGCGAATATTAACATATTAAGTTTTTAATCGCGATTAGAGGTAATTAGTGTAGTTTAAGGTAAAAATAATGATTTAATAATATGAGATAAGCTTGACACATGTCCTACCCTCAATGGATGTGTCACGGCCGACCACAAAAATCCATGGGTCAACTTGGGGACCCCATGGAGGCACTTTGGTTGGGAAATGACATAAATAACCTTTTATTTAATGTTAAAGTACAAATGACACAAACATGAAATGTTTTACTAAAACAATTTTTACATGGGGTTATACAAGTCATATTTTTGACTATAAATAGTCATTGGAAATATAAAAATATTTCCTACATCATATTAATTTTTTTATAATTTTTATACATTAAATAAATTAAATTATTTATGACATTATGATGATTCATAGATGACCTCATTATTTAACGATTTAAATAAAATGGAAAGATAATGTAAAATCTAAAACCTACACATGTCCAAAACCTATTTTATGGGTGGATTTAGAACCCTTATCACCTTACCCTCGAATTATATCAATGTGGGACTTTTTTAATACGATACTAATTTTAGAATAATGTAACATTGCTTTACTTTCCAAGAGTTCCCCTCCTCTCCTCTTATAAAAGGCCCCCACCTCTACCTCCTTACCCACACTCCCAAAGCCTTTGGCTCGGCCAGCCCCTGCCAATTTTGACTCTCCAATTCCCTCTATTACTCCTTGAAGCCTCACATTGGGCCTAAATGTTCCCAAGGAAGACTTTGAGCTGAAACCAAAGGGAGTTGCCCGATTTTAAGGTAATGTCTTCACTTGAGTCCTTTTGTTTTATTTTGCTTCTCCAACCACCTAAACTCTTTTTATTAATTTCATTTTCAACAAATCCAGTATCTACTATATAATATGATGTTTTTATAAGACGGATTCGAGCTACACTTACACACAACTACATCTAATGGTTAAAGAACATACTTTTTCTATGGATGGTGAATTTATGTCTCCCGAAACGATGATTGTTAAACATTATTTTAACACCTTCAAAGGTGTCCATTAAGATGATACTATATTTATATATGATATATAATATGTGTATGTTTTCCTTAAGCTTCTGTATTTTTCATTTTGGGCATAATTTTATGGTTTCCATTATGGGTAAACGCGGTATCTTCATTTAAGGAGGTGCAGACTACCGCCTCTCAAAGTGATTTGGTTTGTTAAATACCACATGTGGGACGTATAAAGGATGGAACAATGATATTATATATGATATTATACTGGAATTATAATATACCTTTATATCATTATGATTCCATTCTATATAACACGAAATTGAAATTAAAATAGCTTTCATGCGTACGTACAGCTTACCGTCTCCATGAACGGTGCATTTCATTTCTTACCTCTAAATGATAATGTAATATTATAAATGCATGCATGTACTAGATATATATGACATATATGATATCTACATCATTAATACCATTCTGGATATAATGGATATATGAACAACTTGTAATTATTAAGGGCTTATTTTTTACTCAAGTACCAATGATCCTTAAAACGAACGTTATTAACTTAAATAATTACATAGTGTTCATGACATGGCAATAAGTGATATAAAAGGAATAATGAACTTGAAAAAGGTTCTTAAACAAGTATAAAATAACTCAAGTTTATTATTCAGGAGATTAAAGAACGACCGAGTCAAGTGGGACCTGAGGTATGGGACTTCGTCTCAATCTCCTTTCATTGAGGCATATTTTGTTTTATAGACAACCTTATTTTATACGGTGTATAAACCCCTTTGACTTTTACGTTTATTCAAAATGAATATTTTTTTATACGAAGCGTTTACTAAACATAAAAAGGGAATGTTTTTGTCGTACGTATGCGGTGACAACGACTTCTCCGCCGCCATGACCATTATTTGAGTTTCGGCTTCCTCTACAAGCCATACCTTTTTTTAAAAAAGAAAAATAAATACCATGTTTTACCTTTCATTTATTTTGTTATTGAAAATTGTTATCATAATGTTTTTACATCAATGTGTTGTATTGATATGTTGTGATTGAAATGTGGAAATGTTATGATTTCTTTATGCATGTTTTATGTGATACGATTAGGTCGAGGTTCTTCGGCATTATTTAGAAGACAGATGGTTCCGCGATAGACTAAGGGAGGGTGAGCCCGATAAAGCTCTCCAATGCATTGGGTAATGTAAAGGAGTGAAACTTTAAGGTTTCTCCGAAGCGATTTAGGGAATATACTATGATGAGTATTCTAAACATAACCAAGAGGGTTACTCCCTACGTAATAATGTTATAAATGGCTCAAGTTGCCTTTATGTCTTATGATTTCTATGATTTATCCATGATTAGATGAGGTATGTTAAAGTGATTATGTTTTATGTGTAAAGTATGATTTCATTCTTATGTATATATGTACCCATGTTTTCTTTCTATATTATTATATCCCTTACTGAGCTTTTTATGCTCATCCCATGTTTTTTTTGAACTGTTTTTCACAGGTCAAGGGAACGGTACTTGATATGATGATAGTGTCAAGGAAGTGTCAAGAAAGAATCCATTTTTTATTTTAAATATGTTTCAATTTATGGGAACGAATAATACTATATTTATGTAACCACTTTGTTTATATGTGGAATGTAATTCATGTTTTATGATCTAATTATCTAAAACTCTAAACCCGAAAAGATCCTCAATCTGTAATCTTGTAATAACTCAAGATTAAGTAAGGTTTAATGCTGGGGCCTTATTGTTGGTGTCAAAGGTCGGTTTAGATAACATTAGGAGTTAGAATTCTATTAAATGATTATCAAAACATATTTTTTTATGGTCAAATTGAATTGATATAGTATTTGAAGATTACCATGTTGCTTCATCAAATACATGTTTGTTCAGAATGGTTTTCCACAGAGGAAACAGGGAAGCAGTGGTAGGAAGGCATACATAATGAAATAACCTTCCGAATCAGCATCCTGAGATGGTCAGAATTGGAACTGAACTGTTTTTTGTAGTAATGGCGTAGTTTACTCAAGCAATAAATGGTGGTGGATCCATGCACGAGATCTGCCAGATCAACCGCAGAGGAACATGTCAGTGGTGGAACATTTCATTAGGCAATATCCCCCATCATTCAAAGGATCATCTGACCCTCTGTTTTCTGAAGGGTGGATTAAAGCACTGGAGAATATTTTCTATGTCATGGGGTGTTCAGAAAATCAAAAGGTTAGTCTTTCTATTTACCATTTGGAGGGTGAAGCAGATCAGTGGTGGTCTATGGTTAAAAATATCAGGGATGCTGATGATATTGCTGCTCTCGACTGGGATGAATTCAAGACTATGTTTCTTGAAAAGTATTTTCCTAAGGCTGTTTGACTTAGGATGGAAAAACAATTCTTGGAATTGAGGCAAGAGGAAGACTCAGTGGCTACCTATGAAGAAAGTTTCACTCGATTGGCAAGGTATGCTCCAAATTTTATCCGAGACATTGATAGTAAAATCAATCGTTTTTACTCAGGATTAATGCCAAAATATCGAAGGGAATTAACTTCTCGTGAGTTTAAAAGTTATGAAAATCTTGTTCGATGTGCTGAGATGGTGGAAATGGAGTTTTCTGATGACCAAGTGTTCTATAACAGCCAACAGAAGAAGAGACATAGGTGGCAAGAGAAAGGTAATAATTCTTCAAAAAAGTCTGATGGTAAGAAATCTATGTTTCCAGTTTGTGATAAAATGTGGAAAAAGGCATGTTGTGGAATGTCTTCTGAATTCTGGAAGGTGCTACCGATGTGGTAAGATGGGACATAAGGCTCGTGATTGCACTGAAAAAGATCAGGGTGACGGTAAGACCAAATTTGATTAACAGTTAGTGATATGTTATAAGTGTAATGAGAATGGTCACTATGCAAACGAGTGTCCGACAAAGATCTTGAGTGATGGGAAGCAGTTAAACTACAATAAGAAAGGGGTGGTGAAATCCTTTGCAACTACTTCAGCAGATGTCGGGTCGTCAAATGAAGTTGTATCAGGTACTTTGTTTGTTTTTCCAGATTATGCCAGTGTGCTGTTTGATTCGGGGTCTACACATTCTGTCATCTCTGAAAACATTTCTAGTAAAATGGGAATACCATCTCAAGAAATGACTCCTGAACTTGTGGTAAAGACACCTGGGAGAAATGTTGAGGCAAAAAGACTTTATAAGAATCTTCCTATCCTTATCTGTGGAAAGAACCTACTTTCAAACCTTATTGTTCTACCTATAGTAGAGTTTGATGTTATCTTGGGTATGGATTGGCTCTCTATTTACCATGCTAAGATTGACTATAATGCTAAAGAAGTTTCTTTTCAGAAAGACTTTCTGTTTGTTTACAATAATGAACCCTTACTTTTGATAACACATCAAGAGGCCGAGAAACTTGTAAAAGATGGATATGAATGTTACCTTGCACTCATCGTTGAAAATAAAGGAACTGTTCAGATTAATAATGTGCCAGTGGAAATGAGTATCCTGATGTATTTCCTGATTAGTTTCTTGGAATAATACCAGATCGGGAAGTTCAGTTTACTGTTGACTTAGTTCCTGATGTTAATCCAATTTCAAAACCCCCTTATCAAATTGCTCAAATTTAACTTTTAGAGTTGAAGGAGAAATTGAAAGATTTATTAGAGAAAGATTTCATTCAACGTAGCACATCACCATGGGGTGCTCCTGTTTTATTTGTTAAAAAGAAAGATGGTTCTATGAGACAATGCATTGATTATAGAGCCTTGAATAACATCACTATTAAGAACAAATATCCTTTGCTTCATAGCGATGATTTGTTTGATCAGCTCCAGGGAGATCAGTATGATTCAAAGATTGACTTGAGATTGGGGTACCATCAGCTGAAGGTAAAGGAAGCAAACGTTCCGAAGATTGCGTTTCGTACAAGATATGGCCATTATGAATTTGTAGTAATGCCTTTTGGGCTAACCAATGCACATGTTGTATTCATGGACTTAATGAATATAATTTTACATGAGTTCTTGGATAAGTTTGTGGTGGCTTCATTGATGATATTTTGGTGTTTTCAAATAGTAAAGAAGAACATGAATGACATTTAAGGGTCATTTTGCAGACCTTGAAAGAAAAGAAATTGTATGGGAAATTTAGCAAGTGTGAGTTTTTGTTGTAACAAATTTCTTTCCTTGGTCATATTGTTTCTAAGGATGGGATAACTATTGATCATACAAAAACAAAGGTTGTTGAAGAATGGCCAAGACCCACAAATGTAACAGAGATTCGTAGTTTCCTTGGGTTTGAAGGCTATTACTGAAGGTTTGTTAGAAATTTTTCACGGTTATCTAGTCCAACGAATAAGCTAACTCAGAAGGGTGTTAAATTTATCTGGACAAAAGAATGTGATGATTGTTTTCATGAACTGAATAGAATATTGGTGAATGCTCTAGTTTTGGCACTACCTTCCAGGAATGGTGAGTTTGTTATATACAGTGATGCTTCATTAAAAGGACTTGGTTGCGTCCTAATGCAGAATGATCAGGTAATTCCTTATGCTTCACGACAGTTTAAAACTCATGAGGTAAATTACCCTACACATGATTTGGAATTAGCTGCTATTTTTTCTCTTTAAAAACTTGGAGGCATCATTTGTATGGAGTAAAGTGTGAAATATATACTGATCACAAAAGTTTAATGTATATATTCACTCAGAAAGAGTTGAACATGAGACAAATGTGATGGCTAGAATTAATCAAGGATTATGATTGTACAATTCATTAGCATCCAGTAAATGAAAATAATGTGGGTGATGCTTTAAGTCGAAAAAGTAATGCTTCATTAGCAATGTTGCGTTTGGAACATGATCCTTTTTTTAAGGATTTGATGAACATTGGCATAGAAGTTGTTGGTGCAGAATTTTCTTCTGTTTTGTTTCAGGTATCAGTGAGATAATCTCTACCAGACAGAATCAAGCAAGCACAGAAGTAAGACAGTGAGTTGTAGAAAAATGTAGAGCTAGTTTATAAAGGTATGTTGCATGAATTCAACATTGATAATGATTTCGTTTTGAGATTTGGGAAGAGATTGTGTGTGCCTTGTGATTCACAGTTGAAGAGAGAGTTGTTATGTGAAGCTCATAGTCCTCCGTTTTCAGTTCATCCTGGCAGTACTAAGATTTACAGAGATCTACGGGGCTATTACTGGTGGGATGGAATGAAAAGAGATATTGCTGATTTTTACTATGAAGTGTTTGACATGTCAACAGGCTAAAGTAGAGTGGAAGTTACCGAAAGGGATGCTTCAGCCTTTACCAGTGCCAGAGTGGAAATGGGAGAATATATCCATGGACTTTGTTGTGGTATTACCGAAGAAATATCGAGGTAATAATGCAATCTGGGTTATTATTGATCGCTTGACCAAATCTGCTCATTTCCTTGGTATACGAGATACTTTTTCCCTGGATCAACTTTCCCATTTGTATATTAAAGAGATATTAGGTTACATGGAGTTCCTCTCTCCATTGTATCTGACCGCTATCTCAAGTTCACTTCTATCTTTTGGAAAGGCCTTCAGAGGTCATTGGGTACAGAATTAAATTTTAGTACAGCATTTCATCCTCAATAAGATGGGCAGTCGGAACGAACAATTTAGACCTTGGAGGATATGCTACAAGATTGTTCGATGGATTATCAGGGAAGTTGGGTCCAACATCTTTCATTGGTTGAATTTTCATATAATAACAGTTTTCATTCTAGTATACAGATGGCACCATTTCAGGAATTATATTGGAAGTGGTGTCGAACTCCAGCTTTCTGGGATGAAGTGGGTGAAAGGAAGTTGATGGGACCAGAATTGGTAGAAGAGTTGGCAGAAAAATTTCAGCTGATACAAAAAACACATGAGAACAGCTCAGAGTAGGCAGAAGAGTTATGCGGACAATAGGAGGAAAGATCTCTTTTTTGAGGTTGGTGATCATGTTTTTCTCAAAGTATCACCATGGAAAAGTGTGATGCGATTTGGTAAGAAAGGAATGATGAGTCCAAGGTTCATTGGACCGTATGAAATTCTGGAGAGAGTTGGATCTGTTGCTTACAGAGTGGCTTTACCTCCGAGTTTATCTCAGGTACACAATGTTTTTCACGTTTCGATGTTGAGAAAGTACATGCCAGATCCATCTCATGTTTTGAGTCCAAAGGTAGTTCAGCTGGAAGAGAACCTATCTTATGAGAAACAACCTTTCCAAATTCATGACCACAGGGAGCAAGTGTTATGGAATAAGGTGGTTAATTAGGTAATGGTTTTGTGGAAGAAACACATGATGGATGAGGAAACATGGGAATCTGAAAATGAAATGAGGGATAAGTACCCCCCATTTATTCGATAAGTAAATAAATTGCGGGGACACAATTTTCTAAGGGGGAAAGGATGTAACATCCCATGTATGTAATTAATAATTGATATTTTTATATATGTCTATTAATGACTAAGATAGTGTTTTAGAGGCTTAAAATGAAAATAAATACAATCTTATGCATGGAATACACTAATATTCTTAAAAGATTGTTTTACTGCCTTTTGATGGAAAACCCTTTTAAAATCTATCTTTTGACAATTTTATAAGCTATGTTTGTCAAAATAAACTTATTATTTATGATTGGGACATCAAAATTTACTTTGTGTGAATTGTTTGTATTTTTCCGATAAAGTTCATATTTTAATGAATAGTGAAAACTGTTTTATTTTAATTGAAAAACTCTTTTTAATCTAATTTATTTATATGATTAGATTATTTTTTGAATCGGTTTTGAAGTGAAATTAGAATATATTTTTACCATTTTATCCAATTGTGGTTATTGGAATCAATTTCACTTTGAAATTGGACGTAAACTAGTGTCAATCTTTTGATACTTATTGTTTCATAAAAACACGCTATTTGTCATGACTACCGGAAATAGTTATTAAATTAATTAAAGTGACTTATATGTTTTGAATTTTGTAAAATGGACTTCATTTTTGAATTCGGAATATCAAATATAGCTTAGGGTGAAGTTTTGATATTTTTCTGAAAAACTTCAATTTTTGATGAATAGTGAAACCACTAAGTGGTACTTATAAAAACTGATTTTTGTTTAAATGAAATTTTACCACTTCTATGTTTTAAATTTCAAAAATCCAACATAAATGGTTATCAATAAGAAGTAAAATGTGTTTCAATGAGATTAAAATAATTTTTTTGTGAATAGTAACTTCTTAAGTTTTTAATCACGGTTAGAGGTAATTAGTGTAGTTTAAGGTAAAAATAATGTTTTAATATTATGAGAAAAGATTTACACATGTCCTAACCTCATTGGATGTGTCATGGCCGACCAAGACAATCCATGGGTCAACTTGGGGACCCCATGGAGCCACATTGGTTGGGAAATGACATAAATAACTTTTTATTTAATGTTAAAGTAAAAATGACACAAACATGAAATGTTTTACTAAAACAATTTTTACATTGGGTTATACAAGTCATAGGTTTTACTATAAATAGTCATCGGAAATATAAAAAGATTTCCTACATCATAGTAATTTTTTTTATAATTTTAGACATTAAATAAATTAAATTATTTATGACATCATGATGATGCAGCGATGACCTCATTATTTAACAATTTAAATAAAATGGAAAGATAATGTAAAATAAAAGACCTACACATGTCCAAAACCTATTTGATGTGTGAATTTAGAACCCTTATCACCTTAACCTAGAATTATATAAATTTGGGACCTTGGGAATCCGAAAATCATTTTAAAATAATGTAACATTTCATTACTTTCCAAGAGTGCCCCTCCTCTCCTCTTATAAAAGGCCCCCACATATACCTCCTTACCAACAATCCCAAAGCCTTTGGCTCGGCCCAGACCTACCCATTTTGTCTCTCCACTTCCCTCTCTTACTCCTTGAAGCCTCACATTTTGCAGAAGTCTTTGCAAGGAAGCCTTTGAGCTCAAACCAAAGGGAGTTACCCGATTTTAAGGTAATGTCTTCACTTGAGTCCTTCTGTATTATTTTTCTTCTCCAACCCCCTAAACTCATTTTATTCATTTCTTCTGTAACAACTCCAGTATCTTGAATATACTAGGATGTTGTTATAAGAATTATTCTAGCTACACTTACACACACCTACATTTAATGGTTAGAGAACATACTGTTTCCGTGGATGGTGAATTTATGCCTCCAGAAACGATGATTGTTCAACATTATTTTAACACATTAAAAGGTGGCCATTAAGATGAAACTATATTTATATATGATATATAATATGTTTATGTTTTCCTTAAGATTCTGTATTTTTCATTTTGGGCATACCTTTATGGTTTCCATTATGGGTAAACCTGATATTTTCATTTAAGGAAGTGCGGACTACCACTCCCTCAAAGTGATTTGATTCGTTAAATACCATATGTGGGACGTATAAAGGATGGAACTATGATATTATATATGATATTATACTGGAATTATAATATACCTTTATATAATTATGATTCCATTCTATAAAATATGAAATAGAAATGAAAGTAGCGTTCATGCGTACGTACGGCTTACCCTCTCCATGGACGGTGCATTTCATTTCATACCTCTAAATGATTATGTAATATTATAAATGCGTGAATGTACTGGATATATATGAAATATAAGATATCTACATCATGAATACCATTCTGGATATAATGGATACATTAACAACTTGTCATTATAAAGGGCTTATTTTTGACTAAAGTACCAATGATCGTTAAAATGACCGTTATTAACTTAAATAATTAAATAGTGTTCATGACATGGCAATAAGTGATATAAAAGGAATAATGAACTTGAAAAAGGTTCTTACACAAGTAGAAATTAACTCAAATTTATTATTCAGGAGATTAAAGAACGACCGAGTCAAGTTGGACCCGAGGTATGGGACTTCGTCTCAATCTCCATTCATTGAGGCATATTTTGTTTTATACACAACCTTATTTTATACGGTGTATAAACCCCTTTGACTTTTACATTTATTAAAAAGGAATATTTTTTATACGAAGCATTTACTAAATGACAAAAGGGAATGTTTTTGTCGTACATATGTTTCGACAAAGACTTCTCCGCCGTCGTGACCATTATTTGAGTTTCGGCTTCCTCTACAAGCCATACCCTTTTTAAAAAAGACAAATAAATACCATGTTTTACTTTTCGTTTATTTTTGTATTGAAATTTTTTTTCATAATGTTTTTATATCAATGTGTTGTATTGATATCGTGTTATTGAAAGGTGGAAATGTTATGTTTCCTTTATGCATGTTTTATGTGATACGATTATGTTGAGGTTCATGGGAATTATGAAGAAGACGGGTGGTTCCGTGATAGACTAAGGGCGGGTGAGCCCGATATAGCTCTCCAATGCATTGGGTAATGCGAAGGAGTGAAATGTTAAGGTTTTTCTGAAGAGATTTAGGGAATATACTGTGATGGGTATTCCAAACGTAACCAAGAGGGTTACTCCCTACGTAAGAATGTTATGAATGCCTCAAGTTTCCTTTATGTCTTATGATTTCTATGATTTTTTCAAGATTTGATGAGGTATGTTAAAGTGCTTATGTTTTATGGGTAATGTATGATTTGATTCTTATGTATATATGTACACATGTTTCCTTTCCATATTTTTATATCCCTTATTGAGCTTTTTATTCTCATCCCATGTTTTTTTGAAATGTTTTTCACAGGTCAAGGGAAAGGTACTTGATATGATGATAGTGTCAAGAAAGTGTCAAGAATGAATCCATGTTTTATTTTAAATATGTTTCCATTTATGGGAAAGAATAATACTATCGTTATGTAACCACTTTGTTTATATGTGGAATGTAATGCAAGTTTTATGATCTAATTATCAAAAACTATAAACCCGAAAAGATCCTCAATGTGTAATCGTGTAATAACTCAAGATTAAGGAAGGTTTAAGGCTGGGGCCTTATATAATTTGTAATGAAACTACACATAATTACCCAAGAAACATCATTTCAGATCATCTTATGACATCTAACACACTTCAAAGTCACTAAAATATGGTTTAACATTGGGTGTAAATACACATAAATTGTGGGTGCTTACCATAAAAAAGAAACAATTAGTACAATATGTTGAACAAAATTATTACTTGACCATTGTGGGCAATGGACATGCTGACACAAAATCATTATTACCCAAAATAGGCACACCTATTAGACAAAAAACTGTGGAAAAAAATTTCGAAATGAAAATAAAGACACAAATCGATGTCAAACTTGTATAAAAACTCACTCACATATAGTATCCAATAAATATCAAATAGATAAACCACTACTATTCAAACATAACATGAATAAAAGACACAATAATTATTATAAAATTCATGTTGTGATGTGACAAAAACTAATGTGTTTAACTGGGGAAGGCCCCTTTGAGATACCTACATATGAAACATAAAGACCATAGTGAGTTATAAGAGGAATTAGATCCTATGATTCATATAACTAGTAGAGGAAAATACATCACTCCCCTATCGTGGTTCCTAAAAAATAGTATCAGAACCTACATGTCTACTGAGGTGTACATGAAATGTGTCAGAATAAATTTAATCATTATGGATCCGCTAGTGTGCCTAAAATAAGTATTCAATAAAATAAAATATTCATGAAAATTTCTACCAAGTTATATAATTATTTGGAAAAAAATATTGAGTATAAATTTATTAAATATATCAATAAAAACAATGAATAAATAAAATGTTCAATTTCAGATATAAACAATGGATGATACATCTGTAGTAAACACAAAAAACGGACCACAAATACTTACCTACGAGTTAGATCACAAAAAAATCCTAAAAAAAAGATCATAGATAACAGATAATAAACAAGTCATAGAAGAATAAATAATAAATGAAACCAAAATTACAAAATAAAAATTGGAAGGCCTACCACAATAGGATAAAAAAATATAAGACCCTCTTTAAATCTAAGACCAGTTGTTCAGAGGTAGTCGGGTTGTGTGATT
Source organism: Viscum album (assembly GCA_963277665.1). Lineage (NCBI taxonomy): Eukaryota > Viridiplantae > Streptophyta > Magnoliopsida > Santalales > Viscaceae > Viscum > Viscum album. The sequence goes on from OY728159.1 coordinate 502,730,200, forward strand.
CGATAATAAAATCAACAAGGATGAGTGCTAGTAATGGGTGGCTTGCATGGAAATCTTCTATATCACGATGGTTTCACAAATTTTTTGGGTTTTGAAAATAGACCGAGAAACATTTTTCAACACTTACCAATAACAACTGATGAAGATCCCTTTTATCCGTGCTTATTTTATGAACATTGATAATGATTATTTTATCAGTTCTTATTCATGATGATCTGTAAAAAAAAATTATTTATTATTATAAATTTGTAGTAAAAAATATTTATAATTACTTAATAAATATATATATATATACTAATCAAATATATATGAATATATATATAGTAAATATATACCTTCATAAATATATATATTAAAATTTTATAATTATTTATTTATAATTATAGAAATATTTTTTAAAAATATTTTTTATATCATTATAAATATTTATATAATTATTCATATTTATATTTAATAAATAAATAAAAATAAATTATACTATATATATTCATTATTTATATAAATTTATTACAAATTTAATTAATATTTAAATATTAAAATGTATTTATTTATAATTATAAGTATATAAATTTTTCAATTTAATGAATGGGAATTTATAAATTTATTTATTTATAAATATATTTTCTGTTATGTTTTTTACAAATATATTTTTAACATTATTAATCAACATAGAATTTTTAGTGCATGCATATATATATATAAGATAAATTAATTAAATTAAGAATATATGCAAATTTTAAAAATATTGAAAAAATAGGTAAGGTCTCTATGTTTTCATATTACATGTTAAACCACATTAATTATATGTATATATGAAGTCAAGATAACACACATTACTTATATATAATATTGAAAACTAAAAAACCATAAATTATTTGTCAGTTAATATGATGTTAGTCAATTTTCTAATTCATATTAATTTTTAATTATATTCCACTAATGAATATATATAATAAAATTTTCTGTAAAAAGAATAAATATTTTTTAATATACAATAACTTTTATATACTTTAATATATATCTATATATTTTATATGTACAATTTAACAACATCAATTATCATAATTCTGTAATTAATAATATTTTTAATATTTAACAATGTCAAATTAGACAATTAATTTTTTTCAATAATTATTTTATTCACAAAATATTTAATATTTATTTAATGGACTCATTTTGTAGTTTTTATTTATTTATTCCTTTCATTTTACCAGCACTAAAAATTTATTGATGGAATAAATATTGATCAATGGTTAACATAAAGCACTAATAATCCAAAACCATTATCAGTTCTTAATAAACACTGAAAAAGGGTACCCTTTATCTTTGTTAGAAATTATTAAATGAAAAAAGGATTCAGATTATCAGAACTAAAATTAAAGTTTTGATAATTATTTACTTTATCAACACTAAAAAAGCGTTCATAATTTGTTAAATTTATTTGCTATTACATTAGGGCTGATAAATATCCCATTAACGATCATTTTGAACTAGCATTACTAAATACCAGTTTTGTAGTAGTGGAAAAATTGGGAAGACTGTGAGAGCATCATTTTAAGGACATGAGGACTATGAGATTATTTAGGTATAGAATACTCTAAGATCTCCCTTGTGTATTTTCAAGAGTCTGTGAGTGATTTCCAAAAATATGATGCTTATGATTTACATCCCGATCCTCCAAAACATATATATATATATATATATATATATATATATATAAAAGATTGTAATATATATATGTGTGTGTGTGTCTTTGTGTCGAGTGATATGATCAGCCATACCATCCATTGGTTGAAGAAAATATACCCGCCAGTTGTAATTTAAGATCCAAAGTAGTAGGTTATTTATTTATTAAATATTTGATACATTCCCGCAATTACCCTCACACAATTTAATTGTAAGCACATACATGTATTCAATGTAGAATTCTTTGGTGGTATCTTACTGAGTTTTTTATCTCACTCCCTTCTTAGGCTACCTTTTTCAATCGAGAATATATTTTCGTAATGTTAATGATAGTGGCATGCACCAATGTTCTGGATATGGATACTTATTATTTAGTTTCAGCTTAAGAGTATCTGATCAGGTATAAGTTCAAGATGTTATGGAGAATATTTTGATTTTAGTTTTCCTTTGTAATTTTTTTGTTAAATGTATACTGCCTATTTCCTGTTCCCTTTTTTTAGAATTCTATGCATTCTTGTTGTATAAAAAACATCATATTAGATGTTTTCTATGTTATTATATTCTTTATTAATCTACTCTATCTTATTATGTTTCCATTTTTTATTGTACTTATCTTGTTGGCCATGCTTATGCTACTAGTTATTTGAATTCCATCAATTGTGTACATTAACAAGGGGTACAGTCTCCCCATAATTCTACCATCACACCCCTACTTCTAGTCGAAAACCCCAAGCTTATGGGGAGATATGCTAAGGTTCATATAGCCAACTGATCCTTGGGAATGTGTTAAGTGGTAGTCGAGTCTGAGATTTCACACTACAATTGGGATGAGTCACCATTTGCTTGAGTAACCACTATCTCATTTTCCTATTTAAATGATTAATCTATAGGGTTTTATCACTGTTCAAGAGGACTCAACTCCAATATTCTTTTTATTTTGAATGAAATATATCTAATGGATATAATATTGAATTTAATGTTCTGATATATTTTAATTATTGTTTTTAATCTACTATAGTGATGAATTAATGAACATTTCACCATTGAGTATGAGCACATAAAATATCAAGATGATTAATATCCTCATGAAAACTAATACATGCTACTATTAAATGAACAGGAAGACTCCCTCATTGGATTTCTAATAAAAAGGACAGTTAAAAATATTTTCATGTACATGGGATGAGTGCCACATGGTGAAGAGAATACATGCTATATCATTCTTAATAAAAGAAGAGTTGAGTTTACCAAACATTAAATTCATTTTTACAATCATAAAACAAATGAGTTTATGAAAATATATTTTACTATGATTTTAAAAATTCATCCCAATATTCACATAAATATTCTATCAAAGAGTCATGACCCACAGGTCAAATCAGACAGATAAAAACATTCTTTGAATATATATTTATTATCTATTTTTTTTAAAAAAAATAAAATTATGAGATATTTGTTTTAGTCTATTTATTGTACCCACACTCTCTCCAACGAATTATTTAAAATATATTAAATATCTTCTCAAACACTATTTTTTTTATAACATGATGTCTCAGAGGTACTTGTGTGTCCTGTCATTGTCTTATTCCCATTGTTTTTATAGAATATGTTATTTATGGCATGTACATCATGTTTTTTGTTGTTTACCCGATACAAATTTTGGATCCTATATTATATTAATTTTTTTATGGTGATGGGTTATTTTCCAGTGGAGAGGATTATGTCATAGCCTCAGAATAGACCTCTTGATTTCATTCCACTATGTGAATTTGTGATTTCATTTTTTATATAGGGATAAACTGAATATGTTTTAAAACATAATCAATACAATACATTTAAAGTTAGTCTTAATTGTTTTTTATATATGATTTTAATTTATAAAACCTAATTTAAATGTTTTGTTAGTTTTTATGATTTTGTTAACTCATACATATTGAATATTTAAGAAATATTAGAAAATATAAGATCATATGACGATCATCTATTTTGATGAGATGGGCTATTTTAATATATTTGGGTATTTTATTTAAACCCATTTTAACATTAATTATAAATGTGAAATCAATTCACCCAACTCTTGAGATAATTACTCTGAATAATATTATATTTTGGGATTTGATGAATATAGTATATATAGACTGTTGGGTACGAGAAACTGAAAGGGGTGGGTTTATTTCAATTCAAAAAATTGATGTGATAAATAAGAACGATGAAAAAAGTGATTAAATGATGTATATTATTAAATATATATAATAATAATAATGTATAATAAAAGATAATATAAATAAATTATACGAATAAATAGATAAAATTAAACAATGAATTTAATAGACTTGTGTAATTTGGAAAAGTGGATAGAAAATAGTACTAGAAGGTACACTTATTCCTGTTTCACATGAGAAATATCATGTGGTTAAATTTAATAAACACATTTGATTGAATGTGAAACGAAAATCAAGAAACCCATTTATTTAACAGAAACTAAGAATCATAAAACCCCTTTCTATTTATGAAATAGGAATAAACTCAATTGATTTTTTTGAATGGATAACCAGAACCAAATAAATATAAGAAGAAGTGAAATTGATTACCTTAATAACTAATAACCATTTTATAATGCAAGAATATCACTCCATATTCAAATAATTGGATCAAGATAGAAACTGAGAGTTATAAGAATATGAAATGTGGGAATAAGTGTTTATGAAAGGCTCTATCGAGGAGTGATAAAGTGGATAAAAGAGAGGACGAGAATTTTTTTGGAACATAGGACTATCAGATTGATGAACACACACTTCCTGATTCTATTACAAGGTCTCCTCAAATGATGATAAATTTTCCCTAATTATAGAATGGTTTATAGAAATGTATCATTTAATCTATTTTAGATTGTATAAATCCATTGATGATAATAAAATCCTATTTTTTCATTCGACAGTTGGATGAATTACCAAGCCTCTTAAAGACTAATTATATATAATTGAAAAAGTGTTGGGGTCTATGGATTCAGTCCATGACATTAAATAACCAAATGAGTTTCCTTATAGAAACAATATATGCATCCTCCCGAAATGTATGGATAAATTAATCAGATACCTAGTATTCTATACTAGGTAACTGATCAGATTCCTAGAGATGCAACAATTCCTTATACAAAAACTATAAATCTAATAAATTAAACTAGAAAGATGGTTATTCATCTTTAGTTTTGGTGTTTTGCAGTATGCTTCTTGAGAGCCACTAATGCACTATTGGATAAACACTGAAATATTCCTATTGATACATGGTCAATATGTTGTTGGCCTTCTTATTCTCCTTCTATAAAAGATCAATAAAAATTTTAAGACACACAACAAACACATGAACAAAATTAGAAAAAAAATTGTTGGTTATTATTAAAACAATTACACATTGAAGTACAACATGGACTACCCTGATATGTTTTTTTGTGGTAATGATTAATTAAAATTTGATATATTATTAATGTTTTTAGGTGGATGGGGAACATAAAAGTTGTATAAATAAATTTATATAAAATAGATAATTATTAAAAAATTTAGTAAATGTAATTTATGTTTACAATGTGTAACATTCAAGGAAAATATAATTACTAGTATCGAAATATCCATTGATCTAGTTATAAAAAAGGAAGGTGAAGAGTATCCTTATCCTAAAACAATGATATATACTCAAAGATTCATATTCCTAGTCAGATACTATAGATGGTTTCTAATTTTTCGCAAAATTTCTATTTAACTAACAAATTTATCAAGAAAGGGAGTAATTAATATCATAAAAAAGGAATGTGAATTGATTTTAAAATAAAAAAGAAGAGGTTTGTTAGTTCACTAATCCTTACATTATGATTAAATGGAGAAGTATTTCTAAATTAAAGTGTTTTATCCATGACCAAATTTGGATGTGTACTCATGAAGATTGTCATTAAGAATTCCTATATATCTAGATAGTTGAATCCTCATAATAAGAATTAATATACCCATTATATAGAGTTATCTATACTTATTTTTTCATTAAATATTTAGATTAATTAACTCTGTTAGAAAATATGTGATAAGTAAACCTACCACAAAATTCTATAGTATATATTCTTAAAAAAGTAATTGAAAAGAGGAAAATAGAATTGGTAAGAGGTAGATAAAGACTATGATTTTTCTACTCACTATCAACGAAGAAGTAAAAAATATCATGAATATTACATAAGAAGAATTTAATAGATCATTAATTGATGATAATTGTAGTAGTTATATTAATCAAATGTATTTTATTGATGTACATGGAAGTCATATGAAAATGGATATCACCAATCTTATCTCAAATGATTTCCCAGATATAATTTTTGGAGAAAACCAATATATCACAATGATATGATCCTATATTAAAAAATAATATGAAACCTATGAAACATTTTAAGTTTCACGAGTTCATTTTTGGTCGAAAGGGTGTATGGATGTTTATAACAAGGATATATATGAAATATATTCAAATGACTATGAAATAATTCATGTATAGATGTCAAAAATATTATTCTATATACATCTTTGAATAAAAAAAAATATGCATAGGTCTGTAGGATATTTATTGGTGAGATTATATAAAGAATGTTATTGATGATTGTAATTTTATATATTTGGTACGTTAGTAAGGGAAGGAAGGGTGATAAATACCAAATAGAATGCAACAACTATTACCTATACATAAATGGAATTATAGAAAATCAATAATTTTTTTTCTGGAATACTAAATACATTCAATTGAAATAATTCCATATTAGTAATTACTTATATAATAATAAAGTGTAATCATTTAATCATTATATGAGATTATTTTGTCCCTTAAATAACATGATTTTACATATATTCAATAGTATAAAAAGGAGGTTTCATTTCATGTTTTTAACAATGGTTATTTTATAACTGATGTTAATATGGATAGATAATGGCTTTTCACATTGGTTATCAAATAAGTAGAATTAAAATACCTATTTTTTTGACATAAAATATTTAATTAAAAATGTTAAAAGTGAATTTTATCATTCGTAATGACATAATGGTCATTTCTATATAATTTTATTAAAAAAATTTTAAAAATGTGATTCCACTACATTTTTGTGACTCTACCATCACTGAAACCCTAATCAATCTTCTAAATACCATGTTATCATATGATGAAACCTATTTTTTTATCAATGTTTAACTTATTCAGTTACTCGTTCTCTACTCTACTAGATTGAGGGACCTAAGTCCACCTCTCATGTAACCGTTCGACCCTTTGGTGGTCCATCTTATTAGTTTCCATTGAGTTTAACCATATTTTCTACCCAAAATTCATTTCTTTCAGTATATACTACATAAATCTATATTTTCACATAATTACATGAAAATAATCAAATTTATTATGATATAATGTTTACATCTTATTTTAAAAATATTTTTTAATTATTTTTTAGTGTTAGAAAAATATTCACCAATGTTTTTAATTATTTTGTATCAATTGTACTCATTCATTTATACATATCTCTATTTATAATTAATTATAGATTATAATTTATTTATTGTTATATATTTCGGCTGACTATAAATAATGGGAATATATATTTTTGGATATAATTGTTTTTATTTATATTTTTTTCAGAGTTTTATTTTGTTAAAAATATTTTTTTGTTTGAAATGGTCACTATTTTTAAATTTATATCAATTATAAATTTTTATATATTTTATTTTTCATTATAAAATCACATGATTATTAATTAATTAATTAATTAATAGTAATTATCTTATTGTTATAAAGTGTTTGTAATAAATTTATACAAATTTAAATATTTATATATTTTTATGAGTTGTATTTACTTATATATATATATTAATATATATATCTGTGTGTTTATATTTTTATATGTGGTAAAATATTCATCTATTATATTGGATTTTTTGGGAAATAATTGATCATAATTATTTAAATTCATGAATAACTAGTGATGACTAATAGAATGAGGTTAACAATTTAAAATAATTACTAAATAAAATCAGGAAAAAAATTATAGATTTTCTATCAATGAATGAAGTGTTTGAATAGGGGGAAAATAAAGTACAATGAAATAAAAGACTATTAAATTTTTTATGTTTCTTGTCATAATTGTAAATGATACATTTTTTATGATGAAATAAAAGAAATATTAATATCTAATGATTTTAAAGATGTACTAAAAAATATGGAGGATCATCTTGATGAATTAATTCATCATGTATGTATAGTAACCATTGGAAAAAAACACAAGTTGAACGATTGCAATTTGATATTGAGAAAACTTTATTCCAAATATTCATGATAAATATTATTTCATCTATAATTCTGAGATTATATAACATAAATGATAGAAATATTTGGTTTGATAAAGGGTTCATAGACTCCAAAGAGTTCACTAATGAGTTACTTCTTGTAGGAAATTATCTTATATATTCCAATTATTTGGGAAAAATAATATTCCAAATTAAATTGGCATATATAAATATACAAGGTTTCTCCAATGATAGTGTTATTTATATAAGGAATATTATATTCTGTCATGATTTTTATATGTGGTAAATCATGATATAAAATTGATAAATAATACAAAAATGACTTATTTTTAAGAACACACACCAAACATACAACTAAATAAATATAGAATATTTCAATAATTCATTGTATGATGTGACTATTTTCAATTTCAAATGACATAAATTAGACACAATTTCATAAAGATGAATTATTATTTTATGGAAAGAAATATATCCCAACAAACACAACACAGTAAAAGATATGTGATTAAAAATTTTATTAAATAAAGATTGTTGAGAAAAATATCAGAATGGGATAATTCAGAAATGGGACATTCCTACATCATAACCTATATTTCCAACATTGTTTATGGAATGTTATATTTTTTTACTACATTTTCTCACATGTCTATTAAGAAAAATATATAATGATTAGATCAATTATTTTTATAAAAAAAACAATCTCGAATTCATTCAGAATTTTATCTCCCACCATTGATGGATGATATAAACTTTTTATGGAACAAAAGTATTATAATATTATTTTCGTATAATAAATAGTATTTTAAATTTTTTTTATGATAATGTTCACAATAATTTAATTTCTTTTATATAGAATCATATCATGACACATTTTTTAGGTGAATTATGTTTGTCAGAATTGTGCAGAGGAAACATAATATAATCAATTTAAGAGATAATGATATATTGTATGTTAGGCATAATATAATTTTTTTATTTATGAACCTTCTTAGAGACATTAAAAAAATGTTTTGGTTATCGAGAGTGTACTCTTCCCAAAAAAAATTATATGAATTATATTATGAAAATATGAATGAAATCGATTTCACATTTAAAAATAATGTACATTATGGTCATCAAACAATTACATGGAAGAAACAGTCCATAATATTTTCTCAACAATTTTTAATTGTTTTAATTAATTGAACATAACATTATCATAATACATATTGATATGAAAATGATATATTTTTATTGAATAATTTGTGAACATAAAAGGATAGAAAAAATTATTATTTCATGAAATACTTGACCTAACAGGCATGGGAATACATCTAGTGTTATATCTCACAATGAAATAGGAAAAAAAATTACATGCACATTTAAACATGCTAAAATATATTTAGAAGGTACATTTATTTCAATTTCTGTATGGTGTTTAAATTATTAGTTGGTTTATTTACAAATTAGAAATATTTGGTTTTATTGGAAAATATAATGTTAATAGGTATGATGTAATAAATATATCATGTATAGATGAAAAAAATGGTTCTAATTTAATTACATTGAATATTATTGATATCTAAAAGAATGTATATTATAATGTTGAAATACCTTTTTAATTCTACTTTTAGTAAATTCATTGATCACAATTTTTTGAATGTGTAGGAAAATGAATATTTCCTTATACTATTTAAATTATATATTAATTTCTAAAATATTTTTTAAGAAATTGTTCTTCATCAGATGATTTACTCTTTGTGAGATATATTAATATATGGGATAGTTTATTATTTTTTGACGAATCATTTTGATTGATATATAATGTTTTTTGAGATATATTAAGAACCCACAATAAATAATTGCTAATATATTGATCAAAATTACAAATCATATGATATGATTGAGTATTGTAACAAATATTTTTATAATATAGATAATTTTTGTTTCTCGATACCATAAAATTTAACAGTTGATAGTTACGTTAATGTGATATTTTTCAAAAAGGTAAATTTAATTCTATATAAGTGAGTTATGAATGGAAATGTATACATTATGAACAATATAGGTGATGATAAATTATTTATATCATCCAATAATATTACATTGAAGGTGTGATATCATAAACAACAAAAATGTTGTAGATGGGTGAAAAGAAAAATAAAAATGCTTCATATATTAAATGAACGTAAAAATTAAATTATTTTTATTAAGAAAAATGAAATGGTTAGTAGGTTGAAAATTATAATCTGATCACATAGCCCTTTTTTAATTAATGGTTACACTTTTTTACAGAAAACCAAAAGGGAAATTATAGTACCCTTATAAGTACTAGTTTAACGGTCATTATTGAAAACTTATTTTTTCAGTTGTAAATAGAAAATACCAGTTTTTCATTAGTAACATGCTTTTGAATTTTTTATGATATATTGGAGATTTATTATAGTATATTTTCTATACTAGTAATTATGTGCAGCCAGATTGATAGTAACAGTGGGGAAAATTTGTGGTTATCCATTTACACTTATCAAATTTAATATATTTTTTTAAAATAATATTCATTAATCATGATGAAACATAGAAATAAAATATTTTGTTTTGTTGACCAAAAGAATTATTTTTGGTCTTTGCTTTTTAAAGGTAAATTTTAGTTGGAAAATGTGAATATTAATGATACTAAAGACTTATCTGAGATTTCATCATCTATTATATGATTATCTAAGAAATATAATTAATATTATGTGTAAATATTACATGAAACATGAAATTATCTAATGGAATATATATTCTAATATTCTCTATTAATGTTTAATTTAATATGGTAAAAATATTTTTTTGTAAAACTGACCATAACACACCGACATTTATCGACCTATTTTTTTGAATAATGTTATAATTTCATTTATATATTGCAATTAACTAAGAAATATATTCCATTATCATAGAAATAACACAGAGTATGTAACATGTAACTCATATATAGTGTACATTCCAAGAAACACCGACTTGGCATACGAGGCAAGCATCATTTAGTTGATGTACTATACACGCAACACTAAGTTTCTACAAAACATATTATTCTTATAATATTAATTATTTAAATAAGATAATTATAACCTTGTGGTTTAACATAGTAAAATTTATTTTTATTATTACTTTTTAAATATTTATTGTAATATATATATATATATATATATCATATTGATAATAAAATATCTTGTTTTTTCTAAAGATGTTATTATGTTTAGAAACAACATTTTATAGAATAAAAATATTTTGATAATTAATATAATTTTAGAAAAATTTAGAAAAATAATTGTAAAAAATAAATATAATTTTTTAATTCAGAATTTTTAAATTATCTTATGGTGATTTTTTGGATTTTTTTGAGAAACATCATTTTTTGATGAATAGTGAAAAATACTACCTTTTAGTTAAAAACAACCTTTTTTTCGAATTAATTATTAAGTATTAATTTATATTATTAATATGTTTTAAGTTCAAAATATATATATATTACTTATACTAATATAATTAAATTCCTTAGGATCAATTTCTCCTTGAATCTGAATAAACATTCATAACAATCATTTGAACTTTTTCTTACATTAAAACCATGTTATTTTGTGCTGTCTGTAGGATTAGAACTAATAATAAATTTATGTCTTATTTTATTTTAATTTAAAAAATATTACATCCACCATCGTATTCAATATAATTTATAGATTCTAATAATACCATATCAATTTTTTTTCCAAAATAATTATTAAAAGAGATTCAAATTAATCACAACATTTAAGGCCAAATTAAGCATAATTAGGGACTAAACAATAATATAAAGGGATCAAATGTCCTAGAATCTTTTACAAAACACATTTTATTTCCATATTATGGAATTAAACCTTCCATTGTTGTGTTTTGTTTTTTTGAGTCTTTTTTTTTGAAAATGCGCACACATAATTTGTTTTTAAAAATTCCATGTTGGTCCATTTCTTTCCATATAAAAGGCCACCACCTATACCAATTCCACACACATCTAAATCCTATAATTTTGGAAAATACCTAACCATATTTCCAACTAAGAAACAACCCTTATACATGTATTCATCCTATAGTGCATAAACACACTCAAGGAAGCCTTTTGGCACAAACCAAAAAGAGTTTCTTGATTAAGAAGTAACATCTTCTTTCATGTTATGTTCTTTATTTTACTTCTCCACCACTCCAATCTCTTTATTAAATTATTGTGTGATAAAATAGTGTCCTTAATAATCTATTATTTTTTTCAGAAATGGGTGTTACATACACATACACACATCTCTATCTATGGGATGTTGAATAAACTGTTTCTCTGTAATGAGAACCATCGCCTCACGAAATGATGATTTTTCATTTATACTTTAACACCATTAATTTTATAAATTTTGATGGAAGAAATCTTTATATATGTAATATATAATATTTATTATTTCATAAGGTTAATTATTATTTTTTTAAGACACATTTGTTTACCTTCCATTTGGTGTTAATATGATAATCTCATTGGAGGAAGTGTGGAAAACTGATCCCTCAAAGTGAATTCATTCATTCACCAACCATATAGAATGTAATAATGAAGCAAATATAGAACATTTATGATATATATTATATATTCATGAAATTGGAGTATATGTACATATATACATATATATATATATATATATATATACATTTTTCACTGACATACGTTCTTTCAATACAATAACAAAAAACAAAAATATTTTTCTTGCATACAAATGTCTGACCATCTGTAGGAACGGTGAATTAATTTTAGTAATTAATTATGATATAAATTATTATAAAATGAATATAATACATATACCTGATAATTATAGTTTTTTACAATCTATAATCATGTTATTTGTTTAAGGACTAACTCTATAACAAATTAGGACACGGGTGAAAAACAAAGTGAATGATTACCCGAAGTGAATCATTAACATAATGTCATTATAAAAATTGTAATATAAGTCCATTATCAAAAAAAATTCTGTTATTATGAATAATAAAATTTTTATATATAATATTTTAAGAAAATAATATTTATTATAAAGGGATCGGGTATGATTATGGAGAGATTTAAGACACAATGTAATGGGGATTTCATCTCACTGTTAATTTCTTAAGAGATATAAGATAAATTCAACACTATTTCATTTTTAATGGTGTATTTACTAAACATGTTTTTATAATATTTATAGTATTCATATATATTTTTTATTCACACAATCATTCTATGATCCTTCTTTGATGAGGATTAACGTTCAAAAGTTACCAAATCGGTAAAATAGTTTTGTCTCTATTTTCCTTCTTTGAGACTCTTGTTTTTTTATTCACTAAAAACAATTGTTGAAATGTATATAATTCCATTTTAAATGTTATATCCTAAATATAATTCATTTAAAGATATATTAAGCTTCAATTATTTTCCTTTCCATACATGGATTGTTAGACCTCAATTAACAATGTTATAAGTGTTTATTAAGTCAACTTATCATTTGTTGGGATTGTTTATATTTATTCCTCCTTTGATGAAATATATCAATATTATAAATGATTTTTATTACAACAATTTTTATTCAATATATACTAATTATTAGTTAAAATTTTCCAGACTTTGTTAATTATGATAATGATTTTAGTAAAATTTTACCTTCTATCTATTTGGTTAAGAATATATTTTATTCAAAACCATGATTTCAAAAAAAAATTAAAAAAATGTTATCAAAAGATACATGAAGATAATTTATAATGAAAAAATTCTACTTTTTTATTTTTAATTCTTCAATTATAATTTATAAATTATATTTTCAAATAAAATGTTTTCAAAATGTTTTTTGTTATAAAAATCAATTTTTACAAATAATAAATTATATTTTTATCATGAGAAGTTTTTAAACAACCTTTCAAAATTATTTTCCATATATGATAACATAGATTGGTGTTTCCTATTCCTTTTTGGTAAAATTATTCAACATTTTAATTCATATTATTTCTCACAATGGATTCTGTTTTGATTTAATGATGTAATTAATGTCGTTCCACATTCATGTGTCATATTCTTTTGAAAAATGCTTCATTTCACAGGTTCTGTTTTTGAAGAAATTATAATGAAGCATGTCGCATTACACTAGTTATGATATGTTTGGATTTTTATGATACCCATGTCATTTCAGGGGTTATTATATGTGCATTTATGATCTTGTTTCACATTCATATTTGATTTTATTCTGTGATGTGTGGGACTTGTATCTCCCTCAAATGAATTTGGTAATGATTTATATCTCATGTTATAGATAGGGTTGGACTGAGGGTTTTCACAGTTCCATTGTATATGAAGGAATATGGGTTTACATGGTTCAATAATATAGGGATGGAATGAGTGTTTAAATGATTCAGTACTATAGGGTTGGAATGGGGGTTCAACAATTTTATTAATGGACATTGTCCACCAAGAAGGTAATGGAATTGATGCATTACCTACTATGAAAATCATTATATACTTATGTGTTTAAACAATTCCATGTCATTCTATAATGTTATTATTTCAGGGATCATGTCGTTTACGTCCTTTTTATTCATGTCTTATGAACTTCCCTGCTTTATTTCAAGATTCATGTATATCATTTTTCATATGAGGGTATGAGTTCCTATTTTCATGATCATGTTTTCACACCCTTAGGATCGTGATTATTCTTCTATATCTCTCTTGTTTACTCATATTGAGAATTTTATCTCACCCATTTATATGTTTCCTTCCCCTTGATATTAAATTATGTATTGTGTTTGATGTGTCTATGATGGATTCTGGTCACAATGATCTTAGTGGGAGATAATGATGCTCCCTTATATAATAGTGTTTATGTTTTAATGTCTCTAAAGGAACTAAAACAACCGTGGTCTTTGGGTGTCAATTTGTATAATGGTTTTTTACTATGTAAAGGAAATTGGATTTTAATGTTTTGAAAGTGGGGGTTACTATAGTTGCTATTAGATAAAGGGGATAGTTTTCTTTTGGAATATAGGATAATAAAACCTTATAAAGAACCATATGGACTGGATAAAGATATGTCTAAGGACCATGAAAATTATAAGAAAATGACTTATAACATTTTTGAACCAAAGTGTGAGTGGTCTCAAAGAAATACATCCCTATCCGGATAATACAAGTGTATGTGGCTCTAGAATTGATGTAACTAGGGATAACAAATCAGGCAATTTTTTCTGATCATTAATTGGGTTAATCTGGTACACAACAATGGGCCTTGCTACACACCTAGTTTGATAGTTCCAAGGGATATTATTTGGGAATTCAAAAACCCTTAATGAACCCTTATGAATAAATTAAACCAATGTTTAAGATAAATAAATTAGGATAAACCTAAGGTGTCATAGATTATGGAATATTTCATATGTTTGACGTCATATTAGTTATTATTCTTGATTATGTGGATACACATTGTGCTAACTATTTTATACTCATTGATTTTGGTTTCATTCAATGGATGTAACCTGAAATAACCATGTTACTGGAGATTGCGATGGAAAATTCAATAATTGTCCACCTAAAAATGAAAACACTATGGGAGATTAAATGCACAACATTATTGAAAAGCTGACACAAAATTCTTAATCTATAAATCATGGTGGAATTCAAATTGAGAAAATGAGGGAACAAAATTCTATTGTGTCATTCATGAGCAAACATCCACAGTCTTTCAAAGGTTCTCATGATCATTTTTTTGAACAATGGAATAGTACCACAGAAATGATATTCTCTATTATTCAGTTTTTGGAGAATGAGAATGTCATTCAGGATATTTATCCATTGGAATTTGAAGAAGATCAGTGGATAATTCTAATCAAGAATATGAGAAACTAGGATGATATTGATTCCATTGTTTTTGAACACTTAATGAATATATTTTTCAAGAATTAAATTCCCCAAAAACGTTGTAAAAAGATAGATAAAGAGTGAATTATGTTGAAGTAAAGGGACTATAAATATATTGATACCTACCAGTGAAATTTCATGAAACATGTGAGGTATGATTCATGAATTTATAGACAACCCAGAATTGTATTTGATATGATATTTCTTCATTTAAGACAATGTATCAAAACAGAATCATCATAATAGACACTAGTAGTAATGAAAATATTCATTGTGGTGCAATCAATGTTTTCATGAAGGTGGGAGTCACATAACTATCTCTTAGTTTTGACAAAAAGGGGAATATTGAGTTCAATGGGAACTCTATGAACTATAGAGAAAATAATAATAACTTTCCTTTATGTGTTAATTGTGGGAACAATCATGGAGGTAATTTCATTAGGGAATCTAGTAAATGTTTTATGTGTGGAATGGAAGGCCATCAGGTAATTGATTGTTGATGTGATGGGTAAATGTTTTATCGCAATTATAAGGGAATAAAATCTATATAGAATGCTCCTCCGACTATTATTTTCTATAAGTGTAAGTAGAATTGGAATTTTGTTAAGCATTTCCCAATCCCAAGGGTCAGTGATGATGACCGATGTCAGTAACGACTTCAAACAAGGGATAAGGGGAAATATTTTGAAATCAAAATATATGATGAGGGTTATGATAACAACGTGATTAATAGTACACATACCATCCTATATAGAACTACTAATGTACTATATGATTCGGGATCTACCCATTATTCAATATCCAATGATTTTTCTAATCATTTTAAGATTTCGTCCAAAATTTATTGAGGTGGAATTAATAGTAGAATCCCCTAATGGTATGATGATTTCATATTAGGATTATGATTCTTCTACCATTTAGGTTTATGGGAATGCGCTTCCTGAAACTCATGTCATTAAACCATTTGTCGAATTTTATTTCATATTTTCCATCTAAATGAATTCTTAACATAAATACTACATTAATTTTTAAGGACGAGAGTTACATTTGATATTACAAAACATTTTATTATTATCCATAAATGTTACTATATGTCTAAAATTAATGTTAATATTACATTCATTTTATGGGTCTTAATTCCCATTCCAATGGGTTTTTAAAATCAAATGTTTGTGAAGAAGATCGACATCGATGATGTGAATGTTGATTGGAATTTTTGGGATGTCATTCATGAAAAATTTCATAGTCCTCAACAACAACGTGATGTTGAATTCTCAATAGAAATTATATGTTGGTCCACACCAATTTCAAAGACTCCTTATAGAATTTCCATGATTATTCTGGAGGATTTGAAGAAGCAACTCCAAGAAAACCTTTATTTGGGACTCATTAGGCCATGATTTTCACCATGGTGTGGCATAGTTCAATTTTTCAAGAAGAATGATTGATCAATGTGATTACAAATTGATTATCAGGATGTGAACAATATCATAGTTAAGAAAATATTTCCTCTTCCCCATATAGATAAATTGTTTGATCAAAATTGTATCCATCATTACATTTCAATGATTATCCATTATTTAGGATATCATCATTTAAGGGTCAAGAAACAGGATATACCAAAGGCTACATTCCATAAAATATATAGTCCCTATAAATATATAGTGTTTACTTTTGGTCTCACAAATTTCCCTACTATATTATTTGATTTAATGGATAGTGTATTTAGTGATTACCTCAATTTTTGGTTGTAGTTTTTATAGTTGATACTATTATCTTTTCAATGATCAAGGAAGATAATGAATATCACTTGAGAATTGTACTAAAGAACCATTGGAATGATTAGTTACATGAAAAATTTACAAAA
Source organism: Viscum album (assembly GCA_963277665.1). NCBI lineage: Eukaryota > Viridiplantae > Streptophyta > Magnoliopsida > Santalales > Viscaceae > Viscum > Viscum album. The sequence continues at coordinate 502,747,985 of OY728159.1, forward strand.
TATGAATTTTTTATTCAAAAGGTTTAATTATTGGGTGACAGAATCTCAATATATTGTATCTTAGTAGATGAATCAAAGACAGAGGCTACTGAAAGATAGAAAAAACCAACCACAATGACTAAGATCCATAGTTTTCTCGATTAAGGTGGATATTATAGACGATTTTTGAATATTTTATCATGACTATATAATCCTCTGACCTAGTTAACATAGAAGGTTTTGAAGTTCCTCTAGAAAGAACAATGTGAGTAAAATTTCTAGGAACTGATGATAAGGTTGGTCGATGAAGCTTTTTTTACATTACCCAATGGTGGAGAATGGTGCGCAATTTATGTCGATGAAACCAATAAGGGATTAGAATGTGTTCTTACGAAAAAAAGGTTATAGAATATTCCACATGGCAGATGAACAATCATGTGAAAAATTAACCAACTCATGATTGGAAGTGATCATAAGTAATATTTGAATTAATGATATGGTGGAATTATCATTGTGTTTAAATGTTTGACATATATACTAATCAAAAAATCCAAAAACAATTTATTCATATAGAAGGATTTTATCATCTCCCAGATAAGAAATTTAGTGTTGATAAAATATTATGATTTCTCAATACATTACCACCCAGGAAAAGCGAACATTGTGCCTGAAAATTTGAGTCAGAATGATCAGGCTGGCTTATCCACAATGTGGATAACAAAGGATCCAATATTTCTCTATTTTCAAAAGATTTATCTAGAAATCCTGATGTACGGGGAAAATATTATCTTTGTCAAATGAATTTTCATCCCTCCATCCATGTGATTATTTAGGAGGCATAGAAGGAAGATGATGAGATATAAAATAAGGTTAGTCATGTTCATATGTTTTATCATTATTAAGATGAAATGATATGGTCTAAGAACCATGTATGTGTTCCTTCAGAACCAGATTTCTATAAGGAGTTATTAGAGTAATATCATAGTTATTCATTATCTATTCACCCTTGAAGTACGAAGATGTATGGGGTCTTTATGGAATACTTATAGTGGGGTGAAATGAAGGGAGATATCATGGTGTTTGTATATAGGTGTTTGGTATTACAGAGAGATAAGGAAAAAATAAAAAAGTTTAATGGTATGTTGAATCAAATACTCATACCATAATTAAAATGTGATAGCATCACATTAGATTTTGTAGTTGTACTACCCAAAAACATTAAATATTTTAATTTTATATTGGTTTTAGTTGATCACCTCACCATGTCAGAACAATTTTTTACTATTATATAAAATTTCTCTCTTGATCAACTTTCTTGGATCAATATAAATGATGTTTTAATGTTTCAAGGAGTAACACAATTCATTATATTAGATCGATATCTAGGGATTACTTCAATGTTATGGAAATTTAATTTGAAAATAGATGATATGAAAATTAATTTCCCAACTTCTTATAATTCTAAAAATGATGGTAAGTCTAAAAGAACAAATGAAACCCTAAATTATATGTTCATATCATGTTATATGGATTTCACAGGTGGTTGATATCAACACCTTCCTATAGTTTATTTTCCTTATAAAAATAAATTTCACTCAAGAATTAATATGACACAATATGAATCCCTATGAGATAGGAAATGTATAGATCCATCTTTATGGGATGAGGTTGGAGAATGAAAAAAATTTTGACATTATATCATTGAAAAAATGGTCAAGAAGGTTAGATCGATTTAGTAGCATATCAAGGCATCTAAATGATAGTAGAAAAGTTATGATGCTAAACATAAAAAAGATATGGAAGTTGAAGTTGGTGAAAAATCATTTTTATGAATCTTACCCAGGAATAATGTTAGGATATTTGAGAATAATGGGAAACTAATCCCATGGAATATCAATTCCATTTAAATTATAGATCGTATCGAGATATTAACATATCTCTTGGATCTTCCTCCAAATATATCTCTTGTACCTGATGTGTTCCATGTATTACTCCTGAGTAAGCACATACCTAACCCTTCACATGTACTGAATGTAGAGGTAATACCACTAAAACATGAACATTCATATGAGGAGCACTTGTTGAAATAATGGACCGATTATAGAATGTTTTATGAAACAAGTCCTCTCGCTTGGTCAATGTTTTTTTTGGAGAAATGTCCAATTAGTGGAGGATAAGTGTGAACATGATGATTTTGTGATGCATATGTATCCATAATTTTTTTTAACCAAGTGGAAAATTTTTAGGGACAAATTTATTTTATGGTTGGTAGTATATAACACCTTGAGTTTTATGGACATGTTTTTTTGAAAAAATTTAAATTATCATTTATATATTTAAATAATCTAATTCAATGATTCCTTTCACCCCGAACTGAATAATTGTAAGTTACACGCATCAAAAACATGGAATATGTTCTATTTAACATCGACATAGTGTATGAAGCATGAAATACTGGGTTGGTGTATGATTTACAAAGCAATATGTTGGGAAACGAAACACGCAACACTGAGTTTCAATGAAATATCTTTTTTATTGTATTAATTATTTTAATTATATACTATTAACCTACTGGTTAAACATAGTAATATGAATAGTTACAATTACTTTTATTTTATTGTTTTATAATTTATTTAAATAATCAAAAAACATTTAAAATAAAATATATGATTATTGGTATTGTCCTTTTTATGTTTAAAAACATTGTTTTTTCAAAGAAACATATTTTTAAAATGGAGTTAAATTTTTACACAAATATTTATATTATTTGATAAATTAAATTTTAATTTTTAATTCAGAAAATTTAAATTATCTTAATGTGAGTTTTGGTGATTTTTCTGAGAAACATCATTTTTTGATAAATAGTGGAAAATACTGCTTCGGAGTTGAAAACAACCTTTCATGTCATTTTATTTATTAATTTTAAATGATATTATAAATATTTTTTCTATTCTAATTAGATAAATATTATATCTAATAATAAAATTAAATTAATTTGGGTCAATTTCACTTTGAATATGAATATATAATATTAACTAACTTTTGATATTTTTCTACTTTGCTACCCTCTTAGTTTGTCTCATCTACATGATTATAAGTATTATTAATTTTACTTCTTTTGTGATTATAATTGATATAATATGTCATAAAAATATTATATTTATTCTAATTCTTAGATTCTAATATGACCTTATTTATTTTTTTACCATATTGATTAGTTAGAGTGATTAAACATAACCATATTAATGAAGGCCAAATTAATTAATTAGGCACTATACCCTAATAGTAAGCACCCAAATGTCATAGTAACATCTAAAACACACATTTTTTGTATATATTATGTCTATTAACTCCCCATTATTTTCATTGATTTGTTTTCTATGACTTGTGGTTGGTAAGAACCTGTTCATGTCTAATTTGTTTCTAAAGAGTCCACAAATACATTTCATTCCCTATAAAAGGCAACAACATCTACCCCATTCTCACACCCATCATGACTCTTAGTCTCACCCAATCCGAAAACAAATTTACTACCAAAAATCCTACCATCGTCTTTAAGGCCTTTATTTTGGAATGAAGACTATCAAGAAAGCCTTTTGGCACTAACCAAAAAAGTTACCAAATTAAGACATAACATCTTCTCTCATGCTCTTTTCCATCATTTCACTTCTACCAAAACTCTACACTATTTATACCCATATTGTGTGAAAAAAACTGTATAATATATGTATTAGTATGTTTTTATGTAATGTTTCTGACATACACTTACACACAAGTCCATCTAATTGATGTTGAACATAATGTTTTTTAAGATGAACTATCTCCTCACGAAACAATTATTGTTCATTTCTCCTTTACCACCAATCATGGTTACCATTATGATGGAAAATATATTTATATATATAATATATTATATCAATTAAGAATTTATGATTCATTATTATTTTGTAAAACCCATAATTTTACATTTAATTTGGTTTTAATACGACAATCTATTTGAGATTGTTTGGACTACTACCCCCTCAATGTTATATGATTCGTTCAAACCCAACATAGAATGTATTAAAGATCAGTTTAATGAACATATATGATATATTTGATATATTAATTCTACTAGAATAATGTTATATATACATACATATACACATACATACATACATTCATACATACATACATACATATATATATTTCATTGACATACTTTATTCCAATATGATAATAAAAATTTTATCAACGTTGATGCCTACAAACAACCTATATTCTCAATGAATGTTGTATTATATTTTTTACATCACATGGATAAAATTTATTATAATATTAATATAATTTAAAAAAAATTTATTTATTTTATTTTATAGATTCAGGAATCATTATATAAGAATGAGAACAAATGCTATAACAATTTAAGACTAATGCGAAGGAAAAATATAATGATTACCTGTTACGAAATATTAACACAGGATTAAAAACAAGAGGGTAATATAATGTCATAAGGGAACAATATATGGAATAATGTATAATAATATGATTTTATAAATGATATATAATAAACACATTTTTGTTATATGGGAATCTTGTAGGAGTACAAAGAAAGTGAAGAGACAAAGTAAGGTGGATTCGATCATACTTTATATTTATTTGAGATACAAGCTATGTTCTCCACTCATTATTCATGAATGGTGAATGTTATATATATTATATAATTTTACATATCTTATAAATTTTTGGGTAATCAAATTCCCATTCTATGATCCCACTTTAATTGGTTTTATCATTCAAACGTTACCAAATTAGTAAAAGATTTTTGTCTCAATTTTCCATCATTGAGACTCAAGTTTTGATGTGCACCTAAAATATTTTTCAAGTTGTATATACTTCCATGTGATATGATTTATCATGAATTAATTTTTTTTTTGTTATATTTGGCTTCACTTAATTTTAATTTCTCTCAGGGAGAGTATGATCCCATGTAATAATATTATAAGAGTTTTTTGAGACAGTCCTATCATTTTTTAAGATTGTTTATGTTTATGTTTCCTTTGATTAAATATCTAAAGTTTATTAATGATATTCCATAAACAATATTTATTAATGATATCATAATTTATGTTTACCATTTTTACACTCCATGATACTTATGATAATTATTTGACTGAATTTTGACTATCTCTCTCTTAAGTCGGAAACCAAATGTATTCAAAAACATTATATTCAAAAATGTTTTCAAAAAATGTTTTAAATATATAGAGGATATAATATTAATGAAATAAGGAATCTAAAAATTTCTTATTGTTTTCAAATATTCCAGTATATTGTTTCAATTCTATTTTTAGTGAAAATAGTTTTTAAAATGTTTTATGATATAAAATACTTTTTTTCAAAGTAGAAAACATGGTTTCCTCATTAAATATTAATAAAATACCGTTCAAATTTTTTTCCCATATATGATTTCATTCATTGGTGTTACTCATACCTTTATGTGGAGATTATTCAATGTATACATTCATATAATTTCTATGGTTGATTTATGTTTTTGTGGCATGATGTTATAAAACTTGTTCCTCCTTTAATTGTTATATTATTTTAGAAACCCACATCTTTTCAAGGGTTATGTTTATTATGAAATGATTATGAAATTTTTCTATTGACACATGTTATATTGTTTTTAATTGTTTATGATACCCATTTGATTTAATTGGTTATGATATGTTCATTTACGATCTTGTGGCTCGTGAATTTATGATTTCATTCCATGATAGATGTGACATATAACTTCTTCTATTGAATTGGATTAATATTTATATAATATGATAATGGCATGGATGGAATGGGGTTTTTTCACATTAATTATACAGGGCTGGAACAAGGGTTTAATTAGCTTAGTAACATAGGACTGTAATGAGGGTTTACATGGTTCAATAATACAGGACATAAACGGGGGTTCACCATGTTTAATAAATGACTTTTTCTACTAAGATGGTCTTGGAATTGATGCCTTAGATACTATGGAAATCAGAATTTACATATGTGTTACCAAAATTCCATGTCTTACTCCTAATTTATATATTCATGGCTATAGTCCTTTACACCCTTTTTATACTTTTAGTTTTCACTACCATGAATTATTCCACTATTCAAGTACATTATCATTGATATATATGGTATGATTTTATATTTTCATTATCATGTTCTCATACCCTTATTCCCAGGAATATGCATACATGTGTCACTTATTTACCCTTACTAAGAATTTAATCTCACCCCATGTTATGTTTCCTTACCCAAGTTGAAAGGATTGTATTATGATTAATGTGTCTAAGAAGGGTGCTAATGACGAATAACCTGGTGGGAGAAAATATAACTCACTTATATGACATTGTTTATATTTCCATGTTACATAATGCACTATACTAACTATGGACTTTGGGATTCTATTAGTATGTTGTTTTTTATTCATTATATATTATGAAATGTTAATTTTTTTTAATCTGAGGGGCACATTAATTACTAGGAAAGAGAATTTATTTTTTTTAAAATTGATATAGTTATTTATTTTGTTCTTGATAATTCTAACCATTTCATTGATAATTATTATATTGATTAGATCCAAGTATACATTTGTCATTAAAAATTATTCGTTGATCATTTTGTGGTATATTTTATTCATTTTTAATTATACACTTTTGTTGTAAAAATATTTATAATAGTTTTCCTATTAAGAATAATTAAATTTTAAAAAAAAATTATAAATTTTTAATCAAATATAGCTACAAGAAATTACATATTTTTATATGATAATAAATGTTCTAATTATTTGATGATTTTTATAATTATTAATTTTAGTTACATAAATTTCATAAAAGTATAAATAAAAATGATTTTAATTTTATATAGATAAAATAAAATTTCATAACAATTATTTAATTTTAATAAAATACAGGTATATATTTTTTTATGTAGAATATATCATTATAAATGATGGGAACAATTTTGGAAGAATTGAAGTATATTTGATTCTTCATATGAATATTTCTATAATAATTATATCATATAATGAAATTAAAATTATTTTTCATAAAATATTGTGTATGGTTCTTTTTCTTTAGATATGTTGGTACATACTATTCATAGGCATGGGAATATAAATTCACCAAAATAATTACATTAATTTTTTGAGTAAAAGAAGATATTTGAGTTTGAAGATAAAGACCATGTAGTTGAAAAATTAAATTTAGTTTTGGAGTTACATGTATATGAATTGTCATTGAAATGAAATTATATTATCTCTAGAATAGAAGAACATCGACTAGTCAACGTCAAATCAATTATGGTAGTACATTACATAAAAATTTATAAACACATTTATTTAGTTTTTCAGTGGTTTAACTTTTATATAGTTTATATGAATAATATTTAACATATCCAATTACTGATCACATATAACTTTCAAAAGATGAAAAAATAATAAAATTGAGTGTATCATTTTATAAAAACCAACTAGAGATATTTTGAGACAATGATAACATAATATTTTATTTTTTTGGGTAAACCTAATCAATATCGATTCATTATGTATTTGGTTATGAATGTATATTCAATTGATAATTTTTTCACCAATCAGTGGGAGGAATCATTTATAATACTCATATTGAAATTATAATATTTATTTTTAATATTTACTTTAAATAATTCATAAATAATTCAATTTTATTAATAAAAATTTATTATAGTGAGATAAATAAGAGATATAGTCCCAAAATTTTTACCCAAACACATTTTCACATGGAGGGTATCTTTTATTATAGTGGAAAAGTATTACATAAATATTTAATTATTTAAGATACATGTCATGTAGTAGCTCTAATGTGGTTTATTTAGAACTTCATACACTACCCATCATCCTAAATATAGAAAAGTATGAGTTTAAGAAAAATGGGAAGTTCATTACAAATATTTCAAAAGAAGTAATTATTCATATGAAAGTAATTAAATATTATTTTTCATTGATATTACTATCTTGAAAATTTAACAATTTTTATATAATTTTAAAATTTTATTTCTGCACGTACTTTGATGGAAAGAGTCACATCAGACCGTTATTCATGATGTAAAGAAAGAAATACTTACATCTTCTTAAGGAAGGCTGAAACACCTAATTCCATGTCATATTTTATATTTAGTGTATTAGAAGATGAAAATATTATATTCACTCGAGTATAATAATAATGGAGGTAGAATAAATGGGTTAAATAGATTCCTTGAAGGATGAGTTGAAATGTTTGAATGAGTCAATAAATGGTATAATTGAATCATTTGTACAGTTTATTTTTCACAAAAGATAAGACATACAATACTAGTTTATCCAATGCATACTGTGTATCCAACGCAGCCTGACTACATAAATCCTCGACCACTTTATATATACGTGGTATTATATAATTCGCTGCACATTAGGTATACCCAGGCACATATTATTGAATAAATAATTGTATATCATTTAGGGGATTATGTCAATCAAAATTTTACTTATCTGGGCTGGGTATGAAGAGTGGTAACCGATATTATTGATTGGGATGCTTCAGTATCACTTCCTACTAATGAGGTGAACATAGTTATGTTGAGTAGTAGTCATTTTAAACTATTTATTATTAGTGATTTCAGTCAATAAATATATGAGGTATAAATTATTTTTTAATTTCAATTTTTCATTAAATTAAAAGTCACTATTATTTTTTATTTAAATTTTTTTTCAATAAGGGTATTTGAAATTTTTAGAATCGTTATAATCGAATACAAATATTCATGAACTTGCACGTTTAGATATTTGTATGGATCCTGATTCGATAATATTGATTACACATGAATATTAAATATTCCATATTTATTCAAACATCATAATGACTACAAATATTTTTTAAAGAGATTATGGGTTAAATATTTATAAAAATGCAATCATATAATTGTAAATGGTAATTAATCCCACTTTACCCATGTTTTAGTTGTTTTTATATAAATAAATTTCAATTATAAATGTAATTTCTTTAATTAATAATATAAAATATTAATTTAAATTTTAAATTTAGTAATCAACATTATCTATACTCATTTCATGCAATATTATTACACTTCTATTAATGGTTTTAGTAATCCAAAAAACATTTCAATGGCCATGAAATATGTAAAAAAATTACATAATTCAATATATTTAAATATATATATATATATGATTGGTTAAAAAATATGTAGACTAAATGTTTATTTTCCCATTATGTAGAATGTAATAACACATAACTAATTATAAACCATTATTCATTATAGTATTATTCATATTCATGTTTTTATATTTTATTATAGATTTGATTAATGTAATATTAATTCATTATAAATGAAAAGAATATTTTTATATTATTCATTGGAAGGTCTTCAAAGTGGTTATAAAAATATATTAATGAAAAAAATATTCTATTTTTAGTTATTTAATATTAATATATTTATTTTAAATATTCATTGCTACTTAATATTTGAAATTATAAGAGGTCGTGGATTGAGTTAAATTGTGATATCTTTTCAACAATGGATCTAAAAAAAATTAAATATGTGTATGATTTGGTAGACATCTTTTCTATACATGAATACTGGTTTTTTATTTAATATTTATTATATCTGTTTTAAAAATAATATTTTATAAATGATGTTTCATCGTCAATAATGGGTGTTCAATGTGGGAATTATGATTTATTACTCATTTATGGTATTATCATGACCTGAGCAACAAAATAGTGAGAAAAACATATTATTATTATTATTATTATTTATATAATATAAATAATATGTATTATTATATTATATATAAATTATTATAATGTTGTATATTTTTTCTAATTTTTCAACATATACTACAAAATACCTGAATGGAAAAATTAATTTATTTTTAGAATATTTTAGGTGATTGGATAATTTTGAGACATAGTTTCATTTTTGAGTATACAACTTTATTAATCATCATGTACAAATTTTCAATGAGTTTTATTGAATCAATTTTTTTGATAGGTGCTTCTATAAAGACTATTTGGTTCAGCTCTGTTTCATTACGAATATAAAATATTATTTTTAGAGTAATTTATTTTATTTTCCATTTTTATAAGATCTTTTAATATTAGTTTAAAAAAACCAATGTAATTTTTTTTTCTATTTAATATAAATTATCTCACCTCATAAAAAATGTTAATATTAGAAAAACTGATGTTAATAGTAATCATACAATGTTTTACAAGAAGTTGATAGACATCATGGAGTGAAAAAAATAAATTATTTCTAAACAAAATTCATGAAATAATTCAATGTTATAGAGTTTAAATAAAAAATATATGTATAAATAAGTTAACCAATGTACACCATATAATAATTAAATATATGGGAAGAATAAGATGAACATTCAAATGTTTGATGACATGTTAAGCGACATGTCATTTCATTTTCAAGAGGCTAGAGGCGAATATATTCTAATCATGGAATTATTATAAAAATGATGTTTTTACCATCATTCCCATCCATATTGTCATTAAATCGTGGAAGAACATTACATGGTCTTATAAGACATCCCCAAGATGCCAATGGATTTAACTAGATGCTACGAGATTTTATGCATATGAGGGATCGCCATTTCAAAATAAAATAACCAAGAAAAAGACACCATAACAAAAAACAAATAAATTATGCATGATATCAATTTTTTAACACCCAATTATTTTATAGTATGTTATCTTTTCAAATTAATTCAATAACTTTCACTGCACACAACAACAAATTCGAGCGCACCCCGACTTACCAAACTAGTTGTTCAAAAATGGTTACGGATAGTGTTAACATTATTTTGAATTTTATATACTCAATTTAATTTTGAAATCCATATTATGCATTTCATATACATAATATAATAACGAATTCAATTTTTCAGATAATGGAATTATTTTTCAAGAAATGCAATTCTACCACCTTTTTATGGAGAACCCATTTTAAATCCAATATTTTCCACTTTTATATATTCAATTTGACTAAATAAACATCTTATATAGAATCAGGAGATAAAAAATTTAGTTTTGATAATTTTTTGGTATTTTTCTGGTAACTTTCAAATTTTGGAGAATAATGAAAATTACCAAATTTTAATTAAATGCATCTTTTTAAATAAAAATAATTTATAGAGAAAAATTATGAATTTTAATGGTTTTGAAGTATAATTAGATTATATTTGTATCTTCTAATTCAATTGAGATCATTATAATTAATTTTACTTTGAAATTTGACATAAATAAGTTTCAATCATTTGATATATATTGTTTCTTAATGACACGCAATATGTTTTGACAGCGGGAATTAATTTTAAATTAATAACTGAAACATCTATGTTTTGAATTTTGTGAAATAGATTTTATTTTTTAATATAGAATACCAAATTACCATAGGGTGAAATTTTGGTATTTTTCTAAAGAATTTCAATTTTTTATGAATCGTGAAAACACTGATTTATTAATTAAAACTGACTCTTTATTTAAATAATTATTTTTTTATTTAAATTTATTCTATGTCAAATGTGATACATAATACATATATATGTTCAATATAATTAATTGGAGTCATTTTATAATATGTATAGACATATAAAAATTTATTGACTTTTTTTCGTCTTCATCTACCTCCTAGGAGAATTTGAAAATTTGCATAAAACATAATTTTACAACTTATGGGAGTTGAATTTCAAAAATAGGACAGACATGTTTAACCTCAGTAAGTAAAATGTGGTTTAATATATTGAAAATAATTTTTTGTGAATATTATCTTTTGACTTTTATTTACCACGTTTAAAGGTAAATATAGTAATTCAAGTTAAAAAGAATATCATAATAATAATAAATTTCCTTAACACTTGTCCTGAATTTATTGGATGAGTCATGGCCGACCATGGAAATCTTGGGGTCGATTTTGGGACACCATATATCCTCTTATGAATGATAATGAAACTTTATTTTAATTAAATTAATGTAATGGAAAAAATATCATAAACAGATATCTATTAGTAAATCAATTATTACATTGGGTTATATGTAATATCTATTAAACTATAAATATTCATTGGATATATAAAATGTTTTAATACATCATGGTATTTGTTTTATAATTTCTAGACATAAAATATATTAAATTATTTAAGACACAAAAATGATGCAGTATTTACCAAATAAATAAATGATTTAAATAAATAAGATTAGAAATATAAAACTAACTTCCAAAACATGTCTAGTTCTTATTGCATGAATTTATTTCGGCCAAGAGACATCATATCATTGAACCTATTTATTTTTGGACCTTTCAGAACTGAAAATCATTGTATAATAAAACAATATTTTCACACTTTCCTAAAGAACCCCTCCTCCCCCTTATAAAAATCCATCAATTCTAACCATTTCCTCACCCTCTCGAGCCACTTGGATCATCAAAAACAAACCCAAATAATCTCTAAAGATCCCAATATTAGACATATAATCCTTAAAATAGGCATAAGACACTTTAAAAAGTCTTTTTGGTTCAATCCCAATGATGTTACACAAATTAAAGGTAACATTTTCTCTTAAATTATTTTCTTTGATTTTGTTATATTTTAATTCTCCAACCCACCTAAACTCTTTTTATTCCTTTTGTTTATGATAAAACAAGTATCCTAAATATACTAGGATGTTTTTATGAAATGTATTTGAACTAAACGTACACAAAACTCCATCTAATTGGGGAAGAACATACTGTTTGTGTAGTTGGAAAACTAATGCATCACGAAATGATGATTGTTCGATTATCTCCTACTGCCTCTTATAGAGGCCATTAAGATGGAAATGTATTTATATATTATATATATTATGTTTATTTTTTCTTTTTTCTTCTATAATTTCCATTTATATCATTCCATTATGGTTTCCATTATGGGGAAAATGATGTAATTTTATTTGAGGTGTTGCAGACTAGCGCCCCCACAAAGTGATATGACTCGTTAATGACTCATGAAGGATGAATAAAATATCATGTTAATGATATAATATATGATATTATAATGTAATTATAATATAACTATGTATAATTATGTTTTTATTCCATTAAAATACATAATATAAATGAAAGTATCATTTATTCGTACGTACAACTTACAGTCTCCATTAACGGTGCATTTCATTTCTTATATTCAAATGTTATGTACTCTTATAAATAAATAATATAATAGGAATATATCATATATATAATATCTAAATGATTAATATCATTCCATATATTATGTACTTTTGAACACATGGACAATTTATAATTATAAGAAGTTCATTATTTACTCAAGTTCCAAACATTGCCAAAATGTCTGATATGAACTCGAATAATTAACTAATTGTTATAGAATGGTAATAATAGTTATAAAAGAAGTAATAATATTTAATATATTATTAATCAATTATTAATTAACTTAAGTTTATTACTCAGGATGAACATGGAACATACGAGCGAGTTAAGTCGGACACATGGAAGGGGTTTCTTATCTCACTTTTAATTCTGTGAGATTTCCATTGTTCACCACTTATTAATTGAATGTGGTGTACTGTGTACATCCATTTGATATATATTATCATGATTATAATTATATTAATTATATTCTGGGACTCATTTTTTGGTTATTGTCTAGTTTTCATATGACTTGATTGATTACAATAAGGTAAGGGTTATTTCCTCAATCTCATTATTATCTCGGATTGTTCAGGTGTATGTATTTTCAGGGAAATACATATCATAGATACACATATTTTATAAAAATGATTTGAAAAGTAATCTTTTATGGTTTTATGAGAGGGTCTATTGAACTTTATCAACAATATAAATGTTTTAATAATTTTTCTTTTTAAACCCTTTTAATTAATGTTCATGTTTACAAAATGATTTAATGTATTTATCTATATGGACATGAATGTTTTGAAATGATAATTCGTTGGAAATGTTTCAATGTTTTTTGAGACATTTCGATTCTAAAACCCATTTTAAATGACTAGCTTTATAAATTTTGATAATTTTAAACGATTTCATGAAAAAGGGATATTTCTCTTCAATCATTTTACTGATCATTTTCAACATTGTCAACATCCATTAAAGGATTTTAAATTTGTTTGAAATAAATTTATTATGATACAAATAATCCATATTGTTTTGAATTCTATGTGACATGATTGACTGTGGATGTATTATTTTTATACCATTCATGGATTATTGATAAAGTATTGACATTTCGTATGCTAGTTTTAATATGAATTTTTATGTTATGTTTGAAGCTTTTCTTATGATGAATGTATTGGAAAAGTAGGTTCCAGGTTGGGGACCAGTAAAAGTAAGACATCCGGGATGGGGTCCAGTTACAGTAGACCGTCTGGGTGGGAGTCTTATTAGAGAGGCTCTCTAGGTTGATGTCCGGTGATAGAGGCTCTCTGGGTTGGAGTCTAGTTACAGAGGCTCTCTAGGATGGAATTCAGTTACAGAGGCTCTACGTGATTCGGTCCAGTTATAGTTAGCCCATAGGTCCGGGCACAAGGCCATGAAAAAGAAATCAATGTCTGGTATTGTACATTCCATCATTATGTAATTAGTGAAAACATCTGATTATTTGACTAGTAGAATATACATTTCCATGTTTATATGTTAATGTCTGAATTATTTTGGCCATATTATGTTCAATTTTATGTTTAAAAGGTTTTTTTTCACTAGACATATTGCCTTAAACTTTTATAGATTTCACTAAATTATTTACCCTTACTGAGCATCTGAGCTCACCCATTTTGTTTTATTTTCTTAGTATATGAAGATGCTAGTTATGAGTGACATACAAGAATAATCTAGGAACCTTGGACATTTCTAATGGAATAAATATATGTTTTTTTCTTTTCAAGTTGTAATGTTGAACATCATTTATGTAATATATTTTCCAAGACTGCTAAACAGATCAGTTCTTCAAGGCTTGATTCCTTATAATCATACCAATTTTATGTAATAATGCACCGACTCTAGGTAAATGGGGTCAAGGTGTTAATGTTGGTAAAAGATAATGTTTAGGAAGAACCTCAGAAACTATATTTAGATAAACTCTAATTAGAAGACATTACCCTATGATAGACTTTGAGGATTAGTACAGAATAACATCACATAATTTTGTTACTGTAGATATTTTGTGAGTTTTCCAAAAAATAAATCTCTATCTGGATACGAGTAGGTAGAGGAGGTTTTGGCATAGATATACATAGGGGTAAAACCTGAAAACACCGCTTTGAGTAATACTCGAATGGGAAATGGTGCAGGAAAAAGAGCCTTGTTGCACTCTTGGTTATGACACTCCTAGGGGATATGCATAGGATAATTTCATTTTCTTTACAAATCATTATGAAGGATTTATGAGTATATATCTCCTCGAAAAAAATATTTTTATGATTATGGATTATATCCATAAACAGTTCAATTTACGTTAGGTATTTTACATGTTTTAAATTATTCATTTTCATACATAAACTAACCTGGTGTATGTCGTTGTATAGAAATGGTGCCCAGTAGAAGGAACGTGAACTCTAACAATATGTATGATCCAATAAGTAAGAAGGATCATATTTTTCATGGTATTAATCCATCATTTATAAGGGAAATAGTCTCCCATTTATTTTCAACAAATAATGAAATATTATCATGTGTTAATAAGATAAGTGAAGAATTCTCTCAGTCCTATGGCATTGAAGGGATGCAAGAGAAGAAAAGGATGGAAGAGAGAATGATGGATAATGGGAAGAGAGAAAAGAAGGATTTTCCCATATGGGATAACTGTGGAAATAATTACCTTGGTAAAAGCATGAAGGGAATGGGAGTTTATTATATGTGTGGAGAAAAATGACACCATATACGTGATTGAAAGGGTTATAAAAAAGATTCAAATGTACAATGCTTCAACTACAATGATTTGGGACACTACACAAATCAATGTCCAAATCATCAGAGTATACCCCAAATGATTCTATGGGATTATAATGAAGTTATGATACTATCAATGATGAGGAGGAATGATTAGATTTATTATGTTTTTATTAATGTATTGTGTCATTTGAGTATTGGATTATAGATGTACATGTTATAATAATTATAAAGTATATAAGGATTGTACTGCAGTGCTATTTCATTAAGGACTTGTGATTGTGAGGAACCAAGAAAAGTGACTCAATATCAAGTTATTTTTTTGGAACATATATTGTTGAAAGATAGGTAAACCATAATATGGTCCTGATACAGAGGTAGTGATTTTGGAATAAGATATATTTGATTTGGATAATTATATTGGATATTCTTGACTACCTTAGAACTGATTAATGGATTGTTTATTCCATCATTGATATAATATTAAAAAAATTGATATAAAGCATATATCTAGTATTATATAAGTAATAAGGGAGCATGAATTTAATCAAAAAGTTTTTATGGTAATTCAATGTGTTAACATGTTTTAAAATAATACATGATGAAGGTATTCATATGTTATTACATGGAAAAAGATATCGTCATTTTTTACCATCTTTTTAAATTTTGGACTATGATTTTGGACATATGTATTGTGTATAGCTATAATGGTTTGAATGGATAATGTTTAACTTTGTATAGTATTTATTAATATTTTTTTAGAATATTATAATACTATATTTTTAGAAAAATGAGAACCTGCAGGTCAGGTGATAACTCATCGCATCGGACAAAGCTGCTGGAATGGAACACACAACCAAAGTGCGGCAAGGCTTTATGACCTACCACTAGCGTACAAGAAGTCCCTGGTTATTATAAAATAGTTTTTTTCATGGTATATGGATAAATATAATATTTTTGAGTTCTATTATCAATTGGGGTAAAATATGAGTTTATGGTAGAAATTAGTTAAAGGATGGAACTCTACTTATCAAATATATATATATATATATATATATATATAATTATATGAAGAAATTAATTCATAAACATTATGTAAGGGATATTAAAACTAAAAATTTGTCATCATAACACCTTAGGTCTTTTTGAACCAATGATATTCAAAATTATCTTAGATTAATGACTCTGAGGCCCTCAATTTTACACTTGTTTGTTATTGATGTCCTCAATCACTCAGTATAAATATTTACGTTTTTCTCCAATTATTTGTATGTAATTTCCACCAATGTTCCCATATTCTAAACCCTATGTTGGTGGTGACTTTTTCATTTCCCTTTCCCTCTTATTATGATTAATTTTTTTAACCCTATTTTTGATATGGGTTTTCCACAAAGTTATTTCCTATTTACAACCTCTTATTTTAGAAGAATAATTTCAAATTGTTAGGATGCAATTTATTGAATGTGGGGAGAATGTAACACCCCATGATTTCATAGTATGTTATCTCTTCAATGTAAATCAATAACTTGCGCTACACACAACACCAAATTCGAGTGCACTATGACTTACCAAACTAGCTGTTCAAAAACGGTTAGGGATTGTATTAACCACATTTGAATTTTACATACTACATATTATTTTAACATTCATATTATATGTTTCTTAGAGATAATATAAGAACACATTTAATTTATCAGATAAAAGTTTTATTTTTCAGAAAATGAAATTTTACCGCCTTTTAATGGTGAAGCCTTTTTAATTCCAATACATGACACTTTTATATATTCAATATGAAAAAATAAACATATTCATTATAATCGGGACATAAAAATTTAGTATTGATAAATATTTGCAATTTTCCTGATAACATTCATATTTTGGTGAATAGTTAATAATACTAAATTTAAATTAAGAAAAAAATTTTTAATTCGAATAATTTATTGTGTTAAATTATGAATTTGAATGGTTTTGAAAATAAATTAGATTATATTTTTATAATTTAATACAATTTAGTTTATTATAATAAATTTCACTTTGAAATCGAAGATAAAAAAGTGTCAATATTTTTATAGAAATTGTTTCTTAAAAACACTCTATTTTTTGACAATGGAAATTAATTTTAAATTAATAAATGAAACATCTATGCTTTGACTTTGGTAAAATGGAATTAATTTTTGATTTCAGAATATCAAAATTTTCTTAGGGTGAAATTTTGGTATTTTTATGAAAACTTTCAATTTTTGATGAATAGTTAAAAACACTAAGTTATTGGTTAAAACCGACTCTTTATTTAAATAATAATATATTTTATTTAAATTTATATTAGGTAAAAATAAATACATAATACCAATATAAGTTCAATATAATTCATTTGGGTCATTTTATAATAAGTTTACATATATAAAAATTTTGTTGAACTTTTTACCATCTTTTACCCACCTCCTATAAATTTTTTCAAATTTACATAAAACTTAATTTTACTGCTTCTGTAAATTGAATTTCAAAAATTCGAGAGACATGGTTAAACTCAGTAATTAAAATGAGGTTCAATAAGTAGAAAATAATTTTTTGGGAATTGTAATTTTTGACTATTATTTACTGTGATTAAAGGTAAATAGAGTAATTCATGGTAAAAAGAATTTCATAATAATACAAAATTACCATAAAACATGGCATAACCTTATTTGATGAGTCATGGACAACCATGGGAATCTTTAGGACGATTTTTGGACCCCAGAAGCTACTTATGAATGATAATTCCACTTCATTTTAATTAACATAAAGCAAGGAAAAACAGCATAAAAATTATCTTTTAGTAAAAAAATTAATAATTTGGGTTATATAAATTATCAATTCAACTATAAATATTATTTGGAAAGCTAAATTTTTTTCCAAAATCATTTTATTTTGTATATAATTTATATAGATCAAATAAATTAAATTATTCATGACACAAAAATGATGCATTATTTACCGCATAAATAATTGATTTAAATAAATAAGATTATAAATATTAAAATAACATCAAAACCATATTTATTTCCTATTGGATGAATTTATTTCGACCAGGAATCATATTACCTTAGACCTTAATTAGGTTTGGAATTATAAAAACCAAAAATAATTATATAATAAAATAATATTTTCACACATTCCTAAAAAATCCATCCTCCCCCGTATAAAAATCCATCACATCTATCCCATTCCTCACACCTCTCAAGACATTTGATCTTCCATCCCCTGCCCAAATAATCTCACAAGATCTCTATATTAAACATAGAAGCCTTTCCTTATAAATAATTCACTTCAAAAATCCCTTTTCGTTCAAACCAAATGAAGTAACCAAAATTAAAGGTAAGGATTTCTATTAAATTATATTCATTTATTTTGTTTTATTTTACTTCTCCATGCTCCTTAAATCTTTTTATTCATTTTTTATGACAACACTATTATAATTTATACAATAGAATGTTGTTATTATAAGGATTCGAAGTAAACATACACACAACTCCATCTAATGTGAGAAGAACATATTGTTTCTATGGTTGGAAAACTAATGCCTCATGAAATGATGATTGTTCGATTATCTCATATCACCTCTAATGGTGGAAATTAAGATGGAACTTTATTTATATATGATATATATATATGTATATTATGTTATGTTTTCTTTTTTTTTTCTTCTATATTTACCATTTATATCCTACCTTTATGGTATCCATTATGGGTAAAACACGATAATTTAATTTGAGGAAGTGTGGATTAACACCCTCTTAAAGTGATATGACTTGTTAATGAATCATGTGGGATATATAAAGTATGAAGTGAATGATATTATATGTGATGTTATACTGGAATTATAATATACCTATGTATCATTATATTTTAATTCCATTAAAATACAAAATAGAAATGAAATTAGTGTTTATGCGTACGTACATTTAACCGTTTCCGTGAACTGTGCATTTCATTTCATGTCTCCAAATGTTTTGTACTATTATAAATACATATATATACGAAAAATATATGATATATCTGAAATCTAAATTTTTAATATCATTTTATAGGTAATGAACTTTTGACCACATGGAGAATTACAATTATAACAAGTTAATGTTTTTCTCATGTTCTGAACATCGAAAAAATGTCCGATATAAACTAAAATAATTAAAAATTTGTAATAGAAAGGAAATATGTGATATAAAAGGAATAAAAAACATTACAATATTCTTAATATTTAGAAATTAAATTAAGATTAATATTCAGGAAGAACTAGGAACATAAGAGTGAGTAAAGTCGGACACGTGGTAATGGGTTTCTTATATCACTTTTAATTCCGTGATATTTCCATTGTTCACCACACATTTATTGTATGTGGTATATTGTGTACGACCATTTGATATATATTATCATGATTATTTTTATATTCATGAAATTCTCTGATTCTTTGGTGTTTATTGGCAATTGTTCATACAAACTGATTTATTACAATGAGGTAAGGGTTATTTCCTCAATCTCATTATTATCCATGTTGTTTCATGTGTATGTATTTTCTGTGAATTACATATCATAGATACCAATATATTATAAAAATTATTTTAAAAGGAATTTTTTATGGTTTTATGGGAGGTTCTATTTAACTATATCATCATTTTAAATTTTTACATGATTTATCATTTTAAACCCTTTTTATTAATGTCCATGTTTTCAAAATAATTTTATGGATTTATTTATATAGACATTAATTTTTTGAAATTATAATTCTATTAAAAATTTTCAATTTGGTATGGGACACTTTGATTAAAAAATACCTTTTAAATATATATCTTTATAAATTGTTAGAAATTTAATCAATTTCAAAAAGAATGGGTATTTATGTCAATGAATTTTGCTGATCATTTTAATTTATGTCAACATTCATTAATGGATTTTAAATTTGTTTGGAGTTGATTTATTATGATACAAATATTCCAAATTGTATTGAATGTTTTGTGATATGTTTTACTGTGGATGTGTTATTTTTATACAATTCATGGTTTATGGATAATGTATTTACATTTCGTATGCTAGTTATAAAATGAATGTTTATCTAATATTTCAACCATTTCTTATGATGAATGTGTTGGAATAGTATGTTCCGGGTTGGGGACATGTAAAAGTAAACCCTCTGGGTTGGGGTCCAGTTACAGCAGACCCTCAGGGTTGGTGTCCGGTTATATAGGCTCTCTGGGTAAGTGTCTGGTAATATAGGCTCTACGGGTTGGCGTCCAGTTACAGAGGCTCTCCACGATGGATTCTGGTTACAGAGGCTCTCCATGTCTGGGTCTGGTTACAGTTAACCCATAGGTCCTGGATTGAGGACATGACACAGAAATTAATGTATGGTACTATATGTTCCCTCATAATGAAATTAGTTATTACCTATAATTATTCTACAAATATAATATCCATGTGCATGTTTATATGGTAATGTTCGATTTATTTTGGCCGTATTATGTTCAAGATTATGTTTAAAAGGTTGTTGTTTTTCTAGACATATTTTCTTAAAAGATTATAGCTTCTACTAAATTATTTACCCTTACATAGCATCTGAGGTCACCCATTATGTTTTATTTTCCAAGGATATTATGAAGTTAGTTATGAGTGATTTGTAGGCATAATCTAGGAGGATTGGATGTTTCTAATGGAAGAAATTACTGTTGTTTATCATTTCATGTTGTTATGTTGAACTTCATGTATGAAATCTATTTTACAGGACTGCTAAACTGATCGTTCCTTTGGGACATTATTTCTTGTAATCATGGAAATAATATGTAATAATTAACCTACTATGGGTAACTGGGTCGGGGCATTACAATTGTGAAACAAATCAAGGATATAACATTGATATCAAAACCAAATGTTAAAAATACCACCACTAAGGACTATAATATCAAATTTCACTGTCAAATACAAAATCCAAAGTCTCTAATGAAATACTCCAATGATTCTAACATGGTTCATTTTTAAATATAAGAAACAACTGAAGTGTCATGATACACGACTATGGATGTGTGATATATTAACATTACATTTATCCCAATATACAATATCTGTAGAAGCACCAATGTTCCAATGAAGAAGAGAGAAATGAACCCCAGTAAGAAATTCCATAACGTACTCCCTACTCACACAACTAGAATAGAACATGTTAATACATATATATGAAAAAATTTATATTAATCATTTGGAAACAATTTATAAACAATTTATATAGAAAAACGTTATCACAAAACAACACCGAGTTCCGTGGAATGAAACCAATGTATTCATTCCATCCATTTTATAGATTATATTTTCAGATTATCTCCTCTATTTCACATTTACCCACATCTAACCATGCATAAATCCACAAGCCCTCTATACGCATGATTGATGACTCATACTTTCAATAATCCATCGCATACTAAACCATTTTCATTGGGGAACTCACACTAAAATCCATCCAAATTGAACATTTAGAAAAATGAATCCTTCGGGGAAAAATAAAATCCAAGCCACCATTTCAACCATTTCAATTAAAATGTTCTTTTATTTATATCATTTTAATTATCCCATTCAATACATTTTATTAAAACCACAATTTTACTGATGAAAAATCAATTAAACCATTTTTCATAAATAAAATAAATCCACATTTTAATATCAACAATTTCAAATCATTAATCATTGTACTTTCCACAATAAATCCAGAATTCTAAAATTCTATAAAATCCATAAAATTTACAAACTATCACTTAATAAGGTTTTTAAATTCATTTCCACGTGATTTAAATTAAAAATTTAAATAAAAAAAATATTTGAAACTAAGACTTCATGATTTAATTATATTTTTTGGGAGTGACGCCACATACATATAAATTTATGGTGAAAACAATGAATGGTTTGAAAAAACCGACAAAATCTAGTTGAATCTCAAATACCTTATCTTAGATATATTCACAAAAAATCAATAAGGCCAAAAAAAATGACGATTGGCATAAACCAACTTAGATCTGTACACAATGGACTAGATCTAGGAAACTAAAATAGTGATCAGTAGATCATATAAAACTCATAAAAAAACTACCATAAAATATTACACACCTTGATAATAGTCCTTGAAGACACCAAGAAATGCATCAAGATCACTACCAATTCAATGGGTAAATATTAATTATCATTTGTGATGGATAAATGATGAGTTTGGGATGAAAATTTTGAAAATAAAGGGCTATGAGGTGAAAAACACTAAGATCCACATTTTTATAATCTCACTTATAGACCATGCTCGATTAGATTCATGGTAATTAAAATCATGCCAACCTCATCCCCAAGTAAGACCTTTCATGGATGGCATGTATAGTTAGAGAACAAATTTCCCAACCGTCTACAATACTATTTTCAAACTTTTCCCAATTTTTTGTGGGTGTTCGCACTATTTAGAAATATCATGCCCCATCCCATTTGCCTGTATGTCATTGTACATAGTTTAATGTTTGGGTTGTATGGTTCTTACTAACTATAAACCAACCATGATCTTTTATAAAAGAAAAAAAACATTCCAAAAGTCCTCCAAACAATACCAAAATTTCGCTATGAACATTATATACATAAAAATAATAAATAAAGGGTTATTTATTTCATCCAGGGGTGGTAAATTCTTCTAGTCATAGGTCTTTTCATTTACTGAATGTAAAAAACCATATTTTACCTGAAATATTTATATCCATTTATTAATGGTTTCCTTGTATAATTCAAATATTCTTCTTGGAACTGACCATGTTTCCACACAACCTACACTATAATGATGATTTTTCTACACAAGAATTTATCTTTCCCATCCCCAATTTACACTAGCATGTGAACCAATAAAGAATCCAACTCTAGGTCAAAGTGATCCCATAAAAGCATATGGTTTGGATAAGGATAATACTTTTAAACTAGGATACATGAAACAAATTTTCCACCACAATAAACTATTGCTGAAATTATAACCTATATTCAACATAACTAACCCATTCCAATATCTCAAAAGGCCCTATGTATCAAGGATTTAAGTTCCCATGCTTCCCAAAATGATAATGTATCAGCCTTGGAGAGACCCTCAAGAACCCATGATCACTCACCATTAATTAAAACGACCATTAAGGATGATACACATGTGATTTCCAATGTTCTTCTTCTATCTCTACCTGTTTCGAGATCAAATGAATATTCTCTATTTATTCATCGACAATCCATATCCCAAAAAATGAAGGATCAGCTGTATCCTCCCAATAAATTAGACAATGAAAATGAATCCCATATAATTATTAAAAAAAATACATTTGTATCAAGACCTGATAAATATTATTATAAATGATCTCCACTAATTATATATACTCATTCCAAGAACCACCGAAATCCTCTACCAATTAAAAAAACATTTATTAAATTTATTGTGTCATCTTTTCAGATTTTCCATTCATTTGAGGGTGATACACCGCACACAATGTAAACTGAATTAAAAGATACTGTGTAATGATTCTAGAAACAGGCCACAAAATTCTTATCTCTTTTTGAAACTATAAAAACTAGTATTTCATGTATATTTATCATTACCAAGGTATATATTTTTGATATGTCCTCTAATGTATGAGATTCACAATTGGGGGTAAAATGAGCCAACGTTGTGAGGCAATCCACTACAATCCATATAGAACCATGATATTGAACCAGTATTGGTATACATGTTATAAAATACATGGTGATATAATTCCATTTGCACACTAGAATAGGTATAGAGTACAATATTCTTATTGCCCATTTATGTTCATCATTAACATACTGACATGTTAAGCTTGACAAAAAAACCTCCTCCACCTTTCTTTTTATAATTTTCCAAAAAAAGTATAATTTCAAAAACATTTACAATTTTTGTATTCATGGATGAAAAACACATATTGGATTATTATAATCATTAAGAACATGTTCCTAAAATGATATATATATGACCATCTAATTTTTTAACCACAACAGTGAACACCCATCACACATCTACCCCTCAATAGTCTCCCCACCATTTAGTTTTTGACTTATCACTACTAATTCTAAATCATCCATATGTGTATATTTAACCATCTTAACTAGATCACAGAATAACGAAACTAGATATGAAGCCACAACATCACCTTTATCTTCACATTCCAAGTGCATGTCGGCTTGGTCTGACATCAACTACCACTCACCTGGAGCCTTTTTTTCCAACTGGGTATATGCCTTTATTCTTAATGTATCTACCACTGAATTGCCTTTATTAGGTGTATACATCAAATCAATGTTGAACATTTAGAGATACACTATATATTTTATTTGTCTCATATTCAGGTCCCTTTTATGAAAATATATTTCAAGCTCATATGATATGTAATCACTCTAGATTTCACACCAAAGAAGTAATGATTCCATGTCATTAAATTATGGACAATGAAATATAATTTTCAAATATGTTTTAGTATAGTTATTCTAATGAAACCATATTTGATATAAAATATTAGCATAAAATGTATCTCCCTAAATGGGAATGCATTCCAAACCTTGTCTTAATGCATCAATATACCCCACATACCATTGTCTCAATTTGAATAAAATCAATAATACTAATGAACTAACACATACATTAATATCTTGAAAAATCTCATAACATTCTTCGCTTCATTGGAATGGAACAAAATTTCATATCAATGATGTAATAGGTGAGGCCAAATATGAAAAATAATGAAAAAAATAATCGATATTAAGTAGTTATACCTAGTAAAAAACATTTCATGAAGACATTATAGAAATGTTTCCATGAGATAATAACCTATATCTTTTCAGGATCCATAAAAACACCAATGTTATAAATTACATGGCTAATAAACCATACCTCTTGTACCAAAAAAAAACAGACATTGGAAATTTTCCATACAACCAATGACCTCCTTATATCCCATACATTATCACCAAATGTGTCTAATGGCCATCTATTTCCATTGAATACACCAATATTTCATCCAAAACCATCATCATAAAAGAGTCACAATATATCTGAAATACATGATTAAAATATTCCCTAAAAAATTCTGGTGAATTAATAATACATAAAGGCACAACAACATTTTCATAATGTCCATATAAACTTCTAATGGTTTATATTGGAATATCATTCTTTCCAACTCTTAAATAGTGATATTATAATCACAGTTCAATTTTAGATAACCAACAAGATCCCCTCAATTGATCTTACATTTCATACATTCATGGAAGTTGATAATTATTCATTATCATAACTTTGATAATCCTATGACAGTCCAAACTATGTCTTATAGTTCGACCAACCCTATTAAAAAAAGATCTTGCTACCCATAATGATGTTATATGGTGAATGAAACATTGTTTTCATGCTCTTCCAACTACAATTTCAATTCACTTATTTTTTTGGTTCCATCAGATAAGATGTAAGGGATTTTAGATTGGTCCTTATAAAATTATCAATCATAAATTAAGCTTCAATTATTTGCGGTAACCCTTTGAAAATATCAAAATAATCATTTGGAAACTGATCAAAAACCACTGGAAAATTTCTATTCTCAATCTATTACATAGATTCCAAATTAAACCACAGCAACTAGTATGATATTGTTCAAACTGATTGTTCTAGTATTCCTATTTCACATTCCTTTACATTCCATTCTCCCATAAATAGGTCCTTGACTCCACCTTTAGTAACACCACTGACACTTCGTTTATAACAGTCGATGAGCACCTTGAACATTTTAAACCAATCCATACCCAGGATAAGATCATAGGAATTTATCTCATGCACCATGGAGTCCCATATAAACTCTTCTCTTTAAAAATTTATAGAACAAACACCACAAAGGAGGGATAAAAATTATCATTGACCAAGCTGAGTTTCCTGTTTTTACAAATAAGGCATCATGTCAACTTTTAAAATAATCCAATAAATGGAACGAGAAGAAAAAAAATCAATGGGTTGAACCCATATCTATCAAATCATTCATAAGGGTGGGATAAAAAATAATCATTCATATCAAAATTGATAGTCTTGACTAATCATCAACAATAACATGTTCAGTTCTTTATTATTTAATTCTCATGACACTTTGTTCCTTTTTTAACCATTGAGATTTCCCATGTTGAGGAGTCATGGTAAACCTGGAATCCCCATGACTAGATTTGTTTTGATAAAAAGATGTATTTTTTTGACATCGCCCTATCAAATAATATGATGTCTGTAGCACATGAGATGTTTTATGAACACCAGATTTCAATGCACAATGATAATAGTGTTGATGATGCCATAAATGATTATAATGGTGATATGTTCTATGTTTTTCTCCGATCTCCCGCTTTATGTGGTCCAATGAATTACACTAGAAAAAATAACATTATCTTAGGTCATGGGGGATAGTTAATTGATCAATTGAGAAAATTATTATGTGTTCCAGGTCCACGATAATGGGTGTCCCACTTCATATTAATCTTAGTGGTATATTTCTCATCTTTTCTCATGAAGAAAACTGTAAATCCTCTACATTAATTTTTAGTAGTGACATATATCATAAAATAAATATCGTATTATAGTCGTGGCTCAATGTTTTGAAAATCCTGAGTGATTTTTTAAATAACTGTTAGTTCTCATATGGATCAGGCAAAACAACATTATCTATATTCCCTTCTTCCTGGTTCCTAATATCCATACTGGATGCCGTTTTTAAAAAGAAAATAAATATAATAAGTCTCACTCTCTAGTAATTGAAGTCTTAAAATTTTAAAATTATACAAGATTAACAATCATGATAATACTTTCCAAAAGTCATGATTTTCAAAGATCATTAATGTTTAAAAAATTCCACAATTATTTTAAAAATCAAACCATTTTCAAAATTCCATAACCATTATCTTTATCAAAAATTCAAATTTGAAAACAAATTGATCATTTTTCAAATATAAACAATTGTCTATCAAATAATAAATCATTACTTATAATGAAATATGAGAACATAGTGGTATGTTAGTTCTAAAATCCATGTCATACTTGTCTCATTCGATAAACCCAAGACCATGAGATTGTTAATTCATATAAGTGTCACCAAAACACATATGAACCCAGAAAAACTAGTAACATGAATATAAACATAAAAAGAACTGATAAATATTTTTATTCTCCACATTTCATTTCTGGGTAGTCTTAATCATTTCTATCGTCCCAAATTAATAAATAATCAAAAATGAATTTCAACTGTAGGGCCAAGAGAAATGACAAAAACTAGTCAGTTGCGGAATAATTAATTAGATACCACATGTTCCAAAAATATAATTGGAACAACCAAGACTTATACCAATTATAACATCATGCCTCTCTTCATTGTCTTGAGAAGGTATAAGGATGTTACCTATCCTTAAGATACATACCCAAGGAGCAATAGGCTGTAAATAAAATCCATGTGCTTCAATTCCAGGGGGGATGATTTTCCAATTTTAAATAAAACAACACAAACAATGAAACTATAAAAAAATAATAAATAATTAATGATGAAAATTTAATCCAAATTAATGAAATTCCAGTGATATAAAAGGAAGACTATAGAAATACCAACGTTTAAGGCTACAATATCAATGTACACATTGGAATAAAAAACCAAAGATTCCAATTACAATATCCAAGTCTCCCAATATTCCACATGCACCAACTCTATATAACATCCTCAATATAATGATTCATCACTAGATAAATTTTGTAATTTACTTTTCCCTATATCTAGATAAACGATATATGCCAAATCACCAATAATCATAATAAAATGTGAGTAATGAAACTCAATATGATTTACCTAAACGACATCAATAATCACACTACTAGGAGAGAATATATTATAAAATTTATAGAAAACAATTTTATAAATCAATTCGAAACAATTTATTAAACAATTACCATAGTAAAATAGTTTTCTCAAAACAATAACATGTTCTGAGGAACCAAAATAATTATTTCCAAAATTTTCATAAATTATTTTTGGGTATCATTCATTCCATTTCAAATGTCCTCAAATCCAACAATGTATACAACCATGGACCTCCATATACTCATGACCGGTGAGTCATCCATTCATAAAGTATTAACAAAGTGAACCATGTAGATGGGGGAAATTCACACCCTTATCTACCACATTCTCTTAATGGTTAATCATCATGACCTTATCCATCCTAAATTCATAGGAAAACAGACTAACCATTGATACCAAAACCAATTCTAAAACAGAATTTTAACCGTTTCTATAAAATCATTCTTTATTTTAATACCATTTAAAAAAATCAACAAATTTTCATAAATACATAAATTAATTGAAAAAATCTCAATTAATCCCATATCTTATATTCTATCAAAGAAAAATTTTAATGTCAACATTTTTAAATCATTTATCCAAGAACATTGCCCAAATATTCCTAAAATTCATAAAATTAATAAAACATCAGTAATGAGGGATGTACCATGCATTTTAAAATCAATTTGAACCAAATTAAACAATTTTAATCTATGACTTCATGTTATAAATATTGGATTCGAGATTGAATCTAACAACCTCTGGATTAATAATGAAATACAGAACTGTATGAAAATAACCAAAATAAATTGGTTGAATATCTAAAACCCTGTTGTTGTTCTCTTACCCTAACATCGACACGGAAACAAATTACCATTATTTGCAGAAACCATCTTATATAACTCTATAGAATGATACATCTAATAAAATTAGTGAGAGATGTAGATATAAGTATAACCACCAAACTACCATAAATTATGATGTAGAAAGTGAATCTACCATTATTGAACTCAGAAATGCATCCAAATCACATCCAATTTCAATGGGGAAAGATTCCATATCTACTGGGAGGGAGAAATATAGAGTTAGGGATTAAAATATTGAAGAAAGAGAGGTTGAGAGGTGAAAAAGTGATATCTAAAATTTTAGGATCTCACTTTCATACATTGTAACATTAGTCACATGGTTAGGAAAACCGTGCAGTAACTGTGTGCTTGAATATGCCTCAAGGAGGACCTCACAAAGTTTCATTGCACGATTAAACAACCACGCACCAATTTTGTAAAGAAAAACTATCATTATTTTCATGGGTTATATAGGGTTTCCACAAAGATTGGATAAACTGTTCACCTAACTATATGCCAACCCATTAACCCATGTCTCAATGGGAATAGTTTCCTATATGAGTTTTTTGGTTTTCACGAAACATGCACCAATAATTCACAATTGTTAAATCTGAAAAAATATTCTATATGGCCTCCAAACACTCCCAAACATTACCCATATACTTAACATACTTAAAAATAATTAAGAAATGGTTACTTACAAGAAACATAGGGTGTGACTAGTTTCCAAAAATCTATTCAAATTAATCATTTTGAATAACTCCATAAAAGACAGTGTTTGACTCCATCATTTTGTTACATAATTTTGGATGGAATATTATTATTACCATACAATGTGAATGAAAATACAAAGAAGATAAATGTGATCTAAAACCATTAAAATGCATCCCATATTTAGAAAAAGATTTATGGGGAGAATAATATGAAGGAAATATAATTTCATGATTTTATTCATGTTTTTCATAAAATTTCACTACAATACTTTGATATTGTAGAAAGTATTTTTCACTAAATAATTTATATGTGTTCTACAAAAATCTAGATAGAATAATTAGAGCCTAAAATTAACTACTATTAATTATAACATATATATAAAAATGCAAATATGAATAGTAATTACAACATTATGAAATATATATATAAATTTTCTATATAACTATAAATATTTTTTAATTTAGAATAAATATGTTCTAAATTTAGTAAACACAATTTTTGATTCAAATATATATAGCTTCTTAACAAATATATATATATATATATATTATTTTATGTGTTGAAATAATAATTAGTTTCTACCATTGATTTTTTTTTCAAAATAATATCATTTTTTATACAAACATGCCAGTTTTATCTTTGGGTGGTTTTTTAAAAAAATTAAAAATTTTCGATGAATAATAAAAAATGCATATTTTTGTAATACTATGATTTATAACATTAAATTATTTAATTTATATTTCTATATTTTATTTGAATGTAAAAAAGATCAATTTTATTAAAATAATAAAAATTATTATATTGAAGTAAACATAATATTTTATTTTCCTATAATTCCATTTTTATGTTTAGAAACAAAATTTTCTAGAAATTCATTTTCAAGTCATTTTACACATTTTTTTAAAAATTTATTTCCATCAAATCTAGAAATATATACATTAAAAAAATTCCATATTTGGATTAAAAATTCCTATATTTGGTAACTATCTCAACATATTTTTGGGTAATAATGAATATTAACATTTGTAAAAACATTCACCATGGTATGGAAACTCATTTAATTAAAGTACAAAATAATGTGATGTGGATTAAAAAATATATGTAAATTATAATTAATTTCTATTTTATTATGTTATTTATTCCATCATAGATTAAGATTTTAATATATGTCCACATGGTATTATTTTTAATTTATAATGATTGTAGTATTATTTTATTTAATGAATAAATTCAAAATGATACTCTATTTGTTTTATTTTTTCTAATATTTTTTCACAAGGATAAAAATAGGTCAAATAATGTTCTATATGATTCTTCGAAATGTGAATATTTCTTTATCATGATATTTTATTTTTTAATGATGGAATAATTACCTTAAATTCATTCATAATGCAGATTGAGTGTTTATGCTTCTAGAAGAAAAATCAATGTAAATGAATTTGAAAAAATAAAAAGTATAATTATTATGATAAATTATGGTTCCACGTGAAATTTTTGGTTAATAAAATGTTAATTAGTGATTAGTGTTTTTATATTCAAATTCCATAATGATATTTATTTCATTAATTTAAAAGTTATTTACTATTTTGAAGAATGAATTTAATGTTATTTTATGTAATGTAAAACATTATTAAAAAATTTAATAATCATCGAAACCCTAGGATAAGACAAGGGGCATGAGATATTATTTAAAATATCGTCCCTTGAAATTATTTTATCCAATTGTAAACTTATATGTAAATTTTAAACCCCTAATTAGTGAAAAATATTTCATAATGTTGATGGTTACAATAGGTCAATGAAGGGGTTAAACTGAATGATAAGATTTATTATGTCACATAAACCATGAAAACTTTTATTGTATAAATGGAGATTAACATCACACAACATCATCTCAAAAATATTTTCCACATGGTTCTATTTTCACATGATGAAATTTTTATCATACATTAATATTAAATTAAACATCATGCATTTCTATTCCATCGCTATAAAAGGAAAAATCAAATATTCTATTCATCACCCCTTTACGAGTCACATGTCGTGAAAAAAAACTTCAAAAAAACTCCTAAAATAATCCTTACACATGGTTAGTATATTAGTTTCTCCAAAAAAATAATTCCTAAGGATCCTATATACGAAATCCATATGGGATCTCTCAAAGTCGTGGTAATTTATAAAACTGATTCCTTTCATCACAACTATTCATTCAATGCCTTCAATTGTGTCTTAAAAAATCAAATATAATGTCATCAACATCTTCCCTAAAACAATATGTTACTAGGATTTTTTTTATTTCTCTATTGCATGTATTTTAATAAATACATATTTAATGAATATATATGATACTTATGATATAATAATAATTCTATTATTGTATAATATTATTTGTCTTCCTTTCATTCCATCAATTTAAATGTGAAAACATAACATGATTGTAAAGGCAAACAACAATCTACATGAAGTGATGTAAACATTATTCACCATCAATTTTTAAAAATGTTTTTAAATTTGTTTTCATACATACATATTTCAATTATATAATTATTGTAAATATAGAAATTTTCATACCATTGACAAGGAGAAATGACATAAAAAATTAATCAAAAATGTGCATGAAAAAAATAAATAGATACCTACAATTATATTAATTCTAATCAATAATTTTTAATAAATTGGTGAGAAGATGATTTTATAAAATTTTATATGGTACGTGGGAATATGCATCAATTTTATATCTATAATTGATTAATATTTCATATAAAAGTATTTTTCACACATTATGAATAATGATGAGAATAGAGGTAAGAGTTCTTCATTTCAAAATTATTTCATCTAGACATGTTTGAGTTATGGAACCATTTTTGATTCATATATGTATATTGAGAAGCCCCTGACCAAGACTCCACTTATTTGATTCCCGAATCTCAGGTTTCGACTGGGCATCAAGAATATCTCTATAAACTATAGAGGCTTCCGACTACCAGCAAGGGACTAGGGTGTGTCTCTGGGAATCTATCAACTTGTTAACTGAGCATTTCCCAACGATTAAATATAAACATAGTTATATATAATAAGAAATAAAATTAAATATAAGGAACAACATAAAATAGAGAAAACATGAGAAATAATTGAAATTAATGGAAGAACATAAAATAACAGATGATGATATTCCAGGCCACTAGAAAACTAGAAAACATGGAAGCAATTCATAATGAACAACATGTTCTAAAAACATATAATGGAAATAAAAATTTTATCCCTAGTGTCATAATATCTAGCATGGTTTTCTGCTATCAAGATCCATACTAAAGAGAAATAAATCATGTTTTTGAATCCCAATTCATCCCTTTATCAAGACATGGAATCACATAATCTAAATCAGGTACCAAACAACGCCCAGAGAGGGTGTGAGATAAATCTTATTGTCCGACCACCAATGATGTCTATAACCTCTGTCCTATGTAATGGAATTTTAAAAGTGTGCAATCAAGGATATACTAATTAATGCATTAAAATGTAACTAAATACCACATGTTGCTAATTCATCCATCAGTTGGTGTCTTAACAGTTTCTAGTTCATTATTTTACTATTAACTGTTCATAAATTAGCCACAATAAAGTATTAGTGAATGTTATATGCTATAACGAGGAATCCAATATTTTTATTTAGTAATGATGATCGAGGGTAACAACAAAGGAAACATAGACCTTAGAAGTCACCGACGGAGTACTAACTATAGTATGGTAAGCATGAGATTGTAATCCAAGGATCATATTTTATTTCATTCAACAATAAGATTCCTATCAAATACATGGTGATAATCAATGGTAAAATAATGATTTGTAGTGACTAGGACATATGGTCATTGACAATGGATCCTAATTTAAAATGATGTATCCATGGTGTATATCCATGGCATGCTTTAATCTTATGTGATGGATCATATAGTGTCAAACCGTGCATCAATGAAATGAAATGAATCAATGTCTAGGTGTCTATCAACTTAAGAAAATAGTTTTATTGGTTTACAATGGTGTTCCCGAGTGCTCAAGGCATTTTATGATAAGTATCAAAATGAGAGCTCGAGTCAGGAGACTCCTGTTTAATAATGAATACATATATAATTTAAATTGGATGAAGACTTGCCCTTATTTAGTGTGAAGATTCCAAGTATCATTCATCCTTTCATAAATCCATTTATTTAATATTCAATAATTATGTTCAATTTCACTACATTCCATTAATTTGAGAAGGGTTGATATAGACATGAAACCTATTATATATTTACATTTAATTTAGTCAAGTCATATACTTAGTATATATTCCAATTTCCATTTCACAATTAATGATTAATTAATACACATAGATTAGGTGGGTCAAGTTGTGAGAATAAATGGTAGTTTTCATTATGAAATTTAAAATATAAATCTATCCATTTAATATAGAAAACATTCTCTTTAGAGGGGTCCAACTAAGTCACACACGAATGGTGTCTCAAATGACTCAGATACTAAAAACCCCTTAATGAAATAAAATACTACATGTTGTGGTTGTATTTTTCTATGAATCCATCAAAAATTAATAGCATGCATGGAAAGATCATAAACATGTTGTTCTGATGAATATAAATAAGATATATAAATAAAATAAAAAACAACTCATTAAATCGTTGGGCCCGACAAGACAATTCCAAATTCAACGATCATGATGGATAAGTTATAAATCACCCACCATAGGGTATTATGACTTTCCTCCTCCGATATAAACCTTGTATTCAGCTTCGAACAATGTATATCTGTGAAAAGGTAAAAACTTATAACACTTCGATATCTAGGTAGAGATGAATATTGGAGAATAATGTCTAAAATAGACTTGAGTACTAACCGTTGAACATCCAGCATGATGAACGGATGCTCGATCGAATTCTGAATAAATGAGATATTTAAATATCTAAATTAGGCCTTCATAGATATCTATAATGATAGAAAAATACCTTAATCCTAAATGAATTCAGATTAAGAGGAAGGAAGAATCATAATTAGATCATTAAGGTAAAATGGTCATTTGGCCCAGAAAATTACTTGTGCACGGTTTCTCCACAAAGTTTTATAATCCACGCCCAAACTATGAATGTGTACATGTGAGAAAGTGGAACTCGCAAGGATATGTTTTATAGGTAGGTAAACCACCTGCCAAATATGCGGTAACGCTCAATCAAAAAACATGCAACTCTCAATATTTTTTCTTGTCATGGGGCATTCCCACCAGGTTTACTATAATCTATGAACCATTCCTGTATTCCTAAAAAATAATGGTTATGGGCTTCGAACAATCACTAAACACCCTCGAAACCATTAGTAACACATTTGGAATCCATATTATGTCCAAAATAATGAATTAGATAGTAATTTTAAAGATCCACACTTAATTGGAAAAAATGGTTCTTATTGTCATCTCAGACTCGGATTCCACTTATTAGGTTCCCCGAGCACTGGAATCCACATGGAATCAAGCACATCTCCCAAAATGCTAGAGGTTGCTGACTAGCATTGAGGTCCTAGGGTGTGTCTGTGTGGGATACTATCCATTATTAACTGGTTTTTTCATAATGAAAAAATATAAACAATGTAAAATAGTGGAAGAAATGTAAATAATTGAATGTAATGTGAGAAAATAGAGTGAATAAAATCAATAATTGAAATATCAGGAATAACGTACAACAACTGATGATGATATGTCAAGTCACTGGATAACTGGTAAACCAAGATTCAAGATAGAAAGAATAACATGTTCTAAATAAGTATAGATTAAATGAAAATATTATACCAAGTATCCCGATCTCTGGCTCGGTCATCTGCTATCAAGCACCATAGTAAATAGAAATTAATCTATTTTTTTAATTTGTATTCTTCCCGTCGTCTACACCATAAAATTTTTTATGTAATTTGTGTAACAAATGGTGCATGGAGAGGGCATGAGATAAATCATAGTGGTCCACCACCAATGGTGTCCATAACTTATGGCCTGTGTAATTGAAATGTAACATAATAAAAGATTGTATTTAATATGTAAATCATTAAAATTTAACAAAATACCTCAGGTGCCTACTATATCACTCAGTTGTTTTATGAACGTATAACCAATTAATTATTCGAATATTAAATGTTTAAATATAACCCGCATTCATGAACTGATGAAGGTTACTAGCATTAATGAGGTAACCTATAATGATATTTAATAATGACGACCCTCACTAATATCCAAGGAAATGTAGAACATAACTATCTCCAACTGGGAAGTAACTATAGCGAGGATAAGGGTATGAGTTTAATTTAAGGATGATAGTCCAAGGTATTCCACAATATGATTCCTACTAAATCGAAGTTGATCATCCATGGTAAAATGGGTAAAGCAGTGACTGAGCTCTATAGGCTTTAACCATGGAACATACATTTCAGTACTAGATCCTAGGAGTGCATACATGAAATCCATTAATAATATGATTGGGATCAAATAGTTTCATATCAGAAATCCAAGAATATATACGTTTTAGGAACTATGTCGTTCTCAACCTATAAAATCTATATCCTTAAATCGAATTAGGGTTCCTGAGTGCTCATGGAATTCCCCTATATGAATACAAAGAGAGATGGATTCAGGATACTCCTATTTAATAATGAAAACATTTATAATTCCTATTGGATCAAGGCTTGTATTTCATTAGAGTAAAATTTCTATGTATCATAAAAGCATTATTAAATCCATTTAAGGAATATTCAATAATTAGGTTCAATTCTAATACCTTCCAATAATGTTTTAAGGGGTTCTACAGACATGCAACCTATTATTTATTTACATAGAATATGGTCAAATCATATAATTATTAAACATTAAAATTCCAATTTATCATTTAATTATCAATTTTTGTATTTAACATTGGTACTTTATGAGGTGAATAAACAATTTACCTTCCATTATGCAATTAACAGTATAAATAATGACATTTAATATATAAAATGTTACTGTTATAATGGTCAAGCCAAGTCACACTCGGACAATGTCTCAAACATCTTAAATACTAAACACAAAATAATGGCATAAAAACCTACTCTGGATGGATTGAGTTGTTGGTGTTACTCGAAAAATTTTTAACATATATTGATAGATAATAATCATATGTCTTTCTTAATATAAACATGGAAATTTATTTCAAAAACCATCACTCGAAGAAATCGGTGGGCCCCAAATGATAGTTTGAAAATAATTGAACATGATGAATAAGTTATAGATCAACCGCCTTAGGTTTTTATTACACCCATCATGTCATATTATCTATTGATTCATCATAGAACAGATTATATATGATAATAGTGGGGAAACATTCACACCTCTATAACATGGTCATGATAAAGAGTGTAGAATAACGACTAAAGAGGACATGAGTAATTGCTGTTTCCCATCGAACATGAAAAACAAAATATCGATCATATCCTAGATGAAAGATATCCTTCAATATATAACATAAGAAATTAATGAACACCAAAATAAAATTAAAATTGGTTAATCCTACTCGACATTAGAATTGGTGGAAGTATGAGGCATAAGTATATCATTAAGGAAAAAATGGTCATTTCACCCAAAAAAATATAATGTGGACTATTTGTCCGCATAGTATGAAACCATGGGCACAATCCCTGCACGATTATTTGAAATAAGGGGCACATCGAAAGTTAGGTTCCATAAATAGGTAAGATGTGCACCAACTGTGTGGTAAGGCTCAATCAAAAAACATTCCAATTAGATAGTTTTATCTAATTTTCTGGTCATCACTCATAGCTTACTATAAACCATGCACTATGAAATGTTTTCCTAAATGATGGGTTCTTATCTCCGAAAAATCCATAAGCTCCCTCATAACCTTCACTACCTCTATTGAATTCCATAGTACTCCCAAAATAATGAATTACATCGAAAATTTAAGAATCCATACCAGAGTGAAAAACTTGTTTCCAACTATCTTCCCCCATTAAAATAACTCATCCCTATATTCACCTTTTAGGGGTGGAGGATCACTATCTAATAAAATTTATAGACATTGGGCATATATTTTGGCCCCCCACTCCTAGTTCTCCTCTTGTGTGGTGCTATGCTTCCATAACAAATTTTGTAGATGTAAAACTGACCTCAGGGATCTATTGTGATCTGTTCAATGATGCATACTAGATATACCTCAGTGTTATTATAAGCATCTAACTTATCTTCCTTGGGTTAAAAGTTACGAGATAGATTAGGAAGATACTGGTGATTTTGTGGTACCCTGAAGTTGTCATGCATGAAACAATACCTGTTAGGTAGTAGAAACCAATATTTTACATGATGGACCCACTCTCGTATCTCAAATGGACCTACATAACAAGGTAATTGAATATGTTTCATCTAAAACCATCTATTTTCTAGAATATTTGATACATGAAGAAAAACATTATCCCCAACCATGAACTCTATAGTTCCACAATAGAGATTGACAAATTATTTCTGTCTAGACTGAGGAGTATTCATACACGTTCCGGTCATCTTATCCTTCCTAGATGTCTCCTGAATGATATGAGGACCTAATAGTTATGCATTATCTAACTCTAAATAACATAGAGGGGAATAAAATTTCCTACCATATAAGGGATCCAAAGGACTCATCATAATTCTTTTCAAAAAATCTATTATTATAGGTGATCATGACAAGATGGATGTGATTCTACTAATAACCACTAAAATCAAGGACACATGATCAAATAATATCCTCTAGATCATGTATTTTCTATTCCGATTTACATCAATATGAGGGTGGAATGATGTCCCTAGAAGAACTTGTGTTCTATATAATTAGTTAATCCCTTCCGAAATGATGATGTGAAACAAGAATCCTTATCTGAAATGATATTACGCGGGACCCAGTGTAGTCACATGATCTTATAGAAATTATGTTTTCTTAGCTCATCAATGGAGAATGCATGCCAAATCAAAATTACATGATCCACTTTTGTCAGTCTGTAAATGAATACCCATACAACGTCTCTACCCATTGGCAACAAACGAAAACTAACTACAAAGTCCATGGAATCATCTTCCAATTTCTATATTGTGACCTGATGTGGCTGTAAAAATGTTCTAGCCCTCTAGTGCTCTGTCGTCACCTACTGAAGGGTAGAACACATAGTGATAAATCCAACTATCTAATGCTATATCCTGAGCCACCAATATTGGTGTCACATATCTCGATTCATCATCAATATGACTAGGCGATCTTCCCTTTAATGAGAATGGGACACATTTATAAACACCTCTCACATATCTATAGGGACCCAAACATGGTAATGAATTTACAAAATGAAATCTATGTCAATATACTTATCTATAGATTGGTTATCTCTTGATGTAATATAATGAAGTTAAATGACATTAGGATCTGAAAATTGATAACTCTTCACATTCTCAGGCTAGAAATAAATAACTATCAAATTTGATATGTTAGACTGATTGTGACTATTAAGAAATTCCATTTGTATCTCAGAGAAGAGGGCCATTAAATTAAATTCATCACTAGTTTCCCATAATGCATGTGCCATTGTATTTTTTCATAGTTCATCTAAAATTAATTTTACCTTACCATGCATATTGGAACGAACAAAATCAACAGATTGTATATATTTTATTCATTCCATCGTTTGAGGTTCATTTCAGGAATTATAAATATAAATTTTAGGATCTTGGGTTCAATTTACACTATAAAGCGCTCATCCAATAGAAAATGTGTCTATCAACGTTAGGCATGGACAACTACTTTTAGCTTAAGGTCACGGATCATGTAGTTTCTCTCATGAGTCCTTTTGTACCTCGACATATACAAAACAACTCGATCCTACTGCATCTTCCCTAATACATGGATGATGCCAGATACATCACATAATATGGTATAACATCTATCTGAATTGAGAAGAATTATGATAGGTGATGAAGGAAGCCTACATTTTAGCTCTTAAAAGTAATTCTCCCACACTTTTGAACAAAGGAACAAAACCACATTCTTTGTAACGACAATGACAGGTGAAGCAAAGCTTGAGAATTCTTATACAAAATTCATTTAATATCTTTAGATACATAAGATTATCTATATATGAAAAATATTATTTGGATTCTCCCATGAATCTAAATCACTAAAAATTAATTGTTTAATAGATACTCCCGATTCTGATATGATATGACCAATGATGATATCATTGTTGATAAAAAAGTGGCACTTTTTTAACATGGTGTAAATATGATTCTATCTCAGTGTACATAGAATGATTTCAAGGTGTTTTTCATGGTCTCTATGAGTATTAGAATAAAAAAATAGTTCAACCACAATGACCATGAAAAAATAATCACGATAGGGATAAAAACACTACTAATTAGATTCATGAAAACAATGGTTGTGTTCATAAGAACAAACAACATAACAAGGTACTCATACAGTCGAAACCTTCTACAAAAAGTTTTACGATGTATTTGTGATGGAATTGTTCACACCTAATGATAACCGGATCTTAGGTCGATCTCAGATAATACACTAGCTCCTCGGATCCTGTCAATGAGATCATATATTTGAGGTAATGGATACATGTTCATGACTGTATGGTGGTTTACCTTTCTGTAATACAAACATAGATTCATGGTTCAATTTTCCTTCTTATTGAAAAGTATGGAAGAACCCCAATATGATTTATTGGGTTATTTAAAAACATTTTCCACTAAATCCTATAACTACCTATGGATATTTGGATCCCCTATATGAATTATCCAATACAAAGTAATGACAATTGAGATAATCCTAGAACACTCTCAATCGTAATCTCTACCATTCTCTCCGGAATTAAGCCCAAACAAATGTTATTAAAAGACATCCATGAAATGATCCACTACTAGATGAAAATCCATTTGACATAAACCATGATCCTCTATGAAGTGATTTTCAATCTAGGTGGTCACATCACCTAGCCCAAGATTCTCTGGCCCCACTATACCATCCTAGACATTCCTCTTGACCTTATATAGATAACAACTTTTTTGTGATTTTAATGATACCCTGAAGCGATAATAATATACATATGCTTGATACCTAACCATACAATATAACCCAACAATGACATAAATGTCTCTTATCATGATATCAGAGTGGTTCCATAAGAAGGGGTAACTTCCAACCATAAGGGGACTATCCCTACACATGTGTATGCACTCTGTTTGTACCCCTTACAGTGTATCTAGGGTAATTACAATATAGTAATATTATATATCTAGTCCAAGAAATTTCTCTATAGATATAGATGTACAAGAGTTTGATGAATAAATATCAAATATTGTAGATACCATAGTAGTTTCTACAAGGATAGTACATCGCACTTTAAATGGTCCGAAAACCTGATCCTCGAGTATCGACAATAGTGCAAGCAATTGGCCAGATCCATGGTCCTATGAAATTGATGGACTACAATGATCATAACTGCTATGATGGTGTAAATGGTCATCACGGGGCCTGAATACCATGACAACGACCTCATCTTCGGCTTGTACTATCATTACTATTCTAATGCTCCACCTCACATGGTTCAAAAATACCATCTTCTGAAGAAGAGCTACTGCAAATCATTTTCCATTCAATGATTGAAAATGTTCATATGAAACATGTGATGATTCCCCATAAATCTGCAATCTTGATACTCCATTGGGTCTCTATCACAATGTGGCTTCATGTTTCCCCATCATCCACACTGATAAAAAACTATATATATATATATATATATATATATATATATATATCAAAACAATGTCTTTTGTAGCCACTGAACTGATGAAAAACCTCAAAGGAACACTTCCATCCACCAGATGAACTAATGCCCTATCATAGACCTAGTCCCCAATGCCTGGTACTATTTTTATTAAATCATGTTACCCACAATGATAAGATTCATATTAACTATTTTAGAAAAAGTACCCAGGCTATTGAAATTATCCTACGTACGAATGGCATACAGAAGCTTATCCATTAAACCTCTAACTCGCAAAACCTCATCACCATATATTACTAATGAAAATCTCGGAAACTGCATGAAATGGCATGAATATTCAATAACTGACATAAAAACCTTCTCGAGATGTATGGATACTCTTACTCTATATGCTATCATCATCTGAGGAAAGAACTGATCATAAAAGGAAGAATCGAATTCAACCCATAACAGTCCCTCATGAAAACCAACATAGGTAATAATATCCCACTAATTAATTATTTAATACTAAATAATGTATTTAGATAACATGGACCTCTTCTCTTGAGGTGTCTCTAGATGCTCTATGATAGATAACGTTTCCTCTATCCATACTGAGCTTCCTGTAGATTACCATCCCTAGGAAAAGATTGAGGACACTGATGTTGAAACTCATGAGGGAAATAATTCATCAAAGGTGAACCTCATAGAGCACCACACATAGATTGCATAAAATATATCAAAATATCATGAACATTGGAATCAGTACACAAATTAGGTATAGTTGGTGGTGCCTCACATGGACAGTCTGGAGGTACAACCAGTGGTTCATGTCCCACCATGTTTTGAGAATGATTGTATCCACCTTCCTAATGTACAATAAAAGAACATCATGGATATATTGGGCTAAAAATTCCTAGCACACACCTAATAACATGATTTAAACTGGTTGAAAGAATCACATATGAAATCTAAACAAGGAAGGGCTCACTACCTAAGCTATACAAACCCAATGGCTCACATAGATGAAAAATTACAATGATGTGATCAAATATTAGTTTCATTGGATTTTAACATTTAATTTTCATGTTCTCTCCATTAAAATTCAAAAACATAAAAATATGGTACAAGGACATGAAACCATTACATTTTTAAGTCGTGTTTTCCTTTAAAATAGATATCCATTCCAAATGAATTAGTTCTCATACAACTTATGAGTGAAAATAAAACACATTTACTTATATCAAAATGAATCAACATAGTAAATCCCTCATCCCCACTTACAAGGACTATATACCTCATTGAGTGAGACATACAATCACTCAATGAAAACCAAATGTAAAAAAACACTACATAACTATCACATTATCACTCAACAATCACATCCATATTAAGAAATCTAATGTAGTGAAATGAAACTATAAGGAATAAAAATATGCATGACATGTAAATTATATGTTCCTATAATGATGCATGTAACTATAATTTTTTCCACATATCATTGGGATAAGGATGAAATAAAGTACATAATCCGATTAAAAATCAGAAACACTACATAGCATGTGCGTCATCGAATTGTGAAATAATGTCAACTGTAATAGGAAAAAATAAAAAAACAATTATATTTTTGGTAGCATGGATTTTACTCTGATCTTGGGTTCTCCACGCCAAAGTATTCATTTTGGCTAAGTCCCTATAATTCATAATATCCAATATATTTTCTCAATATATTAAATCATGAAAACAACCTGGTATAATTTTCACTTTGTGACATCCTAGAAATGGTTTCCACTTAGTAGATACCTCATGCACGTGTCTCCACATGTTCTCAAGATCAACTCCACAAATTCTAGAGGCTACTGACTAGTAACGAGGGTCTTGGGTGTTCCTGTGGGGAGATTATTCCTACATTTCTAGAGTGTATCATAAGGAATAAATTTAGATAGTGGTAAATAAAGGATTCAATATATGTAAATTGTTGGACATCAGATATTAGAGGAAAAAATAACAATAACTAAAATAACTGGAATAAAATACAATAGCTAATGACGATATGTATTGTAACTAGAAAACTAAAAAACATTGTTATTAGATTGAAGACTTAACGTTCTCCAAAAAAGAACAAAGTAAATCAAAATATTATCCCATGCATCCCAAGATTCGGCTCAATCATCTACTATCATTCTCCATCTTACACAACAAACAATCATGTATTTGAAGTCGTACACATCCCATTT
Source organism: Viscum album (assembly GCA_963277665.1). Classification (NCBI taxonomy): domain Eukaryota; kingdom Viridiplantae; phylum Streptophyta; class Magnoliopsida; order Santalales; family Viscaceae; genus Viscum; species Viscum album. The sequence goes on from OY728159.1 coordinate 502,792,427, forward strand.
TTAAAACCTACAACCACATAATCAACTAAGGGTACCAAACAGAACCCTGATAGGGTGATATATAAGTCTCAGTGGACCATAAAAAAATGTGTATATAACCTTTTGCTCGTGTAATAGAAATGTAAAAGTGTATAAAAATTCATATAATAATTAGGTCAATACAATGTAAATAAATACCCTACATACCCGATTCATCCCTCAGATGGTGTCTGATCATTCAACCAATTCATTATTTTATTTTAATCAGTTTTTAAATATTCTAAAATCAAGCATTAGTAATGGTTCTCTGATATTACGAGGAAACATGTAATGAAATTTAATAATTATGTTCCAAGGTCAAAACCATGGAAACGTAGTCCTCAATGGCTGATAACTCAATAGTAACTCCAGCCTGGGTAATGGTATGTGTGTTTTCCAAGGATCATATTCCTTTTCATTCAACAATAATATGCCTACCAAATCCAACGTGAGATTCAAGGGTAAAATGGGGCTATGTTGTGATTGGTTCTTATGGGAATTAACCATGGAACATACATGTCCATGATGGATCCAAGGAGTGTATCCATAGTATACTTTAATACTATTTGAGGGATCCTACAATGTCCTATTGCGAATCCATGAATTTAAAAGGATTAGCATCTAGGTTGGATTCAACCACTGATACTTGTTTCCATGAATTAGAATGGACTTCCCAATAAATCAAGGAATTATTTGATAATAATCTAAGTCGATATTGAGTCATGGAACTATTATTTTTTAATGAAATAATGTATAATTTCAATTGGTTCAATCCAAGCCATTTGTTTGTGTTACAAGGGAATGTATCAAGAAACCTATATTAAATCCATTTAAGAAATATTTAAGGACCATTGTGATGCCTTCTATTAATGTGGTAAGAGGTTCTACCAACATGAAAAATTTTATATATTTAAATTTTATGTGATCAAATAATATACATAATATACATTCTAATTTCCATTTCACATTTAACTAGGAATTTATACATTTACCTAAGGCATGTCATGCAGTGAGCATTCATGGTATTTTTTTCATTCAATTCACAATATAAATCAATCTTATTTAATATATGATATCTTACCCTTATAAGGTTGATGCAATGTCACACCATAATGATGTATCAAATGTATGAAATACTAAAAACCTTATTATGGCAAAACATCTAAAATGTGATGAATGGTGTCTTATGCGTAACCACAAATAATTAATCACATATTTGGAAATAGAATAACCATATAGTTCTAATGAATATAAAAATAACATAAAAATTTAACAAATGACACTTGATGACTTCGGTGTGCCCCACATGACAATTCAAAAATCTATGAACTTGATGTATGAGTTATAGAACACCCACAAAAGGGTTGTATGACTATACTTTTTAGATACAAGCCATTGATTTGGATTATAACATGATAGAAATGAGAAAAATGAAAAACAATGATCCCTCCTATAAAACATGGTCGAGAGAAAGAGAGGAGAATAATAGCTAAAAAGGAATTCAGTACTTACTGTTGGAAATCCATCATGGAAAACATAAGACCGATTTAATCCTGAATGAAGGATATCATTCAATCCCTACCTCAGGCCTTCACAGATCACAAAAAACAAGATAAAAATAGGTTAATCCCATATGAACATAGATAATAAAGAAGAAGGTTGCTTAATTAGATTAGTAAGGGATAATAGTCATTTTACACAAAAAATAGCTTCTGAATGATTATTCTGCAAGGATTGAAAAACCATGGGAAAACAATGGGTGGTTACCCCGGATAATGGGTCACTGACAAGGTTAGGATGCTTGGTTTGGTAAATCGTGCGCAAACAATTGACAGGTACCTGTGAAAATGGGGTAGTCACAAGGTCATGTTGCACGGTTAGGTCCACTACGTACAAACTATGTGGTAATGATCTATTTGAAAACATGCCACATGCATGGTTTTCTCTTTCTTTGAGGCCTTCCTACATGATTTACAATAAATCATATGCTAGGCATGTCTTCCGAAAAAGCTTGGTTTTGGGCTCCGATCAAGCTCCAGACACCCTCCTAAACTTCACTAAATCATTTTGATTCCATATTAGGACCAAAGTAATTATTTTTAATAAACTTTTAAGGATCTGTACATAATATAAATATAGCGTTCTTACATATATATACTAAATTTTTGAGAATTTATATGATTTATCATTTTAAATTCATAGTATTGAATGTCACAATGGTTATTATTTATTCCTTGTGGTTTTTATCTAAAAATTAAATATGTGGTAAATGTACCTCATCTCAGTTTTGATTCTCGGGTCGATTTTCTATTTTTAGAGTTTATTTCCTTCCTATGGTGAATATACTAACCCTTTGATATTTAATATCACTATATTCTTTATATAAATGGTATTTATATTTTCATATGATTTTATTAATTGGGGTTTAAATTCTAAATTTACCAAAGTGATAAAATGTTTCCCATAAAATATCACAAAATTTTATAAATATACACGCTAAATTTTAGTTTTATGATATTATATTACTGCAATCCACTAAAGATAATTTATTTTCATTTTCATAGATTTTTTAATTTTTAATAAATAGTATCCTTTGAGAATATTTTTGTAATGATAATGGTTGGGAACATTTTTTAGAGAACACGTACTTATTTCCACTTTATTCAGGAAGCTTTGTCTTCCAAATCCATATTTCCATTAAATAATTTCAATGAATGGTAGAAATAATATAAAAAAAATTATTAATATAATATTTTTCATATTTTAGCATATATAAAAATGATTAAATTGAAAATTATTGTCATTTTTTGAATGAGTTACTTATAATGAATGGTATGAGGGGAGTATTTGTTTAAAATATATCTCAATAATAAATTTTACCACTATTAGAAATACTTTTTGTTTATGGCGTCTCATTTAAAATATTCCTTGGTTATCTACAAAAAAAATTATTTCTTAATATTCTATTTTTTAGAATATAAATAAGTTATTTGAAAATGAAAATAATATTTTATTACAGAAATGTTACGTCAATATTGTTAAATTTATGTTCATATATGAGAACATCCATTGACGTTTAGAATGATTTAATAAGGACATTATGGACTGATATACTTGTTATTTCAATCATGTAAGTTATGGATTATGATGATGAAATCTTGATGAGACCTAATTTCTTAACCATAGGTTATGTTATGATGAAATGAAATTGATTCCATGTTTTTGTTTCATATATAATAATGTGTTAAATTTATGTGAGAGTATGGTCTATTAAATCCCCCAATGAATTTTTTAATGTGATATTGATGTATCATGAGACAATTATCATTATCATGGAAATGACTGTGAATATGATTTTTAATTTTGTAATGGATGGGTATGAATTGTTCCTGTTATACGCCAAAAATATTAGTGGACAAAAATGTTGATAGATATGTAAAAATTTTGATGACTAAGTATGATCACTTATATCTATGGTTATAATATTTTTTGTTAACCTGAGAGTGAATATATATTTATAAATTATTACCTATATTTCATAGGATTACACATGCCTATGTGATGACTATCGAATGATGATAACTTCTTTAATACTCATATCGATCATGCATCTATATATCACTTGATTTTTGAGATTGTGATATATGATTTTCAGGATATGAATATTATAAATTTGGAAAATGGACATTAATATGATTTCATACATTTATGGTAATTTAATTCTATTTTATTATTGATACATCCCATGATTACCCTTACTGGTCATCTAAGAACACACATTCTTATGATTTTCTTCCCCAAGTATCAATTTAATGATTTAGATAAAATATATATAGATAATAACTAATATGATGATATTTATTTTGATATTTTGAAAAACAACTTTACAAAAAACATTTATTATAAATCATGTCTCCAATAGATAATAAACCATTGATGTCGTGAGGTGTGTATATTTTTTATATATATTGAATATTTATCTAAATTAATGTAATATTTCTATTTGTTATTTTTAAGTCACAATAGATGGTATTAATGGATGGTGTATTTTTTATTGGGGGTTATTATTATAGTTTATTAGTAATAACATAGGGTATATGTATTTTCTATGAAAATATCTTAATGTTTTTGTATGTTATTAATTTTTATGGTTTCCCATCAAAATGATCCCATTAATAAGATAATATAATGTGGATGTTTCAATGGAATCGATTCACCAAGGTGTATCAATACCAAGAGGGGAGGATTGGATACTAAATTAATTACAACATGTACATGATGAGTGGATTAATATTGTTGATTTGGATTTATACTAACTATGGATATTCTTATGATAATTCACATTTGATTTATGATCCATTATAATGGATTTTTGAAGATGATGTCCTTAGATAATCTAAGATAAAACTAAGCATTCATCTCATGAAATAAATGTTTATTGATTGAGACCTTATATAAAATACTTTCCATTATGATAAGCAATCTCTCTTTGACTATTTATTCTCACACATTGTCATTTGGTTATCATCATTGTCTAGAACAAAGAGGATTCTGGTGAACACATAATGCAATAGAATATGTAATTATTTTCCTCATGTTAAAATAAAATAAAATAGAGATGAAATATATAAAATGTTGACTATAAATAATCATCTATATCATTATATAAATAAAAACATAAACATTGGTGATTTCATGAACAATTGAAATATGATAAAAATGGAGTTTCATTGGATTTTAATTATTGAATAATATGGAGGGAAAAAGATTAGACTTCCAATATGTAATTTTTGTGGGAAGAAAAAACTTTGGAAAATGTATCAAATGAATGAGAAGATTATTTATGTATAGTAAATAAGGATATTAATCAAGTAAATTTTTATGTAAAATGCATTTTTCAATTAAGAAGAAGTATTACCATCATATGGTACTATTTATAGTTCATTGTTTTAGTTCTAAGGAATATGGGTTTTATCTTACTCAATTTCCAAATCCCAGGGCTAACTTCTAGTCCAAGTAATTTATTATGTTATACCAATCATTAAAGATGAATTATTGAGGTGTTTATATATTGGGATTCTGTAATTATTTTAATGAAGAGTTTCATCAATGATATTATTGATATATATATCATAATAACAATATGTATTGTTCATTAGTAGTTTTTATGGATTAAAAATAATATATTGAATGCTTTTGATAACCTAGTAAACTGAAGTATTATTAAGGTGATATTTTTTTTGGAAACAACAATACTAAGGGATATATAGAAAAAATATGCATCTAATGTGAGATAAAAATTATTATTTGGAACAATCAATAGATAATTATTGATTTTGTAAATTGGATAGTTCTTATAGAGTTATTTTTTCGAAGAAAATATGATTCCATGTAGGAAATTGAGGAATAATGATTTTTATGGTAACAAGATACATGTTTTGATGAGTATTTTATTATAGAATATATGTTTTATTATTATGACCTTACAATATTTATATATCATTTTTGAGATAATGATTAATATGGTCATGGAAGAATATGTTATCAAATCCTTCTAATAATTGGGATTGAATTTTCAACTGTTATATTTTAATGAGTTTTATGGTATGTAATTTTTGTAGTGTTACCAGTGTTGTCATGGTGTTTTTAGAGATTGTTTTATGATGTTTTATTAATATTTTAAAACTCATTATCACCAATGATGTTTTTATAAAAATATAATGATAGATGGAATGTATAAAAGTTCTTTTAAAGGTCAAATGATATTTTAATCATTAAGTTTAGTCTTTAATTCATGAAATCAATTCATCATAGATATATAACATATCGAAAATTGGATAAAAAGTTATGAAGAATGCCTCATGAAAAATAAATGGGGGAAATAATGTTTCTGGTATGGATGAAAATCAAGAAAGTACGGTATGTAAAATTATAATCCCTTATCATAAATTAACTATATAATACTAAATCCGGGTGATTTCATCATATATTTTAACCACACATACATCCCAATCACCCAAAAAAATTCTTCTCCCCTACAAAATTTACACCTACCTTGATCCAACCCACCCTCACACTGGCTGAACCTCGGTGGAGCATTGGGTTCCCCCTCAGCATCGTCGTCTCCTCCTATTGAAGCTCCTACAAATCACTAGCTCCCTGCTTATCATGACTCGACACCTGTACTATTAGAGTACCCACTCAAAATTTCCATCAAATCCTCCAACTGTTCCAGAAAATCACTCTCAGCATTGTACTCTAGCTATCTCCTTCAACATATTTTAGTAAAAAAACCATGATCCTTCTTCTTTCCCTCATTCCAAACCCACCCCAACATGGGATTTACCTCTTTTTCTCCTAGGGATCCTGGTCAATATTACCCTCCTCTTTTGATACATTTCAAAGTCATCGACATTTTCATGATATTTCATCTTTGTTATAAGTTCTAGTTTGGACATTATAATCATGAGTCAAATGATGGACGATAGATCCCATCTACAGTGCATGGTATTCATTTAATTTATTATCTTAAACAATATCTTTCGAAAATATGAACAGAAATAGTGGGGCATGATTTAATGTCTTCCCCTTAAAATTATTCTTTGTTCATGTTTTTCATATAGACATAACCCAAAGAACAATGTTGGCTCGAGGGTTGGTAAACACCACTATCATCCAAAAAAAAGGACCATTGGTGATACATCATGATAATTATGGATAAATTGATATCATTAAGAGAATTTAATCATAGTATACCATCAACATTCATGGTTCTCATACTACATTGTTTCACATATTGATATCCATTTGAAGAGAGACTGACCCTAATCTGTTGTCGAGATTCTCTCACAAGACATGGCTAGCCTCATCCTCTCATCATTTTGTTCCTAGTTTTTTATGAAAATTATATCATGATTTTTTGATTATTTTGATCTCATGTAAACATATTAGTATTTTTTGCCTTTTTCTAATTTATGAAGTGTTGATTAGTGAATGGATGTGTTGTTATCCATAGTATGAATTATTGATTTTTCAGAATACTTAATAAAAAATCAATGAATCTTCCAATACTATTCATATGTATTGTTCTATGTCAAACCATAAAATGTTATTTTCTAGATGGTGTTAAATTTTTATTATTATTATTATTTGAATTACATTTATTTAATTCGGTTAGATAATATTATTTTTCCAATTCCTTTTTTCCATAATTCATAATACTATATTACACCTCATAGAAACATGTTCAAATTTAGGTATGCCTAAAATAATTTTAATGTTCGTCATTTATTAGTAGTATTAATTAATGTTTTTTGAATTTCATTAAGATTATTTTATATTTCCAAATAATTTTTTTAAATACGATCTCAATTAGATATATTAATTTTTATAGTACATTAATTTAATTTTCTCCATGTATGAGTAATTTACATTGATGTTTAATGGACAAGTTTTGTTCAGTATGAATCATTTTACTATTGTTAGATTAGTAACACATTGTCATGTGGTTTGCATTATGCACTCGAAGTAATCTTATAAGATATGATTCAGAATTTTTTTAACTACTCATATAATGTAAATTTGAAATAATGATACATGAAAAGGGTAGGGTCCTCAAATTATTAATTTTGTTATAATTGTCTTAGTTTTGACTATTTCAAATATTATTTGTTATATATTATCCACTATTACATCTTCAATAAGAGATTTAATATTCAAAGAGGAGATGAAAATGGTTAAATTATATACCCGCATGAAGGTTACAGATGGTTTATTATCATTTTAATTTTAATAATGATGATTCCATTAAAGTTATGATTATAAAAATATAGTTATTATTTTTCACATTTTTTTACATATTTAGTTATAAATATATTGTTTCACATTATGCATGGAAACAAAAATTTATTTATTCATGTTTTTATCGAGACAAATTATGCACTCCAAACTCATTTCTAGTGCGTTTAGTTCACTAGTATATTGTAATTTATTTATTAATAAAATTTTCATTATGGGTATGTATTGTAAGGTATTTATTCTTACTATAATTTTATTTTTATTTTTTAATGATAATAATATTTTTGTTCTAAATACAAGGTATCTTTCTATAAATACATTTATTATGAATTCTCATTCAGAACACTTATGTTTTAACTTTAATTTTCTTACAATCTGCTACTCTAAATGATTTTTTATTCACTATGGATTACCAATTGTTATTATTTATTTTTTTGTTTATTTTTAGATTTAGCATGTTTTGGAGGAATTTGAGTGCATGTAAGGTTGTGACCATTAATGTTGGTGGAATTTGAATGGCCATGAACATGTTAATGTGTACCACCAATTTAAGGATAGTTCTAATTTATTTAAATTTTCCTTTTAATAATGATGATTCTATTACAAATAAAATTACTTAAATGTATTTATTTATTTATCTAAAATTGTTTTCATTTTACAAATTTAGTTATAAATATATTGTTTCTTATGATGAATTCATGAAAAAGTGTAGTTATTCATGTTCTGCTTTAAGGTAAAAATTCCTATCATAATTTTTCTATTTCTATATTTTTTCATATTTATAATACTTTATTTATATATAAATATTATATGTCTCTAAATACATGTAATATTCACGCTCATTTAGAACAATTATGTTTGAACATTCATTTCTATGGAATCTATTACATAAGTTTTTCTTCACTATGGTCTCCCAATTTGAATATGTTATTTTTTAGTTGTCATGATTTAGCATGTTTGTAAGGCAATTAAAGTGAAACTAAATTTGACACCATTAAATTGGAGAGAATTTGAAAGGATATGAAACGGGATTGAGTGTACCACCACTTCAAGGTGAGTTCTCTTTAATTTTAGTTTTAATTTTATTAATGGTCATTCCATTAAATTTCAATTACTCGAATTTATTTATTCATTTATTAATAATTCATTTCATTTTATAGATTTAACTATAAATATTATAATTCATACTATTAATGCATACCCAAATTTATTTATAAATGTTGCATTTAATAATAATTATTCCTATTATAAATTATTTATTTTGGTATTTTCCATATTTATAATATTGTCATTCTAAATACATGTTATTTGTCACCAATTAAATTTAAAATGCATTTTCATTCATAATACTGAGGTTTGACCTTCACCTTTCATAGAATCCCATGCTTCAGATTTATTTATACATCACTATTGTTTCCCAAATTTACTATTTTTTTGTTTTTTTATTTAGAATGGTGGTGGGGGGAATTCAAGTTCATGTATAGTTGTGACAATTAATGTTAGTGTAATTGGAGAGGCTATGAAAACGGGTAAATTGTACCACCATGGGAAAGTTACTTAGGATTTATTTTAATAAAAATAATAATAATGATGATTCCATTAAATAAATGATTATTTAAATATAGTTATTCAATTCCCCATTTTTCTTTTATTTTTCCAAAATTAGTTATTATTTTTCATATTAGGAATACATAAAAAATTAATTATCCATGTTTGTATCGATGTTCATGATGCACTCCAAACTGATTTCTAGTGGATTCTGATTACTATTACATTTAATTTCATTCTTGGTCAATTATTATTTAAGAGGTAGTATTTGATGTTATTTATTACGATTATAATTATTGTATTTGGGAATTTTATTCAAATTTATAATATTTTTATTATAAATAAATGTTATTTGTCTATTAATATATATGTTATGGTTTCTCATTTAGAATACAAATGTTTAAAATTTACTTTTCTCAGAATCTCATACTACTATGTTATTTATTTATAACTATGGTTTCCTATTATGGATATTTTTGGGATTTAGCATGTTTGTGGGTGATTTTTTATGCATGTACGGTTGTGACCATTAAAGTTAGAGTATTCTTTGAGGATTTGAAAATTTTTAATAACTACCACCACATGAAGGTTATTTCTATTGTTTTTTCATTTTCGTTTTAATATAGATAGTTCCATTAAACATATGATTATTTAAATGTAGTTATTAATTTCGACATTATTCATTACATTTTATATATGTATTTATATATATATTGTTTCATATTATGATTTAATATGAAAATTTATTTATTCATGTTTCTATTGAAGAATCATAAATCACACCAAAATGATTTATGGATATTGTTTATCTCTATTATAGTGTAATCAAATTCTTCATCAATTATTCATTTAGAGTAATCCTTTTAAGGTAATTATTCCTATTGTAAATTTCTTATTTTGATATTTTTACATATTTATATTCTATTTATTCTAAATATGTGTTATCTGTATCTAAATACATTTAATCTTCATTTTTATTCATAATATTTCAGTTTGATCTAACATATTCTTGATATCTCATGCTTCGAATTTATTTTTTTCATCATGGATTCCTAGTTTGAAAAATAGTTTTTGTTGTTTTCTATTTTTGCACGTTTTGGGAACATTAGAGTGGATAAAATGTTGTGACCAAGAATATTGAAGGAATATGAATGGTTGTATGGTTTCTCCTTTTATAATATTTATATATGACTATATTTTTATGATTATAAATTTAGAAATTTATTGTCCTTATTTTACATGTGGTTATTCTTATTGAAATTCTATAATACATTTAAATATTATATATCACACCATAATAACACAGTTCACTATTTCAACAAGTATTATTGATACTATTCAACTGAAATAACAACATAGAAAACATAGTGTAGTATGTAAAATAGACGAATTGACTATAATAAATGCATTGGAATGGGAATGGGATACACAAGACATACCTTCAGAATAAGATAACTGAAATTTCAACATCTCAGAACCATTACTAAAAAATTTACATAAATATCCATCTTTCACCTTCATTAGAGACCATAATATTCAATAGTTCAATAACTTATGCTCACACACATTGTCAAAACCTATACATGAATGCTAAAATAGAAATATTTTATCAACATAATTATTAGTACAACTATATTGATTACCAAATTTTGACATGTTTCAACCCAATAAATTGTCATAATTAAGTAATATATGTTACGTTCCCATTTACCTACATTTGAATCCTATCATAGATATTTTTTATTAGGAGTTCAAATCAATTTAGGTGAAAAAATTATATAGGAGAGAACATTATGAGGATGTCTTAATTATATTGGATATGTGTTAGTAATGACAATAAATTATTCATATTTTAATGAATTATATAATTCCCTACTAGAGAACTATTTTAGGAATTGTATTTTTGTTGTGAAAATGAACTGGTAATCGATGAAAATTGTGAAGCCTGGTTTCAATGGAATTTTGAATATTGAAAAACAAAGGATAACCGATGGCGGAACATGGATTCTAAGGAAAAAATCCATTTAGTCTTCATTATTATTTTTAGTAATGTGTCACTCTAACTATCTATTATTATATTTAAATTTCTATTAATATTCATTTAAAAAATTTAACATTATTATACAAATATTGTTGAATTTATCGAACATATACATAATAGTAGAATTAATATGACATGTCCTTCATAAATTGTTGTTATAATAATTCATTACAAATCATAATTTCATACATTATATTGAAAATTTGTTAAATTATTTTGAATTGAAGTTATTCATGTTTTTAGAAGATATTCAAGTTTAATATTCAGCGAACTGGTACAATATAATATTTTTATAAAGTACACTATGAATATATATGGTATTTATTTTTCAATGTGTAGTTTTTCACAATTCTATAACAGGAGATGATTTAGTCCACGCTACGTATTTGAGTGTTTCCCCATGACAATTGCATGAATACAAAAAACCTACTAAAACACCACCTAAAACCCCTTTTATAGGATATTCATGAATGATTATCTAACATAATGTAGTTTTTATAAATATTAAATAGTAACAATAAAACTCCTGGAGGGAAATAAAATGACTCATAAGAATGTTTTGAACATGAAATTATAATGGTTTTGTTGTGGTCATCAATGTGGTCGTTGTTCCACCGCATGAGGATGGATACTAAAGGGAATGACTAACTGAAACTCTCATGATGAAGTGTGATTTATATTTTGACATTGTTTGGACCTCCATTAAATTTTACACTTTTCGGTAAATTTTTTTTTGTAAACTCCACATAAGAGAGTTGTGTGAAACAATAATTATTTAAAGTGATACACTAGGTTTTTTTATATATATGATGATATAATAGTTTGATTGATCTTTATAGTCTTAATATACTAGATATTTCTTTCTAAAATGATATAGGTGATATCCCATGTATTTGTATTCCTATCATAATAGAGATAGATTTCAGGATAATGTAAGACAGAAACACAATAATATAATGTGAGTAGAAGTAGAGATTTTATCTGAAATTGGATGTCATTCCTAATCATTTAAAACAATATTTCATGAGAATGTTTTATAATTGGAAATGATAGGATATTTAATGGTTGGTGTCTCTGGTTAGTATTTTTTTTCCCTATAATGGATAGATGAAGGATATAGTTTATTGTGTCATTGTTTTTTTATAAAGGGGGAGTGTTTTGATTTGTTATATTTTTAATGGTAGTTAATATTTGTTTTTTTGAGTTATATAATATTATATATCCTTTCCTCCTTTTGTGATCTTGAATAATGTATCTCTGGATAATGGATTCATTCCAATATAGTCCATATTAATATCGTGTTAATTTACAACATATAATATGACAGGGTTTTATATTACTATATTTTGGAGATATACAACATAACGGAAGGGATAAGCATTAAGGGATTTCATGATCAATGAATCATTTTGTATTCTCACAGTTATTAGGTTATTCAAATTGTATTATATATCAATTTTGATACAAGATTTGGAAAACTAGTTCATGTGCTATCATTTAATAGTTGATAGAGCTTTTTAGTTTGATCAATGGATATTTTTTTTGATCATTGGAACATGTTTTTTATTTCATCTGTTAGCCTTTTATTTAAATTTAGTAGTAGACCATTATTATATAATTAGATGATATAACTGTTAAAACAGAAGAGGGAGTACATGTTTTTTTCTTTCCTCGAGTAAGTGGAAGATAAATCTAATAATTCTTATGTGAAAAAAATCTCCCAAACATCATTATATATTATTTGATACTCATTAGTCGTATAATGATACATATATATAGTCTATGAAATACCAAATTAGTAAATAATATCATTCGTTTTAGTGATATTGAAATTATTTGTCATGTTATAATATACATCAGGTACTATTACTATATCATGATACAATAATTCAACTAAGTGATAAATAAAATCGATAGATAGAAATTAATTTTTTTAGTGGTCGAGTTTAACATGCTGGATTCTAGAATTTATTTCATTTTATTAAAATCTAAATTTTATAATATATAACAAGACACAAAACACATAACATAAAATGAACTGTTATATATTAAAACTATGGTAATAAATTGTATTTTTTAATTGGAATAAACATAGTAGTAAAGGATTAATATACCTAATATTTATTCGTAAATGAATAAATAATTAGAACATGAATTTCAGAAAAGAAATTTTTACCTTTAAAAATATATGATTTTTTTCAAAATGGTTAAATTATATTTTTTTTGAAAGAAATTACAATTAAATTATAATGTTTTTAGAATTAGAATTTAATGAAATCTAAATAATTTTTTATATCAGAATTACAATATTTTAATATGTAGTTTTTTAGGATTATTTTCATAGTCATTAAGGGAATAAGAGAAAATAATGATTTTTTTAATGTTGACATTTTTTTAAAAACGTAATTTATGTGTTCCATACTATTTTTATTAAAATTTAATAATATTTTTTAAAAATAATATTTCAATATTGTTTTAAAAAATAGTTTTAAAATTGACTTATTCTAAATCAATAAATTTAATCCTAGAAAATGGATTCTGTATTTAGAATAAATGTTTCCAAATTTATTATATAGTCTCTGATTTAGTTATACATAAATCAATAGTAACTACAGTAAATATTTCTCAACGTAGAAATGGTATGTTCTATTATCAATATTATAAATATTGTTAAAAGTATTTAAAATGTATCCAACACCTATATTATTTTATTTTTATTAGTTCTGCAAAAATCACCCCCATCTGATATTAAAATATATGTCATATTTGTTCCATTTAACATTGATAATTGAAAATGTTTTATAATCAATAATGAATAAAAACAAAACATATATCTCTAAAATTTCATATCTGTAACATTTTTCATAGGTATTAAAAAAACATTTCATGTAATAAGTGTTTCTATAAAATATCAATGAATTTAATAATCAATGTACTTTATTTTCAATTTTTAGTGAAGGAATAATTATAGTAAATTCATATAATTCACTGGAACAATTCTTGTGAATGAAACTTGAAAATAAATTAAACATGTTTCAAAATAACATATGTATTATTTTTTGGAATAATTATTGTATCACACAAATTTTATTGTTAATAATAATTTATTATTTTTGGACATTAATTTATTATTTAAATTCTATAATTTTCCGAGAGTATTTATTATAAAAATATATTAATATTAATTAAAATTAATTTTATATTATTTTAGGTTAAATAATATATAATGAAAATATTGAAAAATAATGTAAATTTAGAATGTTGAAATGGATGATGGGATATGTTCTAAAATGTAACCCTTGATCCATTTGTTAGAAATTTTTTACCTTATAAGAAAATTTATAAAAATTATATCAGGAATTTTTTTTAAAAAACTATAAATAAAATTGGATTACATAAATATTAAACTAAATAAAATCTTTAAAATTACATGTATAGATGTCCAAATTTTATGTCATGAATATATTTAACTATTGACAAATATTTGTTTCTTTATTTTTTTCACTTGATTCCACATTCTCATTAAAATTCATTTTTTATATTTAAAATTTTTATATAATTTCAAGTGCTTCATTTCCTTCTCAATAAAAAGAACCCACATGTCATCTATTTTTTCACCACTTTCTAATGGTTATATTTGACAAACCTAGAAAAACATTCTTTTCATAATATATATAAATTTTTTACATATTTTTTTATCTCTATAAATTTTTTTCTAAAAGTTACAAAATAATAAAATCGTTATTTACCATATACTTAGATTTTATTATGAGTAATTTATAACCTTTATACCCCTCATTTTTCATCTATTGGGAAATGAAAACATCACTTACCAGAAAGTGTGGACTACCACCTTTACGATGTGATGTTAATTTTTCCATTATAGAGTTACATATATGGTAATTAAGAATGAAATATTATATATATATATATATATTGATATAATATCTATTCATAAATTTGGAATATAATTTACCATTATTTCATCCCCTCCACTGATGATTGAAAAAATCACTCATGCGTACGTACATACTATTATCTCCTTGAAGTGGAATAATTTTTCTTTGACCACCACTTCCTATAAATGCTTATAAAAACAAAAAAATTATTATATATGAAAAGTATATCCAGATTAACAATTTTAGATATGATGACACAAGGAACTTGGTACATAGACCAGAAATGTTTAATTTTGAAATATATGAAAAATGTATCAATAACCATATTGAACAATGATTTTAATAATGATTTGGTAATTAATGTGTGATAATATGTGACAAGAAAATAGATTTTTGTATGTATGAATATACTGATTTATTATATATATATAATATTTATATATTAATTATACATAATTTGTGATAATCTATGAGGAAATATAATCCTTTTTGTTAATGTTATTTATCTAAATATTTTTTCATTGAGACATGTTTGATATTATTAATATGTTTATGTTTATGAGGTGAATATTATAATCCTTTTACATGTTATATTTTTATACTAAATAAATGATTATATCTAATTTTTTAATTGATATTATTTTATCCATGTTGTTTTGATTATAAAGTTACATAAGAGGTAAGGGTTTCTCATCTCACAATTAGTTTTGTGAGACATATTCAACATTCATAGAAAGTTTCCATTATCTGAAGTATATAAGGACCCAATGATATTATATATCAAGAATTAATTTATATAAATGCTATTTATGTTTTCATGTGCTTTTTTTCATTCATGGGGTTATTATTCATATGTTACATATGAAATAATGGATTTCTGCTACAGTCTTTTTTCTATTTAGAAATGTCAATGATAAATTACATTGGAAGGAAATTTAATGGGTCTTATCCTTTAAAACCATTATATTTAATTATAAATTAATTATTTTTGTAATTTAAATTTAAAATTAACATTATAAACTATTTGTTACTCAAAGTTATCATGAAAATGTTTTTCAAAATAAGAGACCTTATTTCATATTTGGTCAAGAATGTTTTTTCTTCTAAATGAATATTTACATCAATTTTTTAGAAAAATGTTGTTTTTATTATCAAATTATTGATTAAAATTGTTTTTCGATTTTTTTTATTTCTACTAAATTGTTTATATGTAATCTTATTATAATATTCCAAAAACGTTACTTTTTAACATTGGTGTGAATGGAATTTTCGTTTTAATATATACTACACAAACATATTTTACTTCCATCATGATTAATTATTATTTTTTATTATCCATTATGTTTTTCAAATTGAATTAAAATTATATTCTATTTCTAATAGTTTGTAAAATTATTATTCTTTTAATACGTGATTAAAAAATGAAAAGGGTATTTTCCTCAAGAAATGTTCATTTTATTTTTTTAATGTTATATTCATTTATAAAAAAAATTATTTTATGTCAATTATTCTTCATCGTGGACAAGATCCATTGATAATTTACAGAATATTTATCTATTTGTATGACTATGATTATTAAATATTTATGAAACACACTGTAATTAATAAGGGTTAATCTATGAGAAAATTATGAATGTTTTTGTGACCTATTGATATAAATACTAATGATTTTTTGTTATATTATTTTTTGTCATATTATTTCCCTCTATTATGTTGGATAATATGACATTTATTACTCAGTTAATTACGATATTTATCATGTACATGATTTTAAATAGATTTGTACCACATTTTGTGTGTGAAAAATATATTTTCTAGCTATGCTCACAAGAAAACATGGTATCATAGCATTGAATATGTATGTTGATAATTTTATGAATGTGTATGTTCTATTCTATCCATACTTGAAATAATATTCATGATCATGATTTTGAACAACTATGTTCACATTGTTATGAATTTTTTTCTTATGATACCACATGACTATGTAATGACTCTTGTATTAACATCATTACATTGACAGACTAAGTGTTTATTCATCGGGATATGACTGATTGTGGAGTTTATGATCTATTATTTTTTGTGTATGAATCTTTTATGTTTAGAACATATACTTAATTATGTTATCATATCCTTATCGCATATTTTACTCCATAATGATAGATATATATCATGATTATCCTTACAAAGAATTTGATCTCACTATTTCTTATATTTTCATTCGCAATGTTTTGATGGAAGGATTTAGGTATGATATTTCTAGAATTATGCTAACATAATGATATATGTGGCCAATTTTGATGATATTCAACCAATTATGTTTATTATGTATCTTGTAAAAAAAACACTAAACCTTTACTATCCTCAAGTCTTTTATATTTTTTATTTATATTAAATATTCCTCTAAAAGGATTTAATATTTTTGGCTACTTAGAACACTATCATCACAATGGAATGTAGTTATGATATTTTTAATTGAATTGGAAACTTTGTATTAGGTATATCATACCATTTAATATTACAGATCTTAATGGTGTTTCATTCTATTAATTATCCCTACAATTAAATATATCAAAAACTATAATGTCTTCAAGATTTTCCTTTTGATAATCTATATATTCGACCCAACACTTATGAAAGACACACATTTGGTGTCATTAGGACCCTCAATTCCATATAAATAAAAAGTAATTCATATTATTGATGAATTGGAACAAGACAACAAGAATCATTAATGAAATGCAGAGATTTCAAATGATTGATGAAGAAAAATTAGTGCCTAAAGATGTAATTTGAAAAATATAAACCATTTTATTTTGAGGCGAGAAATAATTTAAATGTCGATTTTTATGGGGGTAGAATTAAATATCTTGAAATCACCAGTAATTATTATTAAAAGAACACATATTTTACAATGACTATTTTTCATATTTGACATTAAAATATCCTATAAGGTATATAATATTTCATTAAAAATCATATATTAATATTTATGACAACAACCATCACAGTAATAGTTAGATAAATAACATATAATAATGGGTAAATAAGGTTAAACCATGTAAGCTTAATTATCCCATGAAAATAATTCATACTATAATGAACAAAAACATGGTAAAAATGACATGTCACCAACATTGGAATTCCACAATGTATGATATACATTCTAAATTTTTTTTAGAAGATGAGAACCACCTGAGTGTCAATACAAAAACCATTTTATTTATTTCATACTAAAATCCCAAATATCATGTCTAACATATAATAAGATAATGAAAAAATCTTGAGTACATAAATAAAATTACATAACCATGTGACATATAAAAATAAAAACATAATGCTAATACCATAAATAGACCAAATACAATTACAAATGGAAAACTATGTCCCTATATGAACATCATTCAACACCATCCAAATCAACCATAAAATAGATGTCATCCAAAGGAAGTCATCATGAAAAGTGACACCCTAATCTTTATTCATATTATGAAAAATAATGTTTTGATACAACCAAATAAATATCTAAGGATGATGCTAATTCACATTAGGGTACTATGATGAATATTTAAAATTATTCCCTTCATGAATCCATTATCTCTATCAATAATAATAGAATATGTTTTTTAATTTTTTTTTAAAAAAAATTTCTTATAAAACATCCTTTAATTTTCCCTCAAAATAATCCATAATCAATGTAAGAAATCATATACC
Organism: Viscum album; assembly: GCA_963277665.1. Classification (NCBI taxonomy): domain Eukaryota; kingdom Viridiplantae; phylum Streptophyta; class Magnoliopsida; order Santalales; family Viscaceae; genus Viscum; species Viscum album. The sequence continues at coordinate 502,811,444 of OY728159.1, forward strand.
GTTAATACACATTATTTTTAGATTTATTACATAACGATAAAAATAATTCAACACTGTATTATTTTGAGTGTAGTGTATTTGGCTATGATGGTACATATAATAATAACATGAAATATATATACAATGAAATTAACTGAAACATTATAACATGCACTGAAATTACAGTGACCTCATAAAAATACATAGGATAATTTTTTTAAATTTACATTACTTCTAGGTATATTATGTTGGTAGGATCGGTTATTGGTGGTTTTGGGGGAGGTATCAGGACATTTTGGTGGAAGTTGGAAGTACAATTGAACTGCTGTAAGAAATACACACCGTGTAAATATATTACAATGTGTGAATGATGTTTTTACACATTTTCTATGGAAGGTTCATCACATCTATAATTTAATGTTTATATAAATAAAAAATAGATGTTTTTTGTATAAAATGAACTCCTATGATTACATTATGTGAAATTTGATTACATGTCATAAAAATCCCTAGTTTAGTGTAGTTTTAAAAAAGATTTTTCCCAAAATTTTATTCACTCAAACTTAGATTCTTCATCTACTCATTATGGGGAACCCTATGAGTCTATAATATTTCATCAATCCCTATTCGTCCATCCATGATGTGTTTTTACCGATGGTTTCTTATTGGAAGTATGTTTAAATCCTTTCCTTCATCTTAGTCAGTTTTCTTCAATTTTTGTCCTAAGGATTCACTAGATTGATGTTGTTGTGGTTTAGTATGTTTTTTGTCTTTCATTTTGATGTATATTTGTGTGTGGTGTAGTTTCATCCATGATCTGACGGTGAGGACGTGAGTTGATTAAATTATTATTCACCATGTGGTACAGAAAAAGATGGCCAAAATTCTAGGATGCTTAGATTTCCTTATTTTTCATTATTCTGTATCATGTGATTGGGTGTATTATTATATGTATAATAGGTCTATCAGCTTAATCAAAGATAAAAATTACTAAAACTGGATTTATTAGGGGTAAATGAGGTTTGATTTACATGATTTTACAACATTGATATTAATTGAGATATTTTTAACAGTACGAGATTGTTGCCCCGCTTGATATTGATGTCATTGGTGGTTTTTTCTCTCAGGATATATGTTTTTTGAATACATATGTGTTGTTGATTGTTGTGATATCACATTAAAATTAATATTGGGTAACCACTAATATTTGAATAATAAAACGATTTCCCCAGGAACTTTATTTTGTGATAATGTAACTAAAATAATGTAGATATTGATAAAAACATCTTTGTAAATCTGAAAAATAATTTTGTTGTGTTGTGATGAGTTAAATTCTTTTGGGATAGAGATGTGCGGTTGCGGCATGAGGGGAAGGTGGTTTATAGCTCGTGATTTCAAGACCATGAGGTGTTTAATTGGGAATTATTTAATGATGGAAATCTGGTATGATGATTTTTCTATTAGGCAGGTGGGGTAGTTTTTTGAATGTAATTTTGGGGTAGGAAGGTGGTTTTTCCATGATTTTGGGCCGGTGGGATGGTTTAGTTGGTTGTGCATGGGTTTGGTAGGTTGGTTTTCTTAGTGAAAGATTCCAATATAGTTTTGAAATACATAATTAATTGATTATTAATGTTTTGAATGGATGGAGTTGGTTTGGTTAACAGAATAGAAATACATAATGGAATAATAATTTATAGGTTATATGGTTAAATGTGATTGATCCTATATAATGAAATGATTGAGTATATAAAATGAAATTGGTTGAAAATGTGAAATGGGGTTTGTGTCTGGATGTGTGGTGTTATACATTTAGAGGTCATAGAAAAAGTGACATTGACATGAGTTGGTTGGACTGTTTTTGATCCCATAGGATACACATTAGTGTTTTATCATTTATATATACGTGTATATTCAAGTGATTTTTATGCACACTTCACCCATACAGTGATCTACATGCCGATACTCACATAGTCACACTATGGGTGTTTTTTCCAAGTTATAGTGAGAAGTATAGATGTATGGAATCCCACTCATTCCATCTCTCACTTCTAAGAGAAGTATGTTTTATGTTTGATGTTATAAAGGGTGGAATGTTAGTTCATTTTATGCAGTTGTGACAGCCCATGTGTTTTTGGGGATGATATGATATCCCATATAATTTTTGGGCAATATGTGACCGTGCATGTGGGGCAATATTTGAGGTGTCTGTGGGATTGTTTTTACGCGGTTATGCTTATAGAGTAGCTAGCCAATGATTCTTCGAGCCTGATGTGTTCTGACGTTGACTGTGGGTTTATGTGGTATACATAAGACATGTGATAACTTGGACATAATACATCGGAGTGTGATAATGGTATAACAGTGGATAGTGGTCCAGGGGTCCCTTATCGATGTGATTCCTATAACATTATATTACATGGTTTACATTATTTTGTGATCTTGACTTGGTGATTTATAGATGGTTGTCATACCTTCTTTGGGAATATTTGGTTCTACTAATTTATCATAAGTTTATTAGTGTTATTCTTTTACATGTTCATGAGAGACATTGTTTTTCCTACTAAAAATATTGTTTGATCATCCAATAATTATAATATTTCATTCAGGTATCTAGGAGGATTACATGGGCTATGTTGGACATTACTATCTTAGTTCATCGATAGTTTTTGTTTTATAACATTAACGTGACTTTTGTGTATTTACTTTGGATAGTTTTATCTTTATCAGATATATTTATAGAATCATGGGGGTGGTTTTGGATTTATGTTAATTTATTTCTCAGGGTTTTTTGTGGATAATCAACCTTATCTACTGATCACATGCTATTATTTTTTTTATAACTCTTGTATCGTGATATTTGTATACCATTGGTTCTAATCGGCAACCATGGGACTACTAGATGTAGGACTTGGGGGGCCATTAATTCTCATTCCAAATTGTGGTATCATTAAAGGGAGCGGTCATTACGCCTATGTATGTATATATGAAACCATTGAGATATAAAATCTTTTATGGGAATAGTCAATGCATAACATGATGAAATTAATATATGTTAGTCAATATTCATGTAATTGATAAATACAATGGGTGGGAATAAAAATCAAGAATGTCAAATATTTATATTAGTTTATAGAATGATATGAAAAATAATAATATGGGATCAACATAAAATAAGACATCATAATGTAATCCCATGTATAATAACTATGACATTATTTGATTTCTTTCTTTGTAAAATTTCCCTTCCATGATTCCTAGTATCTAACGAGACAAAATCGTTACACTATACATTGAAGGACTATATTATTATAGGACTACATGTAAATTTCATATCATGTACATGTCTTTATGTGAAACATATATCATGAAACATATGTTATTATTTCATCACATTTAACCCCATCATTATTTTTACCTGCCAAAACTTGTAATCATTTTTCTTTTGCTAAAGCAATATCATTATATTTCTGACTAAGATGCCGATATTTGTGACTGAAATTTTTCCATAAAAATCATTGAAAATAAAAACTAAAACATGTATCACTTACATAACACATCAAATTTTAGGTTTATAATTTTATAGAATTATAAAAAACTCATATATAAACAATACCTAAGTCATAAAATGATCATCTCTCCTAATTATCTTGTGGAAAATAAAACATAAGAATTTTGAGAAAAATTATCAATAAGGGTAAACATCAGCATAAACAATTCTATTTCATAGATGATCATAAGAGGGCATAAGTGTAATATGAAAAAATAAAAGTGAGTGAGTGAATCATAGAAGATGTCATATCCCTCAACACTTGGATCATCAAATATGAAAGGATGGAAAAGGTATGTTTCATCATAGTCAATTATCATGATCCATGTGATATAAATTTCGATCAATATAATCATTATAAACCCATAAAAATCCTAAATAAAACATATATGTTACTTCAGACATCATTTTCACCTCACTCATCGAATCACTATTACAAATAGAATAACAACATGGTCGACATCCACACTCAATGAATTATAGTGATATCATAGACCCACCTATACATGGTTAATCAAGGAACCACCAATCATTGGTTTACAACATAATCTCCCATCAAATGTCCAGGTGCCATCAAAATCACAACGCATAAAATATTTAAGTTGAACAACCATTATCCTTTTAATAACAACATTAACCTATGGAAAACAAATGGGATTTATAATAATATATTTGAAAAATGAATAATGGGTGGAAAAGAAATTGGATTCAAAAAAATCTTATTGAAACATTGTTAAACGTTGGTAACGCAATAGGTTACATAACAATAACATTTTAGTAATATTAAACCATCTATGAAATAATATCAATGGTATAAATATAAAATATAACTTGTATAGGATAATTTACAATAAGGTTTGTTGAAATTGATAGATCAAAATACCTAAAATACTATTCAAAACATTATAGAGGAAAATATCATATCCATTTAGAAAAACACTTTTTAAAACATAAAATATTTTGAAAATAGTATTCCATCAAATCAAAATTGGAAACATATAAAGATCGTTTTAAGAATTATTGAATTAAAATTTTAAAACAAATTTATTTATATAATCCATTACATTGAAAATAATCTTAATATATCATTTAAAAATAATTTGAAAACATTTTTTTTCAATATCATTCTTTTCAAAGCACATTGATTTCTGACTGAAGATAGAAACACAGCCTTATATTCTTAAAAACACTATCAAACAAATAATAGTTAAAATAAAATGGTAAAAAATTAAATGTACATGGTAGTTTCGTGAATAAATATAAGAAATGATTGGTGATGTATATTATATGAATTCAACATCGGATTCTTAATCATATAAAACCCCTATATACAATTATATTTTAGTAAAATACTCGTACCACTATTTTAACGTTGACTCATAATCGAAACGAACAAATAAAATTAATTGAAACATAGAATATAATTAACAATAAGTATATTTATGATATATCATTCCAATGGAGAAATAAATATACAACTTATGAAATATGATTGTTATAAAACGTATCAAACGTCACAAAAAAAACAAATTGTGAAAAAAATCACATCTTGTTTTTCTATGTTTGAAACCGTAAAACCCACAATATAATGATCCATAAATGGACATTTAAATCCACATAAATATAATATATATAATAATAATGTATATATATTGTCATTATATACTTGATAAAATGAAAATAAGTGGTGAATATGAGATATATGTCACATAAATAAAAGTGAGATAAGAGAAACACAATCATTGAGTTGAAATCATCAATCATATCCTTTATAATATAGATTAATAAATATATATCAATTATTTAAATGATTTTTATCATTTTAAATGTTTATTATCACTTTTATTTCACTTATATATAAGTTATACATTATTAGTTAATCAGTTATGTTAAATCAGAAGTTTTGACCATATTTGGCTAATGTATCAAAATCAACTACTAAATGATGAATATGGTCAAATATATCATTATTAAAATAACTCAAAATAAGAATACATACATAAATATCCTACTTACGCATATTTTAAACATTTAATACAAATAATGAAATATTATTATGATAAATGAACCAATGTTATGATCATGATGATAGTATGATGTGTATACGCTTGAGTAGATTTTTGATATTTCAATGATTATTATGGAAAGAAGGTAAGTAGTATTTTAACATCAAGAAATGATATTTATTTCATTATTATCATTATAGTTAATTTTTTAAACATTTATATGTGATTATTTTTATGTAAAAGAAATCAAATACAATTGAGGAGGTGGTAGTCCAGACAATGATGAATGATTTAATAACTTTTCAGTGTATAAAATGGAATAAAGAAAAATACATATTATATTTCCATATAAATTATTATTTCACTAATATCATAATTATTTAATTTATATCATATGTATTAATTTTATTTTCCCTTATTATGTTCCATGTATCAAATTACTGAAGAACGCTCCACATTGCATCAGGAGGTGGTAGTCAACCATACTATAGAGTTATGCTATCATATTCTTTTTGGAATGAAATATTAAATGGGTGTCTATGATATAATTACTAACATTATATTAATATGTTATAAAAATCATAAATATTATATATAAAATGTATTTCCATCGTTATGCCCAACCATGAGAGGTTTTAATAGAGAAATGAATGACATCGTTTCTTGGGGTGGTTGTCGTATATATGTGATAATGATGACATCGTAACCCATTTGATGGAAGTGTATTTGTTTAGTGGTTTTATATATAAAATAAATAAATATTATTATACTTATTACACTGAATATAATATATAAACATGGTATAAGAAGAGTTGAAGGTCGTGGATATGGAAAAAAAAATTCATATTGATGAATGTTATCTCTTCTTTCAGTAACTTATTTTGGGTTAAACCAAATTTATTACTTGGAACGATTTAATACTAAATGGAGACATATGTTTTTATTTGAAGGTATTTAAGAGGATTTTTATATGTTTTGGTTCATCCAAATGGATCTATAGTTGTGAAGTAGTGGGGAGGGCTAGTGCCCCATTTTAGTGAAGGACAAGTGGCAATCATGTAAATATCAAAAAGGTAAAAACTATTAGGAGGTAAGAAATACATCATGTTTGTGAAAAAATTGATAATAATGAATGGTAGAAATAATTTTGTATATAAACACCTCAACCATATAAAATACATGTATTTGATAATCATTTTGTTCTATAAGTCCTATATTTCCTTAGTTATTTCTTTTTTTTGCATTTAGGTAACCAATTTTTAATGAAATTTAATTCATCAATCAAGAATAAATTTAATTGATAGTTATTATGGAATTAATACTCACTTATTTATAATATTAAATACAAATTATAAATAAATAACATGTGTGTAGGAAATTAATTTTAATAGAAGCACGTGTAACATGAAAAACCACTACTTTAACCATAATCATGAATTTTTTTTCCAATTTAGTGGAAAGTATCATAATTATAAAAGGTAAATTGGTCATTTAATGGTAAATATTTTATATTTATTAGTAAAAAAAATCATTGAATAATATATAGGTTTTTAGTAATTTTAAATCATTTAATAATATTTTATTTATTTTAAAATAACATTAATGTCAGAATTGAAATTATTTATCCAGCCAGAAGTAAAATAAATGAAGATAACATTGGAATTAAAATATAATTATTTTACATTTTTTTATTAAGATATATTTACATAAAAATATTAAAGTAACTAAATAATTCATTATATTCATCACACTTTTTATTTTTTTAGTATCATTTATTTTATTTAATTATTAAGTACATAATACAGATGTGGGTGATTCATAATAATTTAATTTCATTAGAAAATATGTCGATATTTAATTTAAATTATTTTTATAAAAAACATTTTTTACTTAAAAAATAATATTTATAACCAAACCTATATCTTTGTTCTCTATACCAAATGATTTATAGAACTTATGATGGATAAATGTACATATTTTTGGTTTCTTTTCTTAACATATTATATTTTTCAATTTCACTGAAATATTTTTATAAAACACATATATTTCAATACTAATGTCTTATGGTTATACATTTTTCATGAAAATTCCTGTTATACAACATTGTGGTCATTTGTACACAATATATTATATGTTTAACAACTAAGTATACTTGTTTTTACCTTAATCGCTATACATAATTTTAATTGTTTTAAATTAGAATTGTGGTCCAAGATAAATAATAGATTAGCAGATAATATAAATTATATAGTTTAAAAATATGGAACTCATTTCTTGAAATTTAATAACATAATTAGATGAATTAAAATAAATATTAATCCCACAGATGTGACTAGAAAGATGATTTTTAATGTGAAAATGTTTAAAAGTTTAGAAATATTTTATTACTCCATTTAATATGGTAAATTTTTCAATTACAAAAATTATATTATTTTATTTACACTATATATAATTTTATTTTACACCAATTTGAGCATAAATTATCATTATATATTATTTTTGTGAAAAGTCATTTTTCAATTAAAATTCAGTATTTTTCACGTTTCTTCAAAAAATAAAACTTCCTAGAAAATACATTATATCTAAAATAATTTTGATAATAATATTTTAAAAAATTATGTTTATAATTTCAATGAAAAATTTATTAATGTTTAAAAATGAAGTTTTAACACAAATTCCCCCACCAATTGTTGGAAAACCCCTTTAGAAAAATACATCTTTTTTATTCGAAAATTGTATTTATTTATATAACTTATATAGAAAACACATAGTATGAATTTTAAACATTATATTGAATATTATATATATATATATATCATTATTATAATCCCAAAAGAATGTATTTGTTTTATTGGTATAAAACACAATTGTGCACATTTATATAATTTTTTAAGAATATATTTTATTTTCAAAAACGGTTTTATTTAAATTTATAATTAATTTCTCACCAATAATATCAATATGTATTCATGTGTAAACTACATTTTTATTATTCAATTAATTATATTCATACCTTATATCCTAACCTCTAGGTTATAACAGTAATTTATGTCATGGTACATTTAATTTATTTTTTTCATGTTGAATATGTTGTTGCAAATAAAACCCCAAGGGTTGCATCCATCATAAGATAAAATAAGGACTATTTATTATGAAATATAATCATAGAATATTGTGTCCCTTAATTTTTCAAATATAATTTTATTTTTTAAAATATTTTGAATTTAGAATCACACCCCATTAATAAATTGAACCCATCCAATTATAACTTAATCTCGATAAGAAAAGGATGGACATTTAAAAACACTATTGTTTAAAACCACATTGTAGAATGGGTTAATAAAAAATCAACTTATTAATTAAAATGGATTGTATACAATTCATGTTGAATAATACATAATTAGGTTACCAAATAGGGTAATAGAAGTGATATTAACGGAAAACAATAGATAATTATATGTATTGATATGGGTAATTTATAAAAAACAACTGAATGATCAATGAAAAATTAAGGGACAAAAAAACAAAAATCCAAGATGATAAAATATCTCACTAGTTCATCATCATTGAAGGTACTAGGATATCAAATTTTTTCTAGATATTTATCCTAGAGTTAAAAACTTCTTTTACCACCATGACTAGGTGAACATGGATGTATAATTACATGGTGAGGAAAATTTTAACATTCAGTTAGTTTACACCACAATATTATATGTTGATCCAAATAATGAGTATTGAAGATTAATTTTTCAGGCATGAAGAACTAAAATAATCATTTAGAGACCACATTACCATAATAGTGATTTAATGCTATTCGTTCTCTATATAGGAAATAAACAAAACTAAAATTGTTAGTACATGGAAATATAATTTCAAAAATTAACTAAACAATATAATTTAATATTAACATTTTGATAGTAATACCCAAATAGTGAACTAAATCATTACATAAATAACTACCAATCACATTTTTCAATCATTTATTGATGAATTTTGAGAACCAAATAATTAGAAGGATATAATCTTGTATTCTTCCCAAAAACTTGTATTCCTTATATAAAATCAAATATGTATTAAAAAAATTAATATTTACATTTAAAACTGTTATACTAATAAAGAATTTATGTAATAAAGTTTTAGTAATGAAAAATCATATTTTCCTTCAGTTTGGAGTTGAAGCCCCACCATCATTCCAAATGATATGAGTTTTCACCCCTCTTTTTGGTTGTCCCTTTTCTAAAAATCAAAAATAAATCCTCCATAAATTGCACAAATATTTGATTATAGGTGTTACAAATAACCCAAAAAAATTTCCAAAAAATGGCTTTAATATCTTTATGACTTCATCAATAAAATACAAAATTGGTTTTTATGAAATTAATCATATGATAATTCTTAATCATATAGACCAATGATGGAGTTTTGTTAGGAATTTAAATAAAGAATTTTATTTTTTCCAAAGTTTTGATTGCATTCAGTTTATGGCCATTCTCAATCACTCGCATTGTGATTTCCATATGTTTAGTCTTCCCTAAAAAACTCCAAATATATCCCCCATCTATATATGGGTACAGAACTAATCTCCAAATTTAAGAATTCATCTGGCTTTTTAGGCCCAATGACTATTAGGGAATCACATTGGTTGATATGATGAGAGTTCAATCTCATAAAACCCTTTTCGGGGAGTGATTTCATACTCTGAAACACTATTATAAATTTATGGTATGTTCACAAATCAGATTTTAATCCTGATACATGATTATTTTACCTGAAAATTGATCATTTGTTAATTATATTTTATTTAGAGATGATTAAGGTCTCATTAAGGAATCTTACTACATATATCTAAGGATCTCCATCGATCTCTATTAACTAGTGATTTCTTATGAAATGAAGCATTATAACCTGGAACATCATACTATATTTCCACAGAAGGAGTTGATTAATATTCTAAAGAAGATGTTGATCTATTATGATGCATTTTTAATATCATAGTTATTATATGAAAAAAAACCATATAGTTCCTTGGACCCGTGTAGATTAATGTAAAAATGAAAAATATTTTATAGGTTCTGTAGGACAACATCATTTCATGATTGAGTTATTGAAGGATGTACTACCTATCCCAACTATAAGGAGAATCAATGTTTTCATAGTTAATTTGAATTCCCCATCAACTGATATAAGAGATAGATTGATCATCCCATTGGAATGATTTGTTCGTGATGTTTGAGATATCAGAGTCATAAAAGGTCATGAATTGAAAGAGAAGTAAATTTTTTCTCTGGCTGTAGAATGGTGTCCTATGTATCCTATATAAGAGAATAATCGTAGTTCACATATTTTGGTTTCACTCTGTGGACTGTCCCAATTGTGGGTTATTTCATATAGTGTATGATATATAATGCCACTCATTCAAGATTAAATATTGAAATTTCCCTATTAAGTTGATATTTTTCAAGCAGATCATATGATTATTACAACCCCCTAAGACCATGTGATCTATTCTCGGTGTTATAAACAATGGATAACAATTAATAAATCTCATTTCATATGGATATACTTATTATACACTAAGACAACCCTTCATATGTGTCATATCTTTCTTGGGTCTCACTAAGGCTTCCTACATATCCAGGTTATGGTAGAAATTAGTGTTATTATAGTTCAATCAATTGGGGATTACACTATGAGGATAAATTATTATTTTTTGGAGGATTTTGGTGCATATTATATGACTATTGAAACATCCTAAGCACAGAATAGCTCTTCTAATTTTGAGAAACTTGGGATGGAATGTAATCAATTTCAATACTTTTGAATATGGGGATTATATGAATTTATCACCTTGATTTATTTTTATATAGATAGATCCTCTAAGATATTTCCTATATATCCTAGTTTCAGAAGGAATCAATGTCTCCATAGTTCCACTAATTAGGGATTCCACTCGGTTGTTTCCATTTTGATTAAGGATTACTCGCCAAGGATAGACAGGGATACCGAGTCTTGGGATTCCTTATTTTACTGATCCTTCATTCCCATATGTCAGGCATTGATACTATACTCGAAATTCCAAATATTGTTGTTAACCTGTCAGATTATAACTTTGTGGTATGTGGAAAAGAAAACATATTGTAAAACTAACTGATCCTAGGGACTTAGAAAAACCAATGTTTCATGCCTGAAGGTCATATTATTATCAATCCTAATTATCCCAGAATACAACGTGAGGCCCAGATGGGTTGTTCTTGAAGCCACATCCTGACCTAGATTTCTTTTCTATAGGGTTTCCAAGGATTGAGATGAATTTAACTTCTGTAATCAGAATATTAGGCTGGCATGAGATGGTGTTGTTATATGAGTCATGACATGTATCTGATGGGTGCCATATGGATTTAGTGAAAAGCGTAGAGGGATTCGTGAGACTAATATGGAATAATTATGGGATACATGTTTCATTCCATATCATATCTATAGGATTTGATGTTACCCAAATATCTAGATGAAGGAGCACTTTGATACCTTTATGGAATTTCCTAATGTTGTTTCATATCTCAGATGGCTCACGTAAAGCGCATGAGGGTTAGAGAACATGTTTTCATTTGAGAAATGGACTTTTATCCATTCATCAAACCTATGTATTGATAATTCTATAGATTTATTTGATGTCTATTAATTTTATGTCTCAAGTGCTTCTCATTATTTTCAGTTGCCATTATTCCCTCTGATTAATTCCAAATTTATTAGATTATTTCTAATTTATAGGTACATGATTTTATAATACATTTATGCCAAACAAATTTCATATTGTCATATTAAAATATCCTAGGGAGTAATAGAAATTATTGTGAATGTTGAAATTACTTCAAAATATTATTGATGCCTTTCCTGGTATAATTTGTGATCTAAGGATGAATTTATTGCGGTTGACTACGAGATTAGGAAGTCTTGTCCAAGAGTATCACATGGCTTTGTTGTGGGAAGCCTCAGAACGTCACAATTTCTTTATGACCATGAGTTTTCACTAAATCACATCATTTTATTGCATTTTTTTATTTTTAAATGGTTGGAGAGTCTCAAGAAATTACATTAATAATGTAAAAGAATATTACTCTACCTCATGAAGATGTGTCACATGACAAATTGTGGTCAGATTTATATGTACAAGACTTTATAAGAAAAATCTATATGTCAGTCGTTTGGGAACCAATGGGGAGGGCGAGGTTTTTTTGGGATTAACTATGTTACTTCTCCTACTGAGGATGATATGTCGATGGGTTTTCGCAAGACAAGGAGGACATGTCACCGAGGATTCACGTTGTCATTTAAATTTTTGTGGGAGTGTTTCATGACCTCCATTAACCATGTGTGGTCACCACCTCCCCTCCATTTATTTCCATTAATTTATTCTATAATGGATTGAGGGTATCATGATTTTTATTGGATGTTTTCATGGAAAATTATAATTCCCATTCGTGGTCCATCGTGTGTCATTTGTTATATCAAGAGGCTTCATCCCTTTTTGATATTTTCATTCTATTTCAGTGGATTTTCATATGTATTTTATTAGGTGCATACTGATAATGAATCACAAGGTGTTGAGTCAATAAGGTTCCCTTAAGTCTTTTCCATTCCTTTATGTTTTGAAAATCAAAAACACCTATTTTAAAGAAAAATGCATTTTATCTTGAAAAGATAAATTTTCATTCCTTATGGAAATTTTCCCTTCCTCAAGGAAAATTTTCTCCTTACCCTATTTTTCTTTCATAAAAAAATTTATCCTTACCATGTTTTCATCATTCATATCATTATTTTTTGTAAATATCAAAAACCTCATAATCCTATAATTACCTAGATATGAAACATTCTGTGTTAGGATCTGAATTTTCAGAATTCTTGTTATGAAATCTTCTGAGTTCTGACTTCGAGTTCTCTGAATTCATAAATCGAATTCTTCTGAGTTCTGACTCAGAGTTCTCTGTATTCAGAATCTGGACTCTTCTTAGTTCTGACTCTGAGTTCCTAGAATTCAGACTCCGAACTCTTCTGAGTTCTATCTCCGAGTTCTGTGAATTTAGTCACTGAGCTCTTCTTAGTTTTAACTACAAGTTCTCTTAATTCATACACCGAAATCTTCTGAGTTCTGACTCTGACTTCTCTAAATTCAGAATCCAAACAATACTGTGTTCTGACTTCGAATTCTGAATAAGATTTCATATGAATTAATACTCTGAATTATTATTACGAATTCTTATGAATTATGACTCTAAATTCTTTTTATGAATTCTTCTAGGTTCTGACATCGAATATAGGTTACGAATTCTTATGAATTCTGACTCTGAATTCCCTAATAAACCGAATCTAAATATCCGGTAATATAACCTTCAAATATATATACATAGACTCCGAACTTTTATTTTTCTTAGACTCTAAAAAATTTATTTTAATTAAGAACCCATATTTTGCTCATCTCTGATATAGTTATGAACCGATGTCGTACATTTTGTTTTTAACTAACCATTGTTTAAGTGACACGTGTACATGTCCCTACGAAATTCAAGGAAAAATACGACTGTTGGAGGAGGGAGATTACTATTGGAGTTGTTCCTATATATAGGAGCTCATTTGAAAGATCTTAGAACATTTCAGAACTTTTGATCTTTTGGAAAACATTTGATCTGATGTGATATCTAGATAGAGATACTCTCATGATTTGTGCGTACTAAACATCATGTTAAGATTTTCTTTTTGTGAGCCTGATTTTTCCTATGTACAAATGAGGTCTTACGAGGATAAGAATATAGAGGTAATGACTACCTTGAAGTTGATGGATTGAGGGGATAACAAGACAGACTATGATCATCGTATCGAGGGCTTACCCTAGTGTGGGTATGATAGAATTTTTTGAAAGTATAAATGAAGGAACCTTTAAACATGGTTGTTGGATACCCATCTTTTTGGGATAAAAGAAATACTACTTTTTACATGTTCATTTCATGTTTTCCACTGTATTAATTATGTTGAGGAAAGTATATAACTATATTATACTTCTTTATACTTGTATACTTTGATTTAGTGAGAATCTATATAATTTAAGGTAGAATATTTATCATTGTAAACATTAATTAAGTTTCACTTTTCTAGAACCATCTTTTCCAGATTCACATTCTCAGAATCATATTTCCTGAATCTAGAAAGTGTGTAGAACAAGTGGTTTTGTGAATTACCTTTTTTATCCTTGTTAAACATAACCATCATTCAAAGATCAAAAGGAATTTTTAATGTATAAAATTCACCCCCCCCCCCTCTTTTATTTTGTGCAGTAATAGATACATGATTTAGTATCTATATTATTTCGAACATACATTTTGTATTATAGAGTATATCATACTCCACATACAATATCATCAATTGGTATCAGATGATTGGTCAAATCTGAATTAATCTCACAATTAGATTTAAAAGAGAATTCATCTTATTCTTTATTAGAATCGGATTTTCGTACTCATAAAGTCCGGATTCATTTTTTCTGAGAGATACTCTAGTTATATATTTGTCTTGCTAAGGAATATTTTCCTTGTTTACAAACATTTATTGCTAACAAGTTTGGATGGAATGAGTTTTTTTATTTAATATGGCAGGAATCAATGTTGCTTCCATTGACAATATAAATCCAACCAGACCACCAATTGTTTATGGGAATGATTATGAATATTGGAGATATTTCATTAAGATATTCATTATAAATACTGGAGTAAATTTTTTTGTTATTGTTATTGGAGTTATAAAATTCATAACAAGGAATTTAGTACATTAACCGATCAATAAAATCATGAATATCAACTGAATTATAATGTACATAATACTTTTTTTGTTCCATGACTTGAAATATATATAGCCAAATTTCATCTTGTAAAGCAGCAAATTTTATTTGGATGAAACATGAAGTTACATACTTTGGAACTTCAAACATTATTGATACTTGAAGAGCCATTCTCAGAGTTGGATATCATGGTTTTTTGCTCTCCTTATGGATAACCCATATGTATGGGGAAACATAGATTCATTACTATTGTTAATAGTTTACAATAAATGGGTGAGAAATGATTTGGTGATGAATCCCTTGTTGATAAGATCGTAGAAATCATTAAAAATGAGTGGGAATCTAAGAATACTGCTATTGAATAGAATAGAAAGGTTACTCAGATTTCTCTTGATGAACATTTTTGAAGTCTTCTTCAACACGAGACTAGAATGAAGAGAGATGTTGATAATAGAAAGAATAAGAATGGGAATGGTAGTGTTTCTTTTACTACAAGATCAAATCATATGAAATCCAAGATTCATGGAAGATTGAATTAATCCAAATCTTATATTATTGTTATACAATCCGAATCTAGTTGATGTGAATCTTCAAAAAATGAGTTAGAAAATATTTCTCGATGGATGAACAAGGTTGTTGGTTAGAAGAACATTCAATCAAGATAAAATAATAATGAAATGAATGATAAGAAATATTCATAGGTTACATGTTATGAATTTAAGAGAGTTGGACTTATTAGACCTGATTGTCCTATGCTTAATATAATATAAAGAAAAGAAAATCATTCTAAAAGAAATATAATAATGTACTATAAAAATAATGCTAAGAATATCGTGAAAGTAAATGACACATGGAGTGCTAGTGGTGGATACTCCTCAAATGAATCATCCGATTATGAATCTTCTGGAAAGAATAATCTCGGTCTAATAGTCGGACTACCTATTAAAAATTATTGCTTAATGGATAAGGTACACAATGATGAATAAATGACCAATGTTTATTTAAATGAAAATTATAGTGATAGTAATTACTATGATTCTTCGGATGAAGAATCATCTTATAATGAGGATATTACTTTACCTACCTATGAATAATTTTCATAGTTTTCCAAACTTCTTGAGATTGAGAAATCAAAGATTATGAAAAAACATGATATGGAAAATTATAGGAATATTATTCTTACAAAGGAAATATCAGATCTTTCAAAAGATCTTGATAAAAAAATCATTGATTTTGAAAGTATTTCAAAAAATCATAAGGTAGTAAATTCTGAGAAGGATAATCTTTCTAAAGATCTAGAAAATTTAATTTCTATGAAAAATATTTTAGAGCCTAACTCTGTTCAAAATTAAATGTTTTGGAAAAGAAGAAATTAGTTATCAAAATGAAATCAAATATTTTTTCCTTGAGGAAGTTTTTGTCAAACATTACCTTTGGTAAGGAATATTTTGATTAAATGTATTTTGAAATCATACCTCTATGGAATAGTTATAGTTTTGGTTATACTAGATCTAAACCTATTCTGAATAACAATTATTTTGTTCCTCAAAGTTCTTCATTCTGCACCAAGTTTCAGTGGTGTGGAGACTGGGAAAAATATTGTTCTTTAAACAAAACACAACCTTTAGGATTTCATAAAGCCTATTTTTCTGAGAAAATGTGGGTTCCTAAGATTTTCTGTATGAAATTTCTGGATCCACGAATGTTTGGGGTTTCGAAAGTCTAACATTCTTATTTTCAGGAAAATAAGGAAAGTACCAACAGCAATACGTGGTACATGGATAGTGGATGTTCCCGGAATATGACTGGTAACAAAAACTAAATTCAAAAGAATATCAAGTAGAAAAGAGTTAATTTAAATTTTAGAGTTAATGCACAAGGAGAAATTATGGGAATAGGTAACATCGTTCATCATGGAAAACCATTTTTTTAAATGTTTTATTTATTAAGTTTCTTTAGCACAAACACATTAGCAGAAGTCAATTTTGTGATGAAGTTTACCTTGTGAATTCTAAGAATGATAAGTGCATAGTGAACAATTCCAAGGAAGAGTTTATTCTTTCTGCCAATAGGCAAGATACTGTTTACATACTAAACATAGAAGACCATAAGATCCAAGACTTACCTTTCCTTAGTGCAATGGACGATCATTCTTTGTTGTGGAATAGAAGGTTAGGACACTGTAACCTTAAGAACCTATGAAAACATTCTACGAAAATGTTAGTTAAGGATATACATGATATTATATATGATTCTTAAAATTTTTTTGATCCTTGTAAATATGTCAAGACACATAAATCTAGTTTTAAATCAATAAGTGAAGTATCGACTACTGATTCATTACAGTTAGTGCACATGGATATTTTTGGCCAAACAAAAACTGGAAGCATTAGTGGAAAATATTATTTATTTGTCTTAGTTGATGACTACACTAGATTTACATGGGTCTATTTTCTAGCATAGAAGTCTGAAGCATTTTCTTATTTCAAAAGTATTCGATCCCATGTTAAAAATAATAAAAACCTTCCTTTGATAACTATTAATAGTTATCATGGAGGAGAATTTCAAAATTCTGATTTTGAAACTTTTTGTAGTAGAAAAGGCATTACTCATAACCTCTCATCACCTAGATCAACTCAAAAAAATGGTGTTGTAATAGAAGAAATATAATTAATCAAGAGGTAAAAAGAAAAATGTTGACTGAGTGTTATGTAGCCAAACATTTTTGGCTTAAAGTTATAAGAACTGCATGTAATACTATAAATCAAGTATTAATTACACCATTTCATAATAAAACTATTTCTTAGTTGTGGAATGGTATAAATCCTAGTCTTTCATACTTCGAGGTTTTTTGGTTGAAAAGTATTCATCATGAATAATAAAGATAATCTATATAAAATCACACCAAAATCTGATGAAGGTATTTCCTTAGTCTACTACACAGCTTCTATGGCTTATAGTGTTTTCAATAAAAACACATTTACTGTTGAATAGACAGTACATGTGAAATATGATGAAACTGATCAATTTTTTTTTAAATAACCACAACATGTATCTTCAGATATGTTTTAAAAAATAGAGTATCAACCCTTGATAGATGATCCTTCTGACAAGGAAAATATCAAAGACGATAATTTTGAAACTTTTACCCCAGAAAATTTCCTACCCTATGTTGATGAAAAGGTTTTAGAAAACCCAAATAAGTTGTTTATAAAGAACAATCCCAGTGATAGTATCATTGGTGACGTGAAAAAACCTGTAAGGACTAGAAGTTCTTTAAGGAATAATATAGATTATCTAGCATTTCTTTCTCTATTAAAACCAAAAATCACTAGGGAAGATTTATATGATGATGATGCGATTAAATCCATGCAATATAATGTAAATGAATTCTAAATGAATAATGTCTGGACCTTGGTTGAAAAACCTAATGAAACCTCTATTATTAGAGTAAAATGGTAATTCAGAAATAGCTATCATGAAAATGGAATTATTTTAAGAAATAAAGCGAGATTAGTTTATAAAGGCTACAATCAACAAGATGATATAGACTATGATGAAACCTATGATCTAGTAGCCAGACTTGAATCTATTCGTATTTTACTAGCATTTGCATCATTCTTAAATTTCAAACATTTTCAAGTGGATGTGAACAGTGCTTTCATTAATGTTTTTGTACTAGAGGATGTTTTTTTGAACAAAATCCTTGTTTTGAAGATACAAAACATCTTGAGCATGTTTTTATAATTAACAAAGCATTGTATTGACTTAAGAAACCCCCTCGAGCTTGGTATGATAGACATACATGAATTTTTCTTCAAAATAATTACAATAAGGGAAATTCATATCCAGCCCTTTTATAAAGAAAGATAAGAAAAATGTTTTGATTGTTCAAATCTATGTTGATAATATTATATTTGGTTCAACTCAGTAATCATTAACTGATTCCTTTGTGGATCTAATGAAATATTAGTTTTAAATGAGCATGATAGGTGAGTTAACATTTTTCCGTTGTTTTCAAATTTCTAGGGAACCAGAAGGAACTTATATATCACAACATAAGTATATTTTAGATCTTCCGAAAAACTATGGATATGAAAACACTAAGAGTATTAGTACTCCAATAAGTACCTGAAACACACATTATCTTGATGAATCTGGGAAAACTAGTAGATCAAACATCTTTTAGAGGTATGATAGGAAGTCTACATTACTTAACAGATATTCATCCAAAATTAATGATTTCAATAGGCTTATGTGAATGATATCAATTTGATCCTAAGGAATATCTTTTAGAGGCAGTGAAAAGAAATTTTTTCTACTTAAAGGGAACCATGGATTTAAAACTATTTAAAACTTCTTAAAATGATTTTGTTCAATAATGTTTTTTGGATGCAGACTTTGGTGGATGTAGAATAGATAGAAAAAGTGCAACCAGAACTTTTAATTTCAAAGTAGATCCATTTGTTTCATGGCCTTTCAAGAAGAATAACTTAGTATAACTTTCCATTGTTGAAGCTGATTATGTAGCAGCTAGAAGTTGTCGTTCTCAAGTGTTGTGGATGCAACACACACTCACAGACTATGGTATGAGTTTTACCAAAACAAAAATTTTGTGTGATTATACTAGTGTCATTACATTAAGTGAAAACCAATCACATTAATCTCGAGAAAAATATATAGATATTAGTAATCACTTTCATAGGGATCACACACAAAAAGGAGATATGAATCTTCAATTTATAAGAATGCAAGATCAAATTGCTGATATTTTCAAATAATCATTAACCTCCTATTTAATTGAATACATTAAACCGAAGATAGTGATAATAAAGGAAAGGTAATCTTTCTTGTTAACTTCTTGTTGAACAAATATCTTCACAGTAATAAACTCCTTTTCATAGGGGGTGTACATTTGCTTGTTAGTTTTTCATATTTTTCGTAATGAAGTATTTCATTTTTTTCGTAATGAATATTATCATATTTTTGGTAATATAGTTTTTCATATTTTTCATAATGACGTTTTTAATATTTTTCCTAATAAAGTTTTTCATAATTTTCATAATGAATTTTTTAATATTTTTCTAAATGAATTTTTTCATATTTTTCTAAATGAATTTTTTCATATTTTTCATAATGATGTTTTTCCAATTTATCGTAATGATGTTTTTTATATTATCATAAAAAAAATTCTAATTTTTCATAATGATGTTTTTCAAATTTTTTATAATAATGTTTTTTATATTTTTCGTAATGATGTTTTTCAAATTTTTCATAATGATGTTTTTCATATTTTTCGTAATGATGTTTTTCATATTTTTCGTAATGTTTTTTTTCATATTTTCGTAATAATGTTTTTCAAGTTTTTTGTAATGATGTTATTCAAATATTACATAAGGATATATTTCATATTTTTCGTAATTATGTTTTTCAAAATTTTAGTAATGATGATTTTCGTGCATAAGATTTTTTTAATGATGATTTTTGTACATAAAATTCCATTAATAGACTTTTTTTGTTTTCCAATTTTTTTGAATCTAAATTTCATCAATAAGAAATTTTCCTCAATATGAATAATCTTCCTAGCAATCTGAAAGGTATGTTTTCTTTCTTATTTTTTCGTAATCATGATTTACTTGCTGGTATTTTCATTTTGTTTTTAAAATATTTCAGATTATCTTTTCCTTAAATCCGAATTTTTTTCTTACAAAACCTCAAAAGATCAGATTCTATCGATTTGTCCATGCAGCTATCATATCAAATGTCAGATCTAATCAAGAAGGTTATTTAGCAGTTGGATTGACATTGCATGTTCAATCTTCGCATCCAACCCATATATAAAGTACCCCCGGATGGTGATCCCATATCTAATTTTAAGCTCTCAATGAACTGAATTTATGAACCTCTACTTAAAACTGTTCCAAACATCTCAATGTTTTCACAATTCCAAATTTTTACAGAAGAATCATCTCAGAATGATATGGCTTCTTTCAAGCCAATTATGGAATGGAAGGTATATAGGGAATGGCTAGTACATCCGAAATATTTTAACAATTGTGATTCTATAATCACGATGAATATCAGACTCAAGGTATGGGAGATTTTCTTCATATAAAAGCTCAGTTCTCATGATTTGGTGTATCCAGATAAGCTTATTGAATTTTATGAATCAGTCAGTATCTTTATGGAAGAAGGTAGAGAAAATTTTTCATTTAAAAGAAATGAAAAAACCTATGATCTATCGTATACAAAGATAACTATTATGAATGGAGTTCTATTAGAAAGGGAATATGAGTTATGTTCCCATAAGTTGTCGGAAGATCAATGATGTATTTCCAAGGAGAAAGATAACTAATATCGCAGTCTTACTATTGTCAAGGCTCTGAAAATTTCTCTCCTCTCTAAATATAATCAGATCCTTTAATTATGGGTTCAATGTTTTATCATTCTGAGAAAATTTGATAAGAACACCATAATGAAAAGTGATATTTACATCCTAGATTTTCATAGTGAACCTGAGGAAGGGAAATTTGTTTACGCATATTCTGATTACGATAAAAAATATCATGAATGGAAATTTGAAGGCCCAAATAATCATGTATACGACAATTCGTTCCAATATGATTGTTTGGTGCTAATAGTCTTTCAAAATCCCTTATATTTTGAAGACAAGGAATTGAAAAGTCATGATGATAAGTGATGATACCCTCAAAAGGGTGAAAGTTGGTATTTCTATGGAAACCATAGAATTATATGATCTACTAGTAGAAGAGGATGAAGCTGTTCCTAAGGAATAATAAGTGTCTGAACCATCAAAAAAGCGTGAAAAAAAAGAAAATTTAAGAAAGTAGAAGAATAAGAGAAAACCCCAGGGGCGAAAGGAACCCAATACGCACTACTAAAGCCTAATAAACAAAAATCCTACCCTGATGAGGTTGTTACAATGTGTGGTGAGGATAAGAAAATTCAGAAGGAAGTGGAGCCACAGTTTGGGTTGGATCCTGCTGAGGCCAAGGCGTTGAAAGAGAATACAACTGATGAGCTTGAGAAGCATTCTAAAGAGATGAAAAAAAAGAATAAGATGTCTGAGGATGAAATTGTTCAATCCCTTCTGAGGGATACTGAGAAAGCATCCGAGAATATCCCAGTACCAAAATATTTCTTGGTGGAACCCTTACCTGAGACATAGGGAAATAAGTTCATGACTCTGTAAAAACCCCAAGAGAAGGTTGTTGATGAAAAATAAGTTGTCAAAGGAGTAGAAGAAGATGATGAAATTAGTGGTGATATAGAGGATTTGATTAAGAAAGTATACAACTTTTATGAAATGGAATAATCATCCAAGAAATTGACAATCTAGACCTCTACATCCAGATATTAAAAGATTTCTACTCCTGGGTTAGATGAGAAATCATAATACAAAGTGAATAAAATCTATAAGGAAGAATGTTTTAATCATCATTTAATTCACCCTGATGATTTTGTGGTAGGAGCTGAGAAGGAGAAGACAGATGAAGATAGAATTGTTCAGCTTTCTGACAGTGAACATGAACCTCCAAATGAGGAAGTTATTCCGAGAAATGACAAGGGGAAATAACTGATTGTTGATACACCTACTAATGATGTTTTAAATATGAAGGAAGCTGGTGGATCTTCTAAGATAAATAATTCTGATCTTGTGAAAGAGCCTTCTCCTAGAAAAGTCTCAGATTCATAAACATCATCACTTGGACATGATTTTTTTGTGCAATAATTGAATAAGTTGGTTGGAAGAATTCCGATTTTCCCTAGCAGAGACACTAGATGTGAGTTGCTTCCACACAGACTAAACC
The DNA here is from genome assembly GCA_963277665.1 of Viscum album. NCBI lineage: Eukaryota > Viridiplantae > Streptophyta > Magnoliopsida > Santalales > Viscaceae > Viscum > Viscum album. Next base: position 502,834,634 of record OY728159.1, read on the forward strand.
AAAAATCAGATTCATTTTCCATGGGGATGTACAAGTGTGTAATGCTTTAGGGTTATCTCATGAATTTCTTCATCAAATATAACGCTCATAAAATATCTTGTATGAAAATGGTTGGGTGGTCAAAGAAGACCGTCGAAGATTTGAGAGAACATGATTAGTTTCAAGATGGTGTCACAGAGGACTTTGAAATTGAAGATAGTAGTATCAAATATATTACATCCATTTTTGAAGAAAAACTAACTCTTGAAAATAATACTCGGATGAAAGAGGTAAAGGATCTGAATGGGAAGCTATATTCTATCGCCAAAATCTGGAAGAGGGAATGGTATATTCAGACCGAGATTGATTATAAGCTATCTTAGCAAGATGAGCTACTTAAGGCTCAAGCAGAAACTCCCAAGGCTCAGGAAGAAAAGATGAAAGCTTTAGAGTAGAAATCAAAAGATCAGGATCAACCCCTAAAGAAATAAGAGGAATACCACAAGGAACCCGAAAATAAAAAACCCATAGTAAAGAAATTTATACCCAAGGAGAAGGAAGGAAAATAGATCCAATATGATATTTTTTTTGTATTTTCTTTATTGTATAATTTCATTCCAAACATAATTGAAATTTTCATTTTCTCTTGAATTTTATGTAGTCTTGTACTAATCTTTTAGGTACCATAATTTTCTATTACATTCCCAGTATTTCTTTTTGAAAATCACAAAGGGGGAGAAGGAATGTAAAAAAAGAATACTAACTGTAGAAGACTTCTCCTTATCCAAGGGGGAGTTTATCTAAGGGGGAGTTTTTAATCTTAATTATTTTTGTATGTATGATAATGTAAAATTCTATTCCGGAAAATAGAATAAGATCCTTAGTGGTTCCAAATCCTAAGGGGGGAGTTAGTTGTATTCACTCTGATTCATAAGTAAAGGAAGATAAATTTTATTTTCAAGAGCATTAAAATTCTAAGTCCATATATGATTTTTCACAAGGATGTTTGTGATTTCCAAAAAGGGCGATATTTTTGAGTCAACAAGGTTTCCTTATGTGATATAGATTCCTTCATGTTTCTAAAATCACAAATACCTATTTTAAGAAAAAATGAATTTTATCATGATAAGGGAAATTTTTCTTCATTAAGGAAATTTTTCCTACCACAACGATAATTTTCACCTTACCCTGTTTTTCATTCATAATGAAAATCTATCCTTACCATGTTTTCATTTTTCATATCATAAGTTTTTCTATATATTGAAAACCTCTGAATCATATAATTAACTAGACATGAAGCATTCTGCTTTAGGATCTGAATTCTCAGAATTTTGTATACAAACTCTTCTGAGTTCTGACTCTAAGTTCTCTGAATTCAGACTCGAAACTCTTCTGAGTTCTGACTGCGAGTTCTCTGAATTCAAACTCTGAACTCTTCTGAGTTTTGACTCCGAGTTCTATGAATTCATACTCTAAACACTTCTATGTTCTGAATCTGATTTATCTGAATTCAGACTCTGAACTATTCTGAATTCCGACTCTAAGTTCATTGAATTCATACTCTGAACTCTTATGAGTTCTGACTCCGAGTTCTCAGAATTCAGACTCTGAACAGTTTTGAGTACAGAATCTGAATTCTGAATATGAACTATTATGAATTCACAGTCAAAAATTTGATTACGAATTCTTATGAATTCAGAATCTGAATTCTTGTTATGAATACTTCTGAGTTCTGACACCGAATTCAGGGTACGAATTCCTATGAGTTCTGACTCTGAATTCCCTAATATACAGAATCTGAATATCCAGTAATGTAGACTCTATATATTTTTACTGAGACTCCGATATTTTATTTTACTTAGACTCTAAAAAATCGGTTTTTATTAGGCAACCATATTTTTCACATCTCTGATATAGTTATGAAATGATGTCGTACATTCGGTTTTTAACTAACCACTGTTTGAGTGACATGTGTACAGGTCCCTCAAAAATTGAAGGAAAAATATTTACGTTGGATGAGGGAGACGACCGTTAGAGTTGTTCCTATAAATTGGAGCTCATTTGAAAGAGATTGTTGCTTTTCAAAACTTTTTAACTTTTGGAAAACATATGATCAGAATTGATTTCTAGAGAGAGATACTCTCATTCATAGTGCATACTGATCTTCTTATTCAGATTGCTTTGTGCGACTCTGATTTTTGTTCTGTACAATTGAGGGCTTCAGGGATAGGAAGATAGAGGTGTCGAATACCTTGATGTTGAGGGCTTCCATGATAAGGAAGAGAGAGGTACCGACTACCATGAAGTTGAGGGCTTGCGGGGATATCATGATAGACTCCGATCTTCGTATCAAGAGCATACCCTAGTGTGGGTAAGAAAGACTTTCATGAATGTATAAATAAAGGGACCTTTATCAAATTTAGTTTTTTTAGAAAAGTGATTGAAGGGTAACTTAAATTGAGAAAGCTAAAACATTATACAAGTTGGAATAAAGGCATTTTTACATTTGTCTCTAGTGAGAAGAGGACCCATTTCAGTAGGAAGGGTGTTTTTATGTATGATCCCTTATTCCTATACACCTTTATTTGCAAGTCCATCTTCAATGTGATTCACCTCCCAGAATGTGTGTATGATAATGTAGTTCAGAGAGGAGATCTAGTAAATACAATTTGTCCACTAGCCTGCCAGTTTCCATGATAGTCTAATTTGTCCCGTCCTTGTTGCATGAACCACCGTTGCTAAGTCACATTCAAAATGAATATTATTCCAACGTTGTTGGAAAGCGATTTCCACCACACTTATGAGTGACATCATTTCAGCTTCCAAAGCTGTATCATGCCCACAAGAACCATAACTACACATCACAACCTCCCCATATTGATCTCTAAAAATAACCCCAAAACATGTGGGTCCCTGGATTCCTTTGGAGGCCCCATCCATGTTTCATTTTATCCAACTAGTGAAGGGGGCAGTTCAAATCACCTCCATCATGCCTCTTATCTTGGGATAGTAAGATGAAACCATTAAGCGACTGAGAATCATAAACTCCCTGACTGAGTTGTTGCAATTCCAATTAATCAGTGAGTTGGAATTTTAAATAGTCACAATAATAATTAATATTTCAGTGTCTTCATGGAATCTTGCATGCCTATGAACATAGTTGTTGTGAGCCCTCCAGACAGCATGTAAGTGTTCTGCACAGGAAAACTGCAACAGGGCAGTAACTTGTTTGGATTGCTAGAAATACAGTAACTGCTATATAAACTGTATAAAAGATTGAGTATTGGGGGGTTCAAGCTCAAATATATTTAAAACCATGTTCCAAAGGGATGATTCCATGTTGCAGGACACCATTATTGAAGGTTGTTGGATTCCCTTATCTTTGGGTTAAAATACTTACTACTTGGTACTTGTTTGTTTCAGGTATTCCGATGTATTTTTTTTGAGGAAACTATAACTTCCATATACTTCCTTATACTTGTATACTCCGATTTAGTAAGGTTATATACGCTTTAAGGTTGAATCAATATCTATATAATCTTTCATTAAGATTCACTTTTTCAGAACCATCTTTTTCGGATTCACTTTCTCGAAATCATATTACTAGAATCTAGCACATGTGTAGAACTAGAGGTTTTGTGAATTACCTTGTTCAACCATGTTAAAAATAATCATCATTAAAATATACAAAAGAATTTTTAAAGTATAAAATTAACCCCCTCTTGTATTTTGAGAATTAATAGAAACTTCATTCAGTATTTATATTATTTTGATCCTACATTTGGTATTATAGTGTATATAATACTCCACATACCATCTCAAAACATGGTTGGGGGACAATACCATTTTGTCATTATGTGACAATTTTATATCAAATATACTTTCATTAGGGCTATAAGACTCATCAAATGTGGTTATACATGATCCACTATAGGATATGTGCTTCCCAACGAGTCTTCATGTTACCACATGATGGGGACACCATATGGATTCACTTGAAGGCTCATGAAATCCCAATATTTTTCAACCTTTTAAATAATTTTTATGGTAAAATAGTAACAAAATTCAGTTACCCCTTCCGTTTTGATTCTTTTGATGCTCATCTGGCAGGTTTCAACAAATTTACCCAATAGGAGCGACATACGCGGGATTAGGGCTCGATTTAGAGGGATGTAAAACCTCACCTGAACCTTTAGTGGTGTAGAGAATCTATTTCTTAGGTGACATTTGGTCTACTGTGTGATTTTTTGTATTCTCTGAAATTCCCTATATATAGGGAAACATATGCGGACTTTATCTCCTTTCTATCATTCCCATATACATCTATAATCTTGGATATTTTGGATACCCTTATCACAAGACCTCCATGTGAGTCATGATCATGAGAGAGGTTCATGAGACCCAATTATGAGAACTCCCATGCAAAGACTGATTTTAACAAGATTCCTTTCATTTACAAATATGAACTATAATTTGGTAATTTCATGAACATCAACCACATGGATGGAGATTTTATTGACAGTTTTATGGGATCCACTAACTCAATCATTCAATAAAATACTTATCATGTGATTCAGAAAATAGTGTATAGCTCACATGATCACAAAATTCCAAGGGGACATCCAATTGTTTGATGTGCCGAGGGATTATAAAACCCATGATACCATTGACGTTTAGCATATTTGTGATATCATTATGAAGTTTGTGACTCTCTTATTGATTTATGTGGTGCTTATCAATATGATTGTCTTATAAATTGATTATAATTTTGTTTCCTTCATCAGCCATATTCAACATAATCTTTTCCATATGAAATATGGTTCTCAGAACCTTCCTCAGTTGCAGCCAATCAATGATCCATGATTTAATGGAATTGCAACACTGATGCTCGATAGTTTTTTTACACTGGTAATGAGAGTCTAAATAGGGTCATCTCATCTATGCTTGAGGATAGTCGTTTAAAATTATAACATTCTCTATACTTGTTTGGTCTGTTGTATGATTTTTCCATCGCCCATTTCGCATAGGCTACATATAATATGCCTTTGATAAAAGATAATATGGGTATTAATATCTTGTTTTGGGAATCGGTTCTACAAGTTATCCCCCTAAGACATTACCACTCTATTGACCGTAGAGTATCAGGCATAATGTAGGATGATATTGAAATAGATTAATGCCATTATCAATAGGACTCATTTGGATGTATTTCATGAAAAAGGAATAATAATTCTCCATTTTATACATGATGTTGGGTAATGAATTTTCATCTAAAAATATGTTCATGAAATTATGAAGTAAATCATTTTTATTAGCAAGACATGGCCACAATTGAATGATATATTCTTGGTATTTTGGATTTTCTACCACTTTGTTTAGGTTGGTGATAGAGATATTGAAGACATTGAAGAAATGTCACCAGTTTCTAAGAAACATTAATGATCATATGGATGATTTTACGAAACATACATGAATATGTGATTAAATAATTTATCATTTGAGGTATACTCATTAAACATCTATATATTTATTTGAAACATCCCAACAGTGTGTTGAGGAGTTGCTGTATTTAGTCGAGACTCTTCTTTTTGGAGTAGAAGCTAATGATGTATGGTGAGAGACACACTAGAATTCCATCGACATGTCTTCTGAGACTCTATTTGACTTTTTTGGAACATCCAATTGATTTTTGTCTGAGATTAGTACCTCTGATGCATTCTATATTTGGAGACTTCTAAGAGACTCTAAAATTAGGATATTCCTCCAAATTTTTCACACTAATAAAAAAAATGAATTTTAATAAATATATGTATTTATATATAGTTTCCTTTTACTAATTATGTGCATGAGATTTCATTTCTCTACTATTATTGAAATTTCTAATTCCTTCCATTCCTTCATTTATCTGAAGTAAAATATAATTTATGGATATTTAAATCTGAATTAATTCATTTGAAGAATTACTAATTAATTCCCACCAACCAGAGATTATATAATAATGATCAATTATTTTTATCTTGAGATTACCTTATTTGAAGAATGATTTTAGAGTATGATAAAGATCCTTGGGCTAGAGTGCTCTATATTTCTCCAAGGATGATAGGGTTTTCTATAGAATATGTATTCTGCTAAGGCCATATATTGATCCTTAAATTATTTTTTAATTTAAAATAACTACCTTGACTTTGATTTTAGTCTTTATCATGGGAATAGTATTGATTTTAGTAACTTTATTTTTTCATGGAATTAATATTTCATTTAGTTTTGGTAATATTATCTTGGATTTGTCATTTTCTGACCATGGATTTGGGTCTAGAAATTCCATGAATGTCTTACAAAACACTGAGTTTTTGTGATCTACCATATTTTTTCTTTGTCCCATGAGGATTTTAGTTCCTTTATTACACGGAATATATTCCTTTAGTTTGTGGGACAAAGCCTTTATGTGTAAACAACATTACCATGTAAAGACATACTCCAATATTTATAATGAACATGGATGATTTATGAATGTTATATGTTTTGAGATATAAATACAATGGATTCTAGGATCAAATAGAATGTTGGAATTTGTGTGACATAAATCATATCCAAAAATATTGGGTTTGTGGATGTAATATGTAGAAGGCATAATAGTTATGTCTCATAGAACAATATGATTTTTGGTTCTACCATAGATTTTCAACAGCACAAAAGGATTGCTGATCCGTTATTTCAATGAGGACATTACATTAATTTGTTTATCAAATCACTTATGCATCAATAGAATGTACATGTAATGCTGATCTCCACTTATTTCTGTGGGTCATGAAATATTTTCAAAGACACAATTATATTGATGAAGATGCTAGGTATGGAAGGAAAGATATCTATGAGGTTTATTCCGTCATAACGAAATTTATCTAGAAATTTTATTACCAAGATCAATGTACCATGATTTCAAAAACATGAGAAGTGGTCCATCAATGGTTTGAGAATATAGTGTCACATTATTTACATGACAAAGGGAAAAAATAGATGAAAAATCCACAAGGTTTTCGAATCCACTTGGATAGTTTCTTGTCTAGAATTTATGTCATTGTCCAAAGGGCTCAATTAATGAAACTGATAATGTATAGTCACAAAGGGAGATCAACAGCCCACAAAAAATTACCAGATTTCTCTTCGGCGATGTTAGACCTATTGGGATTGTACTCCCTCCTTATATATTTACAATGTCTCTTATTGGTGGTTATTATTCACTTCTACATCAATATCACGGCTATACAATGAGATCTATTTTCCTTTCCAAGGGCTATAATATTATTATGGTTACCCAAAGCACCTAGATCAGAAAGATAAATTTTTAATAAGGTAAAATCCAAGACCGTTTCATGTACCATAAATGTTCTTTCACTACCTAGAAAACAAATTCTTGTAGTACAAAGTTGTGAAAAATCATTTATAAAACATTTTTAGACCATGGGGCATAGTAAGAATATATTGGATTCCATTAGGACCTCAAAGTGTGTCTAATAATATTTATTCAATATTCTATTCACCCAAAATATTCATAAACCCTACTAATGAAGTGTTTAACTATTGAAGAATTGAATTTTTCTTAGTTCGACCATCGAAAGGATTCAAACTGAAATGTTTTGTGTAATATTTGAAATTTGATTAATTTCATGAGATTTGGACCATTATAAAATATAGTTTATGTTTGTACATCATTGTCAAATGTGCAAGATGTTTGAGTTCATGAGTCATGTGGACTTTATACGGTTATATGAGCTCCCACGTCCTTCTATGCGGGAGATTGAAATGTTATAAATAATGTATTAACACTCTTAGGTAATGAGTAATGATATTGTAAAGTCAAACTAGGAGAGTTATTTACCACTCTAAGGTTGTGGTTCTTCTCAGGCGATGTCAGCCTTCCAGGGATTGTAAATCATCCATTTCAAAGACAATATGTCACTTGATTGGAAAGTCTCAAGCCCTTATGACTAAATATCATCTCCAAACAAAGAGAAAAATATTTCATTCTTTGGCCTATGAAAGGATTATAGAATCCTGATGTACTAATGAAAGGAATTTTGGTATATGGATTGGAATTCTATTAGAATATTGAAGAAGCACCTCATAACTTGTTTGACCGAGTTATGTAACTTTTGGTACATAAAAAAGAAAATAAAAATAGGTGATATTCATCCCAATTCATTGACATCTAGTGGAGATATTTTCTGCTCTGTTAAAAATCATGCAGTAAGGACCTCTATTTTTCAATTTATCATTATACAGTAAAGAATTATTTTTTTTCATTTATAATGTAAAATGGCCAAGTTGTTTTCTATATTGTTTAATTTAATTAGGCAACGAAGTACTTTAGTTCAGTTTATTATCTTATATTAAGACATATTCCCATGTAGTTTAACATCATGTAGTAATGAAAAACTGATCCTATATAGAAATATAACATCACAACTAGGACTATTAATGGAATTAGGGGTCTAAATACTAATCCCATAGTGAGATAAATAAAGCTACATGTAGATCATAATGATGTTCCTGGCACTTGTAAAACATGTACACAAAGAGGGTTAATATTTATATTTTATTTTTTGTGAGTGGGAGCATTTTTTGAAATTCAGGTATCACTATGTTTCTTTTGAGGATAGGAATAAAGTCATAGGTAGTTCTTGAATAGAAAATACTCTACGAATGTATGACCCATATGTAGAGGTGGGAATTATTTCTATTAAATGTTGTATCTTGGTCTGGTATTGGACATTAGGACTCCCTATGTATCCCATGATTACATGAACTAAGCCTGACATATTTCCTAATAATAGTAATGTTTAACACCATTCAGAAAGGATTAATATGGAGACTTGTGAAAAAGTGGGGATGTTGTAATTGGTCCCAATGATGGTAGTTTTTCCATCACATCATATCTTATTTAAATGAGAATCAATCAGCAAATAGTTCATGAAGATACATATAGATTAACATCCATTGAGAAGGATGAATACTCCTATATGTGAATGTGGATAGTGTTTCTAGAGTTGTGGTGTAAGACCATGAACAACTATAGCAGTCCTCACTGGATAGGTCGACAAAAGTATGAACTTTTATGTCATTTATAGGTCATTAACTATGATGTTTAGCATAATAAATTGAGGAATCATGGAATTCCTTTTATGGACATTAATTTAGGACCAAGACGGACATGTAGAAAGATACTATGACTTGTTTGTGTAGGGAATCCCAAACGAATAATCATAATGCCATTTAATCTATGAATTTTGTGAGAAATATTGAATGGAAATGGTTCCTCTTACCTTGTAGAGTAATTTAAGATAATGATAGTTGAATATTGTATCATGTGGTAGTTCGTCAAAAATATAATATGAATGAATCACTACATATCTCATTAGAAAAATAACTCAATTTATATGTACATCTAGGAAACCCTTGATGTTTATCATCATCCAGTAAGGATTAGGATGACATGGCATGAAATAAAATTGTTGTCATGAATCTGTTCAGTTATACATCACGAGGTTATAAAATTTTCCTTTCGGTTTAATGTCATCCAGTAATGAAATTGGATCACCCAATGAGAATGTAATGCAATACCTTGTTTGGACCAAAGAATATTTCTTTGGGAATCACTACATATCCATTGATAGGTAGAATCAATAAATAATTAGTTCTTATAGAACTATGATGTTTGGCGTCATGGTTCAATGATGTACTCCATAAAATTTATCATCACATGGTCTAGATGATTTTTTAAAATTTTACGTCTTGTAATTAGGATGATCGATAGGTCCTATTATTTTGTATAATCCCATCTAATGACAGATATATAGAGTATTTCTTGAGAAATTTCACATTGGTGGTGGCGTGACTTGCTCCCCATCCATTGTGTCTAATTAGTAGGCTCCATTATGATAAACCATAGGTATGACATAAGGTCCTTACGATTTTGGTTCTATCTTTGGGATATGTATTTCATGTATTAATGGGGATATAATAACCCATAATAGTTCTCCATGTTGGAAATAAGGAAGGAATAAAAATTATTGGATTCTTCTGTGATCTGATTCCACTAGACATCCAGGTTGTGTATTGTGTTAAAGTAGTTGTAATCTAGCCATTAAAATTCATCGATCCTCTTTTGTGATTGTTAATCATATAATAGTTGTCTAAAACTGGATATGGAGAGTGGAGGTACCATGACCTATATATGTAACACTATAGTGGCCAAATAAACAAATTATAATGGAGGTTACTATGTTTTTGTATGCATAATGGTATGGTAGGGTTATAAATCATGGGGGATCTTGTTTGTCAAAGACGTTTTATCCTTGTTCACAATCCTGCGAGTTATATTTGATAAAGTATTATTGATGCCATTAATCTATCCATTTTCTGATATGTGATATTGAGATGAGTGATTTGTCTCAGTATTTTACACATGGTATTGTCTCTTTAATTATGTATAAAAAACTGTTGTTATTATCTGTCAACATTGTGTGTGGGACCCCAAACATGGTGAGGACATGAAACATCATGAAGATGATGATATTCGTCGTCTTGATATCCTTGAGAGGTATCTCCTGAGATCATTTGAAAAAAAACTCTGTAGTAGTAAGGATGTAATAAAACTTCATATCTATAGCTTTGGGATATGGGCCCAAAACATCCATTCCTCCAAGAGAAAATGTCCAGGATTATTAAGTTTTATATAGAAATTATAGGGGTACATAAAAGATTTTTTCATGAATCTGGAAGACATGATATTTTTTTATCAATTCCACAAAGACTCGTATCATGGTTTTCCAGTAACATCCCACCCTCTTGATTTGGTGGGAGATCCATGTCCCTAGTAGATGGGTACCAGAAGAGAAAATATTGACTTTTTTATGACAACATGAATCTATTCATATACTATGATCCTAGGGAGTATTACAAAAATGATTATTTTTAATATGGATGTCTCATCATTTGGACCATCCGGTAGAGTGAAATTTGCAACCCGACACTGAATCTTCTCCCATCCAGCATGATATGATGGGAGAATCCAATTTTTTAAATAACTGATTATGGGTCCCATACATAAAAGGATGGTCATTGGTTCATAAAACTATAGGATGGTGCTAAACTATTTAATTTCATCCATATCACATTTAGAGATCGAAGAAACTTTTCATAAATATGTGATATAGAATATTGCTTCATCATCATCAAGGACGACTAAAAGAGTGGATGCAGTATCCAATGCCTCGGTGAAAGCATTCAGTGATCATGGAAAATGATGGAATATGGGTTCAAATGGTAAATTTGAGATCAGTCCCCTAATGAAGGTAGTTAGGGGGAGAAGTTATTTTTTTTAATTGTATATTCACCACTGGTCTTCTTTATCAACTTCTTGAGTCCCTATTAATATGCAGGTAGGCTATATGCATTTGTAAGGCTAATTCCAATTCAACGACGAGGGATTAAAATTCATCCTCATAATTTATGAATCCTTTCAATAGAGAGAATGTGTAGGGAGTAATTGTTTCTTTGGGGAGATGAATAAAATCTACAAACCAAACCGACTGAACTTCAGGATTTTCCATCCTTGTACGGATAGGGCTCACGGTGGCACCATGAAAGTGCATCTCCCATGTTGGTGGATTGACATAGTGTGTCCATGGATGTTCTTGAGTAGATCAATAGTTGAGATTATATAAATGTCATGGTGATGTAATTAATTCCTCATTTTTTTACCACAATGATATGTGATAGGAAATTCAAATAGACATCTGAATAAATAGTCGCAGTACCTAGAACAAATAGACTATGGTAATAGAGACTATTATCACATCCTAAAAAAATTGTATGTGTGAGAATGTTTCCCAATGATCACTCGATGATATTGTCAAATTAGATTAGTGGCCTCCATTACATATGAGGCATCATAACTGGTGGTTCCATCATGTACATCATGACACATTAAATTGTTGTTTGGTTTTCATCATCCCATTGATAGGAGATTCCATTCTTCATTAGCATGGTGAAGAGCATATCTTTCCCCAAGAGGTTTTATTTGAATCAAAAAATTTATGAAATGTGTCCTTGGAGTCCCCTATGTTATTTTAGATTCCTAGGAGTGAAATAGTTAAAATAAAATAGTATTTTCTAGGCAAACATGATGTTATATTGGAATACCAAAAATCATAGTAAAATTCCTAATGTCACCCGGAATGTGAATTTCAATATATTTATATTTATAATGGGTAGTCATAGCTTCTAGAATATTTTTTATGGTCATTAAATTGATCACATTGGTTTTGGGATTTAGCAACCATGTCAATGACATAAAATTCAACTATCCTTCCCAAGATTGGCTTCAAGAAGCGATGCATGTAGTGTAGATTTGTAGCTTTCCCATTCTTTAATACTATGGGAATGAAATGATATCAAAATAATCCTTGATATACTTTTAAGGTAGTGAATTCTTTATCTTTGGATTATATTTTGATCTGATTTTACCTAGAGTACCCATACATGACCGAAATGGCTTTGAAAATAGTTGTTTCATCAATAAAGATATATATGACTGGAAATGTGAAATTATCATTTGGTAAATTCAGATTGAGGCATCTAACATAATAATTTACCATTATATTCTTGTCCTTTTTCATTACTGTGATTATTTTGGGATGAAATATTTGGTATTTCACATCTTAGACAATTATGGGTTCGATCAACATATCGACCCCCGCCTCTATATTTGTCACATGGAAGGGGTTTATCCTCCGAGATACCTACTTGAGCCCTTAGTTCTCATTTTTTTGGTTGAGATGGTATATAAGAAACATCTGAATTTATTCTGGGAATTTCTATGTACATCCATGTGAACACATATTGGTGCTTCTTCAAGAATGTGATATATATCTCTTTATCTTCATAGAGAATGGAGGCACTAATCAAAGTGCCCCATTAATCTTCTTCTTTTTTGAGATTAATTTTTGTATGATCATCTATGGAAGTGGATACACATTCATCAATTGTAGAAGGGGGATTATGTATTTAATCCTCATCCACTTCTATTTTTGATTCTACTGATAAATGTTTCCCTCAAAATGGATATTTGGGGGCTTTTCTATAATCAACAGGGTGGGGGGCTATTAGAAAAGACATAAAAATCCCTTTCAATCCATGTAATAATAGTGATATTCCACACTAGAATGATTTTTATTCTATCACAGGGGAAGGGGTGTCTTGGACCTATCTATCCATATTAGTTATCTGGAACAGATTTATTGGGTGTAGAGAATAAATATCAATCATACTCTATGGATTCATATGTGTGGTACAAAATAAATTATGGGATGAATCCTATATATCATCATACAATATTTCTTCTTTTTACTCCCAACTTTAAAAAATATTCTTGATCATATGTGGAACTACATGTCTCAAAGGGGGTGTTTTCACTGTGTATTATACCAAATTTTCTATTAATGGGGTACTCCAAACACTGACTGAATGTTGATGGTACATTGAAGTGTCTGTTGTGTGAGCTCCATGGAGGGATTTAATAAGTCCGTCCTCTATTTTTTTTATATATAGAGTGACGAGATGATTGATATCATGGATAGGAAAATTTTCTACTCTTTTAGAATAATATAATTTTGGCCCATACGTCAATACATCACAATATGTGGATTATCATTGTAATGAGGTTCAGAAGATGATGCCTTAGAGATGGAAATTCCTCGTTCTTGTTTAGAAGATAGGGGGTTATCTAATGTTAGTGTTCTAGGTCACACAGTACATTTTTATCGCTCGAGATGATCTGATTGAACCCCTTCTAAATGGTAATGCAAGACAATATGATGCAGGTGACTGTTTGAGGGCTATAAGGAACCTCTCTGCCACTTTTTTGGCATTCTGGATACATTACCAAGTGTATAATCAATATATATATTCTATATGAAGAATTTACTGGAAATTGGGTCCCTACATGTCCTTATTTTCCCCTGTGTCCTCAATTTTGGCTCATGTTCCCCTCATTTCCCAGTTATTTGAAGGAAATTCATATTTGGGGGCATATTTATCATAATAGAAGAAGTCATACAAGTGAGAAACATTTAAAAACCAAAGATGAGCTCTTTATCTAATGAGGATTACTTTTAGGGGGGATGTTCCCATGCTTCTAGTCTTTTAGGTATGAATTCTGCAAGGGTTATAGATTGCATTGAGTCAGATTATGATTCTTACTATTCTATTTCTTCTCATATCTAGTGATGAATTCCACCTTTGGAATGTATTATTGATTTCTTCTCCTTACGTTGTGGTGCTTTTATGGGTCTGCGCAACAACTATTTCACAGTTGCAAGAGCTCAATCAACTATTTTTGAATTCATCGATTTGTCAAATATTTAAGAATGTCTAGACTAAACATCCTACCATCCCTCTTCTTCTATTGGAAGGAGAACAGTGATGCATGATTCATTATCTTGGGAGTTGTCTATTTTCACCATTCTATAATTTTTCATACATTGATGAATGTCATTTAAGTTTAATCATTCATGGATGTTATGACGTAGCCATACATGGTGTGGAAAAATAGACTAGATAGTATGTGAGGTTGATCTCATTGGGATTCCTAGGTTATCGAAGCATGTGCATTTTATTGTCCCTAAGTACTAAGAAATAATTTGCGACTATTTAATTTCATTTCTTTTATACTTGTTTCATCCATTCCATAAATACTAGGATACCATAGTTTCTATCTATATCTTTTTGATGTCGATTATATTGTTATCATCGATAGATTGTAGGGTTATAGGTGATTTAGAGCTTGACTAGGTCCCATGAAGGGAACTACTCTAGGATTTTGAGTGATAGTTGGAGGTCATACTCTATGAGACCTTTTCCCAAATGAGGGGGGAATGAGTCGAGTTTTTTTATTATGATCACTAAATAGCTTTCTAAAAATGATATTCCATTTCTTAAAACTCACAGTACCCACTTATATAGATCTGATTGATCAGAGGTTTCTAAAACTAATCTATGAGATTCTCATAATAGAGTTCTAGATGGTGATTTATTTAGAGAGTGATGATGAGATTATTGGATAAACATTTACATCATTACATTAAGTCTTAGAGAATTTAAATATCATATTTCTAAATGTTTTTTGGTTTGAAATTTTCATTTTCCTTAATGTGGAGATAAAATGAAAATTGAACTGATGAAGATGTTCTTCCCATCAAGTATTGTGTCTAGATTATATGTTGTTATACCAAACAGAAGTTGGCCCTGTGAGAGCCTATATAAAAAATATCAGCTTTATTCTACATTTTTATATTGAGGTCCCATCATCAGCTCATAACCATATAATAATTCTTTAAGAATTTTCTCAGGGTCACATGCATATTTAGGGGTAGAGAAGTTAAGATTGATTATATTGGGTGTGTGTAGATTATTATCCACCCATTTAAAATATGGTTTCCTCTCCGGATTCACCATTGTGAGTCATCTATCCATCGAATCTATTATAGTATCTAGGGACTTGATGAAATTACGTAACTCTATTAGAACTACTATCTGGGATATCTTCTACACAAAGGGAGAGGGTAGTGCAAGATGAGGCAGTATATCCTTCATATCCAACTGAATCTTGTTTTTCTGTATGACTGAATTATATCACTAATGCGGGGGGATAAAGTCACCTCAATGGAGGGATCTAATGATCTGTTTTCCTCATCATTTATGTAGACTGGGTTTCTATGTCATAATACAATCAAAAACTAAGATGCTTCTCTTACTGTAGGATAGTCCTTGCCCGATATAATATTTATGTTTTTCTTAATTATGATACCCAGCAAGAATATTTCCCAAGAGTAGCTCCCCATTGAGTTGTTGGACTCTTTTTATTTCACTCCCCTATTGTGATAGTTATTCCTCAATGGAAGGAATATCAACACATCTGGATGGTGATTAGGATATAGCTTCACCTTTTTATTTTTATATGGTAGTGTTCTACAAATGGGGTGGGAACTCTTTATTCAGTGGTTCAATATTTTGTATCCTTCATTGGTTTCGGGTACATGTATCCCTAGTTGGTGCATCCAAATCACCATCCTCTTATTGTATATGTTCATAATTGAGGCCTTATGACTTTTTGTCTTGATAAAAAATGTATCCCTCATTGACCATGGTGAATGTTATAGAGGGAAACAAAGAAATGGTGGTTGTTTTATTACTTACAATGAAACAAGATGATTCCCCACTACTTTCATTATGGTTTTTATTTGAACCATTTCCCATGATGGAACATTTTTAATTTCATACCCAATTAGGTCTGATTACATTTTCTATAAAATATTCAAATTTCAATCAATAAACATTGACATTGAGATAGTTTTCTATTGTGGTTGACCTATGTGCCCTCACAAGTAGTGGTTTATATCATGGTGGGAGGGATTGTTGGGATGTTAACTGTAGATCATAAATGCCCAACCTAGAAAAGGCCAATTGTCTCTATAGTGATGTTAATGTTTAAAATTATTATTGCAATATTGACTGTGTTTTATTTAAGGACAATTGGAATTTATTGGTTATGTTATTGAGGATCCAGTGATTCTAGTCAAGAATTTGATGATTAAAATGTCGAACATGTTGATATAAATTCACCTAGTCTAGGGTAGTGGAGGAGATCTAGAATCAATAAATATTCATCCAGGACAAATCCTGGGAAAGATAGACCTTGATGCATTGATTGAGAAATAAATTCCACCTGTCTATAGGTATAGGGTTCGCTCAAATCTAACGAGGATATGAATTTGATACTCAAGGGAATTGATGATCTGAGCAATGGAGGTGGTGGTAGATAGTATCCCATCCCAGGTGAGAGGGGTCCTCTCTTGGAAGACTACCATTGAGGATGTTATTGCCTTCCTATTTATGTGTTGTTGTTGCTCTTGAGTAGGATCATTGTTTGATGTCTACCCATGTTGAGAAATATTCATTACGGGAAGTTATCTGGATGATCATTACATCGATATTTGTGAACAAAATTCTTTCTAATTTTTAGGGGCCCATTTATAGGCATTGATGGCTGTCCTAACACTTTGTGAATGATTTTTTGAAATCGTTGATGAGGGTGGATTCTATTGTAGTGACCAACTTGACTAATTGTTTAACAGTTCCCTAATTTATCAATAGGATATTACATTACATGAAATCGAGTTTGAGGGGTTCTATTGTTCCCGGGGTGATAAAATTTGTAAAACATCATAATCTATCCAAACTCAAATATATATATATATATATATATATATGCATGAATTGTATTTTGAGATCATCGATCAAAGTGTCATGATGTAATGATAACTAGACTATTGCAGATTTGCACGCTGATTTTATATTTTTGGATCTCATGACAAGAAGATAGAAGTTGGTCTAGCTAAAAAAATAATATATTTATTTTATAAAAGTTATACTCGTATACTAGATTGGGAAGATATCAATCATTCAGTAACTGATTAGTAGCCCATATATTTTGGATATACAAGGAATGATGTCCATTTATAGTTCTTTTGTGATCTCATAGTGAGACGTAGGGAATGTCCAAAATAGGATGGGGATGTTTTTTTGTATAACACTCTCCATTTGTAATTTTAGGTCTCCATGTAATTATATTTAAATGCCTCCATATAGCAGACCATAGAAGATGACTCTAATGGTTTCCTGCCTGGAGTAGTGGAGTGTTGAAGGATGTTTTTGGGGACCCATATGCAGTTGAACCTAACATTTTTACCACCCCATTATATGAATGTTTCATAGTAATGAAGACCTGTATATATAGCAGTTCCATAGAAAGGGATTGATTTTCTTATATGTGGTATATATCATCTTAAGGAGGTTGGCAATGTGAAATTTCCATAATTGTGTAATTTTTATCCATATCCACACTACCGCGGGGAGGACTATCATGATAAGGAACATATTCTTCATTCCCTTTGATAGATGATTTTATGAACCCTCATAGTGTTTAGAATGTGTTACATACAACCTCAATGACACTAACATTGTGTAGATTAGGAATATGGTCCATTATATGCATCATGGTAGAAATATGCCGACCATACAATTGGAATTTTACAGGTATATGAACCTTTTAATGATGTTTTTCAGAATATATATATAATTTTCGGTTGTGTGGGACTATGATCATGAAACTCATAAACTATTGGAATATTCTAATTAGTTATATCCTTATTCACATGAATATGAGGCCACCCTGTGGAATGTTCCATTATAACTTGGCCATCCTTAGTCAAGATGGGAGTATGAGCCCGATCATCCACCATTGTGATATTCTACAAGAAATTCATAGATGGAATATAATCCCTCCAGAGGGTTGTGCCTCTATAAATTGGCTATCCCTAGTTGGAATGGAATATTATCCTAGTATAAAAATGCATTCACCACCAGAATATGCCGATGGACAGTTGAAAAGGGATAATATGCATTATCCTCCTCCCATGATTCCTATAAATTATGATGACACAATCATTCATTAGTAAAATTAGTAATATGTTACTAGATTCCCTGATATACTAGAAATTTTAGGAATATTAAGTAAAAGAAATATGACCATTTACCAGGGCTTGTATTATTCTCACATGCCCAATTTTATCTAGAATATGGGTATATGATCATTATTTGGCCTATGAAGTATGAAACATCACTTTTTTATAGGAATGTGAGCCTTTTTGATGGCTTGTTCCCCTCTTATATTGTGATCCCAGACTAGAATAGTTATATGCTCTTAATCATGTGCCATAGTAATATACCAACATACTTTTTAGATTTCCATGGTCCCCCTTATAGAGGAATGTTCTACTCTCACCTGGTGATCCCGGGTTGGAACGATAGTATGAGAAATGTTTGATAGATCTTCCTTTAGCAGAATATTCTAGTAATACTCCTTCATGGAAGAAATAATGTTCACTTCCTTTAGTTAAACAACTTTTTCTAGATGATTAGAATTTGAAGTTTCCCTAACTATAGGGATATGAGTATGAACTTTTCCCTTTATCGGAAACAGGTCCAGAATATACTGGAGGAGTTATTTAGTTGTTGCTGAAATATATTGGCATTTTAGAAAAGTGTGTGTAAGATTAAAGGATACACAATTTATGTCTCCATTATAAAATGTAAAATGTATTCAATTGAAGTGAGGACATATTCCAACATTTCCCACCTTGATCCATGTAAATATTTCCATGGGCTTCATGCATGGGGGTATGGATATACTATTTCCCTCTTCTTGCTGTGAGAATATGCCCCCAGACTGGTTCCATGTTATTATATAGAGACCCTCACATTTAAAACATTAAGCATTCAATACTTAAGTGGAATTATTAGTCATTAATAAAATAGTCTTTTAAAGACGATACACGGTATAATTCATTAGGTAACATGGAAGTATAACCACTGGTACATATTAGAGAAACATTATCTTACACTATGTTCTTTGTGACTAGCACCCATCATAGACACATAAAAAACAATACATTCATACATAATTTATGGAAGGAATCATAAAAAGGAGTTAGCTTAAATGCTCAGTATGGGAAAACAATGGATACATGTAAGCATAAACATTAACATATGGGTATTTGAATATGATCATGAAAATATAAGATCATACTCTACATATCAAAGATCATATACATGAATAATAGAATAAAGAATTTATTTTCAAAAGACAAGAATCAAACTAAGTTAAAGGACATCAGCTGTGAAGTAATAAAATACGAGTAATTCATGTAATTATGCAAACACATAAGTATATACTGATTTACAGAGTAGCCAACGCATCAATGACGTGTCCATCTTTGTAGAAAAGTCATTTACAGAACTGGGTGAACCCTCATTGCATACATGTATTACTGAACCAATTAAACCCTCATTCCAGCCCCGTATTACTGAACTAAGTAATCCATCATTCACGACTTGAATTCATCAACCCAAGAAACCCTCATTTCTTCCCTATATATCACATGAGATATAAAAAAATACCCATTGAATTTGAGTGAGATATAGCTCCCACCCATCACAAAATGAAATTAAAAATTCATGGACCACAAGATCATAAATGAACACATGATAATCCATGATAATAATTGGGAATCATAAACATTTAAACATATCTAATCCTATGGAAATAAATTGGTTTCATAATAATTTCATCAAAAATATTATCTATGAAAGGAACCAGGTTTCAAAATAATATAAATCGTGAATGATGAAATTGTCTCATAACATCATTCCATAAAAACATAATCCATTCAGAGATAAAATATAAACAAAGACATTGAATAATTTCTTCATAAATACATGATTAAAACCAATGGATGTTATCGTAGATTGTAATTAATTTTAGCGTACTTTTAAAAAAACTGTAGATGAATATATAATTTCTTCTTTGAAAAAACAATTTTAATATCATAAAATATTTTGAAAAAAAATTCATTGAAAATATAATTGAAAATTTATAATGTTGAATTTGATAAAAATTAAAACATTTTTAAATTCATTATTCAATCATAATTATCATCAATGATATTTTGAAAACATTTTTTTAAAACATGGGTTTTGTATATAATAGATTTCCGACTGAAGAGATAGATGAGCATATTTCACTAAAAGATTTACATTAACTACAAAAGAGTGAAATAATGTTAAAAAAATGTCGATATATTTAATAAGAATAATATAATGAAACTCATGAATAATCTTGAGAGATTTTATCTATGGAACCATAAACATAAACAATCATGAAAAATGATATTATTTTCTCAATAAACTATTTTAATTTGGTTACATGGGATCATACTATCCATGTAAGATAATTAAATTAAATTATTTATAGGATATCATTATTGTAAGGATATTAATGATATAACATGTATAATTGAATTATATAAACGTATAAATATATTTTAGATGCATAGAAACATGATTCTCAATGATATCAAATTTAGACAAAACTGTTTTACCAATCTAGTTATTTTTGAATGATAAACCCCATGAATGAAGAATCGTAGAATGGAAATGTGAATACCCAAATATTTTGTTATACTACACATATATTTCAATCTTTTTCAGTACATACACCAGACATATAGAAATAGTGAAGAACATATATTATATCTCACAGAAAATAAAAGTGAGATGAAATCCCCATTACCTTGTGTGTTGAAACTCTCTGTAAACGTACACACATCATGTAAAATAAAATTATTTTTATTTTTTTAATAGAATCAAATTATTATATTAACCTCCTGTAAATGATCTTATGTTAAAGATTCACTTTGGGTAATCATTTTCTTCGTTCATTATATGTTTCTTAATTTGTTATAACATTGGTCCTTATACATATATCTTGATTATATAATGTATAACATTATATAAATATCATTTATATATATAATATTTGTATTATAATAATTTATTTCATAATTATGTACATAATGGAATACAATGTTCATGGATATGGTTAGTCGTTCGTACACTTGAACAGTGTTTCCATATTTATTGTCGTATTGAATGAATGTATGTCATTGAAACATGTATATATATGTAAGTAAATATATTTATATATAATAATTCCAATATAAATATGATATCATATATGTATTATAAGACAATTAAACCCATCCTGAATACATTCTATGTAGTTTCTGAATGAATCATATCACATTGATGGGGCGGTAGTCTACTCATCCTTAAACGAGATTATTTTATTAACACAAAATACATTATAAAATATGGGTGTTAAAAATGAATAAATAATCATAAATACATATTAAATATAATACATTAAATATATAAATATAGTTCCCATCATAATGGACACCATGATTGATGGTTAATGAAAAAATAAACCATCATCATTTCCTGAGGCAGTATTTCACTATATAAAGAAATTGAATGTCCAACATCAGTTAGATGCAGATATGTATAATTTTAGGTCAGAAACATTCTATAAAAACATTTTTGTATATTGAGGATTATTTTTTCAGACATTATGGGAATAAATATAGTGGAGGTGGTGATGAAGAAAAAAAAATGGAATGAAACTTTAGAGAAGATATTGCCTCTTATTCGGGTAAGTCCTTTTGGTTTTTGAAAAAGAATTCCTTGAGAGGGTTTTGGCCTATCTATTTTTAAAAAAATGGTTTTTTTCTAGTTTATATGGAATTTGGTCCCTTAATTTTATGTTTTAGTCCCTTATTAAGCTTTATTTTTCATTAAATATAGTGAATAATTTTAATGATTTTTATAAATCATTTTGGTAAAAAAATTTACATGGAATTACAATACAATAAAAATAAGACTTCATAAATTAGATTATGTATAATGATTGATATTTCAGTCAAAAAAAGAGGAAAAATTAATATGAGTGTTAATCTGTGAGACCCAATGAACTGAAAGGGTATTAATGTAGGAATAAGATCTACAGTTTGTTATGATTTTATATTCCTATTCAATGTGAAAATAAAAATAATGAAATTAATTATATTACTAGAAGTAATAAGTATATAATGTGTCCTTAAAAATTAATTATAATATCATTTAACATTAATGATTTATTAGGCAAAAATATCGTTTTCACTAAAAAGATATATTTTTCACTATTATTCAAACAATGATGTTTCTCAGAAAAATCACAGAAAATAACAGTGGGATAATTTAAAAATATGAATTAAAAAATTATTATATAAAATTCAATTTAAAAATTAATATTAAATTACATTTATTATTAGAAGAAATTTATTATATTAAATAATGTTTTTATACATAAAAAAGAATATACAAAAAAATAATATCATTTATTATAAATATGTTTTATTTATTTAAAACAATTATAAAAAATATTTGAAAATTAGTTATTTCTATTAATATTTATATGTTTACCTATAAGTTATAATTATATTATTTAAATAATTAAAACTATAAAAATAGATATTTTGACAAAACACCATGTTCCATGTATCATACACCAACTCAATGTTGCATGCATCATACAACTAGTTAGCATTCCGTAGAATGTTCATCAAGTCGAGGTTGTGTATAACATATTCTGTGTCAGTTCAATGTGAATGCAAACAGTTACATGATGCATCTCAAGATATAAATTAAAATTAAAATATATTCAAAATAAAACATGTCCATTAAACTATGGGTGTTACATTCGACCCCCACAAAAAAAATTACCCTAAAAAATAATCTTTTGGGTAAAAAGTTAGGATACGACTGCATCATCAAATCCTCAAGATCCCTTAATGCCATATCTAAATATTTATTTCTCCACAAAACATTGGATATGAAAGCAGCCATGTTTCATAGATCTTTCTCTGATCAATCTATTATTTCAACAGTTTTACCCTCAATAGAAATATCATCATCTAGCGGTATGAACACTAACTTCAGTAGATGTGAAGGGTCAGGTATTTATTTCATAGGAAGTGACACTTGAAACAAATCATTGACTAGGGAGAGATTTCTAGGATATTCTATGTGCTAGGATACTATCCCAATATGATCGAGAATTTATAACTGGGAAATATATATATATGGATTAGTTTCCCATTCTTCTCAAATATCATAAATTTCCTCTTGAGTGAGATTTATAGAAACAACATTATGAAAATGTCTAATATTGGATCAAGCTGACAGTTTTTAGCAAAATTTTCTGTCAACTTCGAGATTCCGTGATAAGATACTCGATGGTTCTAACATTGTTTAACCATTTCATCAGTGATCTTATTCCATAATATCATTATTTCACAAACCTCATCCCATAATGTTGGAGATATATATTTTTTACCATATAGGTATTAATAAGTTTTCATATGAATTCTTAAGTGAAATATACTATTTTATGAAAATTCAACTATAGGAAGTTGTTTAACCCAACCACCGTTGCAATCCAGAGAATAAGATCTCGACATATATTCTAGGGTATGAATTGTTATTTCTGACTTACCATCTATTTGATGATGTCTATAAGCACTAAAATTCAATTTAGTATCATGTTTTTTCTGAAAACTTCCCATGAACATTGATTTAATCATTAGATCCTGATCTAATAAAATCGAATTTTTCACTACATTCATCCTTACAACATCCTTAATACAGATCATGGAAATATGATCATGTGAAAAATAATCTCTGATAATAATTATTTGTGATGGCTCAGTAAAGAGATCCACTACCACCCCAAGAGCAGTAAACCCTTTAGAGGTCTTCGATAGTCCAACAACAAAATTCTTATTGATGTTCTCCTATTTCAATTAAAGTATGCATAATGGATGAAGCATCCCTTTAGTCTTTTTACTTTCATCATTAAAATGAATGCATACCAAACACCGAGATACAAACTACTTAATATCTCTTTTTATGCCATCCAACCAGAAGTTTTCCTTGAATTACCTACACACCTTCATACATCCATGGTGAGTATAGAATAAAATACTATGATCTTAATGTAACAAATACTTCTTCAAATTTGGTATTTAAAGAACACATACATAGTTCTTGATACTTGTATTTATATCATTATAATGGTTGTACTCAAAAACATTATTAACCTTACTGTGTAGCTTCTCATCCCCATTTTGCGCCTCATTACACATCACAAGGATATAGGGAAGAATATTCATCTGAGAAATATAAATATTCGCCATCCTTTAGGATTTCTTGATATATCAATTTCTAAACCAGAAATATTGGATATTTTGTGATCTTCGTCATGGATAATCTAACATGATCCTGCTTACTCAAACAATAGGCCATTTTGTTCTCTTTCCCATGGTGGAAATGTATTGATCATTGATAATCCTTTAAATACTCTAACAATATTTATTGGAACATTATAAACTAATTATTTGTGAAAATAAATTTCATAATTTTATGAATTTTATATAAATCACACTTTTCACCATATTCAAAATTCCTCCATATCATTAATTAAAATACTACAATCGCAAACTCTGAATCATGAGTTCAGTTATTTTTTTCTCTTTATTATTCAACTATTGTGAGGTATAAGAAAAAATCATGTTAGTTTTTTAAAGAACACATCCCAATCCCTTATTGGGTGCATCATAATATATTACATACCCTCACCAGGATAGGGTGATGTATGAATAAGTGAACCGCCCGACCTTCTCTTTAGTTACAGGAATGTTTCCTCACATTCGTCTATCGAGAGGAACATCAAACCCTTCCAAGTTAACATGGACATACAAATAGATAGTCATGATAAATTCTCCAAAAACCAAACATAATATCCCACTAAACAATGAATTATATAAATCTTAATCACTATGGTTGTTCTAGGACAACCTTTAGTCTTCTCCGTCTTTAATGGATATTTTATTATAACATCTATTGAGATTATGTGTCCCAAAAATGAATCATTTTGTAGCCAGATTCACAGTTTTTAAATTTTCATTTAATTTCTCCTTCCTTACGGATATCACTGGATTTTTGAAGTGATCATCATGTTATTAATTTATCTTTGAACATATAAGAATATCATTTAAGAAGACTACAAAAAACATATCGAGTTAATATGTAATGAATATATTCTATTAATAAATTAATATATCAGGGGAATTAGTGAGACATAAAGGGATCAGTATATATTCATAGAGACCATACCTTTTATGGAATTGTTTCTTTGGTATATTCTACTTCTTGAAACTCTGTTGATGATATATAGAATTATTTTCAATGATGGAAAATTATTGAGCTCCGTGTAGTGGATCAAACATGTCATCATTTAACTCCTGATAATCAAAACAAGGTCCCATTGATCCATCTTTTGTCTTTACAAACATAACTTACGCAACACTGGGTGACACGCATTGAATAATGAATCCCTTTACATGTTTTTCAGGGTGTTTCTTATTCAATTAATATAACTCAATCAGGTCCATTATATAAGATGTATTTGAAATTACTGTGGAACCAGGTGTATGTTCTATTGAGAAATCAACATCACATTTTGCTGGAAGACATGGAAACTCTTCTGGAATTACATACATGAAATCCCAAATGATGACCATATCATTGATGTAGATCTTCTCCACAACCATTTCAGATAAACATCACTTTTGAATGGGAATTAAGACCAAAAAATTTTATGTAATCTCTATAATATGTTCAGAATTATTTTCTCATAGATGGATGCTAATAGGAGGGTTTGAAATATCAAACATAATTTCCATTCAGTGAAAATTGATGTTGGATTTATGTAGAAAAATCCAATAGATTCCTAATATTAAATCAATTTTTAGAAAATAATAATGAAAATATTTTTAGGAATAACATTCCCAAAAACATAAACTAGAGAGGAATCATAAGCTTGAGATGAAAACATCGTACCATTTGGGGTTTTCACAGCTAATTACACCTCTAATGGTATTGAAGGAGCCATTAAACACATATAAATATTATTAAATATGAAATAATTTTTTGATCCTGATTCAAAGATGATATTATAAGTTATAGATTTTATGGTTATTGTACCTTTCATCATGTCATTATTGCACCCTCATCAAATATAAATATTTCATGAGATTTTCGCTTATCTAAGGTCATAAAGGGATTTTTAAATTAATCACAATCACCACCCATTGGTTTTGGGAAATGAATTTCCAAATTCCCAATTACCATGCACTTATTTCATTCAATAGTGGGAGGTTCCTTCTGTGTGTCTTTTTCTCTACTAGCACTTTGAGAAAACTTCTTCCAAGAAACTCCACAATCAAATGCACATAGGCCTTCCCGTCTACCCTTTAAAAAATATTTAGACACCCTAAGGTAATTACCTCCATGATTATTCCCACTAATAGATAATAATTGGAATTTCATTTTATTTTCTCCATTGTTCTTAGAGTTTCCATGGAACCCCATCTTCCAATTCTTATCAAATCCTTGAGATTGATACGTGACTCCCACCTCTTTTTCAAACTATATGACATAAAAAAATATAATTGTAGCTACTATAGTGAATTATGTACAATTCCCCTCTAAAAATGGAATTAAATCCCCCCAAAACCCATCAAATTTACTTTTAGGTTGGATGATAATTCCAGAAGCGTACCGAGCATGTCTCGTGAAAATAGCCTCATAGGTCCCAAAAGACTCATCATCCCTTTTCTTCAACTCAAGGAACACTTTATCCATATTGGAATGAAAAATTTAAGGAAATTAAATACTGAAAAATAGGTTATTGAAATCATCCCAAACAATAGATTCAATCTCAGCACGACTCCCCATATTCTTGATTCGATTCCACAACAAGTCAGATTTTCCATCCAAGATATAAATAGCTAGAACGTCATTCTCATGATCTAAACACTGAAGAATATAGAATATCATTTTAGTTGTACTAATGCTTTATTTAGAGACAACTGGATCTAGAGAACCTATGAATGTTGGTCTATGTTTCCTAATTAAAGACTCAACAGAATTTTGTTCCCTCTATTTATCATTTCGAATTCCACCATGATCTATAGCATAAGAAATATGTGTGAGAATAAAAACAAGGTTTTGAATTCCACATCCCATGGGATTTTGATACCTGGATGGAAAATCATCATATTTTCTATCACTATATCCACTAATGTGGTTCCTTCGGGTTTCATCCATTGACTATAACCGAAAGCATAGAGTACAAAATAGTTTTCTAACAAATAAATAAATAACCATGAAAAATAGATTATAATTTTCTATCTAATTAAAACATCCTTAATCTATGAAACCATAGATTTATAATAGTTTATTCATTTTCAAAGTATGTTTAAATCCTTCATAATGGTTCGTGATGATTTTGTGAATTGAAAAAGTATATCCCCCTGGAGTGTCAAATCAGTTGTGTTGTGAGGCCAATTATTGTGTACTAGATTACCCCGAGTTCAGATCAGAACATATTATCAAAGTTGTAACCCCTAGGTACATCTGTTATAGAGCCATGTCATCTTTTTGTATCCATATAGAATTGTTTTACTAATAATACACTATATATGTCAATGAAAAATACTCTTAGACAATTTCTTATACATTTATTACACATTTGGATTATCTTTAGACTTGTCCTTAGGGTCCTCTCTATAGTGTTCTCATTTTGTCTTTCAAATTATAGAAATACCTTCCCTCTAATACGATCAATATAGACCCTCACTTTTCAAACATTGACATTTATTTTCGAATGTGGAATATTTAAATATTATACAAAAATACTCCCAAAGTCCATCCTTTCTATAGTGCCTTTGGGGTCCTAGAATCATAACCACTAGTACAAAAGTGATCTACATTATCTCCCACTAGATTCTTCACGACTAACCCCCTTATTTGAAACATAAAACATAATACATACCTCCATATCATTTGGAAGGAAACATAAAAATGGTGAGCTCAAATTCTTAGTAAGGGTAAAAAAGGGACATATGTAAGCATGAACATGATCATAAGGGAAAGAGAACAACATCATGAAAATTGAAGATATTACCCTACATATTAAAGATCATATAACTGAATCATTGAATAATGATTTTCACTTCATAAGATCTGAATCAAAATGAAGTAATGGAAATGAGATTGGACGTAAAAACATTAGAGTAATACAATGAATCATGGAAATTCATAAGTTTATAATGGTTTTTATATTTTCCAAGGCATCAATGTGAAGACCAACATAGTGGAAAAAGTCCATCATTGAACCAGGTGAACCCCAATTAAATAATTATATTACTAAACAGTCTAATCCTTCATTCCATCCCAATATTAACGAATCGAGTAAACCCTTTTTCCATTTCTATATTACTGAAATGATTATATCCACATTCCAACCCTGTCTATCTGATGTGATACAAATCTTTAACCAATTTATTAGAGGGAGATATATGTCCCACCATTCACTTTATGAAATCATACATACATGTGTCAAAATATAATAAATGATCATATTATAACCCATTAAATAAAATAAGTATTGTAATTAGTTAATCATATAATAACCTATGGAAAGATATAGATTCCATAATCATTTCTCCATAAACATAACTCGTGAAAAGAAACGGGTTTCAAAAGTATATAACCCATGAAATAGTAACATGTTTCATAACATCAAGGCATCAAAACATGTACAATTGAGGGAAATAATATGAATGGTGACATTGAATAATTTCCTCACAAATACTTGAGTTATATAAAGGGACGTTATCTACGATGGAAAATAAATTTAAAAGTATATTTTAATTTTTTTCATTAGGAAAATATCCTTTCTTATTTGAAAAATTTATTTTTATAACATAAAATATTTGGAATCAAATTTTCATTGAAAAAAGATTTGAAAACGGATAAAATAATCTTAAATAATAAATAAACATTTTCAAAATACATGGAAATGTTTTTCATGGTTATCTTTAAGACATGTTTTCAAACCATTTTTGAAAAAATCATTTTTGAATAAAATAGATTTCTCCTCTAAGAGAGAGATGGTCGGATATTAGTGAAAGAGTTGTCTTAAGTATCAAAGATTTGAAATAAGGTACCAACAAATGATGATATACTGAATAAACATAGTAGAATGAAACACATAAATAATCTTGAAATATTCCATCAAATGAATCATAAACATAATCAATATCAAAAACTGATAATATTTTCTCAATTTAATATTTTAACATGGTTAATTGGGATCAAACACTCCAGGTAATAAAAAAAATTAAATAAAAATTAATATATGTGACAACCCTTCATTTATTACAAACATAAAAATGATTTATTACCAAAACTATTCACTTGATACAACACGGAAGATCGAGAGGAATAGTGTCTTTGGGGACTAGGATCATTACATAACAACGTAAAATATGAAATAAAATATATTTGTTGAAAAATTCCTTTACATGACCACTACATTCCCTCGTACTTAGCATTTCATTGGATAACCTGAGGACATGCATAAGAAAAGGTTGTGTTATAAAGCCCCATAAGTGAATAGACATGGAACACATAAGGAGTACAATACATAAAAGAAATTAGGAATATCAATATAGAAAAATAGAAACATTTACATAAAGGCATGATAAATCTTGATAATCATAACATGGATATTTGGCAACAACAGTTAACATGGAATTAACATGAGCCAAGCCCCATTGTAAATGAAGTATGAGTAAATCCTCATTGCACAAGAAGCACGAGTAAAACCTAGTTCCCCATGAATTATCAAGATTCAACACTCATTGCACAAGACGTATCATGATACTATACATTACCCAATTCATTGGAGCGCTATAAGGGCGCACCCTTATTAAACATTTTATTTCATGCATAAGTGTGCCACATGGATCATAAAACATGGATTCATAAAACATATTCATTTATTCCATGACAAAGAATGTTTAATGAAACTTTATAATCAATAAGTAAATGTTCATGAAGGTTAATACCCATGATGGAGAAATGGTCATGGTATTCACTACACAATGGCATTGGCTTAGTAAATTGGTGCAATTTCGGCAGCGTAACTGTGTGATATAAGAATTCATCAAAAAGGTTGATGAGAGAGAAATGGGTTTCTCATCATATCTACATGAAATGGACAGTAAGGGGGTCATATAGATACATGTCCAAAAAATTGTAATGTAATTTAGATTCATGATACAAAAGTATTTCTTGAATATAAATGAAAAGAGAGAAGTTCCTTTCAAAATTTCATCATAGTAATGGGTGTACATGGGAGGAATTTAATGAGAGATAAATGGGTATCTCATCATTAAAACAATAATAGGTCAGTATGGGCGATGATCGACATCATACCCCATCATTTGTAATTGAAATTAAAAGGGTATAACAATATTAAGAAAATTGGACAAAAAAGTGAAAGGAAGAAAAACCCTTACTTAGAAGTGTGATTCCAAAAACTTGAGAGAGTTTTGAGAGAGTCTTCATGGGAGATTGGGGAACCTTGGGAAGATTGTAGAGAGAGTAGGGCAGAGATTGGACTAACTCCAAAGGATTTGAGTGAGGAGGAAGTGGGAGCTTGGGTGGGTTTATATAAGAAAGGTGATTGAATTCATTATTATTTAGGTTTGGGACCCCTTACATTAAACTAATCCAAACCAAAAATCATCTCATGTTTTTTGCCCATGGATTTTGAAAAATGGGAGAGGATAACAATATATTATAAGGACAAAGTCTGATGTAATTAAAATAGTGGGGTTGCTTATGTTGAGGTGAGTCACACTCCAATGGAAAATAATTTTAAAAGGTTAGAAGTTTAATAAGTCTTGAGGGGTCTATTAATGCTTTGTAAAATAAGTCAAACAAACCCAAAATCGCATTATTTTAATGGTAAAACATATATTGGATGAACATAAATCTTATATTATTTTATAACATCACAATTTGTTCATTATGATGCCATAAAACACATTATATATTTAAACGGTATTTTATTTTTACCCAAAAATTTGACTGTCCAAGAAATTTATGAAAAATTCATCATTAGATAACTTCGATTTCCTAATTCCATAAATAACAATTATTATATCTAAATAATTTTCTCTATATGTTAATTTTTAATTTTAAAATAAAAACCGACATTTATAAAAAATTCACAGGTTTTGACAAAAATGGCTTTAAAACCTTATTAAAAATTACAATTTCATTCATACAATTATAAGATCATTTATATTTAATAAAAACTAATTTAATAATAATAATAATATATTATTAAAATATTATTTAGTTCAAAAAAATCGCTTCATTTAATAAAATATAATTCTTAATTAAATAATAACTAAAGACACTATTTGTACATTAAAAACTATTTACAAAGTGTCAATAATGACAAGAAGGTATATTAATTATTATCCAAAAAATTATATAAATGAACATATTACTAGAGATTTTTAACATAACCCCTTAAAACAGCCGCATAAGACCTTAGGGTAAGGTGTACGATGGTGACAGACTCTTAGGTTGGATTAGATAACATTGCTCGAGTGGTAATCTATGTCAACTTCCACTTTTCACGTAGATGGCCTTGATAGAGCTTGACATGATGAAGCTCAGTTTGGGCTTGGTCAAGAGATAATCCCAAGGACACCACCTCTTTTCCGAGCTCTGACAAATGGGCTTCGTATTGAGAAATTCTACTGGATGAGGTCATCGCTTCTTTTGTCTGAGTAAATTGGATTTGTTAATGCTCTATATTTATACTAATCATGTGATCACTGTTCAACAGCTATACTTGAAACGGTCAAATTTTTTAACATAAAGCCGAAGACGTTGAAATTTTATATATACATTTTATATAAATATTCTTTAAATTAGATCATGTATAATTTCAATTAATGAAACATTGGGTCGTTACAATATTACCCCTTATGAAATTTCACCCTCGAGTTTTTTTCCCCGCACTAAAATAGTTGTTGGTAACTCAGCTTCATCATTTCATTCGATTCCCAAGTCGCTTCATCAAACTTTTGGTTTCACCACAACTCCTTGATGAGGGGCATTGTCTTATTTCGTAGAACTTTTTCTCTACGATCTAATATCTTCACTGATTTCTCCTCATAATAAAGACCATCTTCCAACTGTACCACCTTAGAAGAGAGTATATGTGAAGGGTCTATTATGTACTTCGTTAAGAGGTATACATGAAAGACATCATGTACTTTGTCCAAGGTAGGTGTAAGTGCTAGTAGATATGCCACAGCCCCGACACGATCAAGAATCTCAAAGGGGCTGATGTACCTTGGAATTAACTTCCCTTTCTGTCCAAACCTCATGACCTTCTTCTACAACGATATGCGTAGAAAAACAATGTCTCTATTTTTAAACTCAAGGTATCGTCACCGATTATCTACATAACCATTCTATCGACTCTAGTATACCTTGATTTGTTTGTTGAATGGTTTCCACCTTCTCCACCATTTCCTCGACCATTTTCGGTCCAAGAAGCTTACGTTCACCGACCTCTTCCCAACACCCGGGTGTTCTACACCTTTCCCCATAAAGGGCTTTATATGGTGCCATTTGGATGCTTGAGTGGAAACTATTATTTTAAGAGAACTCTACCATAGTAAGATGTTGATCTCATCCACCTTTAAAGTCGTTTGAGAATGCTCTCAACATGTCCTCAAGTGATTGGATAGTCATCTCGGTTTGGCCATCAGTTTGAGGATGATATGTCGTACTGAAGTTCATTTAATTATCTACATCATGTTGAAGACCCTTCCAAAAAATTGAGGTGAAACTTGGATCTCGATCAGACACAATAGATAGTGGTACTCCATGCATCCTTAACACTTCCCTGGTATATATCTGTGCCATATAGTCCTATGAGAAATCCTCCCGAATAGCAATGAAGTGTGGAGTCTTTGTAAGACGATCCACAACAACCAAGATTGCATTGTATCCTTTTGATGTCCTCGGAAGTCTGGTGACAATGTCCATGGTGATGTTCTCCCATTTCCATTCTGGTATGGGAAATGGTTGCATCATCCCCATAGACTTGTGCCTCTCTGCATTCACTTTCTGGCACACCAGGAACATTGATGTATATTCAGGGATCTCCTTGTTCATATTACCCCACTATATGTTTTCTCGGAGATCTTGATACATCTTTGTGTTACTTGGGTGAATCGAAAAATTTGATCTATGTGCGTCATCCAAAACATCCTTCTTCAGCTCCGGACATTATGGAACAAATAATCTTTTCCCAAATCGCACTATTCTTTCTTCATTAACATCAAACTCTGAGGATTTCCCTCTTTCGATAGCTTCTACTTTTTCTTGAATTCCCACATCATCATTTTGAGCATCCTTTAACCGTTCTAAAATAGATAGTTGATCCATCATTTGAGAAAGTATTGATGACGTTACCTTCTTTATTATTCCCATTTCCATCTTGATAAAGTCTAAGAAGATTGGATCCTTATCAATTCTCATCATTGATAGAATCGATGGGTCCTTTCTACTAAGGGCATCTTCCACCATGTTCGCTTTCCCATGGTGGTAATGTATTGAACAGTAATGATCCTTGATGAGCTATATCCATCTACTATGGCGCATATTAAGCTCTTTTTGTGTGAATATATATTTAAGACTCTTGTGGTCATTATATATCTCACATTTCTCCCCATAGAGATAATGTCACAAGATTTTCAAGGAAAACATCACAGCCGCCAACTCCATATCATGCGTTTTATAGTTTCACTCATGTATTTTCAACTTTCTTGAGGCATAGGATATCACATTATCATTCTGCATCAGCACACAGCCTAAGCCCTTCTTCAAAGAATCACTGAATACCACAAAAATTTCCCCACTTGTGGGTTAAGTGAGCACGAGCACAGTGATAAGCCTACTTTTCAACTCCTTGATTCATTCTTCATATTGATCACTCCAAGAAAATTTTACTCCCATTCGATTTATCTTGGTAAGAGGGTTTGAAAATTGTGAGAAATTTCTCAAAAATCGTCGATAATATCCAGCTAACTCAAAGAAGCTATGGATATCCATTACCGATGTTGGCCTCGGTCATCCCTCAATTGAATCTGTTTTGGAGGGATCCATAAATATCTTATTGCATTGGATGATATGTCCCAGGAATGAGACCTCCTTCCACCAGAACTCACACTTGTTGTACTTAGCATAGAGCTTCTCCTTGCTCAAAGTTTCTAGTACAATTTTTAAATGCTCCTCAAGATCCTCCATGGTTTTGGCGTATATTAAAATATCATCTATAATAACTACAAAAAAAATTTCTAGGTAATCTCTAATGACTTTATTCATCAAGTCCATGATGATTTCTGGAGCATTGGTGAATCCAAAAGGCGTTACTATGAATTCATAGTGCCCGTATGTTGTGCGAAAAGCAGTCTTGGGTATATCTTCCTTCATCACCGTTACATGATAATATCCCGACTGCAAGTCCACCTTGGAGAAGTATTGTGCTCCACGTAGTCGATTGAACAAGTCATCAATTCATTGGAGATGATACTTGTTCTTTATCATGATTTTTTTGAGCTCACGATAATCGATGAAAAGGCGCATTGACCCATCATTATTCTTGACGAAGAGGATTGGTACACCCCATGGTGAAGCACTTGGGCATATAAACCCTTTATCCAGATTCTCCTATAGTTTTTTCATCAACTCTTCTAGGTCCATGACATCCATTCTATATAGAGTCTTGGATATTGTTAGAGCCCTTGGTATAAGTTCAATTGAGAATTCAACATCTCTTGTAGGAGGAAGACCAGGTAGTTCCTCGGGAAACACGTCAACGAATTCCCTCACAATAGGCATTTCATCAAAGAAGGATTTTCCATAGACTCAATCATATGAGCCAGATACACGTTCTCATAGGGCAGCAATATCTATTCTTGAGATGATGGAGCTAAAGTAGATTCATCTTCCTCCTTACACGTGTAGGGAATCGGGTGTCAATTCTGCATATGGGGTGTGATTTCCCTCTCCCGAAAATTTATGATGGCTCTATATAAGGAAATCCAATCCATGCCAATAATTTCATCAAATTCCACTAGAGTTAGTATGACGAGGTTGACCGAGAAATTCAATCCACAGATTATGACAGAGGAGGAGTTATATTCATGGGATGAAATGATTGCCCCATTTTCCGTACTCACTGACATCTTCACATACATGATTTATGGTGGTGCTGGGATTGTTCTACTAGACTTTCGAGATATAAAAGAATGCATAGAACCTGAATCTGAAAGTATTTTCACTATTCTTGAATGAAAAACTAGCGTACCTATCACCACTTCATTGTTAGGGTTCACTTCGGCAGAAGTGATGGTAAAAGCTCTTCCTTGCTGCCTTGGAGGTTGTTGGTTGCCTCTGAAAACCCTTGGATTACGGCACTGATTTGTAAAATGCCCCGGTTCCTTGTAGTTGTACAAATGAACAATGTGTTGAGGTTTAAACGGAGAGTTCCTCTCCTCTGTCGCAGCCGCGTGTCTTTATTTCTGATAGTTAACATCTAGGATACCTTTACATCCACACCTAAAGCATTTCCTCGTCATCTTGAGGAAATTTACATGGTGCTTCTTTCTGCACTTTTGGCAAGTGGGGTTCTGGATCTTCTTAGCACCGTTGGATTTATCCATCGGACCACTATAATTGAAGTCCACCTTACTCTTCTTTTCCCCATGCTACCCCTATGATTCCTCGATCTCCATTTCGACCTATAGGGAACATCGGACAATTTCCTCATAGCTGTCGAAGTCATAGATCGATAATTCTTTCTGTAGGCTAGGATTCAGCCCACCAAAGAAGCAGTTATCATTGCAATCGGGGGTAACGAAAAAGCTGGAAGCATATCATGCAAGCGATGTGATGTTTTCCTCGTACACTCCAACTGATTCTTCTTCTTTTTTCTTGATGTAAAGGAAGACCCTTTCCATCATAAGCTAGAGGGTGCGTAGAAAATATTTATCGAAAAACATCTTCTGGAAATCCTTCCATTCCAATGCCTCGATCTCCTCCTTAGGAATCATATATTTGATCAAAATCCACCATTAATCATCCTCACCCTCTATACGATAATCCACCAGGATAACCCTTTCTTGTTCAGAACATTTTAGGATGGAGAAGATATTATCAATGGAGTTGATCCATTGTTCAGTGATCATGGGATCGAATGATCCACTAAAAGTAAGAGTCATTTGTCTCATTAAGCTATTGATAGCGACTTGTTCCTTCTTAGGGGGGTTTGGACGTTCCTCTTGACCCGTTTTTCTATTCAAATAATGAGTTAGTTGAGAGTGAAGTGTGACAAAGTTTGTGATTCCCACTCCCATTGGATTGTGAATTTCATTAGTACAGTCATCACACTGATCTTCACATTCGTTGTTAGCCCCAGTCCTCCTATTACTGTCCATTGGGTGGAATAAAAGGAAAGTTGGGGGGTTAACACCTAAAGGGTAATCCAAATACAAAAGATGATGACTTATAAATAAACATTTATTTCCTTATCGCATGAGTCTATAGGCTTCAATTTAGGAATTTCATGATCTACTCTCTAACATATATTCTTAGGGGAATTTGTTTTTAATTCCCTTAATAATGATTCATACTAAGAAAGTGAATTTGTCAAATCATATCTTTTTGGAGTGTCGTAACCAAGAGTGTAGCAAGGCCCATTGTCATGCACTGGTTCCTGTTCGAGTCTAGCTCAATGCATTTTTTTCTAGTTTTACCCCTAGGATAAATCTGTGCCAGAGCCGCCTCTACCTGCTCGCAACCAGATAGTGATGTATTTTCGTGATAAACCACTCACTCAGAACATACCAAAACATAGGGATGTTTTTATTATACTTAGTCTTGTTTATAAGGCATTACAGGGGTATTCTAATCCTAATCCAAAAAATAAATAAACCTATTATTTCATACCAACTATGACAACACTTCTTTTATTACAAATTAAACATGATTTATTACATAAACTATTCACGTGAAATTACAAGGAAGATTGAGAGGTCTAGTGTCTTAGGGGATTAGGATCATTACATAACAACATAAAACATGAAATACAACATCTTTATTGAAAACATCCTTTACATGACCACTACATTCCTTTATACATAGCATTGCAATGTATAACTTGAGGACATGCATAAGAAAAGGGTGAGCTATAAATCCCAGAAAGGGATTAAACATAGAATACATGAGGAGTAAAATACATGATAGAAAATAGGATTATCAATAGAGAAAATGAGAAGCATGGACATAATGGCATGATAAATCATGATAATCATAACATGGAAATGTGGCAACAACACTTAACATGGAATTATCATGAACCCAGGCCCATTGCACATGAACCTTGAGTAAATCCTCATTTTACATGAAGCACGAGTAAAGCCTCGTTTCAATTGAACTAGCATGATTCAACACTCATTGAACATGACATATCATGATACTATACATTAGCCAATGCGTTGTAGAGCTATAAGGGCGCACCCTTCTTAAACATTTCATTTCAGGCATAAGTGTGCCATATGGATAATTAAACATGGATTCATAAAACATAATCATTTATTCCGCAAAAATGGAATGTGAAATGAAAATTTATAATCAATATGTAAATGTGCATGAATGTGAATAACCTCGATTGAGAAATGGTCATTGTATTCACTACACAATGGCATTGGCTTAGAAAATTGGTGCAATTTCCGCAGCGTAACGACGTGATATAAGAATTCATAAAAAAGTTTGATGAGAGATAAAGGCGTGTCTCATCATATCTACATGAAATGGAAAGTAAGGGGGTCATATATATACATGTCCCAAATATTGTAATGAAATTTAAATTCGTGATATAAAAGTATTTCTTGAATGTAAATGAGGAGAGAGAGTTCCTTTCGGAATTTCGACATAGTAACGGGTGTACATGTGAGGCATATAATGAGAGATAAATGGGTCTCCCATCATTCAGACAATAATAGGGCTGTATGGGGGAGGTGTGAAACCATACCCCTTAATTTATAATTGAAATTAACAGGTCATAAAAATATTATGAAAATTGGTCAAAAAATTGTAAGGAAGAAAAACCCTTACTTGGATGCGTGCTTCCAATTGCTTTAGAGAAGCTTGAGAGAGGCTTATTGGGAGTTTGGGGCACCTTGGGAGGATTTTAGAGAGAGTACGGAAGAGGTTTGACGAACTCCAAAGGCATTGAGTGAGGAGGAAGTGGGAGCATGGATGGGTTTAAATGGTAAATGTGAGTGAATTCATTATTATTTAGGTTTGGGACCCCTTACATTAAACTAATCCAAACCACAAATCAACTCATGGTTTTTGCCCATGGTTTTTTTAAAAAGTGGAGAGGAAAAAATATTTTATAAAGCCAAAGTTATAAATTCTTAAAATAATGTGGTTGCTTATGTGGAGGTGAGTCACACTCCCTTGGAAAATAATTTAAAAAGACAAGATGTTTAATAAGTCTTGAGGGGTCCATTAATGCTTTGTAAAATAAGGTAAACAAAACCAAAATCACATTATTTTAATGGTAAAACAAATATAGTCCGAACATAATTCTTATAGTATTTTATTACATCACTATTAGGTCATTATGATGTCATAAAACACATTATATATTTAAATAGTATTTAATTTTTACCCAAAAATTTGATTGTCTCGAAAAATTATGAAAAATTAACTATTGGATAATTTCGACATCTGGATTCTAGAAATTAAATTTATTTAATCTAAATAATTTTATAAATATGTTAATTTTTACTTTTAAAATAAAAGCTGACATTTATCAAAAGTTCATAGGTTTTGAAAAAAATGGCTTTCAAACCTTAATAAAAATTACAATTACATTCATAAAATTATAAGATCATTTATATTTAATAAAAATTAATTTAATAATAATAATAAAATATTATTAAAATATTATTTAATTCAAAAAATCCATTAATTTAATAAAATAGAATTCTTAATTAAATAATAACTACAAACACTATTTGTACTTTAAATAATAATTACAATGTTTCAATAATGAAAAGATGGTATATTCATTATTATATAAGAAAAATAATATACACGAACATCGTACTAGAGATTTGTTACATAATTCCTTAAAACAGCTGCATAAGACCTAAGGGTAATTTCTGCGATGGTGACAGACTCTTTGGGTGGCTCAGATAACATTGCTCGATTGCTAATCTCTATCAAATTACACTTTTCACGTAGATGGTCTCATTCAAGCTTGAAATGATGACGCTCAGCTTGGGATTGGTCAAGAGTGAATCCCAAGGATGCCACCTCTTTTCCGAGCTCTGAAAAATGGGCTTCGTATGGATAAATTCTACTAGATGTGGCCATCGATTCGTTTGTCTGAGTAAATTGGATTTGATAAAGACCTATATTTATACTAATCATGTGATCACTATTCAACGACTATACTAGAAACAGAAAAAATTCTTAACATAAAACCAAAGAAGTTGACATTTAATATAAACATTTTTCATAAAGAGATATTTAATTAAATCTAGTGAAATTTCCATTAATGAAACTTTTCTTCATTACAATATATCATGAAAAAGGATATTCATGTCATAAAATTTTCAATGTAATTTTAATAACCTAAAAAATGAGTTCAGCTACATAACAAAACGTGAGTCTCAAAGAATGAAAATTGAAACAAAACTGTTTTACTGATTTGGTAACTTCAGAAAATTAAAACCCAAGAATGGAGGATCATAAAATGGGTATGTGAATAACTATAAATTTATTTATAAGATACCAATAATTCAATAATAGGTATTAAAAAACACAAGAAAGTATCTAGATAAAAAAATAGCTTGTATTGCACATAAATTAAAAGTGAGATGAAATCCTCATTACCTTGTGTCTTTACTCTCTCCGTACTCATACAGGATATATATATAATAAATATATGTTTATATAAATACATTAAATAAA
Source organism: Viscum album (assembly GCA_963277665.1). Classification (NCBI taxonomy): domain Eukaryota; kingdom Viridiplantae; phylum Streptophyta; class Magnoliopsida; order Santalales; family Viscaceae; genus Viscum; species Viscum album. The sequence goes on from OY728159.1 coordinate 502,875,164, forward strand.
AATATTCTTAAACAAACCCTCATATTTGGTTATATTATGACCTTATGTTACCTTCTTATTAATGATCCTATGTTAATTTATTCACTTTGGGTAATCTTTCACAATGTACTCTGCATGTGTCTTTATTTGTAAAAGTGTCTGTCATTATACTTATATCGTGATTCCAGAATTTATAAAATGATATAAAAATCTCATATACACATTATATTAATATTATAATAATTTTTTTCATAATTTAGTATGAAATGGAATACATCATTCAAGGATACAGTATGTCGTTCGTATGTTTGAATGATGTATCTTTTTTTGTTGTCAAATTGATTGAATGTATATCAATAAAATATGTATATATATGTATATATAAATATATTTTATTATTATAGTTTCATTAATAAATCATACATATCATAAAAGTTCATTAAACACATCCCTAATACATTCCATGTAGTGTGTGAATGAATCACATCACTTTGAGGGTGTGGTTGTACACACTTCCTCAATCAAGATTATCATATTAACACCAAATGGAAGGTAAAAAGTTGTCTGTTCAAAAAATAATAAAGGGGAATAAATAATTAATATATTATATTATATTTCATATATAAATTGAGTGACCATCGTATCATCCACCAAAATTGGTGGTTAAGGTGAAATGACTAATCATCATTTCGTGAGGCAGTGGTTTATTATACATAGAAAATAAATGTTCAAAATCCATTAGATGGAGGTGTGTGTAAGTGTAGGTCATAAAAACTACATAAAAAACCTAGTGTGTAAATTATTCTGGGTTTTTAACGTAGTAATGGAAAAAATAGACTTGAGGGGTGAAGAAAACAAATAAAGGAAAGGAGATGGAGGGAAGGAATTGACTCTTAATCATGTCATTCCTTTTAGTTGGTTCCAAAAGGCATCCATGAGAGTGTTTCTTCCAAAAGGGAGGATTCATGGTCTAAGGGATGATTGATGGGTTAAAATTTGGGTAGTTCGTTGCTGAATATTATAGTTTTGATAGGTGTGAGGAATGGGTAGATGTGGTGGTATTTTATAGAGAGTGAAAAGGACTAACATTGAATTTTTAAAAACAAATTAGTTGTTCACATGACCTAACATAACAAATGCCTTACCAAACCAACAAAACTCAGCAATCGAAGGATTATGGACAAAAAATGTACATCAAATGTTGTTTTTTACAAGTTTATAGGTTATTTTTCTACATAATATTATGGTTTAGTCTCTAAATAATCTTCATTTGGAGAAAATTATTATGAATATTTTTAATCACATTTGCAAAGCATTTACATAAAAAAAGTTAAAACGGACTCATTAGAATCAAAAAAAATATTCAAAATTAAATTTTTTTTGTACATGTTTCTAAATCCCAATCATATAAGGGAGAAAATGATGATGATTTCTAGTCTCTCTGATGGGGAAAAATTCGAGGTTTTAATATAGGAAAATGTCGAAATGATTTGTAGATTTTATATTCCACATCAAAGTGAAATTATTCCTATGAATTTAATTATATAATTAGATTTAATATTTATCTAATGTGACCATAAAACATATTTATAATATTATTTTAAATTAATAATTATTTATAGAAAATGACATTTTTAGCATAAAAGTAGTTGTTTTTGCCATTCATAAAAATGATGTTATTTAGAAAAATCGAAAAAATTCAATATTGCCTAAATTCTACATTATGAATTATAAAATGAAATTTATTTTACACAATGAATTTTATAAATTTTCCTATCATCTCATTCATCATTAAGATCATTTCATTCAAAAAAATGATGTTTTTAAAATAAAAAGGCATATACCAAAAATAATATCATTTATTATAAATATTTATTATTTATATATAACAATTAAAAAATATATTTTAAAATTATTTATCACTTTCAATATTACATAGTATAACTATTAGGATATAATTATCTTATTTAAATAATTAAAACAATTAGATGATAAATTTTGAAGAAACTCATTGTTGCGTGTATTGTACGACAACTTAATGTTTCATCCATTTTACACCATGTCAGTGATGCGTGGAACGTATGCCAAGTCGGTGTTGCATGAAATGTAAAATGAGTCATTTCCATGTGAGTGGAATATTTGACTTATTAAATTTCATGAAATAGATGATTATTTAATTTTATTCGAAAAAAATGTCTATAATACTAACGGTGTAAAAGATACATTCATACTTGGTAATTCCTACCAGAAAATAATTGTAGAAATTTTCAACAAGAGTAGGTATTGTAAGAACCTTACTAGAATTATTATTCCTTTCTTATATGAGTATCCTTGCTTTTATCTCGTGCATGGGTATGAGAATAAAAAGCATGCCATATGGGACCATTAGTAGGATACAGGTTGGTACTGATGATATGGTAATAGCGACATTGGATGATAGTATCCCTACATGGGGAATTATAAAGCTAAAGTGATCCATATTTGAATTCCTAATCTACCATCATTAGAAATTAATGGACGTGTTTTTTCTATTAAATATATAAGTCATCAAATTGATTGGTTTTATCGACAAGGGAAACTAGCTTAGCAACAACTTTTCCTTGGTGATGTAGACTTTTCAGTTCCCAATCCTGGATAACCTCACATGTAGATTCCATGGTACGGATTGTGCTGTGTAAATGGTACTCTCAAACAATCATGTTTCCCACTATGTGTTTTAGTTGTCTTGAAGGTGTGATCGCTTTACGACCAGCAGGGCATAAACCCGAAAATGATATATAGGAGAAACCATTTGACGATTAAAACATTATACTGAATCATGACACATAGAGATGTATATATTGTTTTATTTACAAAAAATAATAATGTTACTGATTAGTTCAGTTTCCCAATCATAATATTATTAATCTGATATTCTTGATAACACAATTGGCCTTTTATTCTAGATTCATCCATTCGGATCACATAGATTTTTCAAAGTTAGGATGGATTAATTTAAGGAGAAACCATGTTATAGAGGATAAACTATAATATCATTCCAGTCATACGTATTTTTTTATAGCGAATATATACAAAGTGGCCTACACTATGATCATTCTATCATTTGATATTTTCACGTTGTTCTTATTAGTTATGTTTTCATATATAGATTTGTGAAATATGGTTCAATAGATAATAAACAAATTATGTTTTATTAGAGAGAATAACGTTGGGTTCTATAATTTTTTTTCATAGGGATTTAATATGTGAATTGTTTTTTCAGTCGATGCTTTGATTGTTGGGGGATTATGACCATCCTCAATCACTCACACATGGTTTTCCATTTGTTTAGTCTTCCCGAGAAACACCCAATTCTTCCTCATCCATAGCTGGGTACACAATGTATTTCCAAAGGCATGTGGTCATCAAGGTTTTCAAGCACAATGATTCTTGGAGATGTTCATTGAATCAAAAAATGGGATGTTCGACTCATCACACTCTTTGGAGAGAATTATTTCCTACCATGAGACTCTATTATATATTTATGATACGATCATTAATCTCTTAAAATCAGTGATATTGTAACGATTACCAAGATCAAATATCCTAGATTAATTCTCATTCACATGCCCAAGACAAGGGTCTCATTAGAGATTCCAAATGTGTGTATTTCAGGTTCCATATCGTTTTATAGTAATAGACCATTTCTAATGTGATAAATGCTTATAACCATGTAATTCTATGTATACTTCCATAAAAGGAGTAATTTAATATTTCAAGGATATATTTTAGCCATTACAAGGATCCTTACGTATCCTAGTTATTTCAATAATCAAAACCCCTATATTTCGTTGGAACCATATAGTTAAACTACATGTAGAAGAACACATTATAGGTTCTTCTGGATAATAGGTGTTCATGATTGGTTCTCGATTGAACATCCTACATATCATTAATATTGATAGAATCATAGTTTTTATATTTAAATGGACATCTCAGTCCATTTATGGATGATATGGAGTGATTAGACCATGAGAATGATTGGGTTCTGATGGTGGAGATGTCAGGGACATAAAAGGAAATTCATCTAAAGTGGTGTTAATTTGAGGCCGGGACATAGATTTACAATGTTCTATTTATCTCTTGTGAATTTCTACATGTTAGGTTCTTTTATATAGTTGAAAATATGTCATTCCTCTAATCATCTATTACATAATGAAATTTCCATTTCTATTAGATATTCATGATGCTGATGATATGACTACTTCAAATATCTAATCCCAAATTAGCAATGCTTCATTTGATAAATAATGGATAACATGTAATCAATATTATTGCATACAGATATAGGGATTATGAATTGTGAAACCCCTTGTTATCTTTAATATAGATCATAGGAATCAGGGATATGTTTTACATATCCCAGTAATGGTTGTAATTAGAGTCATTATACTTTAGTCAATCGGGGCATACACACAGAGGTTTCCCTACTCTTTTGTGGAGGATTATAGGGAATAATATATGACCATTGAAACTATCATATCCCATGTTTGGTATTCTTGTTATGAGAAAAAAGGTATGGATTGTTATAAATTTCAATTATTCTGAATATAGTAAATATATTTTTGTATTTCCATGAATGAATAATATAGATTTTGGACCTATGAGAGGTGTCCTATGTACACATTTTATGGTAGGAATTAGTGTCGTCATAGTTATATTGATATAGGATTATGCTCTCTATTTTCATTTATGATTAGGTCTTACACACTAAGGAGTGTCCAGGTTACCACGTCTTGAGATACCCTATTTGACCAAGCCTTCATTCCTCCATCTCATCAATTGATTTATAATCGATATTTAAATGTTTGTTCCTATCATGTTGGAGGATATCTGCATGAAATTGAAAAAGAAAAACGTTTTTTATAGATTACTGACCCAAAGGATTTAATATAACCTAGGTATCATATATAAATGTCATCATTTGATCAAGGATGAATTTCCTATAGTACATCACAAGACCTATATATTTTTTAAAGGAAGAAACTGCATGACCTAAATGGCTTATGCAGAGGGTGTCCAACGATCCAGCTATCTTTTCCTGGTGTCATCACAAGAGATGGATGAAAAATATAGGGGATATCGTATGAGTCAATATGACATTTCTCAGAGTGTTTATCATGTATTTTATGACACTCCTAGAGGGATTTTAGAGACCTATACAATGAGTATGGAGATATTGAGGAGTCTTAAATCATTTTCCCAGAGGGTGTAATTAGAGAAGGTTGTCATGCCCAGATGTGACTATGAGTTTTGGATGACATGATTTGTAATTATTATATGATTAGGGAAATGTATTAGTAGGATGTCTCGAGGATTGGTCCATTATCCCGTAATACTTTGAAAGGATAATGTGGCATGCCCTGGTGGTATATTTGACATTCTCAAACAGGTCGACAGGATTTTTCATGGTTCAAATATCACGGAGAAGGGGTGTCGTGAGATCTGGATGGCAAGTCTCTGTAATTTATTGAATCACATATGGCTCACATAATGTTCATGAGGGTCATAGAAAATGTTTCTGTTTTTTTATTTTAATTTTATTATTCTTTCTAGCCCATTTATTGTAGAGGCATTAGATTTATATAGTGATAGTTTATGCAGACCGACCCATGGCTTGTCGATAAGGATGGTATGTGGGGCACATCCCCCGCCCAACAAGGTCTTCAAGACGCCACTGTTAGCTGCCTCCTCTCTGACCAGGGCTCGGGGTGGTGTTTGGAAAAGTTCAATGAACGGTTTAATGAAAGAGACCAAAGAATTATCTTGAGCATCACCCGGGTCCCAGATGCCGGCCCCCGCCATCTTTTCTGGACCAATGAAAATTCAGGTGACTACACGATGAGATCCGATTACAGAATTTCCCTAGGAATCCACTCTATCAACAGTGTAGAAGGATCATAGAAATCACTTTGGAAGATCAACATCCCCCCAAATATTCACCATTTTTTGTGTAGGTGTGAACATGGACCCTCCCTACCCTTAGCCTTCTCATTTTCCGACATATAGCCAGTGCTGAGTCCTTCCCTTTCTACCTGAATGTTCCGGAAATGCCTTTGCACGATATCATTCACTGCCTGAGAGCTATGGATATTTGGAATAAATGGGGCCTGACTTCAGATGCTTCACTGGACATTTCCTATGACCTACCTGATCTTATGATGTGTTGGTGTTCCTTTCTCTCACCGATTAAAGACTGTTCACTTTGCACGCTGGCTTGGATCATTTGGGTTCAGCGTAACGACGCTATTTTTATCTATGTTCATAAACCTTCTGAGTTCTAGATTAAATGGGAAATTTCATGGATTGAGAATTGGATGGACCACAAAGGACACATTATACCAGGGGTGACCCCCTATTACCACCTCAATGGAACCCTCCAATGGAAGGGATTATTAAGCATAACGTGGATGCGTCTCTCCCAATGTACGTTCTTGTTGCTCTCGGTATCCTAGCTCGAAATAATCTCGGGAAAATCATTGTAACAAATCATGAATCACACCATGCCTTCTAGGAACCTACAGTAGCTGAGGCCTCTGACATCCTTGCAGGTCTGATGCTCGCTGTGGAATGGGGATGGGTTGATATAATCATAGAGTCTGACTACCTCACCGTTATCGATGCAATTAACCACAATGACACCGGACTCCAGCCATTTGGCGCCATCGTCAGGAGGATTCGCTCGCTTCTCCAAGGATATTCTTATTTCAACTTGTCCTTTTCCAAAATGGGAGGAAACAATGCGGCTCACCAGCTGGCGGCCTCAGGCCCCTTCGATGACAACCATCTCTGGCTGGAAAATTTCCCTTCATTGTTATGAATTTTTATGGCTACTGATTTTCATCATTAATGTTATATGTTCTCCTTTTCAAAAAAATGTATATTGAGTTCTTGGATCCATGACAAATGTTCTTCACATATCATGAAAAATGTCCATTATATGATCAGTAAATGATAAAAAAAATATTTATTCATGGAACAAGATAAATTTATAACTCTATGGGTATATTACTAGAAGTAAGGCTTTCTAATTTCATGATTTTATGCAATGAGAAATCCACTCTTGCACGGGTGTGAATGTAACATAGTCCATTCCCTTTATCACCATAGGTAGTGGTTTGGTGCATTTTCTAGGATGGGGTTGGAAATTCTTAATCCTCACCACCTTGACTGTTTTCTGGGTTTTACTATGTATCTATCATGGATCTAGGAGGATGTTGTAGTAGTTATCTGGCTCCATGCTTCTTCACGGGAATCTACTGTTGATCGCTTCGAGGGAATCACATGATTTTCTCTAATTATGAGTCCCTCCAATCAATTACTACATTATTAGGATATTTAGAATGTATAGGTACTTTTTTGATCATTTAGTTATTCTTAAGGACATATATAATGTCATATTGACATGTCCCAGGGCCTTTGTGTGATCAATTTTCCTGTTGAATGGCATTCATGAGATTCTCAATGTCTTGTTGAGTTAATTTTGAGAGCCAATTATGTCTTGAATGGGGGTAACCACGAGACTATGGTGGCTTGTCGTGGAGTCTCATGAGACCATCTTGTATGATGACATACCCTGTGTTAAAATTTTTTTGAATGAAAGTTGTATCCAACACCCATATTTTTATTTCCATTGTATTATTTTATAAAGGTAGGGTATTCTCACGAAATTAAATGAGTGATGTTCATGGAAATTACACTTCCTCATTATGATGCATCACATTACCAATTGTGGACTTATGTTTGTGAACTATCATTTCTTTTTGAAGAATCCATAAATGTATTATTAGGATGTAAATGGGGGAGTGTGTGGTTTCCTTTCCATACTGAAGGTGCATTTAATAATAGGGATGAATTGATGACTATATATTGTAAGAAAAGTAAAACATGTCATCGGTGTCTCCTAGTGTCTTCCATATCACTAGGGGTGTGTCACATGATATTCAATGACTGCGAGGTGCTTCCTCCTCTAAAAAATATATTACATGGGATTCCTTATAGAATCTTTTAGTGTTCTCACAATTTTTCTGGGATGTTTTCAAGTAAATTTATCCATCCAATAGGTGATCCATGAAATGTCATTTCTAATAACAAGATGGAAGAAAAATTTTGGAGATTAACCTCCTATTTCAAATGATTTTCTTATGGATTCTTCAAGAATTTGCCAATGAAAAACCTCGTATTCTGGGGAATCATATCAGACAACCACTTTCTGACCATTGGCTATATATGGTGCCTTCAAATGAGGAGGATCACTCATAAAAAGGGGTTCTATGAGATCTTCTACAAACAATACTTTATGTGTGGAGTCTTCACATGAAATAACGATGGTGACATGATCGTGATCCAAGTAATACTCATGTGAGCCAGTAGCTTTGTCCACCTTCTAATTTTATTTCATTTGAGGGAAAATAATATGCATATTTAGGTATTCCTTTTTTTGTGACATTATTGATACTCATTTGGCGGGTCTCAATAGAAGGAATTCATAACTCATAAGATATCCTCACATGAAAACAACTAAATTTCAAAATTCATCTATGTTGATATTTCATAATAACTATAATATCCAAGAACCAAGACTCCTATATCTTTTGTGGAAAACAATAAGATTACAATTTTTGATATAATTCCAAACTATTTCACCTAAAATATTCTGTCCAAAAAATACAACTTCAAAAGGAGAAAATCGATCACTTATAAAATCATGGACTATTTAGATTTAATGTTTTAGTGAATTAGAATCATTTATAAAGAAAATATCCATGTAATAAAATGAACATTTCTCCTAATTTTCCCAATCATTTCTTATTTCACATTAGGTCATCAACATCATCCTTGTGAAACCCATTATAGACATAAACCATTTAACCACATTATTTATAAATATTTGGACATGAAGCATACGAAGGGTGAGATAATATTCATTGTAAGGATATATATATATTAATTTACAGTTGAATTTCATCAATGATCATTTGAGTTCATAAGGGTATGATGACAAATTAAAATAGCCTAATAAGGCCATAAAATAATTCATCCACATCAATAACTGGATCGTCAAATATTAAAACATTGGAAATGAAATGTTCATCAGAATAAATAATCACAATCCATGTGAAATAAGTCCTAATAGTGAGGAGCATTATAATCCCACATCAAGCCTAAAAATCATTTACATAACTTGGGACATCATTTTCAAATCACGCTTTTAATCGCTATTAAAAATGGAATAAGCATATAAATAAAATTTTTTAACCAATGAATTGGTTGGAAATAATAGACAAACACACCCGTCATATATCATGGAACCACACATAATTGGTAGACAATGTAACCAACCATCATTTGTCCAATGTCCATTATAATCATAACACATAAAATATTTCATTTCATCACAATCTTATAGGAAAAACCATAATACTTTTAAAACATGATAAAAAATGGAAAAGAAATATGTTCTATTAAAATATTGTTGAATCATGATTAAACCATGTAAAATAAATTTGTTTTATATGAATTAAATTCAAAACATGGTTATCACTTGGAAAAGAAATGGGTTCTATTACAAAATGTTACAAACAGTCTTAATCTTTCTTGAAATGAATGAAGTTGGTATTAATAAAAAATATCCCATGTGTAATATAAGTAAAAAATAATAGTTCATGTCATTGGGGGATGTAAATACATTTATAATATAATTATAATTATTTTTGATTAAAATATTCCTTTTATTTCAAAAAACAATTTTTAAACCATAAAACTTTTTCAAATATAATTATCACTGAAACCAACTTTGGTAAGATATAAAAGAGGATTTATAAATAATTTAGATAAATAATTAAAAAATAAGTTTGTCTAAAATTTATTAAATTTAATATATGATTTCAAAAAATATTTATAGATAATATTTTTCAATACCTTGTTTTGAAAGAACAAATATTTCTGATTGAGGAGAGAAATGAAGTCAGATTTTTTGAAAATCACTTTCTAAAACATTTTAGTAATACATAGTATAAAATTGGTAATATTACTTTAATGTTCCTTGATTAAATACATGAGAATAAAAGTCATGAAAATTATATGATTACAATCTCCGAGATTTAATCATAAACATGCATAATAAATGATGACATTATAAAAAAAGATTATTACATCTTTTGAAAATTTGAATCATAATCCCAATGAAGGAATAAAATGAAATAAAACATTTGATATCATGATAAATATAGAAATTAAGGATATATAATGCCAAAATGTTTTTACACAAACACCATATCAAAAATATTGGTGAATAATATATTAGACATCCTTAAGAGGGATGATTTGGAAAAAAATCTCTTCTCACATTGGTGACATTGAAACAGTACACCCGCATAAAGAGAAATCAAAAAATGGATTTGTAAATCCCCATAAATTTAATGTAAGTTATAGTAAAATACATTCATTATTAATTAATACTCCATAAAAAAATGTGGTGAATATCACATGTATCTCATAGAAATAAAAGTGAGAGAGAAAACCCCTTACCTTGAGTTTGATTCGTCCTTGTTTTACATTCTCTTCATGAATAATAAAATTATGTTAATTATATACTTTCATTATAACCCTTTAAAATTTTATAATTAATTTTATTTTACTTTTAAATAATTTATATATGATTAATTAATCATTTATGTTTACATCGGATGTCTTGACTATATTTGTATTATGTTTTGTAATCGACATTGTCAGGTTGACTATGATCAGTGATATTATTATATATGTATTTTCATAACAATAATAATGATATAATTATCCCAATAATTATCCTTTTTCAAAAAAATCATGAAATATATTTTTGATAAATGAACAAACATTACGATCATGGATATGCTAGACAATACGTACACATGAGTAACATTTCCCATTTTTCAATAATCATTATTGAAGGAATATAAGTAATATTTCATATTTATAAAATGGTAATTATATAAAAAAAGAGAAGTTAATTTTATGTACATATGTATATCATTACTTTGATGTAAATGGAATCACATCGCTTTGAGGATGTTGTTGTCCACACTTCCACAAACAATGTTATAGATTTTTCAGTGTGTGAAATGCTAAAAAAATGATATATTATATTTCTAGAAAATTTATTATGTCATGAGTATAATAATTATTTATCTTATATCATATATATTAATTAATTTTACCATTACTAGCTTCTATGTAACAAGTTATTGAAAAAAACATCACATCACATCACAATGCGGTAGTCCACCACACACATGAGCGATGTTATTGTATCCCTTACAGAATGGAATATAAAAATTATGTTTATAATATAATGACTAAATTGGTAATAATATGTTATATATTTCATTAATAGTATTTATAAATATTTTTTCCATCATTAAACCGAACCATGGGAGGTGGCAATGGAAAAAAGAATTAAATCGTTTCATGAAGCGGTTATCTGCCACACACATGAATGGAAAATTATTAACGTATTTATTGGATGCTTGTGTTTTTCTTGGTCCAACTAGTAACATAACTATGTTTTACTATATTTATAATAATTATGATTTTATATAACCATGGTATAAAAATAATTGGATGGTGTGAAGATGTAAACCTAACGAAAATTCTTGTCAATGAACATTACCTATTTTTGGGTAACTCCTTTTGGGGTTATTAAATTCATTATAAAATATAAATTGGTCCATTAATTGAACTTTTTGATATTTATTAATATTTATAAAATTTCATGTATGAATATAAGAATTTTGATAATTTTAAATCATTTAATAAAATATAATTTATTATAAAATAACACTAATTTGAATTTTGATGATATTTATTAAATTTAAATCACGAAATTCTAGAACATAATAGAATTAAAATATATTAAAATAACAACTGTTTATAATTGCATATTATTAAATATAAATAATGGAACATAATAATTTATTATACACACCAAAAATTTAATTTTTTTTGGTATAATATATTTCATATTATTATGAACTAAATAATACATGTGTTAGTGTTTATTTAGACTTAAATATAATTATATTAACTTAAAAAAATTTAATTTATTATTCTTAAATTAATTTATTTATATTAAAAAATAATTATAAAAATCAAACCTATGTATGTTTTCCATATCCCCATGCCATTATTGATATTAAAAGGAAGAATAAATTATTTATTTGACTTTTTTAATTTTATAACTTATTATATGTTTCAGATTCATGGAAAAGTGTCCCAAAAACTCATTATTTTGAGACTATGGTACAAAGGTTATAAATATTTCCATCCAATTTATGTTTTTAAACTACATGGTAATTTATAATCCTTACATTCTATGCTTAACAACTAACTAAAATAGTTTTTTAAAATAATCATTCAAATTAATTTTAAAGGTCTTAAAATATCACATTATTACAACGTTATTTGAAAATTATTAAATAATATCGACTATGATCATTCAAAATATTGAATCCCTTTTTCCCAAATTAAATTCATAGAAATGGCCTAATAGATTTTAGAATTAATCCCACATACATGATGAGAAAGTGATTTTTAAATGTGAAAATGGTTAAAATTTCATAATGATTTTATATCTAAATATAATATGAAAATTTTTATAATTACCTAAATGAAATTAATTGATATAAAACTGATATATTATTACATTAAAACAAAATAAAAATATGGTTTATCATTCTAAATTATTTAGGTAAAAATTAATTTGTCCAACAAAAATTATTATATTTCATTTTTCATAAAAAACAACTATAAAACTATGAAAAATTCATAATATGAAAATTTTAATATAATAATTTGAAAAAAAAATTATTTTTCCAAATAAATTTTATAAAAGTGTTAAAATTTATATCTAAAAATAGTTTTCCATCAAAATGTGGAAAAACATCCTTTATAAAAACATATCTTTTTTATTTGTAAAATTTGATCAATTTTTATATCATGTCTATAAAATAAATTGTCAGATTTTTAAACATTAGATTGAATATATTATGTATATATAAATATATAATATTAACACAATCCCATAAGAGTGATATTATTTTTTGGGCATAAAACACAGTGGTGTGCATTTAAATAGTTTTTAAGAAAATTAATTTCATTTATTTTTAATAGGGGTTTTTACATCTCTAATAAACTAGTAACCAAATAATTCATTATGTATACATTTGTAAATCTTGTATTCATTATTCAGTTATTCTTATTCCCATACTCTACTCTAAAATCTAGGATTTAATGATAATATATAGCATAACTCAATCAATTTTGGTGTTTCATGTTGAATATCCTACCTAACATAAAAATCTCAGTTTCCCATTCACCACATGTTAAACTGAGTGTTGTTAGTATGACAAGATAAATCACTCTTACGTACCCATTATGATATTAAACTGAGTGTTGTTTGGTAAAGGCCATCATTTTCACATTTTTATAAATTTGATATTATCATAAACCTCAATAAATACTAATCATAATGACCACTATAAAACGAAAAAAATATCAATGGTTAATATTCTTAATGAATATTTAAATATATTAGACTAAATATTAGTGAAAAAAATCCATAAATGTATGTGTTGTTTATTACTATATAACATTAAAAGTAATATATTTATTTTAAAGTTTTATTTCTTAAATATATGATTATCCCCATAAATTTTCCCCCTTTCATATATTTATCCCCCCAAAACAACATTTTTATGTGTAAAATAGATGAGGGTACTTCTATTTCATTGCCTCATTAGGTTACCATGTTGCTTTCTAAAACATGTGCTTCCAGAACAACAATTTGACCCTAATATATTAGGTATTTCATAGTATATTTTCCCTATTACCTATGATAATCACAATGTTCCCCTAGTATGAATGTTATTTCTCCAACAGTACCTCATTTGGAATCAATACAAGTGGGGTATGATATGTACTTACAGATGAGAGATAAAAGGAACTCATAATATTAACGAGATTGGTTAGGTATCATTGCAAGATGATAGGAAACAAAGTGATTTTATCAATGATCACAAATGGGATGATGTATCATGGAGTAGTGTTTCTCTTTATTCAAAACCACTTGAATTTCTTCAATGTATATATGAGGAGAAACAATTTATCTCCAACCTCAAACACTAGGTCTCATTGATAATTGTATACATATATTTTCTATCTCATTTTCATGTATTTTCACATGTTTTTTAATGGTTTGAACCCTCTCTATCATCTATTGGATAATATTATGTCCCACATGATTCTTCTGTACAACTTCATCTCAACATGTTGGAGTCTTACACCTCCTTCCATACAGAACATCATAAGGATCCATTTTAAAGACATAATGGAATTAATTGATAAATGATAACTCTAATAAAGGAAGGTACCAAAACCTAAACCCTAAAAAATCCATTGAGAATGACATATATTGATCGAATGATTTTCTTAGAATTAACACCCATATGAGGTTGACAATATGAACTAAAATGTAGCTCTATATCCAATGTTTACCAATGGATTCTCTAGGATCTCATGTTAAAACATAGATATCGATTAGTTGCTATGAAAAGTGGGACTCCATAAAAATGTACAACATTCCTTATATATATTATAGTCAGTTGGTCAATATATATATATATATATTAATTTTTTAACATTTCATGGTGATCAACTAGATCCCCAGTGTCGTTATTTCTATTAGGGATCCAGTGGAGTCCTATACTGAAATCCATGATATTTTTATGAAATTTACATACAGCTATAGTAAATTTTTACATTATAACCTAAGTATTATATCATTAAACTTTTCCCTATAAGCATACTATGAATCATGAAAAAAATTCTATAATCTCCCATATTTTGTTATTGAACCAAAATTTTTTCTTTGGACCTCTTTACAAAATATTTATTCCAAGATAAATAAAGAATTATTAGAAATGTGCATCATCAAAAATATCACACGTTTTCTTATTTTACATGGGATATATATTCGTGTGCCAAACCATATAATTCTATCCTTATAAATACTAAACATTGAAATATTCTATATGTTATTCTATGGCACCTCATCATCATTTTGGACTATTGGAACCTCTCTAGAATATTTGGATAGGAAGTTATTTATGAATGGTTTGAAGAATATTGATTCATTATTTCTATAGAAATATTTTTTAAATACACAATGATTATATCATTGTATATCATAATTAGGGATATGGTTGTATAATTCAATCTATATAGATCATATTACAATTTTTTTTCTTTCATCACATGGTGATTGATTGAAAATAAAAATCCATGATTAGCTGTGACCACATTCATTTGAGCATATTTAGCCCGATCGTTTCCATATGTACTTGAGAATTTTATGATCCTTATATATTTCCCAGTTCTCCACATAGATATAATTTCACCAAATATTTAATATGAATATCAGTACAGAAAATTCCAAGCCATGTGTGGGGTAGTTGTGTTCATGGATCATTAATTTTATGGATTAATAAGTTATCATGTACTCATATTGAATGAGTAAACAACCCAATATATTTTTATACACATAACTATAGATCAATAATCCATATCCACTGTTAGGTAATGTGAGAACATGTGTATTGACTATCCTCTCTATTAACTCTTAATATATCTCTTCACATTCATTATTAAATAAAACATTCACCCCATTATGTGATATATGGATGAATGAGCATGATATTTGTGAGAAGTTTCTTTCAAATCAATGATAATACCAAACTAGTCCAAAAATAATATTGATATCCATGACAAATATTTTTTTGGTATGTCATTAAATTACTTATATATTTAAAGTATGGAAATATATAAATTTATTTCTGATAACATTCCACTAGAAGGTTCATATCTATATCCAAATCACAAATTTTCTATACGCTGAATATAAATATTCAATACAGAATGTTTTCATTAAAAATTTAAATAATACTCATGTTAAATTCATTCATTTTTTATAGATATAAATATCATCCATAATATCATCCACATATTTTCATTTTATTTTCTAATTATTTTATTTATCCTCCTCAGGAAGATGGATGGGGAAGTAGTGTTTCTGAATAGAATTACAATGAACTAGTAGTGCCCATACCTTGTATGAAAATCAGTCTTAAGGATTTATACATTCGTTATAATTAATTGAAAATAAATTAACTGAAGAACCCCCTCAGTGAAATATTGGCCTCCATATAGAGGATCAACCAAGTCACCAATTTGTGAAAGTTGACACTTTCTCATTTTCATGATCTTTTTTGGCTCATTATAATAAATGAAAATGTGCTCAAACATAGACATCTTTATGATGAATAGTACTGGTCCACCCCATAGTGAGGCACATGAGTGTAAAAAAATTATCCTAATTATCCAATATTTTATTCTTTAGATCCTAAATTTTTACAATGATTATTTAATGTTGATTCTTGATATTATAAAATTTATAGGTATTAGATTGATTTGTTACTCAACATCACATCTTGTTGGCCGACATGAAAATTCATCAAGAAATCCATAATTATATTTAATTATAGTGGGAATGTAATTATGGATAATATTTTTCATGGTCTCAATAATTTGAGAAAGATAATATTACTTATAAAGTGATAATATCCATGCTTGAGTGGATAATACCGCAGTAGATCTACCCCCTACTTCTACTTGAATAGAAATAGTAAGTGATTTTCATTACAGTTGGGGATTTCACCCTATCGGAAATTAATGTTTTCTATATATATATGTAAATTCAATTCATACTTATAATGACATATAATTCTTAAAAAGTTAATATGACAAGGTTCACTGGGATGTTCATTCTAAAAATAAGGACATATGAGGAGTTATATACATAGTATGCAATGAATACCACATTTTATTTCTAATAGCTCGACATCTATGTTTTTAAAAAAAATTTGATTAATTCCACTAAAATAATGTTATATGAAATCATGTGAAGAAATAGTATAAAATAATTCATTCACTATCATTGAATGAATTATTAGGATACATTTTACCGTGTCACTGTTTGGATCCACCTTAGTAGTTGTGATCGTATTAGCTGACCCTTGATATCTAGTATATGTATTTTCTTATTAAATTGTCATCTACAAATCATGTCTTGATGAAACTGTTCACATAATGACCTTGTTCCTTGATTTTGTAACATTGGACAGTATGAAGTGGTTTGATATGAGAATTAATTTTTCTATTAAATTTTGGGGATTCATCCAATTACATTCTGTAGCTAGGATCCCTTCCTTCCCAGACCTAAATCAGTTTCCCGTCCCTTTAAAGAAATTTATGGGTTTCTATTATCCACAGTCTTGAAAAAATATATATTGTATCTCGATTATACTTTGAGATTTTTCAATCATTTCCCCATAATTATGTCCAATATTAAACGTACAATATCTTTTAGAACCATTAGATTCACTGATATCAATTACATCCTTGAGGACAAAATTGAAAAATTCACCATAACTCTAAATATCCTTGAATGGAAAATTACTTTCATAGATTCAGTTTTATCCCACCAAATAAGTGGTCAAAATTAATTTCAGTGGTGATTAAATATCCTAAATAATAATTTGAATGAATTTTTATGTTCAAATTATACTCCTAAATGGATTCACTGTCCTTATGCATGTGGCCATGGAAATACCTTTATTTTATCTCAGATAGTTCAAGTATAATATATATCAATTTTTTATTCAATTAATCACAATCCCTTGAAGTGATTTCATCCTTAAGTCTCATAATTTTTTATCAATTCACATTGTTAATAAGATTCGCCTACCATGCACAAAATATAAATCATGATATGATCTTACTCAGAGCATTGAAATATAGAGAAGATATTTTTAAGGGAGTTGATATAATATTCCTTGACTAAGTGATTGAAATATAAACTAAATTTTGGTGGCCTTTGTTATATAAATGTATCAAATATGACATCCCGTATATTAAAATTATGTAGGTTTTCCACATTATTCATGTTTCTATTCAAAACATGAGTCGATTAAGAATGAATTTTCATTAGGGTTCCCAATTCCAACTCTCATTAGATTGTGCTTTTATTTTTTGTAGTTATTATATTTATCATCACACTGGTTGTTGGATCAGTTCCTCCTATTCCCTAAAATGGACTAACATAATGATAAAATCTAGAGAATGATAAATCTAAAAATACAAAGCACGCATATGATAAAATTTGTATATTGATGTCATAAATCATAAATGAAAAGATTTATTTAACCTCTGATTTTATTAGTTTCAATCTAAGTATTCCATGTTCTATTTCATAATATAAAATCCTATGGGAAATGTTTTTCCATTCATATTCTTTTGTAAGGATATTTTCAATTTCACAGTTCATGACCCTTGGGATTGACAATATAGGTGTGCAAAAGGGAATCCCTCTTAGGCGCAATGTGATGATTGAGACATGCTCAATGCACCCTTTTTATGGTTATTACACATACATATATATATAATTGATCCACATAAACTATAGTATCTATAAATTCATTTTATTTCATGGAATACACATAGCATATACATTACCAATAATTATGATTTTTTTAGAATGTTTAGTTTTATCACTAAGAATTTCACTATGGGATTCTAATCATAATCAAAAAATTGTTACCCATCTATGATACCAACTATACAAACACAAGTCTTTAATTTACATTATTACTTCATTTATTATTAACAAATACACAAAATTATAGTTTATTGGGGAAATTAGGATCATATAATAATTACATGAAATAAAAATATCATGAGATAAACTACAACTCCACATGATTATGTTTAATTCCATTGATTTTCTAAATAATGAAATAGATAATCTAGGGATGTACATAAGAATGTGGTGAGTAAGAAATACCACTATTGTAACAATATAATTAAAAAACATGTTGGAAGTGATACATGTGAGTTAATAGGAATACCAATGATACATAAAATGGGTTAGAATCATAGACATGAACATGAAATCTTGCAATAATATAAAACATTGAAGAAAAAACAATGTGTCATGAAAATAAAACATCACATAATGTACATAAGTCAAGTATAATTGTTGATACATAGTAACATAGTTTTCATTGGATGAACAAAAATACACCAGACGTATTATATTATGAGATAAAAACATTACCCAATGCATTGGGGGTCTGTACAATTCTAGTCCCACATATAACACACATATCATGTATATAAATTTAAGTGCCACATATATCATACAACATAAGTACACATTTCAAAACCATTATACCAATGATTATGTAGTATGGGTAATATTCATGGATGACTCTAATTAATTAATTATAGATAATACTAGATGAATATCCTTTACAAAAAAATGAATATGGGTATTTACAAAATAATTTATTTCATGGATAATTGCATGATTATTTCGACAGCATAGTAGGTGTATATACAGGTTTGTGGAAGGAGTAAATGATTATCAAAACGCGATATATCATTATGTAGACATAAGAAGATGAATAATTTGATATTTTACAATATATTACTATAAGAAATATTGGAAATAAAAATATATTAGTACACAGATAGTACATGAAATAAATTGAAGTGGACAAAATCGTATAACATCAATGGGAACTTCTAAAAACTTATGATGAGCTTCATAATAGATTAGAAAAAAATAGGAGGTATCTCGATAGGTAAAAAAATTTATATTCAAGACTAAAAGATTTTTTAGGGAATTGATTTTGGGAATATGTGGTTTATATAAAAGATAATGGGATTATTTATTAATTTCTAAACATTGGGTTTAGACACTATATGATAAAATTATATAAACTGCAAACCATACTGTTGTTTTTAGACATGTATTATTCTCAAAATGTGTTTTCTAATATTTTATAAGGCCTACAACCAAAATACTTACAATTATACCCATGGTGATGGGGATGTGATTCTTGTTTAAAATAAATTGATTTTAAAAACATAATATATAATATTAGTTCTTGAGGATTCATTAAGAATTCAAAAAATTAATAAAATATTATAAAAACTAAATTATATTAAATGGGAGAAAAATATTTGATTTAGGATACCATTTATAGTAATTATTAAAACTTTTTTCACTATTATGATTTCATAATGCATTCTATTTATTAATGTCATATTTTATTTTTATCCAAAAGTTTTTATGTCATTGGTAATTATGAAATATTCACCATCGGATAATTTTGTCAACCTATTTTAAATTAGAATTTTAATTTCATCAATATAATATTCTATATATTATGATTTTTTCTTTTAAATCAAAATATTCATATTTTAAAAAAAATTATTTTGGAAAATAAATTTTTCCCTTATAATGAATACATTGCACATCCTTCAAATATATTACAGTTTATAAATAAATAAATATTATTTAATAATTTTTTTATATTAAAATAATATTAATTTTAAAAGTATTTATTTCATTGAAATGTGTTTTTTAATATTAAAATTATATTAAATAAATACAATTTTGGTTTCTTTGTAGGAAATATAGATTTCAGAAACTCATATATAATTGTAAAAATAATCTAATAATAAAATTTAATTAATATAATCCTTGTTTTATTACATATAATATTAAAATACTCATACTAATGTGGTATACATACATAACCCCTTATTACAAAATTTTATTCCCTATGTGAACGGTGTTCTATGATGGTTCTTTCTAAAGGTAGTTTGTTGAACATGGTTTAGGAAGTGATCAATGTGATCATGAAAATACCCAATAAAATGTTTTGTTCATGATGTAGTTTTTGAATCTCTGCTTGTGATTGGTCAAGGGAAAATACCAATGACACTATCTCTCTCAAAATTTATGATAAATGGGCTTCATAGGGTTTAATCCCACTAGTAGTGGTCACCAATTCTTCAATAATTGTCAATTATACCTTATCGTAAACTTTAATATATATAAAACATAATATTCACTGTATAATGTAAATATTATAAATAGTGTTGATACTGAATGATCATGAAATTCAAAAGAAAATATTAGTGTATAAGAAAATAATATACATTTTTATTTTTCCTATAACTATTCTAAATAATAAGGAAGTTATTATTTTAAAAATAAAATCTAATTTTTTTAATGTTTGGTTCAATACATAAATCCCGATGAATATGGAAGAAACATGCATGATAACATACATGTTTGTAGTTAAATGAATATTTTTATTAAAATAAAATAATTTTATCAATTGAACCATGAAACATTTCAATCATGATTAAAACAAATAACACATGCGGTCTAGCCTATGGCTATATGAAACTTATAAAATGAGTGATCTCTATGATGAAATAATGTGATTATTAATGATACCAAGTCATTATATAATATAAGTGAATAATAAAAATATCACATAGTTGTTTCCAATTGACAATGGTTTCATTAGTCCATAACTCAATGTACTAAATTTTCCCAATGTACTTTTTTATCAATAATGTTAAATAAGAAAAATAGAAATTTTAATATGGATTATATAGATGAAAATCATCACTGCCCAAAATGTATTTAAAAACATTAATAGTCAAAACCATCTTTTGGTAATATCATCCAACTAATGATGTGTATAATATTATTCTTTTATTAAAATTCATTTAAATATATTTCATCACGACACCAAATATGAAATTACAAAAAAAATCACTTATATTTATCAAATAAATCATTTAAAAAGGCCAAAACAAATAAAAATTTATGATAATAATGTATTCCAAGATATTTTAATTTTATATAGAGACATCCACCACTAAATTATAGTAAAGCTTCTATCATTAGATAATGGTATTTAACATAAATAAACTAGTTACTCTCATTTTTAGATTCGTAAGAAAGATAATTAATTCTTCTCCCAACACACTAGATCTGTATGTCACACCCCATTGTGGTTATTATTAATTATGGGGAAGTTACATTGAAAAGATATCATGAGAAAATATGAGGAACTGAATGAATATTCACATATACCATGATGTGATCCACCCATAAAAAATAAAAAAAAATATGAGGGACTAAGGGGGACGACCACATATATCACTAAGGTAGGTCCTGGTGATGCTAATGAAATATTACGGTGAGATTTTGGTTGTGAATATGAAGTTGTATCTGAGTATTCTTCAAATTTTTTAAAATTCATACATGCCCCAAGGTTAGGGTACAAGACATTACAAAATCAAAAGTCACTACTATCCCAATAAGACTAATGTGTATGGTTACCTAAGAATTGCCACATTGTTTGAGAAACTAAGCACCAGTCTTGAAATGAACTCTTGAACCAAACCTGACAATCAAAATGGTTTTTGTCGGAATATCACATGGTCATAAAAACTATTATCAACTATTCCAAAAACAATATTAATTGATAGATCCATATAGTATAGTTTCCACATGGTCACTATTAACTGGGTAAGGACCATTTTCCTAGAAAAGTTTTCGTGAAACTATAAAATATTAACACCCAAATTGTGAAATCTGTTAGATCCTTAAGAGAAAAAAGGAGACCCAAAATAAACCATACATATGATATAAAATTTATAGCAATTCTCCCTACCCTAAATTAATTTTTACATATAAATAAACCAATATCCTCTAAACAAAATGTTATAATTCCACTAATACATCATTAGTGATTAACGCTCCCACATCTCATGAATATATATTCTACACTTCAATTGTACATGGATTAGGGGAATAATTTTACAATGAATCTCTTTATTATGTCAATTCAAATTTTAAAATAGTTGATCTACTATAATGGTGTAAAACTCATGATAAAAGTCACCATAATATATAACATGGGTTGGGTCTTATTGATACTTCCATAGTTATGATAAACGAAACATTCCATGAATTGAAGTCAGTAGAGATAGTAAGCCTGATTTGTATTCCACCTTTACAAGATGTTTGATGATATCTAGAGGTCCAATAAACCTCGGTTCCAATATACTTGATATTCCCCAATGATGAATTCCTAAACTGATTCAAATTATTGAGGATGACATAATCAAAAATAAAAAATTCTAATTTGAAATTATGAAAATATGCATAATCATTTGGGTCAAATTGAGTTTTCACTTACATTTTCTCATCAAAATGAACCCCTTATATTATCTCTTTTATAATACATTGTCTAACCAAATAATACATTCCAATATCTATAAATTATAAAGTATATATACCTTCATCCACATAAAATTCAATAAAATGATTCCTTGTAGTTTAATCCTAATAACTACTATTATATAATAGTGTAACCAATGGTAAATTATTCTCTAAAGAACAACAAAATTCATGTTTGCATCGCTAAACCATATCCACTAATATTTGGATAGATCTCTAAATGTATCCATCCATCTATGGGTGATACATCATGATTCACATCAAATATTGAATCATATCATCTTTTAAACCATTACAACCAAAAGATGTAAAACATAACTATTTTTAAAAATAACATTAGATGGTAACCTATATTGTTTAACAATCTATTGGATGTGTAGGTGTCCTTGTTCAATGATATTTATCGTCTCCTAAATACAAATGAAATGATCTAATTTCCCCAGTCGATCTATGATCAACCAGATTAAGTTATTCTTATTATGCATCCATGGTAAACTAAAAATGAAGTTCAATGATATATCACCATGATTAAAATATGATATAGGTAAATTTTGTGACAAATTAATTGGTTTTTTGTGATCTGCCTTAATATTCTGGTAGGTAAGGAATCGCGATACAAAGTAAACAATCTATAACCTCATCCCAAACAACCAGTATCAATGTATCGAATAACGATACATATTGGAAGTCCCGAAAATTTGAGACAACTAATCATATGTATAAATTCCATTATTTTTTCCATTATTATTACCAGAATAAGTAAACAACCTCAAAAATTCAACACACGAACAAAAGACCAGTACTAGTAACCTGTGGTATCGCCACCATGTATTATTTCTAAAAAACAATAAAAATAATGGTTTCTTCCATTCCTAATACATGTTTGATAATAAAATTAAGAATCATCACACACAGAAGCTAAAAACAATCCAATATAATTCATACACATCTAAATGAATATCAGTGAATAGACTAAGAAAATAAAATTAATCCAATGATTCCTTGATAGCTTGACTTGTGAAATTTTTTCTCAATTCGTTAGAAAACAAATTAACTTTTACAGATGTGTATGTAAAGTAAAAAAATAATATATGATGATAATAATCTAAATTTCATGGTAATTGGATTAGATACGTCATGGTGAAAATATACTTTTGGCGCTTGTTATCTGAATAAATAGGAAACTACTCTCTGAAGAGATATCATTGATATGACATGAGAACATGAATCACCACAACTAATTCAGGATCATGGATAGGATAATTATAATCATTATGTATATGTTTTAAGATAATATATAACCCCAAATATTCCTATTATAATATAAATCATCCTTACCCCATTTTTACGGGATCACTAAAAAGGATAACCTGAATGTAGTAATTATTAAATCCGGAATGGATTCGAAGTTAGCCTCCCTAGAAGTTACTCAAATGATATTTAAAAATATTCATTCCATTCAAAATTGTGACACTTATTGGTCAAATCTTTCAGAACATATGAAATTTTAGAGAAACCATGAAAATATTCTTATAATTTCAATCCATACCTATGAATATCTAAATATCAATCACATTTCTGTGTTTATTCGAAGGAATAACGACCTAAATCGATTCTAGATCGACTTTAGATGCTACTTCTGAGTAATAAATTCCATGAAATTTAAATTATTGTATCCAAAATGGGGATTTAAAAATAATTCCATAAAATTGATGTTCTTTATATGTTTTGAGTATCATATATTGAGGATCCCTATGTTTCTCCTCAAAATATTAGTACACTAAAATATACAATAGAAAATTAAAAATGAAAGAGTCTAAGAACCAATAAATGTCATATTATCATCAAATCCATACACACTAATGGATTCTTAGATAGAATTATTTACAAGATCATTTAATAAAAATTTCCATACCTACTCATAAATGATTTTTTCAGAATACCCTCCTCTCATGATATTATATAAGGTTACCTCAATTAAAAAATAGACTATAAAAACTATAATTATTCCCCTACATGTTAAAATTGGCCTTCAATCAAATGTATGTATGTTTTTAATAGCCACCGACTAAAAATTTCAGTACTCGCATAATCCTCAAGGATTCTGACTATTTTATTTTCAAAGAGAACTAGTGATCCCCATGGTGAAATGCTTAGATGGAAAAATCCATTGGCCACAAAATTCTTTGGAAGATCCTTTTTTGGTTTAACTCAATGGGAACCTTATAATAATATAAAAACTGTATAGAAATCATCCACAAATGAATTCAAATATAATAATTGACCTTTATCTTGGGTGTTAACACATAAAAATCATCATTAATTACCTATGAGTACTCATTCATATATAATTAAGTAGACCAGTTATGTGTTGGTCAAATTTATCAAGAATCATCTTCTATAATTGAAATGATTTCATTCTGACCATATAAATAATTAGTTCCACTCATTTAGATATATGACCCACGACACCCTAAATTACATAAGTGACCCCATTATATGAATGAAATTGAAGTTATTGGTATTAAAAAATTATCTAGGCATCAAAATAATCTGCCCAATCTATTCCAATGATGAGATGTGATGATTCTAAAATCCATGACTAGAAAATCCCTTTGATGTTATTGTCAATGATCAAAAAAAAATTAGGACATCTAAAAACATTGTCTTTAAAAATTCAAAAGGGAGTTGAATGATCTATCACAAATAGAATGATATTTGATTGTAATTGTAATAGGTATACACGATTTTATTATTTGAAATATTGAGATACAACTATTTTAAACAAATACATGACCATAAATGATGAAATAAACAACATAACTACCACAATAAAAAGAAAAATTTCATACTCAATTAGTACAAACTCATCTATTTAAATTCATTCTACCTCAGCCCCTCTCAAATTCTTTATTCCTAGTAGAGTATCCCCTTTTTCTGGAGAATGATATTCTGCACCTTTTAATTTATTCAAATGAAATTAAGAGATTTTTATTGATGTTGTTCTAACTCTTCTAAATTGTGATTTATTTCCCCAAAAACCACATGTTGATATGATTACCAACAATGAAGAGAAACACAAGCTGATACCATACATTCCTATGTATTATGAAATTTTTTTCCACACTCTTGGAAATTTTCAATATCCAAATGAGAATCATCAATTTATATATTAGAGAAATACTAGATGTATTGGTTTTATTTTATATATAATGTTAAGAATAGAGTAGCATGGAATTAGAGGTATTAAAATACTAGGTTATGTGGATCGTGTAATTTTATGGATGTCACTCAAATGGTTCATCCACTCCACATGATGTGTTAATGATAACACAATGATCTACCATCAATCCATCATAATTTTTTGATGTCTTCCTAACATGAACTGATGTTCGTGAGAAGGATCATAGACGTGTTCCTCAATTCATGTGATATGTCAAAAAACAGACAATAGACAATCACCAAATACTTTGGTAATGTTAAAATCTAAAAATTAAAAGGATCCATGTGCTGGAAGTTATGTTGTAATTCATGATAATGTCTTATAAATTTCAGGTTAGCAGTTCAAAAACAATATGAGAATCCAATAGGAAGGTCATCCATGACATTTAAAATCTTATGGATATGTGACCCTCCACATATAAAGGATCTTCGACTTTTCCATTTGATCAAGAAATTCACTGATGAACAACGAAAGGAAGAATAATGATGAATTTATAAAATAGAAGCATAAAAAAGATAGTACACTTTCATAATGGAGAGTCATTATGGTATTCATGTGAAGGAGTTTTTCACCTCATGTTATTAGTTTAATGATCATGTGAAGGCCCTTTTTATGCCACGTTAATATAATATATGTCCCCAAACTAGTGGTCATTGATCATGAAAAATCCTCTTTTTACGGTGACATGATCTCATTAGGAATCTCTGATATATCATCCAAATATAGTAGATGTGGTTTGAGATTATTATTTAATCTGATTAATTCATTGGAAAACCCATGGGTTCTATAAATATGGTAATGATGATGTATTATTGTGGTTGTTGTATGACATAGGACATGATGATGTTGTTATAGATGAATTGTGGTGGGTTCATGTGATACAAGTGACATAATGCTCACTAGACAAGAACAAGTCCATATATTCAATTTACTTGTTGTTTGAAGAGGGGTTGATCTAGGGTAGATAGGATTGTAAATCCACCCCATAATGAAAAACAAACAATCACCCATGGGATCATGTACATGAAATAAAACTTATTGGAGTGATTAAGGAAATAGTCAAAAGATTCATCCACTATGTAAACCCTAGGAACAACTTATGGGATTATATGGAATTATTTTATGATTTTCAAGATCAACCAGTTCATTATGAAAATTAATAATTTCACGATGGTTGTGTTAGATGAAGGGTCTTAGATTTATCAACCTAATCAAGTGACACCATAATAGGCAAGAGACTAATGTATATAGTGTAATTTATACGAAAATAAAATGAAAATTATAGGATTCTTATATTAATATTGATATGTGGATTATCATGTGAGGTGATAATGTGCCATCCATGAACTAGTCATTACTCATGCGATGACACCTGGCCATATTAGGTATATTACAAAAATTCCAATGGATATGTCATCCTGGTAATCCATAGTCCCTGGGACTTATTAGCATGGTCAAAAACATTCATTCAGACATGTTAGCAAAATAAAGCGATGCTATTTGGGCATGACAGTCATTTCTTGTGAAATCACTTGACATGTCAGCGAAATCTTGCAAATTTCTCCAGTCATTCCATTTAGTAAGGAAATTCTCTCTATGAATGTCACCCAAATCATGAAAATTCCTCCAAATATGTAATTTGGTTCATATAATGTGTTCCGAACATGTCATATGGTTCTTGTAAGGTCCTAAAAACATGACATCTTGATCAATCAATGTCATGGGGACCTGTTATCTATCATATGAGCTCCACTGGACATGTCATCCAGTTCATAAAAATTGCATAAAACTTGTTAGTTGGTTCTTGATATGTCCCCTAGAACTATTTGATTGACCATTATGTCCTCTAAAATATTCATCCAAATCAAAAAACCAATTTTGTCCCAATTAACTAGTTCATGAGAAGCCCTCAGAACCTGTTGTCTTGATCACATGACAACCCTAATCCAAGTAAACATAGACCATGAAACCACTCCAAGACAAGTCAAGTATATGAGATTGGACATGTTAGACCATGACCCTTGACATGTTAGGTATACCCCTAGACATTTTAGGATGATTCAATTGATAGGTCAACCTTTTCATATAAGAATACACAATCTTGTTAACTCAAACCATGTGAAACACAAAAAAATGAGCCATTGGATGGGAATTCCCCTTCATATGGGGATTTACAGAATGTATTAAGAATATTCACCAAGTTTAAAATCCTAATGCCACATGTCATCCCCAAACTCTATAATACATAGGATAAGTGTCAAATATCTTCTAATGGACATCCACCTTAGAGTAAGCCCATCCATGTCCCAAGAACTATAGATCACATGACCCAAACTATGCTATGAATATGACACCATTTATTAAATTACTTGATAGGAAATATTATTACACAAGGGAATACACTTTCTAATATGACATAAATACTCCAGTTTAGAGGTGTGTCTGATTACATTATATTTATCATTTCTCATACAAAGAATTACACAAGTGAGCTTTGGGTATTCCATTGATCGTATCACTTGTTTCATAAATTCTAAATTAGGAAACCCACTATGTGAAATCCCTATTCAATGAAATGATATAAAACAATCCATACATTAATATACACCTTTGTATACGTCCCTAGGGAATTAAAAAATTGTTTAAATATGAGGAAATAACACTCAAAAGTACCAATTATATATCCCCATCCTCTAGTCTGTGAAGGAAAAACCAAACCAAAAATTCTCTGAG
Source organism: Viscum album (assembly GCA_963277665.1). Taxonomy (NCBI): domain Eukaryota; kingdom Viridiplantae; phylum Streptophyta; class Magnoliopsida; order Santalales; family Viscaceae; genus Viscum; species Viscum album. The sequence goes on from OY728159.1 coordinate 502,904,344, forward strand.
ATCCATTTTATAAAGGATATATATTTTTCCTTCTTGTGGATTGATATCAATAAATAATACCTAAGTATCCTCATGTATGTTCATTTCATATATAATTAGACTTCACATCTTAAAAATAAATAATCATTGTGGGTTTCGATTAATATTCTCATTGGATACATATGAAACATCATAGAGGTTCAACTCCATTCTTGAATTAATAATATTATTATTAAAAATAATTAAACTCTGTAGTTCATGGACATATTGATTAAAAACATAACCAGCTTCCCATTATTAGGTAATAAAAGGATAAACATGAGAACCATTGATACAAATAGATGGTCCTTCAATATAACCATCTTTATATATAGAGTTATTCATCAACTAACGATGTTAGTAGCGTAAACAATACTGTATTAATATTTTATAGAGTTTCAAATATATATCTTAGTTTTATAATAGAGTCAATGAGTTGGAAATAATTCCCACCAACTGGTGTGATGAGCTCAAACTCCCTTAATATTTACCAATGTGAGTTCTTAAGTGTCATTGTGTTGGAAACACAAAGTGATCAGATGAATTTATAAAGATGTTTTATTATTTTCAAGGTTGTGTGTGTTTGATAGAGTCTCCAGGAGATAGGAATGTTGTAAAATCAAAGTGAATGATTTTGCGACGATTTGATATACATACCTAAATCAACCATTTTTCCTCAATTATCATCAAGAGAAATGATAGTTAATTTGATTTTAATATTGAAACAATTACATTGTATGAAATTACATAATAAAAGTTAAAATAAGTCACTATGGTTTTTTAGAATCTTTTCTCCGAAACCTGGTAGACCATAACATTCTATTGGAAAACAAATGTGATCACAATTTGAATCACTTAAAAAATAAAAATAATAGGTAGACCAGGTGTCAAGATATTCCATTTTCCATCTCATATATACTAAAAAAGTACACCGGATTTGAAATCGATCAATAAAAAAATTTAATCAGTGTTCCTATGAGTTTATCATTTCCCCCCATTAAACATATTAATAATTCATTAACTAGATCCAAGAATAAAATATTATGTTTCTCATTCGTAACTATTTAAATAATTTTCATACTTTCTATGAAGCAATACTTTGGTAATTTTTTACATATTATCTTGGTATCTATATTATTATCTCACAAAAACAATCTTTACATGATATCATGACATCATGAGGTGGATGTTATGGGACTTTATATAAAATATATTTCTTTATAGGTTGAAAAACCACATCATCCGCCCATCGCCTTCAAACTTGGGTGGTGAAAATATTGGACTTTGAATACCACCAGAAAATTATAATCACAACCCTTGCAGACTCGTGTAGAGGTATCTATAAACAACATTTTCTTATTCCATCTCATTCAGGAAATGGTAAAATGAAACCTTTAACACATATCTCTAATACCAATCGCATTTAAGGATTATCCATTGATATTACCAATAAAAAAATTTCATTACCATATAAAGGTGAATCAGGGAGTCAATCGTTACCCCACCCTAATTGAGGTGCTTCTTAGGATGTCTAAAATCAACTACCATCTCCTACATCATTCCGATAGTATCCCTTAGTAAACTATTTAGGAAACTAACAATAAGGTATTCACATTTTAAAATAAATACTAGTACCAAGAAGGTATCACAATGTATGGAAACATGTGACTAAATGTTAGGGGATATATTTCTCTTATCCAATGAAAAATCCTATCAAAATATTTTGGTGGTTTTCAATGAGAAGACAAATATTCATTTTCACTCAAATAAATCCTAAATGATTATTCCCGCAACATGTCTAGATGAGAGACATATCCAATCCCCTACAAAAGAATCCAATAATAATGTTATGATGATACATGTAGAAATAGAGTGTGATTATATCACATCCCCAATTCAATAAATTTGATATTTTAACATGGATACTGAGAATGCGAAATCATATTTGAATTTTCAAGGTTGTTGATAAGTGTTATGAGGGGTCGGGTTTTCTCCTACGATGGTGTCATGCAAGGTTTGGGTTTTTACACTAGATCTATGATAGTTTCTTTCTTCCTCAACCACAAGAAGAAATTGATATCCTCTATAAGTCTTGTGTTGATTCATGCGCTGGAGAACTAACTACTACAACGTTGGATTCAACTTAACATCTGTCTACCACGAGGTGTATTTCTCCTCATTCCATGGTGGGGATGAATAGATCTGATGAGAGGCTAGTTAGGATGAGTAGTTTTGGTCCTCTGAAGATGGTTTCTTAGACTTGGCAACTTGTGGTTGCATTACAGATGAGGTTGGGGAAAGAAAATGTGGATTCTACTGGGCCTGCTTCGGCCACAAGTGGTGTTATTCTAGTATAGTCACACAAATATGATGAAAATATCGTTGGTAAGGATAGTGAGGGTAATATGGTGAATTAATCTTGACCTTTACACAAATTTCTTGTGCGACATTCAACTTTGGAGGAAGTACTGGGGTTACTAATGATCCTGGTTTAGAGATGATGATCCATGCAATTCATTACGATACTGATGAGGGAACTTCAGTTGATCATTGTTTTTTTTCTTCAATGGAATTACTTATTCATACATTTGAAGAGAAGGGTGCATTTAACACATCAATTCTGATCTCTTTGTGGTCTTTGGGCGCCTAAAAATGGGTGAGATTTCCATCATCACTCGATTATTTTTACCTGGAGGCTCTCAGCCTCTAAAAATCGAGGAACTGATGAAGCAAATTTCATTGATTTGGGGGGTTTTAATAATTGGATTGTATCTATATAGCAAGAGGATATTATTATGTTCATCCACATAGAATAATTTTAAGTGAGACCATTGGGCTTTGGTTCTATTTCACTCAAACCTAGGATTATTAAATTGGAAGAATGGGAGTATAAATTTAACCTCTTTTGAGGTTGGTAATACCAATACTCAAATTTGGGTAAGGGTATATTATAATAATTGGATACTATAGAACCACAACATATCATATGATATTTCATTTTCAGTCATTATCCCAATCAAGAAATGATAAGGAGATGGAAGCGGCCCATTTTGGGTGCTTTTCGAGGTCCTTGGTTGACGTTGAATGGGTGGAAACTCTTATTGACAAGGTAATTATTGAAAATGATGATGAAATTATTGAGATAAAGATCACATACAAAAAATCGTAAATTAATCAAGTAATGAAATGTAATTGTTCATGAATAATCTTCTGGTAGACCTTCCATTGTTTCCAGCTTATGTGCTTTGTGTGGGAACTACATGGGCCACCGTCACAAAAAATAATTTCTTATTCTTGGAAAGCTCATGATTAACGATTAAATAAGTATGATGATAGAAACAATAATTGAAAGCGTGACGATGGAATGAACATTTCTTATGATAATGTTGACTAGAGGAAGGTGGTTCACTATTTTGCAGCAAAAGTTGATGGGAAATATGTTCATCACCATACCATTGAGAGTAATAAGTCTTGGGTAGAAGTATTTTCAAAGGAGGTGAGTTATCATAATGTTGATTCTTATAACAAGGATAAATGTGTTGTTCTATAAAAACCTTAATAATATTACACTAATAAAAGTGGTTATAATTTCATTATAACTAAACATGTCATGGAAGTCAATGCACAACTCTCATAGGAAACGATGACTTCTGCTGATGACGGCAAGGGTGAGAATATTTTAGAACCTGACTCTCTAGTCATTTAGAATAATTTCCAAGCTTCATCATAGTCTGATGTGGATAATAGGTGATTTAAAGTTTTCTATCACATGAATTCAATGACATTGATTATAAACCTATGGATGTAAACACAATCGATTGTAGGGAATGATCAAACTATTGACAGTGATACTTTGGATCCAAGTGAAGAAATGGAAGTTGAGGGAATAACGGCATCCGAAGGAGGTTCTTCTCCTATCAAATGCAAGGAACAAAAAGAGGATTGCTATTATTCTAAAAGCACTAATTTTAAGACTCTTTACTAAAAGTTTCAATCTCCCCCTTCATATATAGAGTGATCGAGAGGTTAGCAGCGAGGTCGTGGAAGGGCCCACTAGGACATAATTTGAGAAGAATAAAGGCTAAGAGCAAGATTGATAAAAAAGATAAACTAATGTATTTCACATTGGGGTTTTCCATTTTTACTATACTATTTTTTTACATTCTTTTAAATTATTTTAATAATGTTAATAAACATCAATCATTTATAAAAAATGGTAAATCCTGCATTCTTGGACACACTCTTGTGATGTTTCACTACATTTTTCAAACAATATAAGAGATTCTCTATTATATTCTTACATTGGTTCAGTTAAGGAAAATAAAAATATCCTTATCCCGTAAAAATAATATCAACTAACCATGATAAATAGGAATATATGGATAATATGGAGCATGGTAACATAAATTTTGAAAACTATAAAGATTATTGGCCTATTCAAGAAAAGGATGAAGCACATGATCGAGCTTGTATCCCCGTTCTGATTGCGGATTTCTTAATCATATCACACACCTCATGAAAAGTCAAAATTCATATCAAAGAAGGATACAAATTTACTCAAAAGGAACATGAATTATATTATACCACCTATAATCCAAGGTTCAATAATGTAATATCAAAATCACATATTGGAATTATTATACATTTGGAAATGAAGTTACTCAATATATCCCAGTAACCTATAGAAGCTAGGATCATATTCCTACGTCCACCACATGAACACTGCACTTATATACATCAAAGGTTGTACAGTATGAGGTTCATATACCATCTCCCATTCTAGAGGTCTTTATTCATATTTTGATAGGGAATGCAAATTTGATTTTGGATCATATCCTAGATTTAGACATGGTTGATATATATACTCTAAAAAACCCCTTAGGCAGGCTCATATCCATGCCGATGATACCAAATATAATTGGAAAACTCCCTCTTCTTCATAGAAGTGAGATCCTATTACTATAAGACCATTTTATTATCTACATATTTTGAAAACTATAAGGAATATTCATCATGTCATCACATAAAAACAAAATTATGGATGACATATTCCACAATGCCCAATAAGGATTATATCTCTGGTCATCTTAATGACAATGTCCTTAAGGTAGTATGAAGTATATCTTCAAAACCGTCAGGGGATTTGATCTCTTTAAATGAAGAATAATGTCATCATTACCACCATATTCCTCATCACATTAGTGTATATATGGATCTTAAGAACTATACTTCTAATATACGATTTGGAAAACCTCCCAATGATAATAGCTCTCCCAGATAAGGAAATACTTCAATTTCTGAGAATCCTTCATATATATAGGATCTAAAAACATAGAGACCATCACACAGAGTGGTTATCTAATCCTAGACAACATTATAATCATAGGTTCACAAAACACAGGGGTCAATAGTATATAGTGACCCATCAACAATCAGTAACCATCACATAAATCACTAGGAGACCTAGAGAATAAATCTCTATGATTTTACTAGGTGGAGGATGATGACATAAATAATTAAGAAGATAACATGTATATATGGAGTGATTCATCCAAATAACATCCTATCCTTGTCCTGGCATATTGCCACATCTGATTGTGAGATCCAATATTGGATAAGGAAAGATTGAATTCCTTATTTATTCTAGGATATATGCGAGACTCATATGAAGTTAATGAATAGAAAACTACATTATCTAGAATATAAATAATACTTTAAGACCATATTCATAATCTATTTTAAAATGGTCTTAATGGCTATCTATATGTCCTGAGACCCTGGACTAGAAAGGTATGACGAAATTTTATAGAAATATTGATATCAAAGAACCAAATATATTTTGAAACTAATTACTAAAGCCTTATAAAAAAAATAAAATTGAGGATTGGGTTATTTATTGTCTGATGTACCTCACCATATTTACAAAACATAATTTAATCACAAATATGTGATCCAATAAATTTATATCCATAAGAGAGACTAGAGGACCGTGAAACATGTGATATCATTCGTCCATACCATGAGACTCATCCTATTTGAGGATATAATGATTTCAAATAGTGAGATAGATATATTCTACTACACTCATGAGTAGGTCCTCTCGATAAAATGTGAGTACACTAAAAAAAGTGGTAAAAATTATTTTGTACCTGAAAACAACCTATAAGGAGTGACACCACTAATAGGCTGCAATTGTACCTTCACCTAGAGATTGTACAACTATGCTAAATCAAATTAATAAACGTAGAAGACATAATTATAACAATATATGAGTGATACCAGTCTACCTGGATAGGGACATCTTTTACCACACCTTCCTCTTCATCGGTCATCAATCCTTGAATGTTTCCTATAAATATTAGCAGTGGATACAAACAAACACCATTCCATTGGTTTGTGGAATTTTTATCTAAAAAATTACCATCATATTAATTAGTCCCCAAGAGGTTCCTTATTAAACTAATGATTGTTATATATTAACAAAATCTATATGGATGGTGTAATTTATATCTGTTTTTCAATACGCAGATCATCCAATAATTTTAAGGAACTATAAAATCCAAAACATTTGGTTCTGAATGTGTTAATAGTGGCCCAAAATTATCACAAACCACCCAGTATAGTGAATTTTAATCATAATCTTCCCCATTAAAGGTTTCAAACTTTTCTATTATGGGATATAAATATCAATGATCAACATTCCAATAACTTTTCTCACATTGAGGCAGATCCCTTTCATTTAGGGCATTCTTGGAATGTATGATTCGTAATTCCTTCAAATTCACTATTCGTAGACTATAATAGGGGGAACCTATAGTAAACAAATGAGACAACCTATGTGTCATAGACAATGATGGTATAAATGGACAGTTGTTTGATAAATGACCCAAATTTAACCCTCGAGAGAAGAGTATTTGGTACAAAATAACCTTATTTAGTGGAGTGTTGTAGGGTAAATACCATTTCAAGATATAAATAAATGATCAAAATAACCATTGATATAGAAAATTATATGCATCATGACAAAATAGTAGGGAAACACGTTATATAAACCACACAACAAGTGTTTATTCATTTAGATACACACACATATGTATCAAGTATGTATAATCATAGAATAATATAGAACCTTCCACCACTGAATAATGAATTTACACATCCTTGGATGAAATTCATTGAGGATAAAAACAAATGTTTAACTACATAAAAATAACTTCACATAGGTGAAAAAATACCCTATATAGATGATTGACATCAATAGTATGAGAATGAGATAAAGAATCTCATGCTAATCATTGAGGAACTACATAGGGTAAATATTATTGGAAGGTATCATCTTCAAGCATAGAAAAATATCTCTCCAAATAGAAAATAGATGAAAGGTAATAATCCATAAATATATGTATTTTAGGACCAATATATATATATATATATATGTTTGTGTGTGTGTGAATATATAAAAATATTCTATGTTAATTTAGGTTGTTGGGGATTATATCTCTTTTCATCCATTAAGATAAAATCATCTACCACATCGGGTTGATCATTCTGTAATGTCATGGATCAAGAATCCTTAGGATATAAAATTATAGACACCACATCTATACATTCACACTCCATGTTAATGTGAGACATTTTAAAAATCAATAAATCAAAATTACCACAATTCCATTTAATATATCGCTACATGAAAAAAAGCATTGGAAGGTCAGATCATCACTATTTAGATGAAATATAATCCATATCCCTAAGGGTTTGATGAAAAATTTCCATTTCCTAATTTTGGAAATAATCTCATATAAACCATTAATAGTATGGGTGATCCCAAACTGTATATCATTCACTTTATGTCATAATGTGTCCTGTTGATGGGTCCTCGTTACGAGTATAAAGCAAGAAAACTAGGAAATTTTGTACAAATTATTGTAAGCCCACCTTTATTTTGCCTAAAACATTTCATGGGGATATTTATTTCGCTTGGAAGACCTTTATCATGAATTACATTGTTATATTACCTAAAAACAGAGGTAAATAGAAAATATTCCCTCTAAAATAGAAAAAAATACAAAAAATATAGGGTTTCATGCTTTTTCACTAGTTTAAAATGATTAACCTATTCACTTAGTTTAACCCCATTGCAACAAAAAATGATTGTGATCTATTTTGAGAATCACCAGGATGACATGAAAATAACTTTTATACTAATTTATTATTAAGGAAGATTCCATGATTTTGAATATATAGCATAATTTCATGATGATTCAATTCGAAAAACCAAGGCCAAATCTCAACTCTATCTAATAACATTGGATAAAAGGGTTAGTATGGAAGAAATATTTATTTTTACCATAAAAGTAGTATTATATTTCTATTCATGCATCCATACTGTTCTTAAAGAATCCAACACCTCATTCCAAGGGGAGAAATAAACAAAATAACCCTAATATGGAAGAATAAGGAATGCATGGTCTCCATTGATTTGAAAATTATATTAACTACATGATTTCATTTAGGAATGATCAGGTTATCAATTATCTCCTCAAATGTATGAAAAATAACCTTTTTAAGCTACCATAGGACAATAAACCTAATGTGGTCATCTACATTGACTGCCTGACTGTATATATTTTCAATGTATATTAGTTCAAAACATACATGACTAATGTATCTTCAACGATATCCTCGATAGAATAGTTAATTTTATATAGGTTATACTTTCGATGTCCCTGAAATAGGTGGCCTTTGTAAAAATCACCCAACTAGAAGTTGAGGTTGACCTGAAATATGTTCCAGCCATGTGTGTAGTGAAGCTAAATTACTATATTACTTGAGAGACAATTTACTGAGATAAATACATTGTGTAAGAATGGATTTTAAAGCTATTAATGATTATAAAATTGATAGAGGTTACATTTAATCCACCTCTAAATGGTGGATGCAATCTTCATAAATAGGAAAATACTTTATAACAAGTGGCACGTTAATAACTTCCATTATATATGACTCTTATAGAACAGTTTCCTTCAACATCCAGTGAACATTCATCACCACATCAAAAAATAGACCTCATTAGTTGAATATACCATTTTTTATTCAATTAACATAGTTAAATTAATATATACTTTATATGGTGATCAATTTTACCTGATTATGACTTCCATATACATGACTAAGAAGCCAGAGATAGAGGAAGAAAAATCTGAGGTAACAGGGGAAAACACCGGCATGGTCGAATCGATTTTTTTGTACCATCCCAAATGAAGCCTTGTATGTAATAGGGAACCAAGGGTGAGAACTTCCACATGCCTAATAGAAGCATGGAAAATAGTCATATTGCCCCAGTATTCATTCAAGCATAGTTAATTAATATGACTAATTGGTGAGGGAGTGATTTTTTGACAAGAAAAAATAAGATGTAAGATAGAATGACTTATGTCAAATATAGAAATTGATCCTTCAACATTGTATAATAGAATATCCATTATACCACAAAACCATCAACACCTAAACTGCATGATAAAAATAAAACACACCTTGGGAACTGAAGTCCTCTAGATAAAAAGTATGATATTATGATTTTGGTAGAAGTAATACTTGACAAAAACCCAATTTTGGATGCTCTCTATATTTGAATAGAAATTATAGGATAAATCATATTGGCCTTATTTGTCCTTATTAGTTTTAGATATAAATTTTAATGCAGATGTTTTCCAATTTGAAGTTTCACCAGCAGCTTTTCCTGCCACCGTCATGTTCATTGAACATGAATAAGATGTGTTCATATATTGATACATAAGGCCCCCATATTCTTTATAAAAACATTATAATGTCAACAAATGAAATGATATAGTTGAAAATTACATTTATCCAATTAATTCATAAAAATATATATCATTTTTTTTAGATTAATATCAATACATTTCAAAAACACATGCCTAAGGGCAATAATTGTTTAGTGTTTTATGACACTGTAAACACAATGTTATTATTTTCTAAATTATCTTCCATATCTACCAAAATTATATTATCTCCTATAATTCATCTAAGGAATACCCTACGTAAACCATTTTTCACAACCTGAAGAAAAAAACATAAAAATTGTTGATTATAGTTTCCCATTTATAGTAAACATAATAGATATGAATCTTTGACAATATTAAATAATAAGACAAGAATAAATGTATGTGATCATGAAAATAACATGAATATTTAATACCCAAATTTTCGTAGATAAAAAACATGATTCATGTCATAAAACTATAATATATAAGAAATATGGGCTCTAAGAGTGATAAATCATCATTAATCATTCATGAACCATAAAATCATGTCATGAATGTGTGGCAAGATCATAAATATAGAAACCCATTTATTATATAAATATAAATTTCGGTGACAATCAATGTATTTTATCACAACCATTTTATTATGTACCATTTTGGATTAGGATGTACCTATTTCTCATTATGGATCTAGACACACCTATTTTCCATTAGAGATCATTCCCATAAACTTGATTCCTATTTTTATAACATGATATATACATATTTACTCAATGAATTAGGGGATGATATAGTTCCCACCCTTATCATAATGAAAACCATACATCTTTGTTACATTACACCATAAAAAATCATCATATCAAGACATCATAACTCATGTAAAGCAATTGAGCTTCATAATAATTTAATCAATTCACTATAGTAGAACCAATGAAAAAAATATGGGTTTCATAGATGATTCATCAATATCATAATTACGCATCGAATGAAACAGTATGGATGGTATAATTCAATATTATCCCAAAAAACAAAATTAACAACAGATGAAGTCATATTATAATGAAAATTATTTATAATGATAATTTGGAACATTTCTTTAGGAATATATCCATTCAACATTGTAAAAAACTTTTTAAAACACAAAATATTTTTAAAATACATTTCTTAGAAAATAGTCTGGGAAACTCATTAGGGAAGCTATAAAAAATACTTAAAACACTTATTGAGGGAATTAAAAATTCTAATTTAAAAATCATATTTTCATAAAAACAAATCCATACTTTATTTTTTATTTTCGTTAAATAACCCTTAAAATATATAATTTAATATTTAAAAAACCATATAAAACATTAATAAAAAACCTACCATTTCTATTTTTGAATTTTTTTTTAATATAAAAAATTTTGGGATTCATTTTATTTAATAATAATTTTTATTAAATTAATTAAATTGATATTGAATATAATGGTCATGATGGTGGGAAAATTCATTAAAACTATACATTTTAAAATAATAATTCCTTTCATATTTTTGGTAAAATAAAAATGAAAATTGTTTTGAATATGCCTTAAATATTCTTTTCTAAAAAGTTTATAATAATTAATGTAGGTGTAGAAATTAATTTAATAAATAAATTTATGAATTATTATATGAGTTTAGAAAACATTGTTTTTGATAAAATATCATTAGAAGAGAAAACTGAATGATATTTTTCTTAAAAATAATGTTCTAAACTCATTAATACATAAAAAGAGGAAAATGAATGGGAATATGTATTATAAAAAATAAATAAATAGGTAGAATATTCATTATTTCTTAGATAGATTGATCATATAATTTTGTCATTTGAAAAAAAATCATGATAAATCTCAGTTAATATTGAAATTCAAAATAAAACCTATTCCAATTTTGAAATATTAAATCGTAATAACAATGAACTAATAAAAATAAATGAATCTTATAATTTAATGTGAAAAAATTAATTAATAATATCACATATCAAAGGGGATTTATATACACATCATAAAAGAATATGGATTTATAACAAAACATATATCTCAAAGAATGAAAATTAAGAAAAAATCCTATACTACATTGGTATATTTTTAACCCGAACACCCTATAGAAGAGTGATCCTAAAAGATATCTAAATATTAATATATTTTGGAAGAAAATAATTAATTCATTCACGGTAAGTATATACACAATATAAAAAATATTTGTGGTGAATATGCCATGTGTCTCACAAAAGTAAAAAAGTTGGACCGAAATCCATTACAACAAGTCTATAGTTATGTCATACATGATCGAACCTGAAATATAACAATTCAATGTTAATGTCCCATTTAAGTCTATAAATGATTTGTTTTTAATATTTTTTTATTTGATATTTTTCAATATTTATCTGATCATGGTTTAATTATATCTATAATCTTAACTGTGATATAAATATCATATATATATTCAGTATACATTTATTTATAATGGTTTATAAATTTTTGAGAAAGAATACGACAAAAACTGTTTATGGAGATGGTAGGTCATACATACAGATTAAATTTACTTCAATATTACACAAATAAAAGGAATAAATAAATGTAAATAATTAATTACAAATAAAGAATAATTTTATGTCATATATAATGAATATTCTCAATAAATCCATCCTTATCACCTTCTATGTAATGCATGAATGATTCAAATTGCTTTACTAGGATGTAGTCCACCACACACACAAACAATGCTATCATATTAAAAAAATGGAATCTAAGATTTCACATGAGATATAAATATTATATATAAATAATAATATCTTAAATAAAATACATTAACAATATATCATCCATTATATCCATCCATGATTGGTAGTGATTGAAAAATGAATAACATTAGTTCGTGAGGAGGTTGTCCATTGTACACACAAATGATTATTTGATTTACCATTTGACACAATAACATATGTATATTTGTTATAATATTAAATAATAATATCTAAATATATGTAAGAATTTTTTTATTATATAAGAATTTTTTACTAATAATTTAAAGAGTTGGAGGGAAAAATACCTTTAATTACCTAGTTTGGTTGATTACCTCATCATTGGAAATATTATTTTGGTTTTTACCAAAATCCTTCCTAAGATGTATATATAATAACAATATGGAATATTGGTTGATAGTATGGATGTATGAAAGTTAATATTTAATGAAATTTTCTAATAAAATAGTTTCTAATGATTTAATATGATAAATGTTTGTGTGGCCTTTTATAAGTGAGGTGAGTTGCACACATGTAATTTATGAAAATAAAAGCCTGTACCCATGTTCATCACATTCCAAATCAATTAAAAATTGTAAATCATCTATCCTATACTATATAAGGTGTAAATATGTCCATCCTATAGGTATTTTACATGTTTTGGGTCATTTTATCCCATATATTTTTCGTTAAACCCCCAATAAACTAATTTGTAACATCACCATAATCAATTTTTTCTATTTGTTCTATTAATTATGTTAATAAATAAAAAATAAATAATTATATAATATAAAATATATTATTTCAAATATTTAATATAATTTTAAAACATCAATCCATTGATGTTGGAAATTTAAATTCAAAATTAATTATGTGGGAGTAATGAGAAAACAAGGTTTTAATGGGAAAATTGACAAAAAATTAAAGGATTTTTTATAAAAAGTCAATATTAAAAGGATTTAAAATAACTATATTATATTAATCGATATATAAATAAAATAATATTATTTTTAAAACAATATTAAAATAAATTTCATTTTTTAAAATTCATTAAAAGAAATTATAATTCTAAATGAAAATAGTAATTTTCTCTACTCGTCGAACAATTTATCATTGTAAAAAAATCAAAAAAAAATCACTATAATGTAATTGTTACTTGATTTATCCAAATTTTTGTTAAGTAAATTTCATAATTTTTTTTTTTAATTATTTTTAAAATATGTGTGAAAATTGAGATTACACTAATTTTTTTGAAAAAATAAGGTTCTAAATATAAATTTTGATTTATTCATTTCAATTGTTTAGAAAACATATATAATGAAAGTGAAAATTTTGATTGAATTTTACATATATTTATTGTCTTAGAAAATATTTTTATCTACTATATTATTTATTAGAAACATTTTAGTTTCAATAAAATGTTATATTCATTAAATGTTTTCATTTATTAAAAAAAAATTCATTTGTAATTATTTGATCACAAATAAATTTTATTATATAAATATTTAAACAATATATTATTATAAATTATTATCTCTTTTCAATACCCTCCATTATAATAGTTAAGTGATAACTCAATATTAAATAATAATATTTTTTATGTTTTTCATATTCTGTTTAAACACGGTGTTACATGTAACCCAAAATATCCAAAAATAAATTCATTTTAAATAAATAATTTCACATAATACCATGGTGATATATTATAACACCTTAAATAAATGTCATCCACTAAATTTGAAAATATTCAATTTATGAAATGGTTTAGCATTTGAATTTCTTAAAGTGGGAAACACAAACTGTAAATTGGGTTAATCAAGCTACCACTTGAAAAGAGATAAAGGGATGTGTGAAGGTCATATTGAATAACACTTAATGGGGTTTAAATTAAAACAACATAGGTTTTAAGTGAATACATATACATCGAGGATATAAATTACAAAAAAATATTGATAGATAGTGATAGAGAAAATGGTCATGATAATGTTAGTAACTAGAAGTCTATAAACAAAAGGGGTGTGAAAACATCATTTGTATCTAAAATAATGATGATCATAGGGAAAATTATTTATTAAAATATCTTTTTATAATGTTTTTTAATTTATATTATAATATATCATTACTTTATTTCATTACATATCATAAGAAAATTCTCAATAGTTATTTGCAACATGATCAATTTTCACTTGGTCACTTACTCTGTGAAAATAACTTTTCATATTAGAGGAAACAATTTAGTTCCATAAAAGAATAATAAGTCATTACTACTCTCTATGGTTATTATCATAAATTTTTTTATCACATTTTATCCAACAACATCCAATATTAATCTTCCTTGAATGGTGAAATTTATAACCCTTAAAAAATTCAAAATTTCTAAATAAGGTAACTAAATTTCTCAAAATTAACATGAAATTAATCAGAAAAAAAACTTAACGTATCTCTACATTATCACATAAAATATTATTGAATAAGTTACTCATATTTTTTATTATATTATAGTAATTACAAGAAATACCATTAAACAATAATTAAAACCTACATATATCCACATTAATTAAATAAAACAATATATTATTGAGTATATTCCATAAATCGAATAAAAATGTTAACTCTATTAATTAATACATAAAATAATTTTCAAAAAAATTATAAATATGTTCTCATGTCATCCATACTATCCAATTTATTTTTTTCATAGCCCACATCAATTTATATAAACATAATTATCTAATTATCAATAACATAATAAGGGTAATCTTCCTTTAATCAATTGTTTCCATAAAATATCACATTTGTAAATAAATCAATTTTCTAGGTCACTAGTACTGATTGACATATTAATTCAAATCATTATTGAAAGGATTATACAAAATAAAAATTAAATATTTCATGATTCATATAATATAATTCATGAATTAAAATACAAAGGCACTTCAATCATCCCATTTAATTCTTAAATCATTTACCATGCTTCATCATCTTATATTCTCAATACAACATTCAAATAATATGAATTACGATTTAGGTACTAATAATCATCAAGAAAAATTTAATCATTCATATAACATTTAACATAAAAATTAATGGTAGAACATCCCAAATATGTCATATGTCATTTTAGTGTCCTCGTCATTAGTAGTATAACCATTACTCATGCCACATTTTTTGTTATCTTTTAGATATTTCCCAAAGGACATAAATTTTCATATTTCCTATACATTCATCATTTAAAACATTCAATTGTTAATGACATCATAGGGAGACTATTATCCTCACCCATTATGTTAAGAAAAATATTTATTTTTCCTTTTAAATAAATTAATTTGTGTATTTTATTTCCACACATAAAACATATTACCTTTCCTCAATGACATACAACTAGATGACTCATCCAATATTCTTGACATATAGAAAAATTATCAAACATTTCTATATGGTCTCCACCACCCAAAATCTCAATAACCAATACCAATACCTAATTTTGTGAGCCTTAGAGTTGGTTTTAGTGTAATTTATTAATCATATATCTTGATAACTGATAATGAGTAATTAAAATATCCTTTTATACCGTTTTAATTCTATTTGATTTAACATAAAAACATTTTCTACCACCTTCAACATGGATCTAATTCCATCTGGTTCCCACCATTGAATAATCCCCAAAATCATGGTGTAATAAAACCATAATGATTTTTGGGAACCACATAATCAATAAAAATAACTTATATGATATCTAAATAATGATGGGTTATTTTGAATCCAAAAATTATTTTGTTCATCCAAATTAATTTAAGGCCTTTTTTTAATCCATCGTGATAGTTTATGATGATTTTTTGAATTTCCCAAGAATATCCCTTGGGAGTGTTAATTCAGGTGTAAAACATGGTCTATTGTTTCTCTAGTTTATTATAAAGTCCATCTTAATGGACTCATTCATGAGTTATTACACCGATGTAGTTTTATCGTACCGAAACATCAACATGTAGTATCATCGATGGGATGAAATTTCAGGGAAATACATTACCATAATTCCATAAAATTCTAATATAATTTCAATCATCATTAGACTTATCCTTATATACATCCATATAGAAATCCCAAAAAATATCTATTGGGATCTTACTAATGTATTCACATACTAGTTTTCAAAGGATAATTATACCATTACAACTCTAAAAATCACAGTTATCTAGAATTATTTGTAGTCGACTAAAATTGATACCTATCAAGGAACTCTAGGGCTGAATACACCGCTTGGATAGGACACCCCACCATCATATGTAGTAGCCCTTTCCTCATGAATCCCATGGGTGGAGATCCATGGTTCCTCTAATACTCACACAAGATAGTTACAATGTATTATATTCCATGAATTTATTCTATTATGAACTAGTTATAAAGAGGATTTTAATCTATAAATATCACATATTTTTAGATGAATATCCAATAATTTTCATAGAACCATGCTTGAGGGTGATAATGTTTTATCACATCATAACCAATGAACAGAAAACGAGTATAATAAGCATTTATATAATTCACCACAATATAACCCACTAAAATTAAATGGGGTTTGTAAAAATCTCATTGATATAAACCTTAAATATCAAGAGAAAAAATTAATATAGAATCATTCAATATTATCTCTAATAAAGAATATGTAACATCAAAGTATTTGAGTAGAAATGATAAATTATTTAAAATTTTAAAATTGAAAATTTCTTGGGAAATATAATCTTTCAACAATAATAAATTCATTTTAAAACAGAAAACATTTTCAAAATAATTTTATTTCAAAATATCCTCGTATAGTTATTACGTATTCTGTAAGAATAATTAAAAAATATCACGAAGAAAGTATATTTTACTGTTTTAATATAACATTTTATAACTAAAAATTCATAAAACTATTTTTAAATTCATTCCTTTAAAAATTAGTAGTTAATATTATATAAGAAACTTATAAAAATCATTTAGAACATCTACTACATATTTTATTTATTAAAAAATTGAAATTTTTTGAAATTATTTTTATCTGAACGTAACCTCGAAAACATATAAAGTAAGATTAAAATAAAATTGTGGTCATGATGGTATGAAATCACATTCGTGACAAACATGTTAAAAAAATATTTTGATTATGGTTGTGGTAAAATACAAGCAGACATTATTGGGGAAATAAAATGAAAATTGAATTAAAATGATTTTATAAAATGTAAAACATGGGTAAAAAAATTTAATTAACACTTTTTTGAATTTTAGAATCTTTTTTTAATTTTTTTAAAAACCATTTTTTTTCCAAAAATGATTTTTTGACTGAAGATATTTATAAAGGTTATTTATAATATAATATTTAATTTGAGATCTTGAGTATATAATTATTTGAAAATAAAAAATAATAATAAAAATTAAAATAAATATGATAATTATATAAATTAGTTTCTATAGGTACAGATCATATGGTTTTGTTATTTGAACTAAAATCACGCGCAATCCACATATATGATGATATTGTAAAATAAAACCCTTACCAGTTTAGTAACATTAAATAGTAATCCCCATTATTGAAAAAAATTAATTAGACATAAAATATCATGGGAATAAGTTAATTCATGATATAAAATGTAAAATATAATTTATATTATCTTATAGAAATAGGATAGGTAGAAAACACAAAATATATCTCAAATAAAAAGGATTGAGACATAAAACACTTACCTCATTATTATCATGTCAACCGTAAATCCCATAGAAAAGAGTTATTGAAATAGATATGTATATGAATATAATTTTCAGGATAAGAATCCTAAAATGCATTCATTTTCATATATACACCACATAAAAAAAATATGTGGTGAATATTGATTTTGTCTCATGGATGGAAAAATTGGGACCAAAATTCCTTAAAGTAATTATTTAAATCCATAATAAACATTCAGACCACATGTATAATAAATATATGATTATTATAATTATATTTAATAACCATATATATATATATATCAAACAATATATTAATTACTCGTAACATTTTATTAATAGTTTATTAAAAATTTCGTGTTAATGTCACATTTGGGGAATAACTACTAAAATATTCAAGTAGATTTTGATTTTTGATTTGTTTACAATTAGTTTTTTCACTGATCAATAATCTAACTATGTTTATCGAAGATGTAAATATATTATATTTTCAATATAAATATTTTTATTGTGATCTAAAAAAGATAGATATATTAAATGAAAGAGACCACTCATAGAGATGGTAGGTCATACGTATGCATGCAAATTTCTTCCATTTACAATATAAAAGTTGATAAATAATTGAAAATGATATATTAAAATTAATTTTTTTTAATTCATATATATCACATAGATTTTTTTTAAAAATTTGTTACTTTCTTCCATGTAAATCACGAACGAATCATATCTCTTTGCGAGGTTGACACCTACTATAAACATGAAAGCTCTTATCTTATTCTCTCAAAATGGAGTGTAATAAAGAAAGTAATATATCAAGATACAATAATAGTGAAACAATATCATAAATATAATAAATAAGAGATATATTGATGGAAAATTAACAACATTGGTTTTATAAGTGTAGTCCGTCGTACAAATGAATGATGATTTAATAAAAAAATTTGTTAGAAGTGGAGATTAATTTAATTTATACAATTAAAATAATTAAATATAAGTATATTTCATATATTTAAGTTATTATATCCTCATTTTTATAATAAATAAAATATTTTAGGTAGGAAATAATATAAAATGCTCAGTTTGGGACGTTACCTCCCCTTCATACATCTTTATTTAGTTTTTCTGAAAGCATTTATAGGATGAATTAATGAATAAAATAAGTATTATGGTATTATATAAAGGAATAAAGTGTGATATTGGGATTTTAATTACTGAACCACATGGTTTTAGAATTAGGAAGAGGGTAGGAGAGGGACGACCTTTTATAAATGAGGTGAGTGGCACATATGAATGTTTTGAAAAGAAAAAGGTTTGACCAACATTTTTACATGTTAAAAGAATGAATAAATTGTCTACTCTTGATTCTATATAATATAATGTCGAATTATTTCCATAAAATTAATGATTGGTCTGTATTGGGTCATTTTTAACCACTACAATTTTAGTTTAACCTCATGTAAACCCATTTTTAACATAACTTGGATAAATAATTTTTACAGTTTTTACAATTCATCATGTTAAAATTTTTATTTCAACGTGTTATATAATATTAAATATGATTATTTAAAATATTTAATCCATTTCAAAAAAACTAATTATCATAACCGAAAAAAATAATATTTAAAATAAATCCTGCAGACGCGACAAGGAAGCATGATTTCAAAGAAAAAATGTTCATATTTTTAAAATTTCATATATCAAAATTCAATATGAAAATGAATTAAATGAACTATATGGGATTAATATATATATAATTAAATTAATTTTTATTTTTAAATCACCATATATATTTATCAATGTTTTTAAAATATATAAAATAAATCACAATTCTTAATAAAAACAAGTATTTTTCACAATATATAAAAATATTTATCTTACTAAAATTTGTTAAAAAATTTACTATAAAAAACATCTAATATTATGATTTAAATAAGAAAAATTATTATTATTTAATTATGTTTTATAATATTTTCAAATATTTATTTGATAACTGCATATATGGCGACAATGTAACTTTTTATAAATATACTTTTCTAACGATGACATTGGATTTATTTTTATATCTGGTATATAAAACTCATAATATGTGTTTTAACAATTTTATTGATTATATAATATATTTATTTTACTAAAATAGTTCACCAATAGTGCATTTAATATATTTTTGAGTTAAACTGATGTTTTTTCTTAAAATTTATTTATTAGAAAAAGATTTATTCATTTATAAATTCTGTATTATTATTTTCAATTAATTTTTCACCAAAAATTAGTTTTATGTACATTTATAGAACATATTTGTTACATAATTAATTTAGTCTTATTCATACCCACTATTCCAACAGCTTGGTTATAACTGTCATATAAAATAAAAATATATTAATATTATGCAATGTTTTTTATACACCATGTAACATGTAATGAAAATTATCAAAAATATTAAATTAATATGAAAAAAATATCGCATTAAATCTTGGGGGTTTATAACAATGGTTGTTGGATCAACCATATCTTGATCGAGACCCTTCTATGTATGGGTTATAGTGAAGGAAACTTATGTCCGGTAAAACATACCATTCAATGGAATGATAAGAGAGAGTAAAATCCCTTCAAGAGGATCCTGCTAAAATATCAATTTATAGATCTATCATATAATACAAATATAATGGTTATATTGAAATTCACAACATATAATTTATAACAAGGTAGATCATGGAACCATATATGAGTAATGATTTCTTAAAAATTCATCAATCTTTGAAATACAATATCATTGAAGCAATTAGAATATTAAATGAAAGTAATTCAATCATTTGGTATTGATAAGCCTCATATTACGGGGAATGTTTCCACAAAAGAGAAGGAATAAAAACAATGATGGATTGCAATATATAGGTTACCACTCTCAATTGATTTTGAGCCACCCATGTGAATCCCTAGTGCATGGATGGCATCAATTATGTGTTTTTTGAAAACCTGATGAATGAAATAAACATATTCCTAGAAACATATCATGAAACACAAAAATCATTTGCTCATTCCCGTATGATGGAGATCACATCTGATGAATACCATTCCTCAAATCCCACTCAGACAAGTTCACCACCATTACCTTAAAACTCTCTTACAATATAAAAAATATATTGAATATTCTTCCAATAAGGACTAAATAACTCATGAAATCAATACCTCCACTTCTACAAATGGTAGAATAAAAGAAATCACAAATCTGTAGAATCTATCTGAAATTACATTGGGAGTTTAGGTTTACAATTTCTTCTCTCATGGACCTAATTATCTCATTCGTGATAGATATTCCCTATTATTAATCTACATTTCTGAAAATTCATAATTGGATATAGATATGTAAGAAGAAGATGATGACTTCAAGAATTACCCTCCCATATTTTAAGAAATCATCTCCACTACCATTGATGAGATAAGACAGTTGAATTAGGAAACATCAAAAGACACATGATGAAAATTTATTAGTTCTAACATACCGATCAAAGAGATGGATACATAAATTTCATTTCTAAAGCATCATCAAAATATTTTTACATGTAATTATACTGATATTCCCAAGCTAAACCAAGATATGTCAAATCATCACCTAGGATAACTTCTTAACCATTGAGGCTTCAAGAAGGTATCCAAGATTAGTTTTCTTTTTCAATAAACCAAATTCAAATCAAAATTTTTAAAATATATCAATTCCAAAATTGTATGAGAGTTTATATAATCAATATGGAATTCCATCATGATCTGTGTTATGAAAAATAATTAGTATATCAGGGTTTCTATTGATTTAGAAGTCAATAACATACAATACTCGAGAGAAGATTTCGAATTTTTAATAACATAAAATTCCATAGATGAAACTACTGTATTACATGACCTTTCTTTAATGGATGGGTATTCACAGTATAATCAAATAAATATATTCCATAATGATGATGAATCCACTTAATTTAGAGATCCTAGAGGCACCATTTCCAGTCGGTTTATACCCGTTGCATTAAATAAATCTAGTTCTACTAACCTGCACATTATGTATCAGATATTTTAACTTCTCTTTGAATAAATCATTTAATGTTATGTCAACGACTTGGTGGTAAAATGTCAACAAAAATGTGATATCATCCCCAAATATTATGCAATCATCATAAAATTGCATCATCATAATTTGATTTTTGATCGTCTATAGTGTCAAATATGTGTAATTGTAGAAAAATTCTATTGAATTGTGGTAATCCACAAAAAATATCTATTGGGATCTTACTAATGTATTCACATACTAGTTTTCAAAGGATAATTATACCATTACAACTCTAAAAATCACAGTTATCTAGAATTATTTGTAGTCGACTAAAATTGATACCTATCAAGGAACTCTAGGGCTGAATACACCGCTTGGATAGGACACCCCACCATCATATGTAGTAGCCCTTTCCTCATGAATCCCATGGGTGGAGATCCATGGTTCCTCTAATACTCACACAGGATAGTTACAATGTATTATATTCCATGAATTTATTCTATTATGAACTAGTTATAAAGAGGATTTTAATCTATAAATATCACATATTTTTAGATGAATATCCAATAATTTTCATAGAACCATGCTTGAGGGTGATAATGTTTTATCACATCATAACCAATGAACAGAAAACGAGTATAATAAGCATTTATATAATTCACCACAATATAACCCACTAAAATTAAATGGGGTTTGTAAAAATCTCATTGATATAAACCTTAAATATCAAGAGAAAAAATTAATATAGAATCATTCAATATTATCTCTAATAAAGAATATGTAACATCAAAGTATTTGAGTAGAAATGATAAATTATTTAAAATTTTAAAATTGAAAATTTCTTGGGAAATATAATCTTTCAACAATAATAAATTCATTTTAAAACAGAAAACATTTTCAAAATAATTTTATTTCAAAATATCCTCGTATAGTTATTACGTATTCTGTAAGAATAATTAAAAAATATCACGAAGAAAGTATATTTTACTGTTTTAATATAACATTTTATAACTAAAAATTCATAAAACTATTTTTAAATTCATTCCTTTAAAAATTAGTAGTTAATATTATATAAGAAACTTATAAAAATCATTTAGAACATCTACTACATATTTTATTTATTAAAAAATTGAAATTTTTTGAAATTATTTTTATCTGAACGTAACCTCGAAAACATATAAAGTAAGATTAAAATAAAATTGTGGTCATGATGGTATGAAATCACATTCGTGACAAACATGTTAAAAAAATATTTTGATTATGGTTGTGGTAAAATACAAGCAGACATTATTGGGGAAATAAAATGAAAATTGAATTAAAATGATTTTATAAAATGTAAAACATGGGTAAAAAAATTTAATTAACACTTTTTTGAATTTTAGAATCTTTTTTTAATTTTTTTAAAAACCATTTTTTTTCCAAAAATGATTTTTTGACTGAAGATATTTATAAAGGTTATTTATAATATAATATTTAATTTGAGATCTTGAGTATATAATTATTTGAAAATAAAAAATAATAATAAAAATTAAAATAAATATGATAATTATATAAATTAGTTTCTATAGGTACAGATCATATGGTTTTGTTATTTGAACTAAAATCACGCGCAATCCACATATATGATGATATTGTAAAATAAAACCCTTACCAGTTTAGTAACATTAAATAGTAATCCCCATTATTGAAAAAAATTAATTAGACATAAAATATCATGGGAATAAGTTAATTCATGATATAAAATGTAAAATATAATTTATATTATCTTATAGAAATAGGATAGGTAGAAAACACAAAATATATCTCAAATAAAAAGGATTGAGACATAAAACACTTACCTCATTATTATCATGTCAACCGTAAATCCCATAGAAAAGAGTTATTGAAATAGATATGTATATGAATATAATTTTCAGGATAAGAATCCTAAAATGCATTCATTTTCATATATACACCACATAAAAAAAATATGTGGTGAATATTGATTTTGTCTCATGGATGGAAAAATTGGGACCAAAATTCCTTAAAGTAATTATTTAAATCCATAATAAACATTCAGACCACATGTATAATAAATATATGATTATTATAATTATATTTAATAACCATATATATATATATATCAAACAATATATTAATTACTCGTAACATTTTATTAATAGTTTATTAAAAATTTCGTGTTAATGTCACATTTGGGGAATAACTACTAAAATATTCAAGTAGATTTTGATTTTTGATTTGTTTACAATTAGTTTTTTCACTGATCAATAATCTAACTATGTTTATCGAAGATGTAAATATATTATATTTTCAATATAAATATTTTTATTGTGATCTAAAAAAGATAGATATATTAAATGAAAGAGACCACTCATAGAGATGGTAGGTCATACGTATGCATGCAAATTTCTTCCATTTACAATATAAAAGTTGATAAATAATTGAAAATGATATATTAAAATTAATTTTTTTTAATTCATATATATCACATAGATTTTTTTTAAAAATTTGTTACTTTCTTCCATGTAAATCACGAACGAATCATATCTCTTTGCGAGGTTGACACCTACTATAAACATGAAAGCTCTTATCTTATTCTCTCAAAATGGAGTGTAATAAAGAAAGTAATATATCAAGATACAATAATAGTGAAACAATATCATAAATATAATAAATAAGAGATATATTGATGGAAAATTAACAACATTGGTTTTATAAGTGTAGTCCGTCGTACAAATGAATGATGATTTAATAAAAAAATTTGTTAGAAGTGGAGATTAATTTAATTTATACAATTAAAATAATTAAATATAAGTATATTTCATATATTTAAGTTATTATATCCTCATTTTTATAATAAATAAAATATTTTAGGTAGGAAATAATATAAAATGCTCAGTTTGGGACGTTACCTCCCCTTCATACATCTTTATTTAGTTTTTCTGAAAGCATTTATAGGATGAATTAATGAATAAAATAAGTATTATGGTATTATATAAAGGAATAAAGTGTGATATTGGGATTTTAATTACTGAACCACATGGTTTTAGAATTAGGAAGAGGGTAGGAGAGGGACGACCTTTTATAAATGAGGTGAGTGGCACATATGAATGTTTTGAAAAGAAAAAGGTTTGACCAACATTTTTACATGTTAAAAGAATGAATAAATTGTCTACTCTTGATTCTATATAATATAATGTCGAATTATTTCCATAAAATTAATGATTGGTCTGTATTGGGTCATTTTTAACCACTACAATTTTAGTTTAACCTCATGTAAACCCATTTTTAACATAACTTGGATAAATAATTTTTACAGTTTTTACAATTCATCATGTTAAAATTTTTATTTCAACGTGTTATATAATATTAAATATGATTATTTAAAATATTTAATCCATTTCAAAAAAACTAATTATCATAACCGAAAAAAATAATATTTAAAATAAATCCTGCAGACGCGACAAGGAAGCATGATTTCAAAGAAAAAATGTTCATATTTTTAAAATTTCATATATCAAAATTCAATATGAAAATGAATTAAATGAACTATATGGGATTAATATATATATAATTAAATTAATTTTTATTTTTAAATCACCATATATATTTATCAATGTTTTTAAAATATATAAAATAAATCACAATTCTTAATAAAAACAAGTATTTTTCACAATATATAAAAATATTTATCTTACTAAAATTTGTTAAAAAATTTACTATAAAAAACATCTAATATTATGATTTAAATAAGAAAAATTATTATTATTTAATTATGTTTTATAATATTTTCAAATATTTATTTGATAACTGCATATATGGCGACAATGTAACTTTTTATAAATATACTTTTCTAACGATGACATTGGATTTATTTTTATATCTGGTATATAAAACTCATAATATGTGTTTTAACAATTTTATTGATTATATAATATATTTATTTTACTAAAATAGTTCACCAATAGTGCATTTAATATATTTTTGAGTTAAACTGATGTTTTTTCTTAAAATTTATTTATTAGAAAAAGATTTATTCATTTATAAATTCTGTATTATTATTTTCAATTAATTTTTCACCAAAAATTAGTTTTATGTACATTTATAGAACATATTTGTTACATAATTAATTTAGTCTTATTCATACCCACTATTCCAACAGCTTGGTTATAACTGTCATATAAAATAAAAATATATTAATATTATGCAATGTTTTTTATACACCATGTAACATGTAATGAAAATTATCAAAAATATTAAATTAATATGAAAAAAATATCGCATTAAATCTTGGGGGTTTATAACAATGGTTGTTGGATCAACCATATCTTGATCGAGACCCTTCTATGTATGGGTTATAGTGAAGGAAACTTATGTCCGGTAAAACATACCATTCAATGGAATGATAAGAGAGAGTAAAATCCCTTCAAGAGGATCCTGCTAAAATATCAATTTATAGATCTATCATATAATACAAATATAATGGTTATATTGAAATTCACAACATATAATTTATAACAAGGTAGATCATGGAACCATATATGAGTAATGATTTCTTAAAAATTCATCAATCTTTGAAATACAATATCATTGAAGCAATTAGAATATTAAATGAAAGTAATTCAATCATTTGGTATTGATAAGCCTCATATTACGGGGAATGTTTCCACAAAAGAGAAGGAATAAAAACAATGATGGATTGCAATATATAGGTTACCACTCTCAATTGATTTTGAGCCACCCATGTGAATCCCTAGTGCATGGATGGCATCAATTATGTGTTTTTTGAAAACCTGATGAATGAAATAAACATATTCCTAGAAACATATCATGAAACACAAAAATCATTTGCTCATTCCCGTATGATGGAGATCACATCTGATGAATACCATTCCTCAAATCCCACTCAGACAAGTTCACCACCATTACCTTAAAACTCTCTTACAATATAAAAAATATATTGAATATTCTTCCAATAAGGACTAAATAACTCATGAAATCAATACCTCCACTTCTACAAATGGTAGAATAAAAGAAATCACAAATCTGTAGAATCTATCTGAAATTACATTGGGAGTTTAGGTTTACAATTTCTTCTCTCATGGACCTAATTATCTCATTCGTGATAGATATTCCCTATTATTAATCTACATTTCTGAAAATTCATAATTGGATATAGATATGTAAGAAGAAGATGATGACTTCAAGAATTACCCTCCCATATTTTAAGAAATCATCTCCACTACCATTGATGAGATAAGACAGTTGAATTAGGAAACATCAAAAGACACATGATGAAAATTTATTAGTTCTAACATACCGATCAAAGAGATGGATACATAAATTTCATTTCTAAAGCATCATCAAAATATTTTTACATGTAATTATACTGATATTCCCAAGCTAAACCAAGATATGTCAAATCATCACCTAGGATAACTTCTTAACCATTGAGGCTTCAAGAAGGTATCCAAGATTAGTTTTCTTTTTCAATAAACCAAATTCAAATCAAAATTTTTAAAATATATCAATTCCAAAATTGTATGAGAGTTTATATAATCAATATGGAATTCCATCATGATCTGTGTTATGAAAAATAATTAGTATATCAGGGTTTCTATTGATTTAGAAGTCAATAACATACAATACTCGAGAGAAGATTTCGAATTTTTAATAACATAAAATTCCATAGATGAAACTACTGTATTCCATGACCTTTCTTTAATGGATGGGTATTCACAGTATAATCAAATAAATATATTCCATAATGATGATGAATCCACTTAATTTAGAGATCCTAGAGGCACCATTTCCAGTCGGTTTATACCCGTTGCATTAAATAAATCTAGTTCTACTAACCTGCACATTATGTATCAGATATTTTAACTTCTCTTTGAATAAATCATTTAATGTTATGTCAACGACTTGGTGGTAAAATGTCAACAAAAATGTGATATCATCCCCAAATATTATGCAATCATCATAAAATTGCATCATCATAATTTGATTTTTGATCGTCTATAGTGTCAAATATGTGTAATTGTAGAAAAATTCTATTGAATTGTGGTAATCCACAACAACATCATGATCTGTTAAATATTGACTAGTAAAATCCAAGAAATAAAACCCATATAGTATAAATGAACGGAGGGGATCCAAGGGAACCTCACTTATATTTTTCATTTGTTTTTCTATATATCTGTAAAATATCTCCCATTAATTAGGATAATGAATAATGGAGTTCCAGATTAATGGGATGATGACTTCCATTAATTAGTCGATAATTTCTAGAAGTACTGGATAGATCCATTGATCATGACTACTCAAGTAGATGGAAATATAGACATAGTATATGTGGCTTCCACTGAACGCATGCATGGTTCCCTCAATACATTGAAAATTTGTATAAAGAGTGAAAATAACCTCTAATACTTAAGTTAAATAATTTTAGGAACTAGGACCTAGAATTCAGATGTAGAGAATATTTTCGTCACCCTCATCTATACATTGGTGAATCTAATGAATTACCTGTTTTATCAATATGTCAAGTTAATCTCTCATATTGAACATATCATGTATATATTTTCATTTCTTATATCTACTATGAATTTCCCCTCGTGTATGACTATCCTAATGTAGTATGATATCCATTTTGCTTAATATATGGTATTTGAACAACAGGTCCTGGGAAATATTTGTATGGAACATCCACCTCAGGAATGCACACTAGTGGAAATTGAACATCAGGATGCAGAAGAATTATATGTCCAGGACACTCCTCTATCATGGGAGATATATTATTTTTCTCCCTACAGATGGCTGATTGGATAGATGTTAGAAGGCATAAATTTAAACCATATTGGAATATAGTTTGATTTATCTTCCCCAAAAAAAGAAAATAATCCTTAATCATTCACACTTTTGGATATATAATTGTTTACTATAGATCAATTAAAATCCCTAATTAATGGAATGAAGATGTACCTAGAGCTGTAGATGTCATACTTGTTTATAAAGAGGGACTCAAAGATAGTAATAAAATATATAAATTGTTAGTATACAAATGAATGAAAAATTTATAGAACCCCTCATCGATTACATCGAAGGATTGACGAAATTATTCCTCGTCGAACAAATTTTTCATCAAGTCACTCTATCAAAAAATGATCGTACTAATTCACTAGAAAATTTATCCACAGTCGAAGTTGATATAGGTCATGATGACGTGGTTTTCTGCATTTGGAACTGATTAGAAGTTTCATCAATCATTGTACATAACATTGAAGAAATCAATCACACAAATAATTATCAAAAGTGTGATCAGCTAGTATCTACCCCTGGATGGATTAATAACATAATATATTACCTCCAAAATTGGAACCACTTATCAGATCAAGCTAAAATGGAGCGGATTTGATACTGGTTGGATAATTTTACCCATAAGGAATTTTTTAATGAATAGAAATCCAAAAAAATAGGCCTCCTTGTTGGAATCCTTTTTAGATTCATTATAGAAACAAGGATTCCAACCTTCAAGGTAAAACCACATGATGGATTTTGTGGTGATCATAAATTTTAAAATAGACTCTCTCAACAGATTGAGTGGCTTGGTTTGAAATGGATAACAAATTTTGGATAATGTGAAATTCACCAATAAATTTTATGCCTAGTAGATTCATGAAATATTCATCCATTAACCCCTAGATTTTCTCTATATAACTATGTATTTAAATATATTTTTTGTATTTGGAATAGATTTTGTGGGGCCACATACCCTATATAAAAATAAGAAAATTAAGTAAATCATTACATCTGTCAACTAATTATCCAAATGGAATAAGAAAATTTTCATCAAGGATGTTAGAATTAAGAATATAATAATCTGCATGATGTGTAATATTATCACCAGACATATTTTCCCTCACAATATACTGGTTGATAGTGAAACCAACTTATATTCTTTTAAACTGAAGAATTTGTTCTCAGAGTAAGAAATCGAGTCCAACCATTCATTTTTTACATCATGTAGAAAAAATGTATTGATATATTCCTTTAATAATATTATATAAAAATAATAATTAATTGGTGTAACTGGTTAAAAGGAATTGTCAGACGAGATCCCTTGTCATTTATGGTCCTACTATAAAACCATGTCCACTATTATGTAGGTGACCCGATATTAATTGTATTGGGATACTAAAAAAGTTTTTCACATAGAATATTAATTTCCCTTTATTAAAATGGATATATGAAAAAAACACATTCATGAAGGAAAATTGAAAAAGTATATGGATAATTTTAAACTACTCAATGAGAAAATTTTTTGTACACAACACAATATCAATGTTCTTTACAATCAACATGTTCAATCCTTCACCTCCATTCATTCCTACAAGGGGAACCAGTATTTTTAAATGGAAACCCACTGATACTAGGAAAGAATGAAAAAATATCTAACTTATGTAGAATGATACTTATTCCCCATATAATGTCAAACGCATTGGATCATACACCTTGGACACAATGGATGATGAATATATTACTCCACACCCACCAATTTTTGTTTTCTCATGTATAAATTTTTTATCTTCCAATACGGATTCCATGTCATAGTTGATAGACATTAAAATACATAGTCACCAACATGACATTAAAATGCACATAAATGTTCCGACCACATGATGTTAAATTTCACAGAGGATGTTACATGATGATTGGATTACTACACATGAGCTAGATTTTTCTGGGAAAAATGATATATAATCATATTTACATATACGTCAGTCCCATGAATGGATTTTTCCATTCATGAACTAAATTTTTCTTGATTACTATTTCTAAAGGATATATAGTGATTCCCAAATCAGGAATCATGGGTACAACAACAATATTGAATGGAAACATGTACCACCTCACTCCAAATGGGTCATACAATATCATGATTTTTTTCATTCATGAACTATGTTTTGATGGATTTTTAATTGAACAATATTTGTAGTGTTATCCATATTTTAAATCATGAATCTATCAACAGTATTTAATGGAAAAAACTTCCCCTATCTGTATGCAGATCAAATATATGTAGGGAATTTTCCATTCAAAATATATGTGTGGATTGATTACTGTTTCTAGAGGATAATTATTATTTTTTATAATATGAATCATTGGTCCAGAAACAAAATTAATGGGAAAAATTCCACCAACATGTTTTTGGATCATAATAGTGCATGTAGTTTTCTATTTTAATATCTATGTGTGTCCTAATTTCCAATAACTATATGATAAATAGTGCAATCTATATCTCTAGTCATTTGTTTAGCTACAATATAAAAACTGTGTTCTCTACATTTGTATGGGTAAAACCTAAATTGGTTAATTTCAAATATGATATATGTTTTAAGGATTCATTTTTTAAACATGATATGTAGTGATGCATGAATATCCATTCTATAGTCCCTCATCAATATTAATGGAATAAAATTCTCGCCCATGTCTATGGTTCATACTTTTGAAGGGAATTTTCCATTCCAAAACCATGTGTTGTTTGATTACTACATATCATTGGTTATATAGTGACACCCAGATTAAAAATCATGGTCATGTTCAAAAAAATATATAAAAAATGAACCCGTTCTTTCATTTGGTCAAGACTAATCCTGGAAAATTTATCATTTACTATATCTGGATTGATTCATTTCATCATAGATTACATAATGTCACCTAAATTCAAAATCATTGGATAAACCATAATATGATAAAAAATCCCTCACCCCATATAAGAATTCATTTACTGTGTAGAATTTACCATCATAAGTATTTTTTTCTTGATTCATCTTACCACGGGATAAAAAGTGATGCTCAAGCCTGCAAGAATGAGACTAGATTCTATGTAATTAGGATATTACCCTTCCCTACTGATTATCATGATATATTTAGGTATCATTCTTCTTAATAACCATGTATTTCTTGATTACCATACCGTGGGATATGTAGTTATGCCTACATTCCCTATTCTTGTCCCATTGTTCTGTTTTTACTATCCCCAACTAGTCAATTGACAATATCCAAGTTTTTTTGGTTAATCCCATTCATGATGATGTGTCAGTACCCCCATCATATTTCATTTCATGGACACACACACAACTCAACAACCATTCCAGTTTTCTATTGTTTCTCACACCAAGAAAGACTAATGTGAGCTTTGGGAACCTAAAAAGTCACTATGACTAGCGTATTTCAGGTTTATTCTATACAAAAAGGGAACTATGTCTGAATAACATGAAATTAAACTAAATGATAAAAGTCTACATTAAAAGATACTAAAAAACATGATATGTGGTCTTCTGGAATAGATCATCCAATCTATGGGATTTGCACACTAAAATCCCATGTATTATGCCTTCTCCTATAAAAGTCTTCAATACAATTTGGAATATAATTTAGTTCTCCAGAACCCTTGTGGAATATAATTTTACCGATGAACCAACATAATTTTTGTTATATTTTAGTAGTAGCATTCTCATTCCTTAGGTTCACAACCATCTCTTACAACCCCATGGTCCCTGGACTCCCCTTCTCCTAGTGTCCCATGGAAGAGAAATAGTAAAAAGTACATGGTATTCCAAAGGTGCACCACATTGATTCACTGTTAAATAATGAAAAAACTCATATCTTGGTCATATTCAGTGATTTTGGTACTATTAGTGAATACCCCTTTAAATACTTGTGTTACTATTCTGATTGCATAGAATATGGGCTTCTAATTTTATCAATGGGTGACTTTCACCCACCAGTTTTTAGATATAGTTATCACATATATTATTAGTTTATGGTTTAGATTTCCCACAACCCAAATATTCAAGAATATTTTGATAATCTTAATAATAAACTTATATGCATAAAAACAATTATCAACGAATGATTATAATATTATATTACTGTACCCCTTCATCCTAGGGTATGCTTCTTTAAAGAATACCCAACTGTCAAGAGTTATTTATTTTACAAAATAGTGCATCCTAGTTGCCTGAAATTAAATTCCAAGAAAATTTCCTAGTATCATGTTGTTAAACTGCACAAAAATTTCATCATCAAATGGGGATAAACTACATGACATATAGTATAAGGACCCAGCCTTAAAAATTTACATAATATTTAATTAAATGAATAATTCACATTGAGGATCTTTTTAGGTTTAGAGTTTTAGAGAATTATGACATAACTATTACATCTAAAAATATTACAAGGTAGAAACTTATACACAGTTTCCATTTTTTCATAAAATATAAACTCTTGAAAAAAAGAGTCATGTATAGTTCCATGTTTTAGAGACCATGACTTTTCCTTCATGCCATCCTTGACCCTATTCATCTTTAAGTCCTGTGAAAACATTTTAAAACTAGGGATGACCATAAAATGCTCAATAAGGTTTAAAAACAATGAATTAAAAAATTTGTTCATTAATAAATAAAAAACATGAACTTTTTTACTGACCTCATAAAATCATAAGATTTATGAATGGCGCATAGAAATCATATATCATAAAGGTAACTCATGTCATCCATATCGTACTTATATTGTTTCTATCACAGTTACATACAGAGTTACATCGGAATACCCATCATAGTATATTACCTAAAATAAATTATAAGAATCATTCACGTTTACCTATATCATGTTAACCAATGCATTGGAGATCTATCTCGGGCTCACCCTCCCTAGGTTTATCATGGAACCACACGTATACGTAAATAATTCTCAAGAACAATAACAAGATCATAACACATAACATAAGCATAAAAGAATGATAACATTTCCACATTGCAATAATAAAAAATAATTTCGAGATATTGAAATAATAAATCCATTCTCAAAATAATTTTCAATTCCAAAATACGTTAAAAGAGTATATGGTATTTATTTTTCCTTTTAAAAACATTCAGGCTTGTTAAGGAAGACAATGATCAAATAATACTCGCGGCGGCAGAAAGGTCATTGTC
Source organism: Viscum album (assembly GCA_963277665.1). Lineage (NCBI taxonomy): Eukaryota > Viridiplantae > Streptophyta > Magnoliopsida > Santalales > Viscaceae > Viscum > Viscum album. Next base: position 502,938,640 of record OY728159.1, read on the forward strand.
ACCGCTTACATAAAAAAAGAAACATTTTTTTTGTCATTTTGTAAAATAATTCCTATAAAAATATTCCCTATGAATAAAATGAAATGTCAAATGGGTTTACACACCATATAAAATAATGGCTTGTATAAAACTAAAAATGCCTCAAATGAAAGGAGATTGAGACGAAATCCCTTACCTCGTGTCTGACTTGACTCGATCGTTCATTAATCTCCTGAATAATATACTAAAGTTAATTTATACTTTCTCAGGAACCTTTTTCAAGTTCATTATTCATTTTATATCAATTATTAACATGATATAAACATTATGTAATCATTTATGTTAATAACGTCCATTTTGTCGATATTTGGTACATGAATAAAAAATGATCACCTTATATTTATAAGTTGTCCATGTGGTAAATATTCTATTATATCCATAATTATATTCATGATTTATATAACATATATATCATATATATCCAGTATATACATGTATTTATAATAGTACATAACATTTGGAGGTAAGAAATGAAATGCACGGTTCCTAGAGACGGTAAGTAGTACGGACGCATGAACGCTACATTCATTTATATTTCTTAATTTAATATAATTAAAACAAAATTATACATAGGAATACTATAATTCTAGTATAATATCATATATAATAACATTAAATCTATTCTTCATACATCCCACATAAGGAATTAATGAGTCATATCACTTTGAGGGGGCGGTAGTCCGCACTTCATCAAATGAGATTATTGTATTTACCCACTACGGAAACCATAAAGTCATGATATAATTGGGAAGTATAGAAGCATAATGTAATCATAAACCTAATATATATCATATATAAATACCGTTCCATCATAATGGCCTCCATGAGAGGCGGTAGGATAAAATCGAACAATCATCATTTCATGAGGCGTTAGTTTGCCATCCACAGAAACATTATGTTCTTCATCCATTAGAAGGAGGTGTGTATATGTGTAATTTGAATCCATTTCATAACAGAATCCTAGTATATTGAGGATAATGGTTTTGTTACAAATGAAAGGAATAAAAAGATTTTAGGGTTTGTAGAATTAAAATAAAACAAAACAATTTAAGAGAAACTGTTATCATTAATTTGGGTAACTCCCTTTGGTTTTAACAAACATATTTATTGAAGGGCCTTCCGCCTAAGGTAAGGATTCTAGGAGGAGGATATGGATGTAGGTAGCCTAATTGGGCAGAGGTTGGACGATTCAAATTGCTTGAGAGGTGTGTGGAATTGGTTAGAAGTGGTCTATGTTTATAAGGGAGAGGAGGGGCTCTTTAGGAAAGTGTGAAAATTTAATTTTATAATATAATGATTTTAAATTTCTAAAGGTAAAAAATCATTATTGTTGAAGATAATATGAATCATAGTCAAAATATAATCTTCCAATAAGAATTGGACAATATTTGTGTAATATTTTAATCATTATAACCTTATTTGTTTATACCATTTATTAATGAGGTAAATAATTCATCATTATTGTGTCATAAATAATACAATTTATTTGATTTCTAAAAATTATAAATAAATATCATGATATAAGAAATCGTTTTAGATTTAAAATGAATATTTTTAGTCTAAATGATAATTTATATAACACCATATAAAAATTAATTACTAGAAGCTTTTTGTTAATGTCAATTTGTCATTACAGTAAATTAATTAATCCAAATTGTCCTTATCACTCCCAAGTGGCTAATGGGGTCCCAAGATCGACCGAAATAATCCCATGGTCGGCCATTACTCATCCCATAAGGTTTGGAAACGTGTTAAGGTAATTTTTAATTATTATAAAATTCATTAAACTTTGAATTACATTATTTACCTTTAACCGCGGTAAAAAAAGTCAAAAGTTACTGGTCACCATAAATTTTTTTCATCTTAATGAAACACATTTTACTTCTTAATAACAACCATATATGCTGGATTATTAAAATTAAATACACAAAATTGGTAAATTTTCATATAAATGAAAATTTCAGTTTTTTAACTACAACTAAGTGGTTTCACTATTTATTAAAATTTGATGTTTTTCAGAAAAATACCAAAAAAATCAGGTGAAGCTATATTTGATATTCCAAATTCAAAAATTATGTTTATTTTTCAAAATTCAAAACATTAAAGTGTCATTAATTAAATTTACAACTAATTCCCATTTTTTTAAAAAATAGCATGTTTTTAAGAAACAACAAATATCAAAAGATCAACATTATTTTATGTCCAATTTCAAAGTGAAATTAATTACAATGAAAAAAATTAGAATAAATTGTTTAAATATATTCTAATTATACTTTAAAACAAATTAATAAGATAATCTAACCACATAAATAAATTTTATTAAAACGCAATTTTGAATTAAAATACAATATTTTCACTATTCTTTAAAAAATGAACTTTATCAGAAAAATTCCAAAAATTTACTAAAATTAAATTTTGATGTCCCCACTCTATATAGGATTTTATTTGGTCATATAGAATGTATTAAAGAATCCAAAACTCTATTTAAGGAGGGTTTTCCATTAAAAAGCGATAAATCAGCCTTTTAATGTAAATTATGCTTAAAATTAGATTCATTCACATTTTAAGCCTGCAATTTTTTTTGGATAAATGTTAATACATTTAACAAACATGTATAATCATATTTTAGTTATTTTTTATTATTCCTACCAATAAATCGTCTATGAGTTAACTACCATTTAAAATAATAATATTATATTCTTACTTTGCAACATAAGATTTCAAAGAAAAACATTATTGTGTATCGGGTACACTATGGAACATAAAAACCCTTTTAATGTATAATTAATATTTAATTCAAAAATATTAATAAGTAATTAATTTATTATTCTTAATTTACATGGGAATTTACATCCTTCCCCCCTTTTGTAAATTGTGTCCTCGCAATTTTTATTCACTTAACAAAATAAGAGGGGGTATTTATCCCTCATAGAATTTTCAAATTCCCATGTTGCCTCTTCAACCATATGGTTTTTCCAAAAAACCATTACCTGGTGAATTACCTTATTCTGCAACACTTGCTATCTACGGTCAAGAATCTGGATTGGTTGTTCTTCATAAGAGAGATTCTCATCCAATTGAACTCCTCTGGGCTCAAAACATGTGATGGATCTGACATATACTTTCTCAACATCGAAACATAAAAAACATTATGTACCTAGGATAAACTTGGAGGTAAGGCCACTCTGTATGTAACTAATCCATCTATCACTAGAATTTCATAGGGTCCAATGAACCTCTGACCCAACATTCTCTTCTTACCAAAATGCATCACACTTTTCCATGGAGAAATTTTAGAAAGACATGATCACCTACCTCAAAGGAAATATCTTTCCTCCGATTATCTGCATAACTTTTCTATATGATCTGAGCTGTTCACATGTGATTCTGAATCAACTGAAATTTCTCTGCTATCACTTCTACCAATTATGGTCCCATCAGGCTCCTCTCACAACTTCATCCCAAAAAGATGGAGTTCGACAATGCTTTCCATAAAATGCCTCAAATGGATCCATCTTTATACTAGAATGAAAACTGTTATTATATGAAAATTCAACCAAAGAAATATGTTGGCCCCAACTCCTTGATAATCCATCGAACAAGCATGTTGCATATCATCCAACGTATGAATTTTTCGTTCTGATTTCCCATCTGATTGAGTGTAAAAAGTTGTACTAAAATATAATTCAATACCCAATGAATTCTAAAGAACATTCCAAAAGTTAGAAGTAAACCTGGGATCACGATCAAATACAATGGAGATGTGAACTCCATGCAACTTGAAAACCTCTTTAACATACAACCGAGAAAGTTGATCTAGATACAAAGTATATCAAATTTAATGGAAATGAGTAGATATAGTCAATCGATCTACTATAACCCAGATTCCATTATTACCTCGAGATGTCTTTGGTAATCCTACAATGAATTCCATTGATATATTTTCCAATTTTCACTCTGGAATCGGTAAAGGTTGAAGCATCCCTTTTGGAAACTGCCGCTCTACATTAAAATACTGTAAAGTCAAACACTTCATAGGAAAATTAGCAATATCACTTTTCATTCAATCCCACTAGTAATACTCACAGAGATCTATGTACATCTTAGTACTGCCTGGATGAACTGAAAATGGAGAACCATGAGCTTCACATAACAACTCATTCTTAAACTATGAATCACGATGTACACATAATCTCTTCCCAAACCTCAATACATAATCATTATCAAGATTAAAATCAGGCAATTTACACTTATGTACCAACTCTACATTTTTCATCAACTCATGTCTTCTTTCTGTTCTTGCTTTATTCTGTCTGATAGAGATGATTTCACTGACACTTGAAACAAAAAAGTAAAATTTCCTACACCAACAACATCTATTCCAAAGTTGATTAAATCAAAAACCAAAGGTTCTCGTTCTAGATGTAGCTTGGCTAATGAAAAAATTACTTTTTCTACTCGAAGCATCAGCCACATAATTTTCATTTCCCGGATAGTAATGGACCATGAAATCATAATCCTTGATTATTTCTAACCATCTCATCTGTATCATGTTCAATTTTTTTTGAGTGAATATATACTCTAAAATTTTGTGGTCAGTATATATTTCACATTTTACTCCATACAAATGTTGTATCCAAATTTTTAACAAAAAAACAAGATCATCTAATTCCAAATCATGTTTAGGGTAATTTAACTCATGAGTTTTCAACTGACGTGAAGCATAATCAAATAACATATCATTATGCATTAGGAATCAACCCACTCCTTTCAATGAATCATCACTGTAGATAAAAAACTCACCATTTCTGGATGGAAGTTCAAAAATAGGAGCATTCACCAATCTTTTTTTCACATCCGGAAAACAATCATCACATTCTTTTGTCCAGATTTAATTAACACCTTTTCGAGTTAAATTAGACATTGTAATAGATAACCATGAAAAAATTTCAACAAAACACTTGTAATAACCTTACAAACCCTGAAAACTACAAATCCCGGTTATATATGTAGGTCTTGTCCATTCTTCAACAACTTTTGTTTTAGTAGGATCAACAATTATACCATTATTTGAAACAATATGACCAAGGAAAGAAATTTGTTGTAACGAAAACTCACACTTGCTAAATTTCCAATAATATTTATTTTCTTTTAAGGATTGCAAGATGACCCTTAAATGACATTCATTCTCCAATTTACTTTTAGAATAAACCAATATATCATCAATGAACACAACCAAAAACTTATCCAAGAATTCACTGAAAATTGTATTCATAAGATCCATGAATACAGTAAGTTCATTGGTTAACCCAAAAGGAATAACTACAAATTCATAATGGCCATATCTAGTATGAAATGCAGTCTTCATAATGTATGCTTCCTTTACATTCAACTGATGGTACCCCGACCTCAATTCAATCTTCAAAATATACCAATCTCCCTGGAGAAAATCAAACAAATCTTCAATATGAGGCAAAGGATACTTATTCTTAACAGTGATGTTATTCAATGCTCTATAATCAATGCAAAGTCTCATTGAACCATATTTATTATTAGAAAACATGATAAGAGAACCCCATGGTGATGTGCTAGGTCGAATGAAACCTTTATCTAATAAATCTTGCAATTTCTTCATTAACTCTAAATGTTCAATTTGATCCATTTGATAAGGGAATTTTGAAATTGTCTTAGCATCAGGAACTAAGTCAACAGTAAATTAAAATTCCCGATAAAGTATAATACCAGGAAACTCATCAGGAAAAACATCAAAGTACTCATTTACCACTGGCACATCATTAATCTGAACAGTTCCTTTATTTTCATCATTATGTGTAAGGTAACATTCACATCAATTTTTTACTAGTTTCTCATCTTCCTGAGGAGTTATCAATAACAATGGTTCATTTTTGTATACAAACTAATAATATTTTTGAAAATAACCCTCATTAGCTCAGCAGTCAATGTTAAAATGATATATAGAAGACCAATCCATTCCCAAAATAACATCAAACTCTATTAGAGGAAAAACAATAAGGTTTTAAGATACATTATTTCTGCACACAAGGACATGAATGTTTTTATGTTTTGATTTTGTCTCCACATTTCCTCCAGGTGTTTTTACTGTAAGATCTGTATTCATATCTTGAGATGAAATTCCAAATTTACTAGAAAACTTCTCAAAAATTAAAGAGTGTGTAGACCCTAAATCACACAACACATTGGAATAATCAAAAAAACAAACAATGTAACTAATACAACTTCATTTGATGGCCCAACATCTGCTGAAGTAGTTGCAAAGGATTTCACCACCGCTATCTACTTGTAGTCTGTCTGCTTTCCCTCATTTGAGTTCTTTGTTGGACAGTCATTTTCATAATGACCCATTTCATTGCACTTAAAACATTTTAATAACTGTAAATCAGATTGTGTCCTTTCATTACCATGATCTTTTTCAGTGAAATTACGAGCCTTATATCACATTTTACCACATTGGTAGCACATACCAGAATTCAATAGACATTCCCCAACATGATTTTCACCACAATTTTCACAAACAGTAAACTTATGTTTCTCACCATCAGAATATTTTTCAAGGGTTCTTCACATTCGCCTGCCACCTCATCCTCTTATTTTGTTATTTTTCAAAGAATACCTGATGATCAGTAAATTCAATTTCCACCTCCTCCACCCAATGAACAAGTTTTCCATAACTTTTGAACTCATGAGAATCTAAATAATTTTGTTACTTTCATGTTAATCCTGAGTAAAAATGGTTGATTTTACAATCATGATCTTATATGAAATTTGGAGAATACCTTGACAGTCAAGTAAATTTTCCTTCATAAGCAGCCATTGAGTCATCCTCTTACTTCAATTTTAGGAATCGTTTTTCCATCCTAAGATGAACCAACATAGGAAAATATTTTTCAAGAGACATACCTTTGAATTCATCCCAATCTAGAGCATCAATCTCCTCACTGTCCCTGATATTTTTCACCATCGACCACCACTAATCAGCATAACCTTCAAAACGGTAAACAGCGAGACTAACCTTTTGATGTTCTGAACAACCCATGACAATCAAAATCTTCTACAGTGCCTTAATCCACCCTTCAGCTATCACTAGGTTAGATGATCCTCTGAATAACGGGGGATGTTTCCTCTTGAAATGCTACTCTATTTTCATGTTCCTCTGTGGTTGATCTAGCTGATCTCGTGCATGGATACCACCACCATTTACATCCTTAGTCAATTTTGTCATCACTAAAACAAACTATTTAGTTCCGATTCTGACCATCTCAAGTTGTTGATTTGGAAGTTTGTCTTCTTCATGATGTCGTCCCAACATTGTTGCCCTGTTTCCTCTACAGAAAATCATTGTAAACACAAATATATCTTATGCGAAGCAACATGGTAATATGTAAATGCTATATGATTTCAGTATAAACATAAATTACATTATGGATATTAATTTAACAATACCCTAACACCTAATGTTGTCTAAACCAACCTATGATACCATCTATAAGGACCCGACCTTAAAAATTTACATAATATTTAATTAAACGAATAATTAACATTGAGGATCTTTTCAGGTTTAGAGTTTTAGATAATTAGGACATAACTATTACATCTCAAAAGATTACAAGGTAGAATGTTCTATACAGTTTCCATTTATTTTCATAAAATATAAACTCTTGAAAAAAAAAGATTAGTGTCTAGTTCCATGTTTTAGACAGCATGACTTTTCCTTGATCCCATCCTTCACCCTATTCATATTTATGTCTTGTGAAAATATTTCAAAACATTGGATGAGAATAAAAGAATCAGTAAGGGTTATAAAACAAAGAATGAAAACATTTATTCATAAATAAATAAAAAACAGGAACAGTTTTACTTACCTCATGAAATAATAAGATTTATGAAAGTCACATAGAAATCATAAATCATAAAGGTATCTTCTGGCATCCATATCATACTTACATTGTTTCTATCACCGCTATATAGGGAGTAACATTAGAATAACCAACACAGTATATTCCCTAAAATATTTTAGGAGAAACATTCACGTTTACCTCTGTCACATTTCCCAATGCATTGGACATCTATCTCAGGCTCACCCACCCTAGTTTTATCACTGAACCACCCATATATATAAATAATGCCCGAGAACCGTAACAAGCTCATAACACATAACATAAGTATAAAAGAAAGATAACATTTCCACATTGTAATAAGAAAATATCATTTCAAGATAGTGAAATAATAAATCCATTCTCAAAATTATTTTTAATACCAAAATACATAAAAATATAATATTGTATTTATATTTCCTTTTAAAAACATCCCAGGTTGTCAAGGAAGCCAATGATCAAATAATAATCGCAGCTGCTGAATGGTCATTGTCACTACTTACGTAAAAACAATATTCCTTTTGATTTTTAGTAAAGCGCTTCCTATACAAATATTCCATTTGAATAAAATGAAAAGTCTAAGGGGTTTATACATCGTATAAAATAATGTTGTGTATAAAACTAAAAATTCCTCAATGAAAGGAGATTGAGACGAAGTCCTTTACATAATGTCTGACTTGACTCGATCGTTCTTTAATCTCTTGAATAATAAACTAAAGTTAATTTCTACTTGAATAAGAACATTTTTCAAGTTTATTATTCCTTTTATATCAATTATTACCATGTTATAAACAATATGTAATCATTTATGTTAATAACGTCCATTTTGTCGATATTTGGTACTTTAGTCAAAAAATGAACACCTTATATTTATAAGTTATCCATGTAGAAAAAGTCCATTATATCCAAAATCATATTAATGATTTAGATATCATATATATTATATATATTTTGTATATATATGTATTTATAATAGTACATTACATTTGATGGTAAGAGATGAAATCCACCGTTCATGGAGACAGAAAGTCGTACGTACGCATGAACACTACTTTCATTTCTATTTCATATTTTAATGGAATTAAAACATAATTATACATAGTTATATTATAATTATAGTATTATTTAATATATAATAACATTAAATATATCCTTTATACATCTCACATAAGGCATTAACGAGTCATATCACTTTTAGGGGGCGATAGTCCGCACTTCCTCAAATGAGATTATCATATTTACCCACTATGGAAACCATTAATTCTTCATATAATTGGGAATTACAGAAGAATAAGGATATGATAAACATAATATATATCATATTAAAATACATTTCCATCATAATTTCCACCATGAGAGGCGGTAGGAGAAAATCGAACAATCATCGTTTCGTGAGGCGTTAGTTTTCCATCCATAGAAACATTATGTTTTTCATCCATTAGATGGAGGTGTGTGTAAGTGTAGTTTGATTACTTCTCATAACAATATACTAGTATATTATGTATACCTATTTTGTTACAAAATAAAGGAATAAAAATAGTTTAGATGTTGGAGAAGTAAAATAAAATAAAACAATTTAAGAGATACGGTTACCTTTAATTTGGGTAACTCCCTTTGGTTTGAAACAAATGTCTTAATGATGTGCCTTTTGCATAAAGTAAGGCTTACATGAGGAGAATAGGGAATTAGGGAGCTTAATTGGGCAGATTTTTGATGATCCAAATTCCTTGATAGGTGTGTTGAATTGGTTAGAAGTGGTATCCATTTATAAATGAGAGGAGGGTCTCTTTAGGAAATTGTGAAAAATATTATTTTGTAATATAACGATTTTCGGTTTCTAAAGGTAAAAAATCATTAATTTTGAATATAATATGACTCATGGTCGAAATATAATCATCCAATAAGAATTGGATAGGTTTTGTATAATATTTTAATCATTATAATCTTTTTAATTTAAATCAATTATTAATGAGTTAAATACTACATCATTATTGTGTCATAAATAATTTAATTTATTTGATGTCTAAAAATTATAAAACAAATACCATGATATAGGAAATATTTTTATCTTTCCAATTAATATTTATAAACGAAAATATAATTTATATAACACCATATAATAATTAATTACTAAAAGAATTTTGTTAATGTCAATTTTGTCTTTACAATAAATTAATTAATCCAAATTGTCATTATCACTACCAGGTGGATAATGGGGTCCCAAAATCATCCCAATGATTCTCATGGTCGGCCATTACTCATCCAATAAGGTTTTAACAAGTGTTAAGGTAATTTTGAATAATTATAATATTCGTTTAACCTTGAATTACCTTATTTAACTTTAACTGTGGATAATAAAAATTCAAAAGTTGCTATTCACCTTAAATTATATTCATCTAAATGAATCACATTTTAATTCTTGATAAAAACCATTTATGTGATATTTTTTAAATTTAATTTACAGAAGTGGTAAAATTTCATGTAAATGAAAAGGTCAATCTTTTTAACTACCACTAAGTGGTTTCAATGTTTATCAAAAATTTAGTTTTTCAAAAAAATAGAAACAATTCCGCCTAAGCTATATTTGATATTAAAAATAAAATATTGATGAATATTTTTTCAAATAAAAAACATAAAAGTGTCATTAATTAATTTTAAAATTAATTCTCGTTGTTAAAACAAATACCTTGTTTTTAAGAAACAATAATTATCAAAAGATCGACATTTGTTTATGTCCAACTTCAAAGTAAAATTAATTCAATGACCAAAATTGGATTAAATTATTATAATATATTATATTTATACTTTAAAATCAATAATTAAGATAATCTAACCATATAAATAAATTATATTAAAAAACAGTTTTGAATTAAAATACAATATTTTCACAATTCATGAAAAATGAACTTTATCGGAAAAATTCCAAAAAAATCACAGAAATTAAATATTGATGTCCCCAATCTAAAGAAGGATATTATTTGTTCACATATAATTTAATAAATGAAGAAAAATTATATTTAATGAGGGTTCTCCATTAAAGTCGATAAACTCGCCTTTTAATGTAAATTATGCTTAAAATTAGATTCATTCACATTTTAAGCCTCTACCTATTATTGGATAAATGTAAATACATTTAACAAACATGTATAATCATATTGTAGTTTTTTTGTTCATTCCAGCCAACACAACGACTATGATTTAACTACCATTTATAATAATAATATTATATTATTAGTGTGCAACGTAAGATTTCAAAGAAACTCGTTGTTGCGTGTTAGGTATGCTATCGAACATAGCATCCCTTTTTATGTAAAATTAATATTTAATTAAAAAATATTAATAAGTATGAAAATATATTATTCTTCATTTACTTGGTATGTTAAATATTGACCATCATAAAATAAAAAAAATCCTAGAGTGGGCCATCAAATCATTGAATTGAAACCAGGTATGGGTTATTCACATCCAATCCTGAATGAAATTGTCATGACCCGACCATACCCGGGGTCGAGCCGAAACTACCCCAAGCTCACCTCCATAGGCCAGGGGCTGGCGACAAGCGCCGAAGGCTAAACAACTTGGGGAGGCCTTTTCATGAGTACCTGTACACACACACACACAGCACACTCAATGAAAAAGTGCAGAGCAAAATAAAAGACAAGTAAAGAAAAGGGAAACTGCTATAAATAAAACACAAAAGTGCGGCAACCTCTAAACAGTACAAAAAAGTGATGAGGTAAACTAAAAAGGAAAAGGGGAAAACACAGGCCCAACCAGAAAAGGTGCCACAACCCGGAAACAGGTAAACAAAAGAAAAACAGCTGGAAGGGACCCACACCTGGAACCCGACTATGACCACCGCATGCGGTCCAAGCTCCCAAACTCCTAAGCTCCACTATAGTCACGACCAACTTGTTCGTCATCTGCAAGGGAACACTAAGTGCGGGAATATCCCAAGAAGGGGTGAGTATAAAAATACTCAGTAGGATACCCTCGAAAGCTCGAGGGAGAAATAAATGAGGTACTGAAGGGTGAGAAGAAGATCGAACAGGAAAATGTAACGAGTATAACCGAGAGTGCAGTAGAGTTATAATAGAAATTCCAGCTCAACCCAACAAGAGGAAAAACGTAGACTCATCCAGACACAAGGAGGTTGAAACAGTGAGAAGATAAACTTCTCGTTGAGTCTTCGCTTCCTATAGAAGGAGAGTAGACTCATCCAACCACGAGAAGCTAGACACGGAATGCATGTGGCATACCCCAGGCATCTTCACCTCCCTTGGAAGGAGAGTAACCAAACCCAAGAAGTGGGTACTATAACAAGGTATATTCATATACATATTCTGAACAAGAATCCCGAACAAGGTCATAAGGGGATCTCATTCTCGTAGCTCAGCCCAAGAAAGTTAGTATCCAACAGCCCTAGATGTAAACACCATCGAGCCCAACATCCAACACCTCTACCCTGAAATGCAAGTCCATGGCTCAAATCACCACACCTTGACACTATCCACTTTGGGCGGCACTGACTCGCCTGCACGGTATTAGGTCACGTTCCAAGGACGCGTCTCGGTGCGGAATTCACTCCTCATACTTGAGAGTTCTGGGGGAACGTCAAACCATAAATCGTCACTGCACCGTAGTCGATAGGCCTCCTCAATGTCAATAGGCGACCCCCTTCCCAGCCCGGCTGGAGGGTCCCCAGAAATAGACAGGATTCCCACTAAAAGGAGACCGGACAAGAGTTGATGGGTGCCACACTGCCAATTCCTGTAACAGGGTAATCCACTAGAGGTCGACCCGAATAAAGTCAACAACGTGACCACTACCCATCCCAGCTGGAGGTAACCCGGCATTGGGGACCACTGCCCAGCCCAGCTGGAGGTAAGCCCAGCATCGGGGACCACTGCCCAGCCCAGCTGGAGGTAAGCCCGACATTAGGGAACACTGCCCAACCTAGCTGGAGGTAAGCCCGACATCAGGGACCACTTCCCAGCCCATCTAGAGGTATGCCTGGAATCGGGGGCCACTGCCCAGCCTATCTAGAGGTAAGCCCGACATCGAGAACCACTACGCAGCCCCACTAAAGGTAAACCCAGAACTGCTCTGGCCATCCTTGCTGGATGGTACTGCTTGGTGAACACCGCTTTACTGGTCATCCATGCTAGATGGTATCCCAATGGCCTTCCTTGCTGGATGTTACTACTAGAGAGCCTTGCTCGAAACTACCTCATCCCTGCTAAAAACAACCTCAGGCCTAATGGAAACAACCTCAGCCCTGCTAGAAACAACCTCCTGGATTGAGGATCGGTGCCCGCGTAAAGTGTTGGTCACACCGAATCCACAAGAACTCTACCAGGGATCACGAAGGAACATGAGAAACTCTCCGGGCCTCTCAAGGTGATCACGCCCCAATCCACAGAGTCACTGTAGCAGCGGAAGAGGTCAACTCACCCCAGAAAGTGGGGAAAACACCCCACACTGTACGAACACCCATAGTCGCTGTTGACGCTCCTTTCGTCACAGAATCTAAAGATCGGAAAAGGGAATATCTCAGCAGAATGTGATTCATCCTTTGAAGAAAACATAAAAAATCGACAAAGGCATGAACAAAGGATCAACAGCAAATCCACCGCGCAAGTTATACCACTGCCGCGCAAGTGTACTTGCGCGGCTACCTTGGTCGCGCAGCTGACTTGCGCGACCTAAATAGTAACCGCCTGGTAACCGCCCTGGGTCTTCTTTTGCCTATAAATAGACCCTGTGGGCCCCCCATTCGGGAGGATCTTTGTTCAGAAACTCGGATTGAAGCTCTCGACGCCCAAGTCTCTTCTCAAAGCTTCCGAAACACTTCTAAGGTAATTTCTTACCTAGAACAAAAGATCTAAAGAGAAGAAGGAAGGTCTAAGTGTTGAAACTTATCAAATACTTGCACGCCAACTTAATTACTTCAATATAAATTGCGCGTCCCTTTTTTGGAAGAACCTCAAGGGGATTCTAAAGGGTTTTATCAAGAGTCGCTCAAGTATTTCAAATTCTGATTGAAAATCGCGCAAGTACACCATGTGTCGCGCAAGTATACCTGCGCGGCCAATACTTGCGCGCCGCCGCAGGACTTGCGTGCCTTTCAAGACTTGTGTGACCCTATCTTTTCGGGTGCCCATCTTTCCCATTTTTTCCCCTCTTAAGCCACTTCACCTTTCCTTTTCAAGATTCAGTCTTCAAGACACTCTTCAAAGCCATTTATGGCATGATTTCTTGATTTGACTTTCTTATCTGAAAGGAATTCTGTGGAATCTCTCTCAAAGTCTAGTGATTTAAATATCCTTATGTCACTAAAATACGGAGAGTTCATTAATTCAACCTCATCCTTTAAAATGATTGAATCTTAACATGGGTCTCATTTTCAGGAATAATCCCCAGTTATAAAACCTTTAATCTGGGCATCTTCCTCAGGAGTAAGCCCCAAATTCTTAAAGTTCCCAATCTTGGGAATCCTCCACAGGAGTAAGCCCCAATCAAGTCCTTTAATCTTGGGCATCTTTCTTAAGAATAAGCCCCAACCTCAAATATGGGCATCCTCCTCAGGAGTAAGCCCCAAACCTTAAATCCCTAACCTGGGTCTCCTTTTCAGGAATATGACTCAGTCATAACCTTGGGCTTCCCTTTCAAGAGTAAGCCCCAAGTCCCTTAACCTGGGGCTCCTTTTCAGGAATAAGACTCAGTCATAACCTTGGGTCTCCTTTTCAGGAATAAGCCCCAAGTCCCCTTAAATTTCTCTTAACCAGTCATAATTTACCTTTGATTTGGGTTTCCTTTTTAGGAGTAAAACCCAATCATAAGTCCCCTCCTAACTTGGGAATCCTCCTTAGGAGTAAGCCCCAAGATTAGAGTATTCAAATCTCCATGAAGCACATATAACTTTATGGACCCTGTTCATGGATTTTCTCCCTAAAAGTAGATCCTAAACATTCATCTATCTGGGCAGTCATCTATACATAAGCCCCAAACAAATTCTTATGATTGCATCTTTTATGGCACAATTGTCTAAATTTTATCAATACCTCTTGTTTCTCACACCGAGCATGACTCACGTGAGCTTAGAGTGTAAAAGTAATTATGACATTCATCTTTGAGCCATAAATCATAAACATCATACCCCATTCCTCGAACTACGTGGGTTCTGATTCCTTTTCCAAAAGAAAGGATACGTAGGTAGCCCATTTATGGGTTCGATCCCAACTTTGAAATAATCTCTGTCCTTCTGAATGACGATAAACTTCAAGTGCCCCACTGAGTGGCATTAAAACCAGCCTGGTCATCATAGTGACCAAGAGACTTTTATATAAATGTTTTGAAGGATACCATTGACCAAGAATCTCTAAACAGATATAGATGATTCTCTATTTATGAAGAACCTCGAATACATATAAAAGATTCTCTAAATTTCTTGCATATTTAATCATTGATTGTTAAAACTAAAGGAAAGCACATTTTTTACTTGGTAATGTAATAAGTATTCACGAACTTAACTTAAATCTATAAAGAGAGTCCCGGAGTAGAAAATAATTCCCCTCAAAAAGGTGTGATGAGTCCGACCTCCCATCCTCTCGACCAATGAAAATTCCTAAGCCTCATTAGTCCACAGGCTAATGAGCGCCTGCCTTTGGAAAGTAGGTCCAAATGGATGTGGAATCATTGGATGTTTCCGGTTCTACGAACAAACCCGTTAGAAACCGATCGGAACGTTTGAATCTCCCGTCCAGGAGGTCATCCCCGGATTCCGCGCGAAACAAAAATGGTGAACCCGACGTGAATCCTTAACCTAGTGAAAGTGATGTTCTTCTTATTTGTTAGGCCCCTTGGGCCAACAAGGCAATCATTGAAATATGCTCATCCAAAAGATGCAGTGGCTGGATTCATCTTGATTATGTCTGTTACATAGAACATGCACTCTTTTCTCAAGATCTTCTGCAAAAATGGCTTTCCTTAAATTCACCCCTGTGAATACTGCTGCTGTAAACACCTCTACTGTGAGGTCTGCTGCTGTGAAAACCAATTCTGCTACTCCTGCTGGAACGTCATCCGCTCTGAGGATGACATCACCAACTCAGCGTCTTCAACGCTGTGTTTCTAATGCACTGGTTAAGGAGTACCGTCGCAACGGTACTATCCCAACTCTGGAGGCCGCTCGTCAAGCCCTCCAAGTTAACAACTCTACCTGGTCGTCCGGACAACGGCGGCCAGCAATCAAGAAGCAGGCGGTGATGACTACCGTCTCCAACCGTTTTGGGTCGTTATCCCCGGAACGCAATTTCCATTCACTCCCTTACTCTGAGGAAGTGAATGAGCAGGTCCTGCAGGACCTTAATTCAAAAAGACAGGAGTCCTTCTCAAGGGATCCCATCAACAATCACCGCCAGACTCGTGCGGTAGTGCGCCCTCAACATGATGAGAGTACCGACTCCAGGCATTCAGCTCAGGTTCCTCGAACCCGAGAAGGCAAGATGAACCGCCAGAGACGGAATCCGGTTAATAATAAGCAGGTTTTCATCCCTGCCATCTCCGGAGAAGTCCACCAACCTAACTTGGTGGCAAACAATGAGCAGGCATACACACCTATCCGTTTTAATTCCGCTGTCCAGCAGACTCGTCTGGCGGCATCAAGCCAATCCCGCCAGGCAATTCCGGCGGAGTACCATAGGCAGGAACATACACCTGCTTATACATCACTAGTTAGTCAGCAGGCTCGTCTGACTACATATGATGGATCTCGTCAACCGCGTTTGGCGAAGTGTAATCAGCAGGCACATACACCTGCTAATACTAATCAGGCCTACCAACAGTCTCGCTTGGTAGCACACGGAGAAGTCAGTCGGAAAGTCCCGACGACAAACATGGGGCAGACTCAACTCTCTGCCTCCACACTTGAGTACTATCAGGATTCACTGATAGGAAAAGGAGGACAGGAGCAGGCACATACACCTACTCCAAGCCCGGAATGGACGTATATCCCCGTTCCGGCGGCTGAAGTCACCAAACATGTTTTGTCAATGATGAAAGAGCAGAAGCAAATTCCTGCTCATATTCTGGATGCTTGCCAGGATATCATAACAACTTCAGCATCATCTCAGGGACAGACACATAAATCTATCCCTAGCAATGGAGTGACACATCAACGATTCACTCCGGAACACACACACACATCTGTTCCAGTCCAAGAGGGTTATGGGGCATACTCCCCCATATCATACGGACAACCAAGTCAGGCACATACACCTGATTTGAGTGGAGATCGTCAGCCTAACCTGACCATCTTTCCTGATCAGGCACATACACCTGCTCAGAGCAATCACTTTCGTCATCAAGTGGTTTCTAAAGCGAGTAAGAAGTCATCTAAGAAAAAGATCCGCCCAGCACAGTCAGGAGATCAAAGGCCAATCTGCAACAAGTCCTTGCTCGATGCTGGAGTTCTTGAAGCCCTCAGACATTTATCTGTCGGAATTCAAGATTCTACTCCCTCAGTTCCCAATAACTGGAACATTAATTCTGAAGGTCTTCAACAGACACTTCCTCATGAAGACTTGCTTCATAAAAATTCGGTCAATCTTGAAGGTTCTTCTTCAGATAAGAGCCACAGGAACCCTCTGTGTGGTCAGAAGGACAAGGAGCAAGAGATTTCATCTTTTGCTGTAACCCATCATGACGGTCCTCCTCATGGTGATGAACTTCGCTGTGAAAGTCCTCTCTGCAGTAGTGATTCACGTTGTCTCGAAAATTCTTCAGAAGGCAATGTAGTGATGAGAAAGCCCTCCTATCCCGAGGCACTTGCAAACGTAAAACCAGTCATGTCTGATGTTTTACTATCAGCAGGTGAAACTCTTTCTCCATCAGAAGATAGCCTGGGGTTCAGGTTATTCTCCGATCCATCCCTGGGTCATTCATCTTCCAGCATGAATAGTGATTTCTCTACCAATCTTGTTGAATCCGATGAAGCAACAAGGAAACACCAACTCTGGTCCAAACAGGTAGAAGAATCTTCATTTAATGATAAAGAGGAAATGCTGAACATGAGGAAAACACTGGCAAAAGGTGAAGTACCAGTCATGTTTTGGCCTTTGGTTGATTCCCAGTACGACATTCCAAAGATGTTGACGGATGATGGAATCCATGATATTCGTCTCAACATATGGAAAACTCTTTGTCAATTAAAGAATAAGGTATTATCTTACGATGAATATGAAAATCATCGTAAGATAATAGAAGGGTTACAACGCCAGATTGATTTGGCATCTCTATCAGTCTCTCGGTATCCGAAGGCTGAAAAGCAACAGAGAACCCTTCAACGTTCATGCCTTGGCGCACTAAGAAGATTGCGTCAGTTAATTTCCAATGCTCCATCTGATGTTCATATCAGAGGATGGGGTGTTCACGAAGCACTACATTTCACAGTGCTTTCCGGTCAGCAAAGCCCACCGAAAATGGTCTCATGCAATGTTATTGCCCATGGCCGGCCACAGTCAATGGGCTTTGTTCATAATCAAAAGCTTGCTCAAGAACAATCTTCAACTAGTTCCTCTAAAAATCAAGTATATAGAGAACATGTTGTTGAATTGCTCCTACATCAAGCAGGCGAGAATATTGCACAAGCCTCTCGTCTGGAGCAAACACGTCATCAAATGACAGAAGTTTCGGAAATCATCCAACGGTCTGTTGAACCAGGTGATAAAAGTGGATACAGGTTAATGCATCCAGCTAATTTCCGAACTAAGATTCGCAAGATCAAGAGAGATTTCAAGAAGATCTCAGACATAGCATGTCAAGAGACACCCCAGCTTTCCATACTGGGGACTTCACTAACCCAACCCTCGGAATCAACGAATGGGATTCGAGGAGTTGAGCGGAAACAGCAGGAACATCCCCAGTCCACCGGACTGGGGACTTTTTCAAATCCCCAATCCCTCCCTCAGAGAAAGTCAGTATTCTCTCGATTAGGGAATATGCCTCAAGAGGAACGAAGAGCCAAACTGTCAGGAGATTCTCTCCAAGTGACGGTTCTCCATGAAATTTCTGAGGGATCAAGTCAACGGAATGCCATGTCTCATCTTGGGCATAGAAGGAGACAATATCACAGAAATGCTGATAGAAAGGATTCCATGCAATATGCATCCATTAATGTCATCAATGCCGTTGCTGCTGATTCACCAGATGAGGCTCAATCAGAGGGATCAGACGAAGAGGTTCCTGCTCAAGAAGTCGCACACACAGACCTAAATGAAGAAGGTGTGCGCACACGTAATCAAAGGGTTACCCAAAATCTGGGTATTCCTTCAAGTAACCCACTTCCCCCTCTCCGAAAAGGATCCAATAAGGGGAAAGGAAAGAATCAGGTTACTTCTCACCCTTCCTCTGAAGGAGGTCAATCGCTCTCATTAGAGAAAAGGTTTGCACAACAGGAGGAAGAAATGAAAGAATTAAGAAGGTTGAATGCAGAACTACTTCAGAGTAGTCTTCTTCTTAAAAATGCGGAAGTCCGACAGCCGAAGGAATTTGTTGTAACTACTGAGATGGATCAAGAATATCCTCCTTTATCAGTACACCCACAGAGGTCTAATCCTACGGGTCAAACGCAACGACGGTTGGCAGCACTACCATCAGTTGCAGCACCAACCACCACGTCTGTCCAAGCTCCATTCATTGCACCTACCCAAAACCAAGTTCAACCTGACGTTTCTCAAAAGTTAATAACTACTATTGTGTCACTAACAGCTCGGTTAGAAACTATGGAAGGGAAACGGGTGCAAGTTCAACCTGAAAAGAAAGTTTACCCTGAATGGTTAGATTCAATTTCTCCTCCATCCAGTTTTGGAAACCCTATTTTCCCTACTTTCAATGGATCAGGCGACCCTGAACAACATTTGACGCATTACGTGTCTTATTGTGATCCTATGATGGGAACTCCAGAGCAGCAAGAAGCAGTGAAACTCAGATGCTTCGTGCGAACCTTGCAAGGACCAGCTTTTGTCTGGTATACAAGCCTGAAATCCCGGTCAGACATCGGATGGGAGGATCTTCGTCAAAAATTCATTCTTTAGTTTAGCTCAACATTGCCAAAAACGAAAGTTTTCGATCTTACAAACTGCAAGCAAAGGGAGAATGAAAGAGTCTCTGATTTCATTGCTCGTTGGAAGGGATTAACGTATTCCTGGAGTTTATCACTCCCTCAGGAGGAATTGTTGCCAATCTGTGTGGCAAATTTGCGTGACGAATTACGCACGCCATTGATCCCTGTGAAATACACAGGAGGGTTTCGAGACCTTACTTCAATCGCTCAACAGATTGAAGATTCCCTTATACAGGCTAAGGTTAAATCTCGTGTAATTCCATCAGCTCCAGGAAGAAGAATGGGTAAAGCAGAAACTGCTACAGTTATGCTTAAACAGGCACCTGTACCTATTTCTACTTCAAAACCTTCATCTTCTCGAAAGGATCCACCTCCTGAACGCCAACAACAAAGGCTGTTTCGTCCAAATGATCAAAAAGATCAACAACGAAAACAATTTGAGGATATGAAGAGTAAAACATACTCTTTCCGAAGTGAGCAAGTTCTTGGTTACTTCATATCAGCTCTGGAAAATAATTTGGTTCAATTACCAGTGCCGAAGAGGCCAAACAAGGAAGGATATGAAGACCGTCCCAATTATTGTACCGTTCATCAAATGTTGGGGCATCCCATCCAGGAGTGTTTTGTCTTTAAAGACCTCCTGCAAAAGATGGTCGACTTGGGACAAGTCAAATTGAAGGGTTCTTCAGCTCATGTAGCGTGTATTACCGCTACAGATCCAGAAGAAGGAGGCGAGTGGCAGGAAGTCAAAAGCAAAACTGCGAAAAAATATGATGATTGGATGGTCAGAAAGACAATCAATCAGACCCATTCCATTTTGCGAACACAATTGAAGAATCCAATTTTGTCTCCTACAAAAGCTGCAGTAAAGCCTCCATCAAAAGACAAATCCTCAAAAGGTCAGCGCAATTCAAAGAAGAAAGAGGAATCAGGAGAAGATGAGTATGTATCAAAGCCTAAATTGTCTTTGACTCTGGCAGATTTCATGCCATCTACTTCAAAGCCACGGGCACCGTCCCACCAAACGGCACAGCCTAAACAGGGTAACCAGGCAGAGTCTTTATCAGACGAAGAGTTAATCTTTGTTTCTGTTAATATGATTCAATTAACAGATTCATATTCCAGTCTTGATGAGCCTGAATTCCCTGTATAAAATAAGGGAACCCGAGGAAGTTCTAGAGGTTCAGGATACAGGGGAAGACGTGGATCTTTCCGAAGCCACTACTCTAATTCTACCCCTGCTAGCACTGTATATGCAGCAGAAACTCATGGTAAATCCTTTCAGCGAGCTCAAAAAGAACAAGAAAGTTCTTCTACCAATGTCCAACTCAGTTTCGGCACAGTTATTTTGGAAGACCGATTAAAAGTTCCATCTTCTTTATCTCAGCAAGTAAATGGATCTAATCAGTCCAATTTTCCAAAACGAAGGATGTTGCCAACTTCAATACAAGATGCATCAGCTTCCAAAGCATCTGCTTCCAAAGTACCTGCTAAACCGCATATTCCTATTGGGAAACGAAGACCTCTAGATCAAAAGTATGATATATTGAAACACTTGGCCCAAGTACCAGCCATGTTATCAATTTTGGATGCTTTGAATCTGTCAAGAGATCTTCAGGAAGCACTCATCCAAGCTTTGTCAAGTCCTCCGGAGTTTGAAGCTGAAATTGCTGCAGCTGAAATCTATCACATAGAGAATAATCCTGCGGAATGCCATGCAGTGATATCTTTAACTAATAAAGATGAAGATGATGTTGTGCATGGCCACATAAAACCTTTGTACTTATCTGGAAAAGTCAATGGTATAGATGTTCGAAGAGCTTTCATTGACAATGGTTCAGGAGTCAACCTCATGCCTATTCGCACACTTCGTCGATTAGGCCTCACGGAATCTGATTTATCTCCTTATACCATGATGTTGCAAGGATATGATAAAAATGAACAAGAACCACTGGGAGAAGTTACGCTCAGAACTTAGTTTGGAGATCTTGTTTCCAATTCGGATTTCATGATTGTTGATCAAGACTCAGCTTTCAATATCTTGCTTGGAAGACCCTGGCTACATCAGCATGCAGCTATTCCGTCATCATACCATCAATGTCTCAAATACTGTTTCGATGGTCAAGTTGGAACATTGTATGGTGATAAGGCCCCGTTCAAGACATGTGAGTCTCAATACATTGAGGCGGAATTTTATCACATGAAGGGAAGAGAAAAATATACAATGAAGGAAATTACCAAAGTTAATGCTCCGTATGGTTTGGAAAAAATTCCAATAAATCCATTTTCACATGTGAGTACAGATTATGTGTTACCTATCAGTAAAATTGACAAAATAGGCCCAAATCAAAATACTCTTATGGAATGATCCATAATGTCAATTACGGCAATCGAGCCAGACAATATGGGAGAAATTGGTAACTTACCAAGCAGTGATGAAAGCATAAGTGGTGACGTTTTCATTTCGTCTGCTGAAATCCAACAAGTCTATACTTCGCTAATCAGGCCAGAAGAAGTTATAGCAACACCAGAGGTGAATATTGATGTCGATTCTCAATCCATCATCTCCTCTTTATATCCCAAAGAAGACCCTTTTTCATCAATAGGGTCGGAAATGGAAGCTTCTTCTTCAAAATGTGAAAATTTTGACATCTCTTATGATCATGAGAATTTCATTTTTTTCATCTACTTTGCAAGTAGAAACGGAAGAAATAACACATGATGAAGAGGAAGAGGAAGATCTTAGAGATGCTCCTCTAGCATTTGAAGAGGGTATCTCTACCACTGTGGATGAACTCAGAGAAGTAAATCTGGGTACAGAGAAAGATCCACGCCCCACTTTAATTAGTGCGGCCATGACCCTTGAAGATCAAGAGATGTATATTTTATTTTTAAAGCAAAATAAAGATATTTTTGCTTGTAATTATACAGAGATGCCTGGCCTTGATCCTGATGTTGCCACCCATCATTTGGGTTTTCCAAAAGAACATCGAGGATTCAAGCAAGCCGCGAGAAGAACACACCCAACCTATGCTGCCAAAATCGAGGCTAAAGTGGATAAGCTTATCAAAGCTAACATTGTCAGAGAAGTTCAATATCCCAAGTGGTTGGCTAATATTGTCCCTGTAAAGAAGAAGAACGGACAAATTAGGGTTTGCATCGATTTCAGAGATCTTAATCGGTATTGTCCTAAAGATGATTTCCCAGTTCCAATTACAGAACTCTTAATTGATGCGACAGCTAGCTATGAAGTACTTTCTTTCATGGATGGATATTATGGATATAATCAGATCCGAATGGCCCCAGAAGATGAGGAATATACAGCCTTCAGAGCTCCTCAAGGTGTGTTTTGTTACCGGGTGATGCCCTTTGGTTTAAAGAATGCAGGTGCAACATATCAACGTGCCATGCATCGTATCTTCAAACCTTTTCTAGGGAAATTTGTTGAATGCTATATAGATGATCTGGTGGTTAAATCCAAACAACATTTTGATCACTTGGCTGATTTGGAAGTCGTATTCCACAAGCTTCGACAACATAATTTGAAGATGAACCCCTTAAAATGTGCTTCTGGGGTAACCTCAGGAAAATTCCTCGGCTTTGTTGTACGCCATCGTGGTATTGAAGTCGATCCTGAGAAGACCAAATCAATCCTTGGTATGTCACCTCCTCAGAATTTGAAAGAATTAAGAGGACTTCAAGGACACATAGCTTATATTCGGCGTTTCATCGCCAATTTGGCAGGCAAAAGTTTACCCTTTACCAAATTATTGAAGAAAGAAGTCACTTACCAGTGGACTGAATAATGTCAAGAAGCATTTGATGTTCTCAAGAAATACCTCTTGAGTCCACTAGTACTCATGCCACCTGTTGAGGGTAGGCCTCTTATCCTCTATGTGACAGCTTTAGAGCGATCATTGGGTGCCTTTCTCGCTCAAAAGAATGATGCTGGGAATGAAAATGGTCTCTACTATCTCAGTAGAACTATGCTTGAAGCAGAAACCCGGTATTTGTGTATTGAAAAGTGCTACCTAGCATTAATCTTTGCAGTTCAGAAACTGAGACACTACCTGCAACATCACGAGGTCCAATTGGTATCTCGCAATAATCCGCTCAAATTCATCCTTAGTCGTCCAATGCTTACAGGACGCCTAGCAAGATGGGCGGTTATTCTACAGCAGTTCGACATCCAGTATGTGTCTCAAAAGGCAATTAAGGGCCAAGCTCTGGCTGATTTCCTGGCTGAACATCCTTCAGTGGAAGACACATATTCAGATATCGAACTCCCTGATGAGGATGTTTTCTCTATTCAAGAGAGTCCTCAAACATGGGAAACGTATTTTGATGGTGCTTCTAGAAGTCCAACAGGGAAGAAAATGGAAAATACTAAATTCAACAAAGTTGGTTTAGGAATTGTGCTCATTTCTCCAGATAAGGCAGTGTTACCTTATTCCTTTTTGTTGTGGGAAGGTGGTACCAATAAGGAAGCTGAATACCAAGCTCTCATTACAGGCTTGGAGTTAGCGCTTCAAGCACAAGTAAATCACTTAAAGGTGAAAGGTGATTTAGACCTGGTAATCAAACAAGTCAATGGGGATTATGCCATCAAAAAAGAAGAATTAATCCCTTTGTATGATTACGTCAGAGAATTAATGTTGGAATTCCCTTCAGAACCGACATTTTCTTATGTCCCAATATCAAAAAATGTTCAAGCTGATGCACTGGATAATATAGCCACAGCTTTAGCAGATCCAAATCGGGACGAGACATCCATCTGTATTGCCCACCGTCGTGCAATTTCACCTTATGTTCAAGTCAGAACAGAGGAAATTAATGAAATTAGTCTCATTCCTGAACCGTATGGTCATACTACAGGATGGATGTCACCTATCAAGGAATACCTTCAAAATGGAACACTTCCACCTGATAGAGCCGAGAAAGAACAAATTCGGCGACGTGTGGTCAATTTTACTCTTTATGATGGTCCAAACCACCTCGAGAAAAGTCTCTACAAATGTGGTTTTGATGGAGTTCTCTTCAGATGTATTGATGGTGAAGAGACAATGGCTGTCATAAAAGAAGTGCATGTAGGAGTCTGTGGTTCCCACCAGTCTGGACATAGAATGTCTGATCAAATTCGAAGGCTTGGATACTTCTGGCCTTCAATGATACAAGATTGTGTTAATTTCACAAAGAAGTGTCATTTATGCCAAGTATATGCCAACTTCATTCATAAACCTCCAGAGTTGCTTCATACAGATAAATACTCATGGCCATTTTCCACATGAGGAATGGATGTGGTGGGACCTTACCCTTCAGCTACGGCCAAGCAGTTTAAGTACATTCTTACTGCTACTGATTTCTTTTCCAAATGGGCAGAGGCAGTACCTCTCAAAGAAGTCAGTTCTAAATGCATTGTTAGCTTCATCAAGTCTAACATCATTACTAGATTTGGTGTCCCTCATACCATATTGACGGACAACGGCACCAACTTCTGTTCTTCTGAGGTAAAGAAATTGTATCAAGAATACAACATTAAGTCCAACCATTCATCTCGATATCATGCAGCGGCTAATGGCCAGATAGAGGCCTTCAACAAGACACTTTCAAATATACTGCAAAAGATGGTGGATAAAGATAAGAGGTCATGGACTGATAAACTCTTTAATGTTTTATGGGCTTATCGGACTACCACTCGCAATGAAACGCGGTCTACTCCATATTCATTGGTATATGGAACAGAAGCAGTCTTGCCAATTGAAGTTCAATTGCCTTCACTCAGAATAGCAATTTTTGATCAGTTTTCAATAGATGAGCGATACCAAAAGCGGTTGAATGAATTGGAACAGTTAGATGAGAAAAGATTGTGCACTTTGCACCACTTGGAAATCTATCAGAATCGGATTGCACGAGCTTTTAACAAAAAAGTTCGTCTTCGTTCATTCATTCAGGGAGAATTGGTATTGGTTCTCAGAGCACCAATGATACCAGGAAAGAATCCTCCCAAGCTTGAACCAAAATGGGAAGGACCTTATTCAATACATAAAGTCTACTCCAATGGAGAGTATTCTCTGATCTCAATGGATGGAGAACACATCACAACTCCAACTAATGCCAGATTTCTGAAGAAGTATTTTGTATAAACAAAAAATATTGTTCCCAGAACCAAGACTCTTACAATTGGTTCATACAGCAATGGTCCAGTATGACCTTAAACTGCAACTTCGTCCAACATGACGTTAAACTGTGTCACCATCAATGTCCGAGATGACATTAAACTATAAATTGTCCGATATGACATTAAACTATATTGTGTCCTAGCAACATGACATTAAACTGTGTGGCACTTTCATCGTCCAGCATGACGTTAAACTGTAAAAAGTCCCCAGAACTGATATCCTCATATTGGTTCACTTTAGTCCTAGCTACAAGACTTTAAACAGTACAGCACCAGTTCTTCCTTGCTATATGACGTTAAACTATATAGCAATGGTCCAGTATGACCTTAAACTGCAACTTCGTCCAACATGACGTCAAACTGTGTCACCTTCAATGTCTGAGATGACATTAAACTATAAATTGTCCGAGATGACATTAAACTATATTGTGTCCTAGCAACATGACATTAAACTGTGTGGAACTTTCATCGTCCAGCATGACGTTAAACTGTAAAAAGTCCCCAGAACTGATATCCTCATATTGGTTCACTTTAGTCCTAGCTACAAGACTTTAAACTGTACAGCACCAGTTCGTCCTTGCTATATGACGTTAAACTATACAGCAATGGTCCAGTATGACCTTAAACTGCAACTTCGTCCCACATGACATTAAACTGTGAAAAAGTTCCCTAAACCGTCCAGCATGACCTTAAATTGCATCATCCCTGGTCCATGTATATGACCATAAACTATTTGCAAATCCCTTATGTCCAGCAAGACGTTAAGTTGTGACGTCCTAAAATTACATGATGCTAAACTGTATAAAAGTCCCTCACGTCCGGAAAGACGTTAAACAATATAATCTCAAAAGTCCAGTATGACATTAAACTGCACCATTCACGGTCCATGCATATGACCTTAAACTATTCGCACCTTCGTCCAACATGACGTTAAAGTGGTACACTCTTTTGTCCTTACTGCATGACATTAAACTGCACAGTCCCCCATTCGTCCAATATGACGTTAAACTATTTTATCCCCATTGTCCTAACTACATGACGCTAAACTGTACAGAAAATCCTTGATATGTCCTACATGACATTAAACTGTATTTTGTCCCTGCTACATGACACTAAACTGTGCAGCACCAATAGTCCTAACTGCAAGACATTAAACTGCATAGTCCCCTTTTTATGTCCTACATGACATTAAACTGTACATCGTTAAGGTTGTTATTACCTCTTGTTTCTCACACCGAGTATGACTCACATGAGCTTAGAGCGAACATCAACCATAACACTCCCTTTGGGCCACTAACCATGTGTAAGTCCCAACAATATTTTTTATTAGATCATTGTCCACAAGAACAACTTGATCATTGATTCATTCTTTAATTGAACTACACTGACTTTGATCCTTGCCCTCCAGGCTGGGTATGTAGGCAACATCCCAGGGTTCAAGCCCAAAAACAATCTCTTCACATCGGTTCACCACAACCTCATATGATGTTGATTTGTGAAACCGCCCCTGGAATCAATATCTTTACATTGACTCACTTTCGTCCTTGTTATATGACGTTAAATTATACAACACTTTTAGTCCGGTACGACAATAAAACTACAAATATTCTTTGATTTCATCATTTGAGAAGGAACCATTATTAACATTGATTTTTTTTCAATCATGGTTTTCATTTTCAAAACACTACGTGCATACATGGTAATGCCTGAACTTTTTATCTTAGGTTAAACCATCATTGCACTAAAGTCCCCTTTCACCCTTCACATGTACGAACCAAATTTGTACAAAGGGCATTTCTAGAACTACGTGGACTTGATTCCCATCCTTATGGGATACGTAGGAACATTCTAGTGTCCCTCGAATCCAGTCCCAAGTCTTTTGGGCCTAACCCCAAATTTCACTTTCAATCCCTTGACTGAAAAATCCTCATGAAAACACACACCGTGTATTCATTATTATGGTCCGAATTCTATGACCCTAAACTAAGATCACTCAATCTTTCGTCCTGCACGACGTTAAACTGCATTTCAAGAACTACGTATGGCTTGATTCTCATTCTTATGAGATACGTAGTGAAGTCCAAAATTTCAATTCAGGACCTAGCCACAACATGATTATGGTTTTTCATTGACCTATGTATCTCTATATACATTGGACAATACCCATCTTTATGTGTTATAATCCTAACCTTAAATATTTTCAGATATTCATTACCCTTTTCATGACTTCTAGTCACATAAATGTCAAAATTCAAATAATTCTTTTGCCTGACTATGCAGCACGTGCCCATAGGTGGCCTTGCATAAACAGTCCACATAACAGACTTGTCAGCCAAAAGATGCTATTCATTTGACCATGCAGCCAATGCCCATAGGTGGCCCTGCATATTTCAACCCCCTAACGGGTTTTGTTAAATAATAGTAACTTCATTCTTGGGAAGAATGCCTCTTTTGTCCTTATTTGTCTTAAACGACAATATGAAGGGATCCGCAAAAAAAATAGCCATCCTTAACATATTTGTCCCATATCCTTTTTCATGATCTGAAAGTATTCGAGTCTATGGTTTATTCTTCTTCCCTACGTTTGGGTCAGACCTTCGTAGGAGTGATATTCATCCAGTTCTTCAATATTCTTGTTTGGAAATATCTTCTCCATATTCAAGTACCACTTTCCATACAACAAACTCTATACTTTAGAAAATTTGAATCTCCATAAACTTTCAATGGCTTTTAGCACTAGGAAAGTAAATTTCTGGGAGTTCTTTTGCCTGACTATGCAGCACGTGCCCATAGGTGGCCTTGCATAAACAGTCCACATAACAGACTTGTCAGCCAAAATATACTATTTATTTGACCATGCAGCCAATGCCCATAGGTGGCCCTGCATATTTCAACCCCCTAATGGGTCTTGTTAAATAATAGTAACTTCATTCTTGGAAAATACTTCTTCTAATGACTTTTAGCTCTTTTTCATATCATTCCTCAGATTCAAATATTCTTAAGCCATAGTTTACATTTTTCCCCTCATACTTGAGTATGGTAATATGTTTTTAGATAAATTTTCAAGGAATTGAATCCATTTTTAATCCATTTTTTTGGTCAAATCTATTTCGACCTTAAACATTAGCCCCTTTATGTCCGGCGCACATGACTTTAAACTGCCTACACAAAAGACAAAGGAACTCTGAATAAAAGTCAAGTTCCAGCTCACTAAATATACATTTTTTTGTATGATTTAGGTAATATTGAGCAGTTAAAAGATTCAAAGTTTGTAGGGTTATTTGTAATAATCCTAGTAAAAATCAAACTATGCTTACTAGGCCCATTAGCTTAAGTAAAATTGAAGCAGGTAATGAAAGAATGCAGGTACAAATGATTGAAGACAAAAGTGTTTTTCATTGATACACATGAGATAGAAAGACATCCACAGACTGGAGTCTCTTCACTTTTTCTAGAATTACAGAAGATTGTCAACATAAGTCTTCATTTGATGTATAGCATCCTGAGCCTTATCAGCAGTTACTTGAAGCTCGTGCACTTGACCAGCTTCACTCTTTTCAGCTTGCTGAAGTGCCTTCTTAGCATCTCCAATGGCTTTCATGCCATTCATATGAGTTTCATCCAATGATTTATTAAGCTGATCAAGTTCCCTAGTAACAACATCTAACTGTTGCTGGAGTTGCACCTGTTGGACGACCTTTTCTTTGATTTTTTGCTTCAGATCCTTCATCTTGACAGCATAATCAGCTTCATCCTGGGATATCGCAGCCTCAAATTCGCCTATGTTGACTGACAATTTCACTCTGGTCAAATCTTCGCGACTTGTCTGCACTTGCTCCCTCCTGAAAATGATCTGTTTCACCGCAGCATGGATCTTTTCATACCCAAAACCACCAAGTCCCATTATAACAAATTGGGATGACAATCGGGATATTTTTGATGGTAGCTCTTCTAAAGGCACCCCCGATATGATGTTCCACATGTTATTCCATGCCTTACGTCGTGAAAAGATGAAAGCTTTAAGCATATCTGGATCTGATTCAATATCATCGTCAGAAGGGGGTATGTAATCTGGAATTAGCGCGCTTAGGGAGGTGCCTTGTCCTGCTCTTTCCCCCCTGACTTGTGCTTCTTCACTTTCAATTCCCGTTGGGGCAGAGGCTGAGGCCTCATCTTCAGATCTAGTCATTGCAGTTGATGGTCCTGCATGATTAATTGAAAGGTTTAGTCAGCTTCAAAGGATAACAAAAGAATGGATTGTCTTGCGAATAAAGTACAATCACAAATATTGTTATCCATTACCCAATGGTGGTTCAGCAACCTGAGAAGACTTCTCCCTATCTTTCCCAGTTTCAACAGGATTTTCAAGATGGGTCTCAGGAGAGTTTATTGGATTTAGCTCTACTTGAGCTAATGTTTCTGCAATGATAGGGTTGACATCAGTGTCCACACCCTCTTCGGGCATTGGCAGTTCAGCGGCTTCTACAGAAGAAACTGCATATTATTTTCCATCATGGTTAGAAGTATATTATTAAAAACAAATTTGGGTGAAGGGTAGCACTCACGCCCAAGGTCTTCTAAATCACATGACAACTTAGCATGATCATAAAATTCTTCAAAAGTCATTACTTGATTCATCATTTCATCCAATGATACTTCAGAATCTTGGTTAGTCTCACCAGTGGGAACATTTTCTACGTCTTCTTGCCGACTTATGTCCTGCAACCCCTGACCCTGGACAGCATCTTCAGTAATAAGAGGGATACTGAGAATGGATGGTAGCTCTTCTCCAGGAGCAACCAAGTCATCCTGGGTCTGTGATTGTTCTACAACACCTTCCACAACCTTTGAAGAAGGATCAGTCCCTTCCCTCAAGGGGGAAATTGAAGAAGCCCCTGCAATCCTCAGAAATATGAGTAACCATATGATTATGGGTATAAACTCATGATTGTTCGAAAGAATTACCACTACTAATGAAACGTTTAGCTATGGATTTCCTCCTTCGTTGCCTTGGATTCTTTTGTTTTTTCGGAGTATCAGTAGTCTCCCTTATTGGCACTTGGATTGGCGAATGAAAGGCTATGTCAAGTGCCTCATTTATGGCCTGCTGGCCTGGAGATATCTCGCCTGGTTCGCGAGGAGAATCTGCAGCATCCCCGATAGCAGTACCACCAGGGCTATATTGTGGCGAAGGAACCCTGGTTCCTTTCTTTGCAAGCTGCAAGATGAAGAAAATAACTTCCTTAAGTAACAAAGCTTCAACTAAAATCAAGTTGCAAAGAAAATAAGGAAAGAAAACTTACATCTTCAGGAGCCACATACTCTTGCCATTCCTCATCTCCAGAACCACCATCCCCTCAGTGGTGCCACGATCAATCATTTCCTTCACCCGCCTGGTGATAGGAACCGAATTATCAGTGGCATATATGAGCATTTCCAGCTCTCTGATGTAAGCTCGCACTTCATTGGGGTTGTCTCCGTATTGAAGGTCTTTAGAAGCTAGAAGATATCTTATCCCAGGAAGTTGTAGGCCCTCACACAAATCCAGCCAGGCGGTCTCAGTATCACAGTATAAGCTCTGCCATAGCTGAACAGCCTCTGGTCTTAGATATATAGGCTGTGAGGAAGGTCCTACAACTTTTGATTTTAATTTCTTCCCGACTCCTACAACTACAGATAGAGAATAAGAAAGTAAGACTTATTACTTTATAAAGTAGCAGTGATTGAAGTTATTACAATCAAATAACTCATCAGGAGCTGATGGAGTGGGTCTTTTAACTCTGGACGGAGGATTATATTGGGCACGAAACCGCTTTGCTGCCGGTTGTGCCTCATCATCCCCATCGTGATAATCCGATGAATCAGTTCTAGAGGAGGAGTCTGTTGAACCTATTTCAGGTGGAGAAGCGTCACCTTCATGAGGAAGAGTTTCTTTCTCTACAGTCCTCTTCCTCTTTCCCACTTGATATACTGGGTGATTCAATATCCCTTTAGGGTATGATGCTATCCAGTGTTCGGCATAAAATGTAGTCAGATAATGTGCCGCTTTTTCAACTGGTAGATCAAATACTGCCCCAGTCTTCTCTCTTGATGTCATCAACCATAGTTGTCGAGAAACCATCGGATGTTGCTCTAACCTGACATGTACTGGAGGGGATACAACAATCTGTTGCAAAAATTTTAATTGGCGTGCAAATCTATATGGAGCATAGGCCTCGCATATGATTTCTCCATCAATCCTGGCTACTAACACGCCATCCCTGCAAGCTAGCATGTATGCCCTCAAATCAAAATGGGCTTTCCCATCATCAACAAACCGCCCGGATGGCGGACTTACATAAGGAAAGAAGTTGAATTCCTTATACATGCTTAGTCTTACTTTCATGTCATAACCATTAACATCTAATGGAGCAATTCCAGAGAATGCTTGCACTGACGGTCTGAAAGAGCTTCCAGGAATTTGTAATCCATTCTGTACATTGTAAGTCCTGAAGTGAGTGGCGATCCATCCCCACAAAACCTGGAATGGTCCCACTATTCTTAAAGGATATTTACCCTGGAAGACGTGAAGTAAACTCCTGTGAATCTTTGCTAAAATGGGGGTAGCTAACCCAACCATTTTTCCCTCAGCCAACTTGGCCGCAATGACGAAGGTCCCTGGCCTAACGCCTCCCTTCGAATCCCTGACCGGCAAGAGATAAACACTGAGCCACATTGCCAAGATACCCGCCAGATGAGTTTTCTTCGGAATTCTTTGATTCACTTCATATCCCCATTTTTCAAACTCTCCTGCTTCTAGAGTTCGCCAGAATGTGCCAGGCGCTCCTCTCTTCTCAGGTTTTGGACAAGTGGTAGGACGTCTGGGCCGGGTATCCTTGGATTTCTTTTTCTTGGATCCTTTTTCTTTTGGCTCTATCCCATTCTTCTCAGTAAAAAACACATTCATCCATTCTTCCGGATTAATATCTTTTCTAAAATGAGTTAATGAGGTCTCTGAACTCTTGAGCCTGTGAAAGATTTTAAATAATTCTCGAGCCAAAGAAGGAGTCTTCTCTGGATCATTCCACGTCACCTTGGGAGGAATGAATTCATCATACATATCGCCCAAGATTGGAGCTCCTGAAATCTTGTGGACATCCCACAAACAGAAACCTACTTCTCCATGAGTCAAATGGAAAGAATTAGTTGCTGGGCTCCAGTGGCTAAGTATCTCTGGCACGAAGTTATCATGTCTGTAAATATATGTTTGCCCAACCCAAACAGCCTCATATATTACAGCTCTCTTCAGATCCTCAATAAACTCTACACAAGTCTGTCGCACCCAGTATACCCACATCCAAGTTGGCTTCACACCTCCCCCAGGACAGAAATCCCAACTTTTCTTCCAGCCTTTGGATTGATCCATCTGATCATTTCAGAAGATTGAAGGATGACAATGTGGTTGAAGCTCAGGTGTATGTTTTTTCAGATCTGGTGTGAAAGGGCTATAATGCATCACATAAGCCTTCTCCACTGTTCCAGCAGTTTGAAATACTCCTCCGCCTGAGATATTTGCTGAATCAAAATTGGTATAATTCTGAAACCACGAAAATGGAAGGTAATTCTTTACTTCTGAAATAATGACTTCTTGCAGATGACCATGACCATACAAAGGTAGATAAGTTCAGTGAGGAAAGTCGTGATGATATTTCTTCAGATACTTAGCCAAATATGGAAGATTACTGTCTTTGATAGTATAGTAATCAGGGCCAATGATATCCATCATATCATCTATCTCCTTGCTAGCCAGTTCATCAATTTATCCAGGTCTAAGAGCCATTGAATCTGCACAGGAGTTGAATAAATTTAACTCTTAAATGAGTTTATTTTTTCATAAAATTTGTTAAAGAATTCGAAAAAAATGGCTAAGGCATTAAGGCGCGCAAGTATGGAGATGTCGCGCAAGTAATACATGTACCGCGCAAGTTTTTGTCGCGCAAGTATTACCGTGCAAGACCTATTACCTTGAGAGTAGCGCGGTAGTGAGGAAACAGTGAAAACAAGAGACTTGCACGGTGAGGAAGACTTGCGCGGCGAGAGCTCGAGAATTCCGGAAATCCAGATGCATGTAACGGAGGTGAGGCCATGTATTTATAGGCCAGGAAGCCTACCTGCGCGCCACACCCAGAGCGCTTAAGGCCTGCGCGACGGAGACTTGCGCACCGCCCTCTGCGCACTGAAATACTTGCGCACCCTCCCTTTTCCTTTGGAGGGATTCGATTTCCTCAGAGTCAAATCTTCATTTCTCTCCGGATCCAACTCTGAGGGGGGACTTTTGTTGACGCTCCTTTCGTCACAGAATCTAAAGATCGGAAAAGGGAATATCTCAGCTGAAATTGATTCATCCTTTGAAGAAAACATGGAAAATCGAAAAAGGCATGAACAAAGGATCAACAGCAAATCCACCGCGCATGTTATACCACTGCCGCGCAAGTGTACTTGTGCGGCTACCTTGGTCGCGCAGGTGACTTGCGCGACCTAAAAGGTAACCGCCCGGTAACCGCCCTGGGTCTTATTTTGCCTATAAATAGACCCTGTGGGCCCCCCATTCGGGAGGATCTTTTTTCAGAAACTCGGATTGAAGCTCCCGACGCCCAAGTCTCTTCTCAAAGCTTACGGAACACTTCTAAGGTAATTTCTTACCTAGAACGGAAGATCTAAAGAGAAGAAGGAAGGCCTAAGTGTTGAAACTTATCAAATACTTGCGCGCCAACATAATTCCTTCAATATAACTTGCGCGTCCCTTTTTTGGAAGAACCTCAAGGGGATTCTAATGGGTTTTATCAAGAGTCGCTCAAGTATTTCAAATTCTGATTGAAAATCGCGCAAGTACACCATGTGTCGCGCAAGTATACTTGCGCGACCAATACTTGTGCGCCGCCGCAGGACTTGCGCGCCTTTCAAGACTTCCGCGCCCCTATCTTTTTGGGTGCCCATATTGCCCATTTTTTCCCCTCTTAAGCCACTTCACCTTTCCTTTTCAAGATTCAGTCTTCAAGACACTCTTCAAAGCCATTTATGGCATGATTTCTTGAATTTACTTTCTTATCTGAAAGAAATTCTGTGGAATCTCTCTCAAAGTCTAGTGATTTAAATATCCTTATGTCACTAAAATACAGAGAGTTCATTCATTCAACCTTATCCTTTAAAATGAGAGAATCTTAACATGGGTCTCCTTTTCAGGAATAATCCCCAGTTATAAAACCTTTAATCTGGGCATCTTCCTCAGGAGTAAGCCCCAAATTCTTAAGGTTCCCAATCTTGGGCATCCTCCTCAGGAGTAAGCCCCAATCAAGTCCTTTAATCTTGGGCATCTTTCTTAAGAATAAGCCCCAACCTCAAATATGGGCATCCTCCTCAGGAGTAAGCCCCAAACCATAAATTTCTAACCTGGGTATCCTTTTCAGGAATAAGACTCAGTCATAACCTTGGGCTTCCTTTTCAGGAGTAAGCCCCAAGTCCCTTAACCTGGGTCTCCTTTTCAGGAATAAGACTCAGTCATAACCTTGGGTCTCCTTTTCAGTAATAAGCCCCAAGTCCCCTTAAATTTCTCTTAACCAGTCATAATTTACCTTTGATTTGGGTTTCCTTTTCAGGAGTAAAACCCAATCATAAGTCCCCTCCTAACTTGGTCATCCTCCTTAGGAGTAAGCCCCAAGATTAGAGTATTCAAATCTCCATGAAGCACATATAACTTTATGGACCCTGTTCATGGATTTTCTCCCTAAAAGTAGATCCTAAACCTTCATCTATCTGGGCAGTCATCTATACATAATCCCCAAACAAATTCTTATGATTGCATCTTTTATGGCACAATTGTCTAAATTTTATCAATACCTCTTGTTTCTCACACCGAGCATGACTCACGTGAGATTAGAGTGTAAAAGTAATTATGACATTCATCTTTGAGCCATCAATCATAAAAATCATACCCCATTCCTCGAACTACGTGGGTTCTGATTCCTTTTCCAAAAGAAAGGATACGTAGGTAGCCCATTTATGGGTTCGATCCCAACATTGAAATTATCTCTGTTCTTCTGAATGACGATAAACTTCAAGTGCCCCACTGAGTGGCTTTAAAACCAGCCTAGTCATCATAATGACCAAGAGACTTTTATATAAATGTTTTGAAGGATACCATTGACCAAGAATCTCTAAACAGATATAGATGATTCTCTATTGATGAAGAACCTCGAATACATATAAAATATTCTCTAAATTTCTTGCATATTTAATCATTGATTGTTAAAACTAAAGGAAAGAACATTTTTTACTTGGTAATGTAATAAGGATTCACGAACATAACTTTAATATATAAAGAGAGTCCCGGAGTAGACAATAATTCCCCTCAAAAAGGTGTGATGAGTCCGACCTCCCATCCTCTCGACCAATGCAAATTTCTCAGCCTCATTAGTCCACAGGCTAATGAGCGCCTGCCTTTGGAAAGTAGGTCCAAACGGATGTGGAATCATTGGATGTTTCCCATTCTACGAACAAACACGTTAGAAACCGATCGGAACGTTTGAATCTCCCATCCAGGAGGTCATCCCCGGATTCCGCGCGAAATAGTCGCAAATGTTGTCGCAGTCCAGTGATAGGGGCACGATACTGAAACCCCTCACAACGGATGAAATAGAGGAAAAAAACCATCTCTTCCGACCAAAAGATAACAGAACAAGGGGAAAACTCAACCCTACTTGTCAACAAATGAGAACAGGACCATGGTAAAACTCAACCCTGCTGGTCAACAATGATAAGAGGACCAGGGGAAAACTCAACCCTGCTGGTCAACAAACAAGGACAATGGAACCATTTATATCGCGAGAGGACAAATATATGTAAAGAATCACATGGAACACACATGGGTCCCACACAACGTGTGGCCCAAAGTCAACCCCAACCAAACACACAAACGTTCTTAGGTACAAACAACCTCACGTACCTCCAAGAGTTCCCGTATACTCCTAGAGTATATCACATTCCAGCCCAAACGATATCGTAAAAACGGCACCCAACGTCAACGTGAATGCGTAACATAACAACTCCAACCTACCACCTCAACGGATAAGGCACAACTAACCACATCTCTTTAAACACCAACCTCACTCTCACAGGAGTTAATGGGATCACACGCCAAGGGTCCGCTACAACCACAATATAAGAAATGCCACTCATACACCTTTCATGCTTACACATTTAATAAGATCGAGTAAGAAGCTCTGCTCGCCTGAACAGATTACACCGTTGTAATCCTCATTGAAAAAAATGTGATATTGACTACTTACTCGCCTCCAACGGATATCCGACCAAAAAGTCGCCAACACCGCCAAACACCCGAACGACATCCCATGATCCCGAGCCTCATCCCCGAAAACAGGCGGGCGCATCGCCCCATTGTGATCCCCTAGGGAAACACGTCAAAAATACTGCTCACATGAGCACAATAGATATTCGAAGGAAAAGATTCATCCCAGCGCACCACACACGAGCGATGCTACATGGGACCCACATCCCGGTCCCAAAGCACAACGAACAGATCACACCGCTATGATCCTCTGGAAAAAGTACAAATGTTTGACTGATCATTGGTCCAAAATGGACAACCAGTGATAAAGCTGAAAAAATCACTATCAAGACCCAAACGGCCCTCGTGGAGCCCGCACCAGCATTAGAACTTACAGTGGGCAGATTGCGCCAATGTAATTCCCTCTCAAAAACACACAAAAATTACTGCTCGCACGCCCTGAACGTACGTCCGATGAAAAAGTTGCTAAATGTTTCTCGATGTTTAAAATACAGGTTGTGGGGCCCATGCCTCAACTCCGGCATCAATGCCTAAAACCATCCCGGAAATCTTATCCCCAGCGCTAGGTTCCCAACGCCGCTGATAGTGCTCAAAACGGATGTCAGACGCGTCCGCACCGTCCAAAACAAGATCCCTCGGAAAAACGTCAATTCACTTAAAGATGTGTCGCTCCTCTGAGTCCCCTCGTTTTGGAAATTAAAAATTTCTCAAAACCATCACAAAAAGTCCCCCTCAACGCGAGGTTCGCGCTGCCACTGATGGCACGCAAAACGGACGCTCGTAGCTCAAGATACGGGCGTCCGAAGTTGTAGGGGAAAAAGCCCTTGGGCCGGACCGGCCCGGTCCGGCTGGTCTGCCCTGCTTGGGCCGGCCCACGCCATTCGGCCTACTGGGCCCGCGGCCCAGCAGCTTCACGGTCCGGTCCACACAGCCGGCCCGCTCGCCAGAGTGCCCAGATCCGCCGGAAACACCCAAAATCGCCCCAGACTTCGCCGGATCACTACGATCACCCTGGGACATGGATTTTTAATCCTAAAGATGCGTCGTGATGCTTAAGAAACGTACTACACATACATGGGCTTTGTTCGAGGATCAAACAACAGTTCGACACAAAAATTCAAGCTCAAAGGATATGTGAAAAAAAAAGAAACTGCAAACACCTACCTCGATGGGCTTCGTCCGAAGCTTCACGGAGGGTCCGCCGCCGCGCTGCTGCCTTTCCGGAGTGGAGGAGGATATGGAGGGGGCTGTGGCCTATCGCTGTCTAGTCGAAGAAGAAGGAGGAGGAGGAGGAGGAGGGGTGTGTTTAAGTAGAAAACACTTAAACCCCCACCTGGCACGCCCCCGACTCCGCTCCTGACACAGACCAAAAAGATGGTGCCCCTAAGGTAAAAATGACTCTCTGAGCGCAATGGTGGTCTCAGAATTTTAATATGAGGCCCCATTCAAACGTTATAAAATTTAATGACCTAGGCCGCTAAATTACGAAAAGGCCCTTGGCAGCTTTTTTCACAGGAGACTCGCACCCGCGAAAGATACACCCCTTCTAGGTTAAACAGAACATTCTGGACCCAACAGTACCCTCGGTTTCCCAATCAGGGATATTTTTTAAGAGATAATTGAGTTTAACCATTAAAATAATTAATTAGTTAATTAATTAATACATTTAACATTCTGGTAGCAGGTGAGGGGTCCAAACATCCCACGACGACATGCTTTATATTGTTCCTAGGGTAAAAACCCCATTCCGGACCCATCCAAACTTCCAGGTCACTGATCTGGATCACCGTTTAGGAGTTATGCAATTTATTTGGTGTGTTCAGTGTGAATGCACTGAAAATTTAATCCAGCCACTTCGGGGCTCGAAATCGCACCTTGTCTGAAGGCACTGCTCTGGAATAATATCAAGAATATTCCAAAGTCTTTTATAGCCAAAAAAATAGGTTCTTACATCATTCCCTCCTTCAATATTTTCGTCCCTGAAAAGAAAAACAGGGGATCAACTCATGGTACTAATCCCACACCTGGCTCACCCATACCAAGAAGAACTCTTGCATAGTTCTGCGTCACCACACATAGACCAAAGGATTTGATCTGTTCACGCGAGGTCTACTCTCGTCGATGTCTAGCATAGGGGCATGCACACATCTCCTCAAGTGAGCCACGCGGGAGACGCGGTGCACCAACTCCAGACCTTGGGGTTAGGGAAAGGCGTTAGAGATCCTCGGCATCCCTTTGTACGGTCTCAAACGGCCCGAAGGCTCTCAGGGGTAGATCACCTCCCCGATCGAACCTATAGGTCGCACGCTGCGACTGGAATCACCGCTATCACCTAAAACGAGGCATGGTGATTCCCTCTTTCAGATTATCCATATGGTGAAACACCAGAGGATATCTCATCATGCAATGTTTCACAGTCGATGTTTTCACAACCAAGAAACTCTTACAAGCTCAGAAGCGAAGGAGTCAACACCATCGACTAATGAAAATTTCCTATGCCTTATTACCATACCAACACAGGGTTACACCGACGCCCCATGTCACCTTGGTAATAGCCCAAGCAAGGAGCAGGGTGAAAAGCAATTCACACGTAGAGTCTAAAAATTCTACTACAAAAAGTAGAAGTGCTATAGAGCGTACTTCTTATCACATCAGGATCTGCAGGATCCGAGATATCCAAATCTCAAGGCTATCTGTGGTCCCAAACGTCAGCTCCCAGAGCCTGACGTGGATCGCCTAGTGGTGATGGGAAGACCTTGTGATTTTGTCCCCCACTACTAGCTCTTCCCTCTCTTCTGCTAGAACCACCTCTCTAGGTGCTACTCCGATCACGGCGCTGCCTCTGTCGTGGTGATTCACCCGCTACCTACCTGGAATTATTTTTGTTCCTGGTTAGGCAGTCCCGTGCCAAGTTACCTTGCTCATCGCAAGCATAACACAGACTCTCTCCAAGCCGAATCGGTGCCCTCCAGCGCCACTGTGGTGTACGACCAAGCCCCTGAGTCTGGTTGTCAAAAAGCCACCAACGCCGAGGTTCTGCTTATCGAAGACCTCTAACTGCATCAGAATTCTTGGCTCCAACATGCCTGTTTCCACCACCAACTCAAGAACCTGACATGAAGCACTCTGTCACCAGCACCTTCTCTAGAACCCCGGAAAATGTGGAAATTCCCAATGGTACTATGACTACACGAATCTCTCAACAGTGACCCTCCCCAAACATTCACACTCGGATGTTTTCGTCATGGACCATGTCAGGGTAAAAGCGTACACGGTCTGCGAAACTAGACGCATACTCGTCCATCATCATCCCTCCCTGCTGAAACTGCAGGAGCTCCTGAATCCAAACGGAGTGCAAGAAGTAGGGGAAAAAATTCCCATGAAACAACAAGTGAATATCGCCACACGAAAGTGATGACTCGTTAAGAAACAAAGTCACCAGACTACATCAACGCCAAGCTACTCTGTGGAAAAGGTTGGCGGCCAAATCCAACATAAGATCTATTGGATTCTGCACAAGCCTGAAAATGTGAACCACTTTCTCTTACCAATCCTCTCCTCCCTGAGGGTCTAGCTCACCACTGAACCTCAGCTGTCTCTACCATTGGAACTCACGGAGCGCACTCAAACTCAGTCTGCTCTACTAAAGCTGTGTGCCACTCAAAAGGTGGGGGT
This sequence comes from Viscum album, assembly GCA_963277665.1. Classification (NCBI taxonomy): domain Eukaryota; kingdom Viridiplantae; phylum Streptophyta; class Magnoliopsida; order Santalales; family Viscaceae; genus Viscum; species Viscum album. The sequence goes on from OY728159.1 coordinate 502,979,913, forward strand.
GCTGCTACCGGCCCACCTGGAGAAAAGGGGCTCGCATGATGGGTCCTGTACTGAGGCCTCGTAGCTCACAGAGTCGTCATCAAAAACCCAAGCTGGTTTCCTGGCTGGCTGTCTTCGCTGACACATCCTAAATATTATCAAAGTTTGCGGTGATCAGATGAGCATAAATGTATATCAAAACCACAACAATGATGGGGAGCTGACTCGAGAAGGACAATCAAAGACTCAATCCTATGTGATGCACAAACAAATGTTTCCCTGCAACATGTGTCTCAGCATGCCGAGTCGACAAGCGGGTTATCAAGGTCATGGTGAATGGATACGTCGGCCGTCGCACCATCACTGGACTCCCTGGTCTGAGAGCCACTCTCGAGACACGTTAACATTGTTTCCCTAAATCCCAACCAATTCCTTTTTTTAGGGATGTCTGAATAGCGTCACAAGGAACAAACCAGCCTCTGATACCACTTTGTCCTGACCTGACCATACCCGGGCTCGATCCGAAACATCCCCAAGCACACCTCCATAGGCTAGGGACGACGATAGGAGCCAAGGATAAATAACTCGTGAAGGTCGTTGCCTGAGTACCTGTACACACACACACACAGCACACTCAATGAAAAAGTGCAGAGTAAAAGAAAAGACAAGTAAAGAAAAGGGAAACTACTATAAATAAACCACAAAAGTGCATCGTCCTCTAAACAGTACAAGAAATTACTGAGGTAAACTAAAAAAGAAAAGGGGAAAAGACGCACCCAACTAGATAAGGTGCCACAACCCAGCAATAGGTAAAAAAAGGAAAAACAGCTGGAAGGGTCCCACACCTAGAACCTGACTACGACCACCACATGTGGTCCAAGCTCTCGAACTCCTAAGCTCCATTATTGTCACGACTAACCTGTATGTCGTTTTCAAGGGAACACCAAGTGCAGGAAAAGACCACGTAGGGGTGAGTATAAAAATACTCAGTAGGATACCCCGAAGGTTTGAGGGAGCAACAAATGAGGTACTGAAGGGTGAGCAGTTGATCGAACAGGAAAAAGTAAGGAGTACATATGAGAGTGCAGTAGAGTAACAATAGAATGTCCACCTCAACCCAACAAGAGGAAAGAAGGTAGACTCGTCCAAACACAAGGGGCTGGAAATGGTGAGAAGATGAACTTCCCGTCGAGTCTTCGCTACCTCTTTTAGGAGATTCGACTCGTCCAACCACGAGAAGCTAGACACGGAAAGCACGTGGCATACCCCTTGCGTCTTTGCCTCTCCTGGATGGAGAGTAACCAAAATCCAAAGAAGTGGGTACTAGAACAAGGTATATACATATACATTTGCTCAAGAAGAATCCTGAAAAAGGTTGTAAGGGGATCTCAATCCTATAGCTCAGCCCAAGAAATTGAGTATCCAACAGTCCCAGAAGTAAACACCATAGATGCCCAAGATCCCACACATCTCCCCGAACTTCAAGTGAAGTGCTCAAATCACCACTCCCTGACATTATCCGCATTTGTCGACACTAACTCGCCTGCACGGTTTTCGGTCGCGTCGCAAGGACGCGTCTCAGTGGGGAAAGCGCTCCTCGTACATGAGAGTTCTGGGGGAAGGTCAACCCACAACTCGTCACTTCCTCGAATTCAAGAGGTCTCCTCAAAATCAATAGGAGACCCCCTTCCCAGCCCCATTGGAGGGTCCATGGAAGTCGATGGGTTCCCACTACAGGGAGACCCAAAAAGAGTCGACGGGTGCCACACTGCCTAGTCTCGTAACAGGGTAATCAACTGGAGGGGGACCCGACTATAGTCGGCGACGAGACCACTTCCCAACCCAGCTGTAGGTAACCCAGCATCTGGGTCCACTTCCCAGCCATCTGGAGGTAAGCCCTACATCGGGGACCACTACGCAGCCCAGCTGGAGGTAAGCCCAACATGGGGGACCACTGCCCAGCCTAGTTTGTGGTAAGCCTGACATCGTGGACCACTGCCCAGCCCAGCTGGAGGTAATCCTGGAAACAAGGACCAATGCCCAGCTAAGCTAGAGGTATGCCCGACATCAGGGACCACTTCCCAGCCCTGCTGGAGGTAAATACGGAACTGCTCTGGCCATCCGTGCTGGATGGTACTGCTCGGTGAACACTTTTGTACTGGACATCATTGCTGAATGGTAACCCACTGTCCATCCTTGCTGGATGGTACAACTAGCGTTCCCTACTCAAAACAACCTCATCCCTGCTGGAAACAACCTCTTCCCTGCAAGAAACAACCTTGCCCATGTTGGAAACAACCTTCTGGGTTGAGGATCAGTTCCCGCATAATGTGTTGCTCACACCGAATCCACAAAAACTCTACCAGGGATCACGAAGGAACGAGAGAATCTCTTCGAGGCTCTCAAGGAGATCACGCTCCAATCTACTGAGTCACTGTTGAAGCGGAACAAGTCAACTCACCCAAGAAAGTGGGGAAAACACCCACACTGTATGAACACCTGTAGTCGTAAACAGTGCCATAGTTCGGTGGAAGGGGCACAGTACTGAAACACCTCATAGCTGATGAAATAGATGAAACAAACCATCTATGCTTGCCAAACGAGAACATAACTAGGGGAAAACTCAACCCTGTTTGGTCAACAAACGACAACAGGACCAGGGGAAAACTCAACACTGCTCGTCAACAACGAGATCAGGACCAGGGGAAAACTCAACCTTGCTAGTCGACAAGAAAGAACAAAGGAACCCTCTACGTCGCAAGAGGTCAAAAGTACATAAAGAAGAACACGACACGTACATGGGTCGCCCATGACGTGTGACCCCAAGTCAACCACAACCGAACGCACAAACGTTATACGATACAAACAACCACACGTACCTCCATGAATTCCCATATACTACCAGAGTATACCAAGTTCCACCCAAAGGCTATCGTGCACACGACACCCAACGTCAAAGGGAATGCGTAACGTAACAACTCCAAGATGCCACCTCAACGGCTGAGGCAGAGCCAACCACATCTCTTTAAACACCAACCTCACTCTCCCAGGAGTGAACACGAGCACACGCTAAGGGTCCACTACAACCACGGTAAATGAACCACCACCGGTACACATTTCGTGCTTCCAAATTTTATAAGATTGTGTAAGAGGCTCTTCTCGACTGAACAGATTACACCATTGTAATCCTCATAGAAAAACACGTGAGATAGACTCCTTACTTGCTTCCAACGGATATCCGATGGAAAAGTCGCCAACACCGCCTTATATCCGAACGGCGTCCCGTTATCCTGATCCTCAACCCCGAAAACAGTCGGGTGCATCGCACCATTGCGATCCCCTCAGGAAAACATGTCAAAACGACTTCTCACTTGAGCGCAACAGATTTCTGGAGGAAAAGATGCATCCTGGCGCACCGCACATGAGCTGTGCTACGTGGGACCCGAATCCCGGTCCCAAAGCACAATGAACGGATCACGCCGTTGTGATCCTCTCAAAAAATTACACATGTTTGACTAATCATTTGTCTGAAATGGACACCAGGGGATAATGCTGGGAAAATCACTGTCAACGCCCAAACGTCCCTCGTGGGGCCTGCACCAGCGTGCGAAATTACAGTGGGTAGATTGTGCCAATGCAAATGCCCTCTGAAAAACACCCAAAAATGATTGCTCGCATGCCCCTAAAGGACGTTCAATGAAAAAGTTGCTAAACGCTGCTCGCAGCAAAAAAGACGGTCCATGGGGCCCACGCCTCAACTCTAGCTTCAATTCTCGAAACCATCCCGGAAAGCTTTTCCCCTGCACCAGGGTCCCTATGCCGCTAACGACGCTCAAAATGGATGTCAGACGCGTCCGTGCCGTCCAAAACAATATCCCCCGGAAAAATGTCAATTCACTTAATGATGTGTCACGCCTCTGAGGCCCCTTGTTTCGAGAAATAAAAATCCATAAAACTATAACAAAAAGTCTGCTTCGACACGAGGTCTGCGCTGCCACCGACAGCACGCAGAACGGACCACCGTAGCTCATGATACGGGCGCCCAAAGATGGAGGGGAAAAACCCATTGGGCCAGCCCACGCCGGCCGGCCCGCTGAGCCTGCGGCCCCGCTCTGGGTCTTGTCCGCTCCGCCATGGCCCGCTGGCCACGGCCCGTTGCCACCGAATGGCCGACATGGCCGGTCCTTTCACGTTGAGATCCATCAATAGCGGGTCTTGGTCCCCCGCCGGGGTCATGCACTGTGACCCCACCTCGGCTGCACCGGCACCGCGCAGCCCGGTCGGCCTGATGGCCGGCCTCCTCCGCCGCCCCTGGATGAACCCGCCGCCAGGTGCCACTGCACGCCACCGCTCCCACTCCCCGGACCACTGCGCCTGCTCGCCAGAGTGCCCAGATCCGTCGGAAACACCCAAAATCTCCCCAGGCTTCGCCGGATCACTACAATCACCTCGGGCCATGGATTTTTAATCTGAAAGATGCTTCGTGAATCGTAGGAAACAGACTAAGAATACATGTGCTTTGTTCGAGGATCAAACAATAATTTGACACATAAAATTCAAGCTCGAAGAAGATTCACAAATAAAAAAAAGAAACATCAATCGCCTACCTTGATGGGCTTCGCCCGAAGCATTAGAGAGGGTCCGCCACCGCGCCGCTACCTTGCAGGAGTGGAGGAGGAGATGGAGGGGGCTTCCTCCTGCTGCTTCCATGCGAAGAATAATAAGAAGAAGAAGAGGGAGGGGTGTGTTTAAGTAGAAAACACATAAAACCCCCACCCGGCACTCCCCCAACTCCGCTCCCGATGTAGACAAAAAGAAGGGAACCTCTAGGGTAAAAACGATGCTCCGAACGCAAAAGTGGTCTCAAAATTTTAATCTGAGGCCCCGTTCAAAAGTTTTAAAATTTAATGACCTGGGCCGCTAAATTATGAAAATGCACTTGGCGGCGATTTTCATAGGAGGCCCGCACCCGCGAAAGTTACACCCCTACTACGGTAAATGGCATGTTCTGGACACAACGGTGCCCTCAGTTGCCCAATATGAGCCACCTTTTAAGATATACTTGAGTTTAACCATTAAAAGAATAAATTAATTAATTAAATTATCCGTTTAAAGTTCCGATAGCGGGCGAGGGGTCCAAACATCCCGTGCCGACAAACTTTTATATCGTTTCTTTGTTAAACACCCCATTCCAGATCCATCCTTAAACTCAGATCATTGATCCAGATCACGATTTAAGAGTCATCCCATTTATTTGGCGTGTTTAGTGTGATCACACTAAAAATTTAATTCTGGCCACTTCGGGGCTCGGAATCGCACGCCGTCTGAAGGCTCTGCTCTGGAATAATATCAAGAATATTTTAATGTTTTTTATGGGAAAAAAACTGGGTTTTTACAGAAATATTGAAATCCCATTTCACAATGTATGTGTCTAATATATATAGAGGACCACATATTCTACCATGATTTCAAGAATCACGAAGGAATGAAAAATAAAATACCCTATTCTTCATATGTCTTAGATCAAAGCAGAGTGATATGCATAAGAGAGATTACTATGGAATGATTCCAACAATTACAATATGCATAGTGAAACTAGTGGAATCCCACCCAAAAAAAACATATGATTTTATTTAATGTGGGATTATTTATAGAAACATACTTTTCCATAAATGAATCATATTGACATATGGATTGATTCCAATTGACATATATATATATATATATATTTATATGAAGGTATTAAATGCATGTAAACCCTACAATAATCCTTTTCAATGATAACATATGGTTTGAAAATTTAAAAACCCCATCTAGTGAATATAATATTTAAGAACATCTTATACAATTACACGTCGGTTCCTATATCCTTACAACATGATGTTAAAATTTAAAGGGTGATTTCATCAACGCGTGACATTAAAAATTATGGCAGATGTGTCCAAATTACATGAACATAAACTATACAGACCCTCATATATCGTCACTCCCTATTTAATGACTATAACATGTGAATACTGGTCTAACAAAACATTGGGGTTCCTCCATCACCTTTCTGATTACATCAATACATAAAACAAACATCATGTCTTGAGAGGGTTAGGTTTCTACAAACAATTCATGTCCCTCATTGAGGATCATGGTTCCTTCTACATAAAATTTCATGTAAAACATATGGTATAATGCATAAAATAATTAGACCCATTAACACATTTTGTCTCATCCTTTTTGTAATGGACCGTGAATCCTTCTAATCGAATACATAAAAAAGTGGTTCTCGTTATAATATGGTGATTCAAAGTCTTCATCATCATCATCACATGATTGTTTCATATCATAACTCATGACATGATAACCTCCATCCATGGTTTACTATATATTCATATATTTCTCCATAGGATTCTATAGTACTATCAACAATTTGAATACTAATTAGGTTGTTTTGTAACACACCCCTAATACTAGGTCTATGTGAATCGTGTTCTTAAAGTACATGAACATTGTTTAAAGCTATATGACCATAAACATTATCCATTGATAGTCCAATTCACGAGACCCTAAACTGCTAGTGAATATGACATAAAACTCTTCAGGATGAAAACCAACAAAGGGATTTCAACGAAAAAATCAATTCCTCTTGTTCTAAAAACACCATATACATGATTAAAAAAATTTGAGGATATTTAATATGGAATGAATACTATATATCCTAAATTTTGTACCTTTTAAAATTCATTCCATGCTCCCTGGACAATATACTCTATGAAGAAGATAGATTAATTATTTCTCACATATCCTCACTATAATAATGTGTTCACTAGGGAGAAAAATATCATTGTGGGGTTCAAAAGATTATTTAACGATGCATATTTCAGAATTCACCTTTGTGTATTTGAATTCTATGCCAACACTCACCAATTCCATTTGTTTAAATACTTCTCCTATAACCCCAAGGACCATGGGCTCCAATGCTCCATGTATTACATCATATAAAAATTGAAATAATGACCAACTAATCTAATGGATCACCACTATAATTGGATGGTTAATAAAAAATTATCCATGATCATCCACCTAAAATATATTTTGGTCATATAGGTGATTCCTCATTAAATATTAGAGTTACTACCATGACTACGATTGATACTAGTTTAAAAATTTACTAATGGTCAACTCATTTCCACTAGCCCCCATATTTAGTTGACATTAATTTTTATAGGCCATGATTTAAAGTCCCCATAAATTGATTATTCAAGCATATGCAACACACATGATGTTACACCACAGTATATTGTAAAAATCATCAATTTAATAAAGAAATATTTATTTTTAGAACAATTTTTTTTTTAAAAAAAAAAGAAAAAGAAAATTCTGTATGACCTATGCTCCTAAATAACAAACTTAACATCAATAGCATGACAAATCCCTTCTTTCATAGATCATTTCTCTATACCCCACATAATCATTCATACATTTAAAACCATAAAAATCATTCAAAACATAAGGAAATGAGTAGGGATTCTTTTTCATGACAACACATGTATGCCCTATGGGTTCAAGAATAAAAGAATTTGATGAATTAACTATAGAAATGTCATTTTTTTAATGGAACTCTAATCCTATTGATCACAAACTACATCGTATCAGAACTCGGCACCTTAGATTGTTTTTAAGTCATCCCTAAAATGTCTTAACAATTCTTTATTCATTGGTTCAAACTAATTATCATGTGATTTACAGAACCTATATTACAACTATCCAAGTGAAATCATTATTTGTTACATTTTTTCATCTACTAATTCCCATTATGTTAAGGTTTTAGGGTTCCAAAACGCATCATGGATATTTATCCATTATAATTTAAGTAAGAGAGAAGGGTTTCAGAACCCCTCATGGACACACAATCTTTATAATAACAATTAATAATGTGTGGTATTAGAATCCTTCATGAATATTAATTATTTATAATATATTAAGTTTTCAGGGTTACCAAACCCTTTTTGAATAGCCATCATTAATAATCAACAATATGTGGTCCATGTTAGATGAATATGAATAATAATAATAGATTGTATGAGATATAATACAATAAACTCTAGTAATAGATGGTTTAATCTAGAAGAACATAAACTATACCAATATAAAGTCTAATCTAGAGGACCCCAAACTAGGACAATAGATAGTCCAAGCTATAAGACCCTAAAATACATCAATCAATGGTTTTACCTATAAGACCCTATACTATAATAATAGATGGTCCGAGTAAATTAACATGTATTATAACAACATAAGATCTAAGATAGTGGAAACTATACTGTAGTAATTGATGGACAAAGCTAGAATACAATAAACTACAACCATATATGGTATGACCTACAAGAAACTAGAATACAACAATATGTTGTCTAACCATAAATACCATAAACTATAACAATAATGAGACATATTTTAGATACCCAATTATAAAATAGAAAAATTTTATGATATAAATGACACTAAAATAATCCATTACACCGTCTGATTAAGAATATACTATACTACAGCAATAGACGACTCTTTCTAGGAGACCATGAACTAGAAAAATATATGGTTTTATCTAAAATAACTAAAACTAAAAAATTAGATTGTCCAATATAAAATACACTAAGATTCAACATTATACAGTTCATGATAGAAGTCCCTAAACTACCAAAATATATGGTCTGAGCTAAATTACCCGAAATTATAGATACTGATAATCCAATTGAAAATAACCATAACTATAGATATAGTTTGGTATGCATGACCTTTTATCATCCATTTGAACATGCCACAATAACTTTCATGTTGATAATATGTATATGGATCCCATGGGGAAATGTATATATTGTTTTTTGAAACATTATTTGTGTGATCCATTAAATAATCATAATTTATGAAATGGAAAATGGATAAGACATATTAGGTTGAAAACCTATAAAGGTACCCCTAAGAAATATCCTATTACATGAACATTAGGATTAAAAATTAAGAAAATTTAAAAAATATAGGGTTATTTACAATATAATATTCAAACATGTAGGGATAATTATCTGTAAAAAGAAAAAGTCAATAAATTCTTGGAAATTCTATTAAGTTCAAAATAAATTAGATCATTTTACCATTAAGATAAGTTTATCAAAATTATCCTCTTGAATGAGCTAATATCAGAATATCTAGAGGTGATATATCCATGAGGATTATTATTCCATTATTCATTCATGGGAAATTATAATGGGATGTCTATTGTGATTCATGAGTTCATGTTCAATAATTTTGGATAAAAAAGGTATTATAAAAATATTTATTGTCTTCAATGGTATATTTAATACTAATATAAAAACTTTATGAATATGATATATGAAGTTAATATTTAAATAATCATATAAATTTCACAAAATATGTTCATCAATAAATTATAGGGGATGAAAGAATCCCTATCACCCAATATCTCTCCAGAAAATCACCAATACAATCTATGTATCATAAAATTAAAGGATCTTTATAAAATATACAACGAGGATTCCATGATATAATATAATGTCTTATAAATGTAGTCCATGTATTGGTGAAAATAAAAAACCCATTAAATTTTCACCTCTAAAACACAATATAATGCTTCTTCATAGAATACAACATTGAATATCACATTTAATTCATGGTCAAGAAACAATTGTTTCTCAAAAATTGTTTTTTATGTGGTCATAAACATGTACTATAACAATGATAGCTTCTACTGAATATAATTTCATTCAAACTAAAATAATATAATGTTTTATTTTATATAATTGATAAAAAAAATTATGACCAATTATCCATTTAACTCTTTGGGAGGACTCAATCAATACCTCACCCTAACTACATTATACATATGATAAATCCTCTTTCACTATCAACCTCAAAAGTAGTTCCCTCCTCTATTATCTTATAATAATCATTTCCATCACAATTTAATGAAGGAGATTATTGTTTACTACATTGTATCTAATGATGATGGAAATATATCATAATGATTGATTCATTCAATCCCCTATAAGGGGCCCTCCAAAATAAGAATACAAATATCCCCCATACATTTATCCACATTTGATTAGAGAATTATACAAACCCCAATACTCGAAATAATACTAACAGATGATTGGGGATATAATGTGGGACTAAGTATCTTTTTTAGGGAAACATGATCACATTCTATTATGTTATTGGAATAGATTCAGATTCTTTATTAGTTGACATGTTTAAGGGGACTTGAAGAAGAAGGAGATGAGACCTCAGAGAAGAATGGTGATGGTAGTTTAGTGATAGAAACCAATTATTATCATTTATAAGGTAAATAAGATGATTCTATTGAATAATAAATATATTGACATATTCTAGAAACATAATTTTATCATTTTTATGACTGAAATGTTTTTCATTGTAATCACATCCTCAGAGGAATAGGTGACACCATATTGTAATGAGTAAATTGTTGACGCCACCGAGGTTTTCCCCATTATCAAAGTTTTCACACCGCATTTATGGGATTTAGGAGTAATAAAATATAATGTGATATAGTATAAAATAGGAAATATGATTTGTTTTCTATTATGAAGCAATCACATTATACATGATATCCCCCCAAGAAGGATAAATTAGCAGAAACCTTTTTACCTGGAGAAACCTCTTCCAAAAGGGAATTTTCATATATCGTGTCAAATGGAATGGATATTAGTGAACTATCACAAAGAACCATGTATGATCTAGTTAGAACTTCAACTATTTCTACTCCAGTCGGCACTAGGTCTAACCAAGAAGAACCCTCAACCATTTCCGCCCCCTGAGGAACCATGACTAATTGTGCTAGAACCTCCACAATTTCAATGCCTTGATGATCTGGGTCAAATGTATATGATTAAGATGAAATGGTAGAAAACAATAAAATATTTTGGGGGAGAGAATTATATTCCACCACAGCTGTTCCATGGGGAATATCAAAAAAATTTCAAACCAAAATATGACCTTTAATGTGTTTGGAAAGGGAAAACATAGTAATGTGTAACTCCTACTCAAGGTTTTTGTGGGATAAATTTATGATAACTCTACATGATTATTTTTTATTATATTGTTCTAAGAGACTACCATAAAAGGGGATAAATCCAATGTCACTGAATATGTAACCAAATTTTATGTTGACCAAGATTCCCTTAGGAGTGGTAATGACATCCCTCATTAGATCCATTTGACCCAGGATCCCTCACCATCTCTCCCCTAGTCGTCTCCCTTATCTGTTCCAACTGTTTATCCCCACGGAGAAGAGACTAGGGATATTAGATGTAATAGATCCCTTTAGATTATTTCATTGATCATTAAAATATAATAGACATCCTAACAATTTTTATGGAAGAATTACTATTTGTACATGACATTGAGAATAGTTTTAAAACATTTATTGTGATTGGATACCCTTATCTTCCAAAAAAATCACTATGTTGTGAACCACCATACATTGTACCTAGGTTGATTAGTGGATTTTTTCAATCACATATTCCATAGATAATTCAATTTATACAAGGATAGTATAAAACTTATTGTGAAGAGTTTTAAAGGATATGTCTATGAGAGTAGTAATGAACACAAAGCCATTCATGTGTATCACCACATAGAACAATATCCCCTAAAGATCATAATATATGATTGATTCTCCCATGTTACTCCATTTTGGAAACATACTGGGAGAATATAATTAAAATAATGGTTCACATACATGAAATAGGATTATAATATACATTTCATCCAATAAATTTTAGGATTACGAAACTGATGTTAGATATATCACTTCTTTGTGATCAATATCTGATGTTTCTAGTTTACTGGATGGAATTTTATTTCTAGGTCATGAATTAAAATCAATTATCGACGATAAATTTATATCCTTATATATTTAAGTGAATAATTTCCCATTTTACTGTGAATGAATCCATGCCTCAACATCAAGTTGAGTTAGAACAACCATAGACATATTTGAAGGAAAGACTATCTAAATATTAGACTCTTTTATGGTAATGATTGAATAGAACCAATGATAATCCATTAGGTGAATTTAGATTGAGATATAAATAAACTATGTGAACATTGTTTAAATTCATATAAACCGATGATGGAACCAACATGAAACGTACCACTCACAAGTAAGGATACCATTAATTCGGGTGGAAGGGACACCCTCAAGAAATGATATCATATAATCCATAGACTCAGGGCTTCCCCATTCTTTTTCAATAATAAAAAATGGTTTTCTCATATGGTTTTAAATACAGGTAGTCATAAAATATCAGGTGTGTCATTATTTCCATATTCTTTAATGTGATGGGTGTCACCCAACTATTACACAGAAAAAAACAGTTGAAATGAATTTTGGGGAAGTTCTGGGTGCTCAAAAATTCTTATCTGAGTTTGCGAGCTCCCATACAACCCAATAACACTTGTAATGCGCCAAAGACTATTTATAAGGATCTTCCATAGTAAATATTGTGTAGATAATTGTTTTTTACCATCATAGGATTTTCCTAATCAACATTCAGTCTTTCTACCAAAGATGTACTCATCAATAAAGGGGAAACTATTACTCCAGTCTTGTCTAGGATCATGATAAGGTACTAATATAGGTACATAGAGATAATTACAACCAACTGAATGGCTCGATCAATATCGAGAACGACTACCCACCCTCAGTGTTTAAACAAACCCTCCTCAATTGTAGGATATTAAGAACCATTAACACAATGATATTCCTACAATGAGAAATCCTTCATATTCTTTGTTTTGTGTTCAAAAATGGACTTCTTGATAAAATACACTCCCCATTATATATATAAAATGGGAATCCTCATAATAGAAGGCTCTTCAATGGCCTTATCACCAATCCTAATGAAGTACCATGTAATGGGATGGGATATTTATATTTAATCCCAAAAAGAATTTGGAGGGAGAAAATTTTCATTCATATTTTCTAAAATATATAATGAATATATTTTCATTATATCCCAAAGTTTGATGACATCCCTTTCATGTTTAATGTGATGTTTTTTCATTTTTTAACTCCACTTGCTGAGAAAATCATCCCCCAGATCAATTTTTTAATAAGAGAATTGTTGTGAAATACAATATTCTATATAAATATCCCGATATGTTTTACATCAATGGAAAATTATGTATCTGTATATTGCACCACGAAGGGCTACCCCCAGTCCATTTGAAATTCCCCACCTAATCGATGGTCCATGCTAGAAAACCATTTGAACATATTGTTCATTGTAGATTTCCATATTATTGATTAGAACCCAATGATGTAAGAATATTATTTACAATGCGTCCACCAATAACTATTGGAATAGAAACTTGTATACACCCATTTGATCATTTTTCCTCAATAATGAGGTAGACCTATATGGGAGATATATTCTCTAATGGTTTTATGGTTCCTTAATCCCCAAGAAGGAATAATTATCCGAGAAAGTGGTGGAATGATAGAATCTTCCTTTTTAAGGCTCAAAGCAATATGGGGTAAGAATTTCAATAGGCAATAATCCATATTTAATACCTCCACAAGGACTAGTAGTTTTTTACAATATAAATAGGCGAAGAAACCATGGTTAGAATCCACCCATTAAACTATGGAATTCCAATTACCCCCCCCCCCACTATTGTGACCACCTTTAATGAAGGTTTTGGTGATAATTAAGCCATATTAACAAAGAATTAAGCATATGTCAAACATGAAAGAGTCCTTCATAAAATTAGAGTATAATAACTGCATATATTGGATAGAGTCATGAATGTCACATGGACCATATAAGAGTTATTTATTACATTGACCCTTATAGGTATCATGTGTTACATGACCCACAAAGAATCTCATATTTGCACGAACCATTTTAGGACATTCGATCACATTACCATGAAATTAACACATGAACCGGAAAATGATTAAGAGATCAACCTATACTTACAAAAGATCATGTGAATCCTTCTTGGAAACCAAAACCCCGATAACATGATTTAACATTCATCCTGATTTTCATGAGTTTGTTATTTTATTTATTGATCATGTTCTAGGAAAACTCAATAGATAAAAGAGGTCATGTGATTAGAACTCGTTAAATAGTTATTGAATAGGTGTTATGTGATGTGTTATTGTAAGGTGGTCATGAAGATGATGTTTTTATGAGATTATTGGGGGTATGAATCATCAATGAAATGAATTACCCCTCACTCCCATATATATAGGTTGCACAAAAAAATATGAATAGTCTCATGGATGACCAAAAGACACATGAAACACCCCACAGTGGATTCCTAAGAGACAAAAGTGTTGAATTCATAAAAACTATGTCATTATCCCTTCATACCATTCTAATAAGGGGGGTTATTTTTTGACACCCTCCAAATGTGTATAATTGATTTTAGGATTTGAGAAACACCTAATAAGATCAATTAACTTTTTCCACAATGGGATGAATGGAGAATAATTGATAAATTGGGATTTGGAAATTGGGTTTTTTGAGTAACATGACCCTAAAGATATCATAATAATGGGTCATGAAATCATTGTGATCATTGAATGATCACAATAATAATTTCCATCATGATATCCTAATTTAATGGGGGATTCTAGACAAGCACTCATAATCATGAGAATATGTCCAGAAGAGTTCCTCTAACTATGAAACATCTCAATCAAAAGATTACTGAAAATCATCCAATTCATTTGTATGGTAAAATATAAAAATCTAATAAGATTATTTCATGGATGTTATATTAATTTTCACATGACGGACTTCTGTTTTTGGCAAGATGATGTCAAAAATTAAATGGGATCCCTAGAGGAAGGTCATCCAAGGAATGTGAAAGAATTTATGTCGTTTGTCCCTCATCATGTAAATGATATTAGACTTTTCCATTTTATTATGCACCACCCAATTAGAAATCCAATGTTTGAATATTGTGTTATTTATAAAAAATATTGTAAAAAAATATGATAACATTATACGAATGAGGGTTAAAATTATTTTCATGATATGTGGTTATGCACCTCACATGATTAATATAAAATAAATGTAAATTCCATTTGATATTCCATATTAATATTTGTAAAGTCCCTAGGGAATTCATCCTCAATTATGTGAATGCCTCTTCGATTGGATAATAGATCAAAAAATTAATCCTATTCATTTTCGTCCTGATTTTGATAAGGATGTTTTACATGTAGATTTATTCATACAAAATACCATGTAATATATATGGTTTATATAAATATTTAAATGATGTCCTGGTCTCACAATCAATGATTATATCATGACATGAAGAAGATGTCATGGATTTACCATGATAGGGTCTGAAAAAACGTGTGATATTATGCTCATTCCACTGACTCAATCCCATATATGTGATATATGGGCTGTATGAAGTTGCCTAAATATAGGGTGGTGAGGCTTATAAATTCACCACTTTGAATAAATATTACGTAGACAGATTAGAATTTATATGCAAGAGTGGAATTATTGGAGTGGAGAATAAAGGATTGAAATATTTTTCCAACAGTTAAACTTATTGAATGACTGAAGGAATTATGTGTAATGTCTATATGATTCATGTGATCAATATAATGATAAAATGAATGAATTCCATCAATCTAGTTACACAACATGATGGTTCTTTAGTTTGTTTACAAGATCATGTTATTCCCTTGTAGTAAAGCGCCTGAAACACTTCAAGGCACTTATCTGAAAAATGGATCAAAAAGGTGGATTCCTTTTGTGAAGTCAAATACGCTGAGTATCATGCGAGTGGATCATGCACCTAATGTGAACTATTATATAGTAATGAAAAAATTCTAAAAAATATTGGGAATATGACACAATGTAATTTAGACATTTCATCCTCATCACATGAAGTCCCTTGGACATATCATCATGATCATCAGATGTTGTTTCGACATTTCAACAAGATCTTGTGAAGTCATTTTGATAGGATATCTTGTTTAAGGGAATTCGTATAGTCACATCAGTTATATCATGGGACGTCCTCCACAGAAGTCATATTTTCATGTGATTTCATATGATCATGTATCCAAATCATATTAATTCCTTTAAGTACTTTATCTAGTTCATGTGAAGTCCTCCAGAAATGTCTATTGGTTCATTCCATTTCCTTTGACCATGCTATCATGATCATCTGATGTTTACTAGATATGTTAGTTGGTCATGAAAATTCCAATAATAATTTTCTCTATATCATTCAATTTCCTCCACAAAGGTTATATGGATCATCATAATTCCTACAGACATTTCATCTTGATCACACATTGTTTTCAAGACATGTCATCTAGATCTTGTGATGACATTTGGACATATTTGATGGTTCATGGGAAGCCATTAAGACCCTTCATATTGATCATGTGATAGACTTGATACATTCCAACATTGATCATGAAAACATTTTAATAAATTTCAAGCATATTCCCTCAGACATTTCATAAAGAAACCATGGAAATATTAATAATAAATTCATGATAAGTGAGGTTAGGGAACTAGACATGTCATCTTTGTCTAGTAGGATTACTCAGGCGTGTTCCCATGAAGAATTTGAACCCTATGAAAATGTGTCATTAGTTGAGAATTACCCCTTCATATGTGAAGGTTCTAAAAAGGTCTAGGGATATGCACTCATTATGAGAAACTCATTCCCCTGATGGTCCCAAACCTCTATCAATCTAAGGAAAATGGTTATATGTCATCCAAGGGTAATCCACTATGGTGTTTTCCCCTCCGTGTCTCTAACACTCTAAAAATGGGTCCCAAACTCGCAAAAAAGTCTTTTGTAATTATATTCTCATTTGTATATAAAAATGGGATTATATATGGGTATCCACATTGGTGTAATCCCCTGATAGTCCAGTTCATAAGACCCCTCCCCTATGCATCAATCATTCAATTTTACTATAAGGAATATGATTCCCAATATATGTAAGATACTTAGGACACATTATTATGGAATGTTCACCACATTAAACACTCCATTCGGGATTCCACTTTCTATAAGTTCTATGTCCATATGCAGTGTGTCATATGAATAGATATGGATACTTTCAAATACCTTGCATGACTCATGTGAGATGAGAGATTTGTAATGACCACATCACTAGTATAACAAATTCTCAAACACGAAAACCTTAGTGTATAGTCCACATTTCAGTGAAATGATATAGGATTTTCCATAAATTTTCATCCATCATGGTGTAATCCCAAAGGTCATTTATATATCAGTAAAACCAAATGAAATAACTGAAATGAGTACTAGTTCTTTCCCTCATTCCACAAGGGGATTGATGAAAAATTCTATGATATATAATTGGATTCATATTATATGTAAAATATGTATGGAACCTTCTTAAGGCTTGATCTCCCTAAAAAATTCTAATATTCCCTCATATATAGCATTTCAACATGACATTAAACTGCACATATTGAACCTAAATGATCTATGTGGGTTTTGATTCCTATTATGCCATTATTTGTAGGAAACCTTTTAAGGAATTATTATAATTCGTGAAACTCTAATAACATATCTAGTCAAAACTAGTCTCTACAGTTCCTTTTCATGTAGAATATAAACATTATCATCCTCCAATTTCTATGAAATAATGGGAAGTAAATGTGGAACCCTTGATATGTATAGATATTTTTATCAAAAGAACCCCATTTATATTTAAAGATATTCAACAATAGACAATTTTTAGTGTAACTGACCCCATACAATGATTCGGAAGATATTCAGGAATATATAGTATATAAATATATAAGAGTCATAGAGTGAAAAATTATTTCACCTAAACAGGTTTGTTGAGACCGATCTCTCATCCTCTCGACCAATGTGATTTCCGATGTGTAATTGGGATTGAAACCCCAATGGAAAACCAGATTTTCCCAAGATGTTAAGTTATTCATTGCAAATTTGGTAGCCATTCGGAGTTTCTATGTGAGATAAAGTGGTAATCCATATTTGAATTATTGTGCATTCATATGAGAAGCATCACAGAATCTACTAGCATCCGAAATTGTTCATCAAAAGTGAGGATGAGGAATATTAATTGGCTCTTACAATAACAAAAGAACATAAAAACATGTGATTAATGAATAACTATGTTACTATAGGAATGTGGAATATTGTTTTCTAGACAAGGTGGACCACATAATTATGTTGGGATATAGTAGAAAGCCTCAAGTTGATTTCCCAAAAAATCCCCTTGTTATTGATCCTGAAATAAACAGAGAACCCTTATTGTACTTAGTTTTTGGCAAGATGATACATCCTTATTATCCAGTACTACAAATTATGAACCACTAACCCAGATATTTTATGATAATTATGCCTCTTCAATATCCACTTTATCCACTGCCTTATAATTTTTTAGAATGTTCCGGAGAATAATCATCGATCTAATATTCAAATATCAAAAAATCTCAAACCATATAACCATAATGAATTTATTATTGAAAAACTATAAAGATAGTTGAAATAACCTGAGGAGATGAGTTTCATCCCCCATTACTAAATGATACCTTTGATACATGTTCAAAATCTAATGAACCTTCTCCACACACTACTAATCATGAGTGAAATTATTTTTGAAAGCCTTCTTAATAGTGCTCCAAGGGTGGTTCGAATGTAATTGTGCATGAAAACTAGAATTACACCATTTATGTTCAATCCCTTCAGGTATATAAGTGGGAAATCAGAAGTTAGATCCTCTATATTCCATAAAATTATAAAATCCTCTCTATTCACTCAATAATTTCATAGGATTCTTATGTAACTCTCCCAAATGGAATATACGTGGTTTTTATAGTAAAATAAAAAATAATAATTCACCACCCATTTCGGTTTACAACACAAACTTGACCTAGTGATTGAATTTTATATTTTACCATTTCCAATAATGTAGGTTCAGCTAGGGTTTTTTCTACATGGATTTCCCCGCATATTTTTCCATTTATTTGAGGTGTTTATTCTAGGTGGAATTATCTATTAAACAGTACAGATAAAAAATAATTATCTTTATAACATATCATTTGAAAAATGATAAACATTAAGATTCCATATTCATTGTCGTAAATATGTTTTTTGAAAATATAAGATTCATTGAATGATATATGAACACATTGAAAATCCAAATAAAAACCATGACATGGTTCTTCAAAATAAATCCACAATTAGGATAAAAAAATTGATAAAAATTTCTTTCCCACTCATTGTAATTGGGATCACATACAAATGTGATCTTTCTAATAAAAATACATGATTTAACACACAAATCCTATATATTCCAAACATATTTCTACAAAAATCCCCATAAAACCATTTCATATGTTACAATTCTTTCATTGGATAATCGATGTCAACCTAACACATCACCTATGGATAAGGAATGATAATGATTTCTTTAGACTGAATCAAGAACCTAGGTATCAACACATAAACCACATGAAGCCTTTCACCGAAAAACACAAACAAAAAATGACTTATTTATAACAAGGTAAATATAAAAAAAGAGAGCATCATGAAGGAAGAATAAAAAACCATGATAAAAATACAAAATCAATGTTTAATCCTAGAAACAAACCAAATCCATGTCCTAATACAAAATATTTTATTCATGTGACCATCCATCACACCCATAAAACCCCAACATAAATGAAATATCACCCTAGAGAATTTGGAATGATATATGACACCCTTCAATTTACCTATATCCTAAGAACCAAGTCTAGATACACCGAAATTCAAATACATAGTGTGATAAAAAATCATATTAGGATTTCACCATGGATTTATACAATGTATGCCACCATGCAATTGTCATCTATAAAATAAAATAAATGTATTATAAATTTTTTCATTTGAAAATAATTCTAATAAAAAATCAAGCTATTTTCCTTAAAAAATTAATTAAAAAGGACACAAGAAAATTAAAAATAATAATGATTGATAAAAAATAGAAGTCTTCAAAAACACCCACACATCAAAATATAAATAATTGAGAAATCAATGAATGCGTGACTTAAATCATGAATAAAGATGAGTACAAATATGATTTATCGTTTTGGAAAAATAATATAGGACACCCAAGGAATACTAATGTAGCATAATTTGAATCATAATTATATCAATTATTAGAATTGTCTATGGGTATCACATCCATAACCCATAGTGGTTCCAATCATTCTACGGATTATATCCAAATTCACCCAATGATCCAAATGGGCATCGTTTTATCATGAAATCATATTTAAACCATTAAAAATTTCAAAAAACAATTCCACATTCAATTAATCATCATGTACACGAAAAACAACATTTTAGAATAATATAATATTTTTTGGAATTTCACTAAAAACATAATGGTTATAAACTGATTTTTAATAAAAAAAATTAAATCATTTTCAGTGTCACAAATGATTAGTTTACACAATTTATAAAACATAGATAGAAAATTAGCCTTTATTCAATCCTAACCAAATGAAAACTTGACAAAAAAACTATACCATAAGAATTAACCGATATATAGAAACAAATACCTCACCAATAGATGAAACATAGTATCCTTCAAAAATGGTGATTGGAAACAAAGAGATCTGGTCATTACAAGACAATATTCACACGAAACATCATATATTTTCCTAAAAATACACAATCCAATGTCAAAAAATATCATTGGGATTTACTGAATTATGGGGAAGCGATATCATGAGTAGATCTTGATAAAAGAGGAGTAATTGAAAGGATACTCAAAAGACCAAGAGTCAGGAAAGCCTGCTCCAATTAAAATATATTAAAATAATAAAGTACACAAAAAGGCATGATAGATCAAATCTACATGGACGAGTATGGATCACACCATCACAATCAGCTTGATCAAGGTGAATACAACACTCGGGTAGTACAAAAGACCAACTAGAACTGACTAAAAAACACCTCTCTTCAAAAGGGAATCTGCAACATGATTGGCCTCCCAGTAGACATGTGTTTCTTTATGAGATAACAATTCCATAAGCTGAAGGTAATCACTCCAGGCCGATAACATCTTCCATAGCACATTCCTTGATCGATCATTGAGAATAAAGACTACAATAGATGAATCTGACTCAATCCATAGATAATGCCAACCATAGTGAATGACATAGATGATAGCTTTTATAAACACCCATAACTCCATTTAGATTTCATATCCATTAACAATAAAATAAAATAGAATTCTTTCACAATGCTTCAATATGTATGAAAAACAACCCCACATCCAGAATGACCCAATGATCCAAAAGCTTCTCCATCAATGTTGACCATCAGCCATCGAGAGATGGGTGGTATCCACCTGATATAATTCACCATCATTGGATTTTTCATCCTACCATTAACACCAAGTGATCTAAATAAAACTAGATTAGACACATCATTTTTCATTGACCTAGTCTGAATGTAAGAATAATTTTGAATTGTGTGATGTAAGAATAGTACCCCAACCTAAAATTATGGATCAACATTAAAGAATAAAAATTCATTTATTTACATGAATTTGAAAGAGATTATCCTGAAAGAGGCAACAAGAATGAGCAATATGACCTGCTCACATCATTCATTCCCATATATGGAGTGTAATATCCCATCAACAGATCGGTTGCTGATTGAGCAGCAGAAAATATTGTGTATATATGTGAAAAACATGCATGAAAAATTACAGGATAAAAATAATGTGAATGATATTCATCAGCCTCTAAATATTACATATAGTCTGAAGCTAGATGGATCCTGGTGCACTACATGTGGACCTGTAGTGTAAGCCTCCACTTCCAAATATTCATGATTAAAATTGATTGAGTATGGGGAATGAAAACCCTATAAAATTATCGACCCATCATGGAGGGTTTAGGGAGGCACCACATCGATTATTATAGCACTCCCTTGTGGTGAACATTCAATGAATATTGGTCATCCAAACTAAGGTATCTCATTTATTGAAGTAGTATCATGATATTTCCAGCTTAATACTACTAGATAGCATCCCATTGAGATCTGGATTCTCCTGAAACTCATAAATGGTAACATTTTTAATGGAGGATGGAATGAAAGTATCATCACTAATATTTCAGGAAAGCAAAGGTGTAGTCCAACAGTTCAAATGTGATTGTTTAAACACCACCCATTTATAACAGACTATGAGTTCAACATTGGAATTTTTGATAGAAGGCCAGATAGTTGAATAGAATTAATTGGCATACCATCCAGGATTTTTCCCAACAAAACTATTTGAAGGAAAATCCAGAGATTGGTCTGGAATGGAGATGTGATTCCATACGAATTTAGTAATCAGAGTATCATTAAAAAGCCTTATATCATTGATTCCCAAACCACCAATATGAATAGGTTTGATGCAGTCCTTTCTAAATATAGTAACTATCTTCCTTTTATGAAATGACCCAGTTCATATGTATTTAGTTATTTTTCCATTTAAATACATGATAAGAGTTATAGGCCATATATATAAAGGGAAAGAATACAAAAACAATGATTTTATCAATGTGTTGACAAAATAGATTCTCCCTACATTGGAGAGACCTTCCCGCTTCCATCTTGCAAGCTGATTTGTAATCCTCATATAAATTTTATCCAGATGACATCTCTTTACTCTTCCCCAAAAAAGTGGTACCCCACGAAATTTAAAAGGGTTATACCTCTTCCAACCACAAGCTTATGTGTAATTATGATTTTACATGAGATTACAATTCCTCAACCAAAGATGACAGATGATTTTACGCAACTAAAAACACGACCTACAACCTCTTCATAGTGTGAGAATATACCCTTAATACATGAGATAGTTCCTTTATCTACTCTCTGAAAGGGCAAGTTGTCATCAGCTTTGAAAACGAGAGATGTGGCACATAAATATCTCCCCCACTCTCATCCTATGATTCCTCCCATAAATAGCCAGATTAGTGAGACAACAATTCAAATAATCTTCTACAATGGAATAGAGCATATAAAAATGATGATCACCTTGTCTTAATCCTCTAGAGCACTGAAAAAACCTCTCGATGAACCATAATCCATAATTGAGAGCATGTCACTCTCTAAAATAAAACCAACCAATCTAATTAATTTTTGGAAGAACCCATAAATTTTGATAATAGTAAATAGAATACCCATCTAATGGTCTCAAAGGATTTGATGATATCAATATTCACTTCCATATTTCAATCCCTTACCTTCATATTCATAGAATTAACACTATAAAAGGTTCTGTAAAGATAGTTTTTTATATTTCTCCCCAGAAAAACCCCCAATTGATGACATTATATGTTGTCCTTGAAAATATCACATAATATTTTAACCATGATATTACTAATTAGTTTTGGCATTATATTCCCAATAACAACCGGTCTGAAGTATTTAATATTAAGAGAATTCTCCTTCTTAGTAATTAAATAAAAAAATTGACATTCATTCCAAAGGGAATATAAGAATATCTAAAAAATCCCTTCACAACATTTGCAACATCAAGATGAATTATATTCCAATAAAACATAAAGTCCATATTGGTAAATAAACTAGGACCTACCACATTGTCTATATTCAAAGAGAATAAATCCTCATGTATTTTCCTTTCACGTGGTATATCAGCAAGACTCTGTTATTGATCCTCCGCAATAGATGGATAAAATCACCTAATAACTTTATATGAGTTAAAATTTCCAGTTTCTGAATACAGTTTCTGAAAATAATGTGTCATAGAATTTGGTATTTCATTCCTAGATAAGAAAAGGTTTCCGTCAATAATAATCACATTCACACTTCTCTGGTCTCTTTTTACCAATTTAGACATTTAAAAAGTTTGGAATTAATGTCTCATTACTTCAACCATCTTTGGTAAGATTGGTTATGAACTTGTTTCCCTTTGAGGGTTAAAAGACTATCTTGATATAAAGCAGCCTCTATTTAATCCAGAGAAGTTAAATACTAGTGCATATTTTCTTGAAAACTATTTAATAATGCATTTTACTCCTCTCTAATTTCTTTATACAGAGAGGAAAATGACTCCTTACTCAAGTAGTTCAGTCTTTCCATAACTAACTTTAACGTACATCATAAGACATGAGAGGGGATACCGTACAAAATAGTTTCCCAAGCATTTAACACAATTTCTCAGTAGCATGGTATAACAAGTCAAGCATTGATAAACATAAAACAGAGAGGATACCAACTTAATCTATTGAAAAAAACATCCATGAGATATAAGAATATGATTAGAATGAAATCCTGGTAGATTTATCCTAGATACATCAATCAACCCATTCCAATCATCCACTGGCAAAAATCATTTATCCAATTTAATTTCATGCTTCCCAGAAATAGTGTATCTGATCAAAGTGAACTTAGCTTCAGAAATAGGAACCTTAGTAAGACCACATTTATTAATGCGAGAAAAATGGTCAGAGGTAGAGATATGATAGAAATTCTAACCTATTTTTTCCGTAGGCCTCTGGACAGTATTAAAGTCACTAAGAATCATTGAACAAATAGCCATATTCATAGAGATATCAACTAAATTCATCCATAATGATCTTCTTCTTATGTACATAATAGAGGCATAAACAAATGTCATAAAATTAAAATCATTACTAAACTATATGCAATAATGATTTTCTTGAAATTAGACCAAAGAAATATTATATTAAAACTGTCATATTTTTAAACCCACAAGATTTAGTACTTGACAAAAAATGATTGTTTGCGACAATAGAGTAACCCATAGATTCAAACATAAAAGAAACCCATTTTTTAATATTTAGTACAGTGACTACATGAAACAGTGTTATGGCCATCATTTATTTGAATCATTTCTTTATCTGATATATTATTGTTAATATCAACAGAGATACCAAGATAGTGATCAGATAATGTAGAGAAAACATCATCCTTAATAAGTTCGTCAATAATAAGCAAGATTAATCTATTAGCTGAATCACTCGGATCAGAAAAGAGACAAGCAGGAAAAATCCATTTGGTAGTCATTGCTGTTTGAATCTACAAGAAGTCCCAGGGGGAGGGGGATATAATGTTCTCCATCAACTACTACACCAGCATTATCTACAAGGTCAGGAAGTGAAGTAACCATGGAAGGGTAATGCATGGGTTAATGAATATGATGGTAAGAGATCATAATATGCTCTAATGATGAAGATTTTGTCGCAATGGTATTATTATAAGCCAATGCATTCATATGATTATAAAGTAAAGGATATCTCATAGAGATACCATCAATATCACTCTGATTTAAGAAATCACAATTGAAAAAAATGACAAATGGATCTTCAGATGGAAATTTATATTTATCAAGATCATTTTCCACATTTTCCTCCTTAAGTCCATCACCCAGAAAATAGGTTTTGTATCTGCCCCACTAGAATATGAAACCTGATCAGGACAATCCATAGGATCAACCTGAGGTTGTTTAGGGCTAGAATGAGAATATTTAAGGGGATCCTTGTGTTTTCCCTTATTTTTCCTATATTATTCCACATCATGTCCTCGAATGTTAATGAAATGACATGTTTTTTACTGTTACCGTACAAAGACACATGCCCAATGAATTGACATTTGAGGCAGAATTTGGTTTTCAATTCATACAGAATACCCAAAGTTATGGTATCATCGTGATTTGTTCGTAATAACTCTTATACCAATGTTGCAACCATGTCAACATCAAAAATAATTTGAGCACGATGACCCAATGTAGGACTCCCTGTCTTCTGGTAAAGCCTAATAGGATTTCCAACTGAGGATGCAATGTCCCAATGAATTTGAGGATGCCAATTAAACCAGTTAATATTACATACCCATATCCAGACCTATGAAAAATTATTTTTAATAACATGGGGGGTCAAAGTTCTAATAATATTCATGAATTCAATGAATTACATGATGTAGAGGGATTGGGTCAAGACTATATTATCCTTGCTTGATTTCAACCGATGGGAAAATGATATGATAGAATCCATTACCCAGTGTAGTCATTTTCAAATCTGAAAATCCCCAAATTTCAGCAATCCTTCCATTGAGATCACTAAATTTCCATGGATTCACACCCCTTGTGCACCACAACCCATGCAATGATCGAAAATCTAAATGAATTAATACACTATTCAACCGCCTATTGATTCTTTGAGAAAGGAGTCATCCACACATTTTTTATTATAAATATGTATGTTACCATGATATGTCTATAGTTTTTGAAAAATATATGCTAATCGTTATGTCACAACTTCCCCTTGAAAACTAAAGCTCATTGTTACCATGGAATATCCTTACGATATGACAAACCATATTTATTCAATGAAACCGCCTCTAGAACTAAACCTAGTAATGTTTATGAAATTGACACATGAAATATGTTACTTGAGTTTATATATATGTATCTCATGGTTATCACATGGTTAGTACTAAATGTGGGATGACCGTGTACCTGGACTATTTCTCCTAAAAGAATAAAATCTCATCCTCTAACACTAAAATCCATTATATCAACATCTGATTCAAATTATATATAAAAAATACATTTAACCTAGAGGTTGTCACATTAAACATACAAATTAAAAAGAATTATTACTAATATCATAGAAACTATCTGTGTAAGTGTTGTTCTTTTGTAAGTGATGTAGGGAATAATTAATAATTATAATGGTGGAGTTTATATACCATATAAAAGAAAATTATAATATTTTCATCTTACCATTGAGTATTTCAGAAATTTATATTAAATAATTTTTAATGAGTCCATTGTAATAAATATATATTTATAATAATTAAGGGAGGTAATGTTTGGTTGGAATAATTCAATGATACATAATATGGGGTGACTTTTAACTTTTCGAAAATATTAACCTATTGTAGAATTTTCATTTTTGTTATGATTGATGAAGATATAGATTGTTTTGTACTATATTTATTTTTGAAATGGATATATATAAATATGACCACAAAAATTTTTATTGTGGTTCGGGGCACAAAGATCCCCTAGTCTACTCCACCAACATGCTCTTTGCGAGCATGATGGTTTTTAGATGAAAGACCCTCTTATCACAAGACTGTAAAATCAACAAATCAGTGTATTTTGTTGAAAACATTACAATAAGTATAAAATGTTCCTAATGCTTATTTTATAGGTAAACAAATAATCCATAGTTTAGATCACCATGATGACACTCCACCATCACTGAGTCTGTGTACACAAAAATCAAATAAATAAAATGATTTTGATTTGTTGAGGGTAAATGTTGCCCTTCATAGTTGTGACATAAAATTATAGAATTTTGTTGTTTTTCATCAAAATTGGATTTCTTCAAAAATAAAATCTTTGGACCAATCCACATTTTAAATATTCATTAATAATAGTAGAAATAAAAAAAAAGAGTAGTTTCAGAATATTATAATGTAGAAAATATATGTCTTCAATGTGTATCCCCATTTCGTAAAGAACAACATTGATCTATATTTGTAGTATTTTTGAATTAAAAATCTATTCACAGTATAAAATTATATTTACTATAAAATATATTAATATAAAATATAAATATACTAGGTATATTTTGTCATTATTCTAGATCCAAGAAAGTCACATGACAGATCACATATATTCAAACCCAATTGTTTAGAAGTTTCATTAATTCTATTATAAATAATATTGATTTATTTAATTTAATAATGTTCATTAAATAAATAAAAATTATCCCTTGAATTTATCCTAAGATATCATTCAATAGATATTTTCATCCATCTAGAATTCTGCTAATATCATAGATAAAATTTTATATTAAAAATATTGGATAATAAATTTAACAACGAAATGTTCCAGTAAATAGCGTAGGGTTTCTTTTCATAGTGTATGGTTTCATTATGATTCATTGGTTTCCATTGCATAGAGTAGCATTTTGTTACATAGCTTAGGGTTAATTTTCATAGCATTGGTTATGAATAGTGATTTCAAACATCACTATTGAATCAAAATTTCACATTTTTATTAAGATGTAGGGTGGATAATCTATTTGTTAATTTGTCTAATTTAGTGTTTTTATCAATACTATATCTTTAGTTTACTGATAGATATATTTACTATCCAACATACCCTTGGGATGATGATCCACGCATTCTTCTACTGAATGTATGTTTTGAACAGTGTTATGAGAATAAATCTTTTATCTTTATATTCCATGAAAATGATACAAGTAAACATGATATAAATTGTTGAAAAATATTAATACAAACATTATTTAAAACATTTAATGGTATTTTTTTAGCATCAAAATTGACATAGATTTCAATGTATTTTAAAGAAAATACAAACCCAAAATATCCTCCTTTTTATGACCACAAAACCCATAAAATACGTTAAAGAAAATATAGGTTTTTTAAACACTTTTAAAAATAATATTATATTTATTTGACAATACGACTTCAATTAATGAAAAAAGATAATTGTGAATTGAAAATGTTAAAATACTTGTGTTCACCGAATTTTTTCCTCCATTTTGTGATATCATTAATAAATCATATGAATAAGGATTTGGAAACTTTTAACATAACATATATAGGTCACTGGTTTTTATAAAAACTATTTAAAACATATTGAAATTTTTAATTTTAATTGAATAATTTTAGTTAAAAATAAAATAATAAATCTAAATAACATTATAAAAATAAAGTTAATGTTAAGGAAGATGAATCATAAATAATTTTATTTTGAATATAGATTATAATCCACCAGTAATCATACAAAATTTGATTAAAAGGTTGTTCTTGGGTCAAATGGGGTGACTTATTCATCATTTTCACTAGAAAAGGATGTGGAAGAATGTTGAATGGATTATAAAACATCATTAATATCATTAAACATCACCCAAACCTCTGAAAATTATTGCTGGAAACTCCAATGAAATAATAGAACATATTTTTAGTTTATTGATCAATACTTGATTTATCTACCAAATTTACCATTACATACTCATTAACTAATTCATCAGATTGATTTAAATTAGTCATATTATCTCTCACAAAATGAATAATTGTCCCTATCAAAAAATCATTACTGAACATTTTACTAATAAAATGTATTTTATTCTTTATAAGGACATGCGAAGGAGTATTTTCACACTAAAGAGTGTTCATTATACCATTAAAAATAGCTAATGCTAAAGTATTAGCATCAAATCAACTAATCTAATCCAATGTAGTTAGTTGGGAAAAAGACGATGCAACAATTTCTCTATGATACTAAAATTATCTTCCAATAAATATCTTCAAATCATCAATATATGAATTTTTACACATATTCATACTACTAATTTATGATTTATCTAGCTGAAATTATGATAAAATCTTCCATAACCCCCGTAGAAAATATATTATGGAATATCTCCGAATTGGTTAAAAAGTTCCTCAAACACAGATCGAGGCAGAGTTGAGATTTGATGTTCTTAAACATTCTTCATTTTTACTTATATTTCTATTTTAAATGACAAGTTATTATTACCCAAAAGATTATACATACAAAAAGGCTTACAAAAACAGTAAGAAGACACTATAGAAATATTTCTTGATGGTTTCAAAACTTCCACCACAGTTATAAATTGATATCATTATGAACAATCCATTACATGAACTTCCATTAATTTAGTTAATGTACACACTTATACATCTACTGAATCAGAAATAACCATTGAAGGATGGGCTGGTGTGATCCACCTGAAATAATGAAAAATTCCCAATGTTCATCTTTCATTTGAACCCGTAGGTCAACATTCTCATCCAATATGTCTTAAAAATTTCCTTCATTCCCTTCTCCAAATATATTCCAATCCCCCATAGAATATACCAAAATTATTCATTTTTTAGAAATACCAACCTGTGCTCATGGTTATGATCCTTAATATGTCCTTGGTCTTATAGATCAAACTAAATGTAACACGGTATTATCCCCATACATAGATTCCATCATTATATCTTACTACATCATCCTAATATGTAACTAATTATTACATGAGTTACTCTAAACATATCTCTTCTTCCTAAAATTTATACAATTTAAAACATTACTATGATGAAATCAATGATCTAGTGAGATGTATCATACATATAAAACTCTAAATTGAGATAGAGAATGAATCATTCTATAGGAATAGAAACTCATTCATGATACATTATATAAAACAAATTCATGTAACATAGTTTATACTTAGAGGCATTTATCTCAATAATGTTCATCAACAAAAATTGAACATACATATCAGGATAACTTTTTTTTTCTAACTCTGCTGATCTTGGAACAATTACTGACTGAATAAACATTATCAAGTCATTTTGATCAGGATATAGGTATTCATTCATAATATTTTTAGCAGAAAATGTTCAAAATAATAAAGAATCATATCCTCGGATCTAAATATTTCATTACCAATATTTCTCAAATAAAAATGGGAATCACCCCTATGGACATAGAGCATCTCTTATTCAATATTGTTGAATGAAATAGAAAATATTCATGAAAATTGATAGAAACAATAGAATCATCATCAAATCAAAAAAATGAATGAATAATTCTGATAAAAATATATTTATGAACATAAAAAATAATGAACGAATTACACTCTTGAAAATGAATGTCTCATTATTAAAATATGATTTTATTATTTAATAATAGATTTTTTATATTTATCTCAGAAAAATTCTTTACCATTACTCAATGAATTTTTTAATATATCACATGCATTAGAACCATCATGATCTGATTGACCTCAAAAATTCTATTTGTTTCTTCCATTTGGGAAGGGTTACTATTGATGGTTCATAGGTTAGGGATTTAGTGAAATCGAATGATACACACTCTAAAATATAATTGATTGAAATATTAAGAAGACAATATAGAGAAGTTTCATGGTTATTTATGGTTTCATATGATGATGATATGGTGAAATCATTAAAAAAATTACTTTTTAATAGACATTATATAACTATAAGAGAGCGTAAAAGATTTTTTTTAAATGACCAAATTCTAAATAAAAAATAATGGTAGTGAAATTAATAGATTAATAAAAATTAGTAAAAATTAATAAAAATTATGTAAATATTAAATAATCCTAACTCCCCATTAATAATAAAATCAAAACTTTTATTGGGAAGTGGTTAAATAAAAATATCATTTAATTGGTGTTTGGTATTTATAAATTCAATTGATGTATACTCATAGTGAAATTATATGTACAAAAATGATAACATATATACATATTCTTAGTCCTAGAGTGATGTATAATATTTTATGAAATATGTGTTACAATATTTTTAAAATATAAAATATGTATGTTATTAAAATTTATTCTAATTTCATGTAGATTTTGTTTAATCAAAAACATTTCATCCCAATAACGACCAAGGGATATATATTTTACAATAAATATTGATCGAGAAATTAAATTTTATTTCATAGATTAGCAGGATATAAAACATTTTCTTAAAAAGTGATAGGTTCATGAGGTTTTTAATAACTAATTTACATACGCCAAATTAATCATCTAAATATGAAATTAAATTAAAATCTTATTACTTGGATAACGAAGAGTTTGAAAAAAAGTTCCTTTTCTATATCCAAAAAATATTTTATAAACAATAAGACAATATATTATTGGATTTGACTAAAATCTATCACAAATTCATACAAAAAAAATTATGTCTGGACTTCTAGAAATAAGTAACAGTAAACTTCCAATGAAACCACTATATTGCAAGTTGTCAATTGTTTTTATAGATTCATCCAAATCATGTTTTATAGTAGTAAAAATTGGTTTATTTATGTCATACTATTTTAATATCCTCACTTTTTCAATAAATAAATAATATATTTTCAATGATTTAATATATTTCAAAAATATTTATGATAAATTTTAAATAATAAAAATAAATTTTTATCTCCCATTATACTCATTAGTAATTATTTTGGTATTAGATTAGGAAAATAATTAAAAATATTTTTGTTGGTTGAATAAAAAATAATATAGTAAACATAAATTTTTACGAATATATTACTAAAACTAATAATTTCCAAAAAAGGGGTGGATCCACTAATCCTACAAAAAAAATATTTTCCAAAAAAATATGATCCTAAAATTTCATACCTAGATCTATATTCTAGAAAAAGGCCATAATGATCTTATTATGTCTAAAAATAAAATTTGGTTACTCTTGATTTTAAAAACACGGGGGTTGTTCAACATAATCATTCTCCATGAAATATCAATTTAAAAAGGTAGATTCAGCTTTAATATGATATATTTTAAAATATACATGACATGAATAAGATAAAAGGAATCTAATGGATTGTAATCCAACTAAATGTTTCATCTTATTTTAACCCTTATTACTCATTATATCATTTTTTTCTAATATATTTTTGAATTTTTCGTTATTATCCCTTGTTTATACCATTTATTTCTAACGATCCATTTAGTTCATATTAACTGATAATTGGATTGTCTTTTTAATAATTCCAAATACTTATTTCCTATGAATTTTTTTACTTATTCTTGAATTTGTAACACTAAAATGTCAATTTTTGTACCATATTCAAAAGACATAGGTTCCAACTGAGATAAAAATCAAGTGAATTTGACTATGTTTTCTATGTTTCTTATAATTCTAGTATGTTTTTCTTGGTCACCTATAATATTTCCAAAAAGATGGTTCTTGATGAATTTATTCTATTATGGTAATATAAATATAGGTTCATCTAAATTGAAATGAATTAATTGTTAGTTATAATAAAAAATAATTTCATGTGGATCATATCTCATGTTGTCTAAAGAGTCATTAATAACATCTGATTGATCTCCCATTTTTTTAAATGGGCCAGTTTCGTCAATCATCACCTGAAATAATTTCTCAACAATCCAAAGTTTTTTATTAATCAATCTAAATGATTTATAAGTAGCATATTAAACATGAATGATTCCTTCTCATATTTTGGTTCAAATATTCAAAATATATACTTTTTTAACATATATATATGGCATAAAAAATCAATAAAGTATTTTACAATTGGATTTATGTTATTATAGAGTTCATGTACTTTATTTTAAATAATAGGTCATATTAAAAAACAATTCCCAATATAGCATTATGTGCATAAATCATCTAACAAAAAATATATAGTAAGATAGTATTTATTTTACAGAGTCCTCACCAATATATGGCTGGTTTGGTTTCATCATTCAACATTTCCCCTTTTTTAGGTGTTCTTGGTTTTGAAAAGGTGTGTTTAATACCTAATTATGAGAAGAAAAAAAATTAAAAATTTTATTCTAAAATTCTCCACCATGATCTCTTTTCAATTCAAATGTTTTAAAATTTTAATTATAAATTTTTTTTAAAAAAACATTCATGCACAGTGAATACATTAATTTTCTATTTTATGACAACAAAATTGAGAAGAACCATCAACTAAAACATAGACATATATTTTACAACCAAACATGATACACTAGATTGTCAAAATAGATCTATGTGTATCTAATCTTGGTGTTTAGATGTATAAATTTTGATAAATTATTTGAAATATGATTTCTGTTAAATGCAAATTTTACAAGCATTACTGAATATATCAAATTCAAACATAATAATTGGGAAATCATAAATTAATTATTTATTGGTTAATTTATTTGATGAATATGTTCTTTAATTTCTATGTACCCTTGGAAATATTCATTACTCATTTTTCTTATCAGTTAACTAATTCATTTTTTTAAACAATGAATTGAAATCCAATTTGTAAACTTCTTTATTTATAGATTTCAATAAATTTAAGTAATTTATCATTGAAAAAAGAATAAAATTTATAGAAAAATATAGAAAATATCCATCATCACAATTTAATGAAATACTGATTAGGATATATTTTACCCCTTTTACAGAAAATATTTTATTTATTGAAATTATCTTTAGATCATTAACAATTCAAACCCCAATTAAATTTACATTTACATTATCACAAAAATTGAGTAGACCTCCATCAATTTTTATAAGCGTCTGGGGTCATGTAGAGAATATAATATTATGTATATAGAATCCATTTTACATAAACCGTATTACATTTTCCCCCATGTCTATTCTCATTTAAAATCATTTAAATGCATGTTAGTTTTAGTTCCATAATGCTCTGGTTCGGGCTGTGTCCACAAGCAATGATCTAGGAATCCATACCTACCTTATTTTTTCATCATTTGTATTACTTGCTTTAATAATATTTTTGGATATAATAATCATTACAGTAATAATTATTTTATTATTTCTCATGTTATAGTTGATATAGTAATGACATTTTATTCATCCAAAATAGAAGGTAGTAATTTTTGAAATGGAATAATTTTTTCTTAATTCTGAATTTCTACCCTTGGTTTACGTTAAAAACATTTATCCTTTAATATAATTCATTCATAGAATTTAATTTTAATTTTTTTTCACCAATATTCAATGCAATTTACAGAAATTTATAATATTAAAATTCATGTTGTAATTCTTTTTTCTCTCTTTATGATAAATACATTTTGATGAATATTAATTGATTTTTT
Organism: Viscum album; assembly: GCA_963277665.1. Lineage (NCBI taxonomy): Eukaryota > Viridiplantae > Streptophyta > Magnoliopsida > Santalales > Viscaceae > Viscum > Viscum album. The sequence goes on from OY728159.1 coordinate 503,014,616, forward strand.
AATTACATGTTGATGTTTTTAAGAATTGTGTCTCTCTCACATAAAAACATTATTATGAAATTTTTTAATGGTTTAGGTATCTTTATTAACTAATCTTAATTTTCATCTAGAAATAAATAGTAAGTCATCATATTACTATTTGAGAAACTAGATATATAAAAATTAGATGAGTAATATGTATTTATCATTGTTTCTTCCACTTGCACAAAGAACATTTTTTCCGTAGAAATTTTGGTTCCTTTCTGAATTAGATTCTACAGAGAAACTGAGGTCTTCATATACACTCTTCTTATCTTTCATAGATCCTTTTACTTTATTCTCATTATAATATTTTATTTTATATTTCTATTCTGTTCTTCTTCTTTAATATTTTAGTTGGGGGAAATTAGGTATGATGTGACCTATTTTTTATAACTCATAGAAACATACTTTTCTAAGAGCTGTTTCATACTTCATAAGGGGTTTTCTAAAGACTCTTTTCTTATTATATATGTTTTTAATATTTCTGGGATGTTTATCCAGTTCCGTTTTACGTTCTGAAATGTCTAATTTTTTGTAAATTATGAAATCATTTTTTTATTTTACATAATAAATATTATATGGGACTTTTAGAGAATTATATTAACTTTTAACAATAACGTGTTTCTTATCTTCATCATTTATTTCATATTCATACATAATCAATATTCCAATTAGTTCCATAATGTAATTTTTTTACAGGTGATGATTGTCAATTTATATATATATTCCATTCCATTTTGGGAGAAGTACTCTATGTACATTCAATTCTTGATCTGATTAACTAATGTTATCTCCCAATGTTGTGATATTAATAAAAATATATATTAACAACTTGTTAATTTGATAAATTCATAGACCATCAAGAATTTATATTGTGTCAAACATTAGTTTCGTAGTAGCGTACAAAATTTGTATGAAGTTATCTGTCACATCATATGAGACATATATTGTCTACAACATATCATGATCATTAGGGAACAATGATACATGATTAAATTCTTCAGGACCAAGTCCACATATGATATCATTAATTTTTTTATTTTATATCATACTTAGAATAGTTTTTAGCATCCCAAGTCTCGATTTTCTGTGAAATTACATATGTAGTTATTATATTTTAAGAAACTTTGAATCCATTATTCTTCAGATAGATGATCATTCATTATTCCCATCATCCATAGTTTTCAAAATAAAAACATAGAGATTAAATAATATATATAAATTCATTGGATAATCAATTGACATATATTATAAATTAAACAAATTCTTTTGATCATTATTGAGCATTGTCACAAAATATCACCTTTGATTCAAGCTGTTAGGTCATAATAAATAAATGATACCTAATTGGAGGGGGTGAATTTTTTCTTTTCAAAAATCTCAAATTATTATTGATTTTAACTTTTGAATGAGATTGATAAAGATATTAATCATTCTTCAATGTATTTTATTTAGTAGAGGATAAATTGAAAACTAGAACAAAGTAATTATTATAGTGGTTCAGTTCACAATGATCACCATGTCTGCTTCACCAACACTCTCTCTGTGACCTTAGTGATTTTCTCTAGAGAGGATATCTTATCACAGGAACAAAAAATACAATATATTGTCAAATAATTTGACACCATTAAAACAAGGAAAAAATCCTTCTATTTCATTTAAAAGGAAACAATAAAACACATATTAAGATGATAGGATGACGCTACACCGTGGATGATTCTGAGCAGTTGGACCTCCAATAAATCAAAATTGTACGATTTTCTGAGGGTATAGACTGAACATCATAGTGTATCATAATCCAATATTAATTGATTATTCTTATTCAAATAGAAATTGAATCCAGAGATAAATTCAATGATTAAATCTTGGTTTAAAATGATCTTCAAAAATAAATGAAACAAAGAGAAAATAGTTTCATAGTTTTACAAGGTGAAAATGTATATATCTAATGCCTATAATATTTTATAATACAACAATGCCAATCGATATTTATAATAATTAGGAATTAATAAAATATTCATGAATATACCATCTTATATTTATGAAAAAAATATTTCGATATAATATATATAGAGAAGATATGTTTCATCAGTATTATAGATCAAATAAGGCCACATGACAGATCACATATATTAAAATTGAATTTATCAAAAGAGTCGTATCATCTCTTATAAATTACAATGATTTATTCTATTGAATAATATTAGATGAACCAATCAATATTATCCTACTAATCAGTCATAAGATAACGTTTTATCAATCCTTATATCCATCAACGCTGTTACGGAAATCATGGATAAAATTTTGGAATAAAAATCACCGATAATGAATAGACCAATGTAGGGTTTCTATCCATATCATAGGTTTTTTCTATGTAGCATTGGGTTCTATTTTGTAGCATCAGGATTGTTTTTGTAGCGTAGTGTTCTTTTTCATTTTATAGGGATCTTTTAAATTGTGTAGTGAATAAAAACTGACTCTAAAATTCATCATTGGATCAAAATTTTTAACCCTTATTCAAACTTATGGTTTCAAATCCATACATTCATTTAGTAAATGTAGGGTTGTTGATCCATACTCAAATTTAGAGTTATTGACCTATAAATTTACTGTTCATTTCACTGTAAGGATGATGATCCATATATTCGTTTATTGTATGTAGGGTATGAATCTTGTTGACAACACACATCTTATGGCTTCGTATTCCATAAAAAGTATAAAATTAAACATGAAAACACATCGGGAAATATATATAATGAAATATTTGTAGAATAAAAAATGGTATTTGTGAGCATCAACATCAATAGACATTCAATAGTATTGTTGATACAATAAATTCAAAATAGATAATGGTTGAATTAAAGTTTAATAATGGCCTCACCTTGTTGGATAATAACTTAAAAATCCCACTAATGAAAACCTAGAAGGGAGCTATTGTCACCAGGGTTTATCAATAAATAATCATAGTTGGATAATTAACAATTAAGGGAAGATTAAAATTTAATATATTTTAATGAAAACTAATTTTGATCGTTATCGAATAAATTTATTCCAAACCACCCTAAAAAAGTACCATTATCGCACACCATACTATTGGGGATGACGTCAATTTTATAAGGGGTTACGTACCTTGTCCATAAGAGATATTAAATTGTATAATTATTTTAGATGTATCATTGAGGTTTCACCAATCCATCTTTTTTATTTAATATATCTAATAAATAAGAAAATTATTGAAATGAAAAATATTAATGAAGGAATTTAAGGAAATATATTTTTAATATGATAAAACCATAAATATATTTTTTGGAAAAATAAATATGTATAAATTTCAAACATGTGTAATATAAATTAATAATTTTTTTAAAAAATACAATTTTACAAAAAAAGGACATAGGACAAAATAATTCTCTTGATGTAAATAAATAATTTCATGTAATCATATATAGTTAGTGATTGAAATTTCAAAATTTTATAAAAATCAATATTTTTCAATAAATAATTTTTTTATTTAAAAAATAAAAATATTTTTATCGAATACATCGTATTTATAAAATTGATTTTTTTTAATCAATATATTGTAATTATCCAATTGTGAGTTTTTCACTATTTTTTGTTATATACTATGTTTTTGAAATATTAATATATAATTTTTATATAGGATAAGTACTGTGATTTACTAATGAATTAATTTGGATATAATAATTAAGATAAAATATTTCATTATAAAAGTTCTTTTTGTTATTATATTAACTTATTTCAATGTGTGGAAATTAATTTTTTATAACAATTTTTAAAATTTAATGTATATTTAGAAATTTCGAAAAGAAACAGAGGCATACAATGGACCTTGTCCCAATAAATTAAATTAAAAACACACTTTTTGTAATTACCATATATTTTTTAATAATTTGAATATATTTATATATATATAGTTTTTAAAATGTATAAGATTATAATTAAATATATATTAAATTAAAAACACATTTTTTGTAATTAACATATATTTTTTAATAATTTGAATATATATATATATATATAGTTTTTAAAATGTATAAGATTATAATTAAATATATACGGTTTTCCAATAAATTCGGTAAATTAATATATTGATCATGCATGCATATATGTAATGTATAATCATGAATGTTCTAGTATATATTACACTTTTCTTATTATTCACGCTGTCCATTAATGGATCAATTTTTATTATTTTTATTTTAATATTGGTGTATAACATTAATTTATGCTACCCATATACTATATTATATTATCAATTATTATAAATGTAGATTATTTATATGTAAATAGTGTATATATTTATTATATTTAAAATTATTAAAATTTACGAATAAATAAAAAAATTTAAATATATTCATTTGTAATTATAAATATATATATATATAAGGAAAATAAGTACATTTATTATAATAATATATATATAAATGTATTTATTAACATATACGAAATTTTTTAAATAACTTATTTTATACTTATAATTATACCAATATATATATATATATATATATATATATATATATATTTGTAAGAAATTATTATATAATAATAAATATATTTTTTATACAACTTATAAAGTAATAAATAAATTATTATATATATTTATATATTTATAAGTATAAAATAATATTTATAAATAAATAAAAATATTTATAATTATATTTATTAAATATATATATGTGTGTGTTTAGATAATAAAAAAGTATAACAAATATATTAATTGTTTATATTTATATACAAATATCTATAATCAAATACCAATAGTTATAAATATAATGCTAAATATATGTATATATATTTAAATAATAAACAAAACATATTAAATATTATATATATATATATATAAGTATAAATATATATGTGAAAATTTTATAATCATTTATATATTTTTATATATATTTATTTATAATTACAACTACAGATAAATTATTTAATATTATTTATAATTACAAATATATATATATATATATGTATTTATTAGTTAAAAATAAACATAAAAATATATTCGTTTAAAAAAATTAGTTCATAAAAAATATATTTATTATTTTCATATATAATGTTATAAATAATTAAAGAAGTAAATATAGAAATTGATAAATAAATAAATAGAAATATATTTATCATTATAAAAACATATATATATATATATATATATTTAAGTAACTATAACATTATTGTAAATATAGTAATTATAAATATTATTAATATTATAAATATTACAAATAATAATTTTATATAATTAATTATATATATATTTATTTATTTATATATTCAATTATAATTACATTTATAAAATAAATATATATTCATATAAATAATTTTAAAATTAGAAAAAATATAGTAATATAGATCTATAATCTAATAAATATATATAAATAATATATTTTATTATATATATTTCTATGATTATAAATATAATAAATATTTGTCTTATAATTTATAATTATTTAAATATTTTTTTAATATAAATAAATAAATAAATAATTATTTATTTATCATGTATATAATATTAGGAATATATTTATAATGATATAACTAAATTATTAGCACTATATTTTAATCGGCGCTATAATTTTAGCGATGATAAAGAAAACCATTATCAAGACTTTTTTAGTACTGAAAAAGTCCATCTTTATAAGTTCTACAAATGCATTTGTAAAGGAATATTTTATCAGCATTTTATATATTAGCGATGATAAAATGTACCTTTATTAGTGATTTTTAGCAAGCACTAATAAAAGGTTCAACATTTTTTATAATGATTCCATAACTTTCTCCTCCTTCGTCGCACCCCTCAAACTCCCGTAGAAGTTGATCGTCGCCGCTGATTCCACCTCCTTTTCCTCCCCCTCCTCTCCTGTCGATAGCTCCATAAAGAACCCTCCTTCCCCTCATGTCTCTCCTCTTTTGTGTGCCAATTCTCTTATATCATGATTCACTCCTCTAAACTCCTCTCCTCAGCCACTTCGATTCCCTCCAGCACGAACCTCTCCTCTGTCCCATGATTCTCATCTGTCACCAAACTCCAATTTTGCATGCCTCTCCTCTGTCGGAGGATGACTTCTCTATGCGCCTCTCCTCTACTGTGAATGCACATCCATTGCTTGGGGAACCACGCCTCTGCTGTATGTTTTCCCCACTTTCTCAACCATTTCAAAAGATATTACATTTTAATATTTATGGCGATATTATTAATTTTATGGGATAGACGTGCCGTTGAAAATCATGGTCATTGGGGGTTAATGTTTTCACAATAAAAGAATTACATGTTTCTTGAATTTGATTCTTGAGGATTTTAGTAAATGAATGATGGTCCCATTTTCAAAATCATGATATATTATTCTTCCTTCTTTTTTATATTCATCAATTTTTCTCTGAATTCCTATAACGGGTCATATTGCATTAAATTCAAAAACAAACTAAAATTAGGCCTGAAATAAATATTCAATAATATGATCAATAATTGACATATAAAAAATTCAAATCTTGATTTATAGATATTATATCCCTCTAGGCATAGAACTTTTCATGTACAGATGTTCAAAATATAATGTCCTCAAAAACGGAACGAACATAATACAATTATTTAAATTCTATTGTAAAGTATATAAATTATTATCGATGAGATAATATGTTTTCTTACATCATATAAAATATTTCATTTTAAATAGTATAATTTCAATGAATCTATATTCATTAATTATTTAACATTTCCCATTATAAAAATGGTGTAACTAATAATAATTCCTATATACATATATTATTTCACTCATTAAATAATTTTTTTTTATTCAAAAACCATGAATGTTAAGGGTGAATGTGGTGGAGGCCTAGGTAATCACCACATATGATGAGTTAATAATCATATAGATATTAACTTTAACCTTGTTATAAAAAAATAATATCACTCGATATCCCTTTTCATGTTAAGATGTATATAGTTAAATTCACTCCCCCTTCCATGTGTGGCAAGCCATGATTCCTTAATCAATTATTATCTTACACTTCTTGATGTATTAAGAAATTTCCAAAAACGTGATATATTTCTCTCGATGGAAGCCAATCAGAATAGTGGATTCAGACTCCACTATATAATTATTTATATTGTAAATCCTTAAAAACAAGTCAGAAATAATCATCACCTTTTTTATAGCCTAATTGAGATTTCTTGTCCATTATCAATTGGAATAGAAAGATCACGGAGGTCCTGCCATCAAACACAAAGACCACCATAATTCAAAGAAAAAATTATTCTTCCACATTCACTTTTGGACCTATACCAAGTTTCCTATAGCTAACACATCACCCTTGTTTAGACATACCTCCCCCATAAAGGTCATGGTCAATCCTCAAGAGAATCCTATTTAATTAGGCTAATGACACATATCATTGGGTGGAAACAACATGTTTTTCACAAATCTATATTGAGGAAATAGTTAAATGTTTTTAGAGGAAGGCCTTCACTCTCTCACATTATTCCATTCCTCCCAATGAATCCAAGACACCATAGTATAGAACATTTCACATATTTTTATCATTGTACAATGCTATTCGACACTTCCTAGAATTATACTCCCCCATTATCAATTAATGTGGATATTCTGAGATGGTTGATATCTAGTTATGTAAGAATACATACAATGTAACGACTAAACAATAAAAATCTTCTAAATATTCTCATATCCTCAGTGTCTCCATGTTTCTCAACAACCAATCCAATACATTTTTCTTCTTATGTATCTATGTGCATTATATCATTTGATCCACTCATCAGATTCATGGTAATAATGAATCATCAACCGGTAATCCTTCCCACTGAAGCATTTGAGTAATGACTCAATAACATAGATTTCATGTGCATCAACATTTTTTATGTTCTAGTAAATGATATTATCATATTACCTATGTGTTTTTTATGAATCTGGGATGCATGCTGGATTCAATGAAGGATATATTTTATGCATCGAACAATAAAAATTAGAGGTCATCACCAAACTATTTATGATTCTAGAAATTGATATCGTCTAGACGGAGCACACAACACAACTTCACCTTCTTAAAATTAATCTTCTCATTCACGGTACATGAAATTCTAGATGTTATGTTGGTTTGTGCAACCTAGACACACCATTCATCTCAATATCTATTATTTATAAATCTGAAATATAACAAGTTAACATTAATAATGTCATAATTCTAGCATCACATGCATTATCATCATTTCATAAAAAGATAACCTTAAATTAATACCCCTTACATTATCACATTCATCACTATCTTTGAATGAATAATAATGGAATCCTCATCAGTTAGAATCATAGATGGATTCCTCTATTATATAGTGCAATATCATCACGGTTCCCTAAGGTTCCATGATTATATAGATGATTTTCATTGGAATTGATTGATGTAAAATATTCCACATTTTTATTATTCCCCCAAATGATAGAAACCAAATATTTTAGATGGAAATGTTCCCATTGATATGAAAAATAACTTATTCAAAATAAACAATCCGTATATATCCATTTTAAATGTGCACCCTAAGGTGCACTATTGGTAGGTTCCTCTACTGAATTCCAAGGATATATTTTATAGTTATAGAACACTTTCTTGGTAAAAAAATTTCCTTGTAAACAACTATTTTCCCTTGAATTTTTTTTAGGACTCCATTATCATGTTGAAGCCAATGATGAAACATTTCCAACCATGAGCAATGAATTAATTGTTGTTATAGGTAATGAAATGAGAAAAAATTCAGGAAGTAAACATATTTTATTATGGAATGATTTTCCTATCTATTATTCGACATTATATGCTCCTGTTTAGTGATACATATACCCCTATAACCCATATCGGGTCAGATTAAATTATAATATTAAATTATATTTAAAAGGGGGTAGATTTTGGAAAGCATGTGGTTGATCTCATAATTATTTTGGAGATATAATCCTCAAAGCATGACATTGTCTAATCACACAATAATGCCATTAAAGTACACTTCAAGTGTTAACTCAAAATCCAATATGATTCCTTTATTATTCATTCATCCCCCCCCCAATCCTTTGGTGATATGTTTTTTATCATCAGAGACCCTTCATCTCTGATTTTCCAATATAAATATTAGCATCAGTAGATCAATTGATGGTGATCCATGACTTGATTCTCTTTTTTTCTCATCGGTTTAGTCTATTTTAATCATCCTGAGATGAAAAGGAAAGTACATTTATTGGTTTATGGAATATTGGGATAATTGGTTGATAGATATTTTTGGCTTCTAGGTTGTTGATAATTCCATTACATGACATGTATTGGTAATTATCTATTTCATTTTACATTCACAATGGTTGAAAAATTATTCTATTGAGTTATGTGTTTTGAAAATTTTATTTAGTTTCTCTAAATTTTGGATGTTTCATTATTTTTCATGATTTGGTTAGATATTAATGATTATGTTACCCATAATGCCTCAACTCAAACCATCTAGTTCGACCCAAAGAGCAATAAGAGCTCATGTGTACCTCCCCATCAATGAATTATGGTAATTCCATAAATGGATTAAGTTTATATCATCAATACTCTAATGATGAAAGGTCTAGTAAGATTATTCAAAAACAATTACCCATTGAATGATCATTGGTAATGGTATATCATTATTTGATCAAGAAATTAATACAAAATGCTAGATTCTACACTAATCTATAATAAAAGTAGAAATACTTCATCATGTCGACAAGGAAATCATAGATCCAATATACATATCTATGCATATTTAACAAAAAAGTATAGGAAACTTTCATATATATAAGAGTAACATAACACTTTAATGACACTAAATCGGTTAATGGTTTTTGGATCAAGGGGAGATTGATGGGATAGATTTAGAGACAAAGAGGGAGAACAACAATATGAAATAGGAAAATGGAGGGTCATATTTGGGAGTATAAGGTGAAAAATAGATATTCAATTAAAACCCATATGGTTTATTTATTACACCCCTATACAGGGTGCATGAAATAGTCTACAATAGGAGAATTCGATTACGAAACAAGAACATGCAACTTTTTCTTGTTATTTTTGAGATAGGGAAATCATTATTGTGAAAGGAAGGATTAAAATTGTTAGGTCATGAACCAGATTAAATTGTTTGAAAAAATGACTATGTGTCTTTTTAAAATGATTCAAGTGTTATTAAATGTTTCATTGATGTTTTTCACTCATTTAAAATAAATAATATTTTTGTGTCATTAATATTCTAAGAATTTTATAAAAAATATGTATAGTTTTTTGAAATAGTGTTTGGAACTAATATATTTATGTTAATATGGTTGTGTACTTTTAAAGGGGAATTTGTTGAAATGGTTTATTTTCATAATTGGATTTCATGTGTGACTATTTAATGAATTTTCAAAGGATATTTGAACTATAATTTTATTATATTCTTTTATGTATTCATTTTTATCGAATTGGGGAAACCATTACATTATATTAATATTTTTGTATTTATTTGGTTAAATAATAATATAAAAAATTAAAATAGGATGGATATGAATAATTAATGGATGGATTACATAATTTTGGCAAGATATTATGAAGATGGAGTGAATGATTTCATCACATTTTCAAAATATCAAGTATATGACCCTTATCAAATCCTTTGTATGTGTTTATGCTATTGTTATTTAGGAAAAGTTAGTCCAATGGAGTTGGAAGAACACTGGTACTATTTTAGAATAGGTAGATGTTATAAATTTTGGAATAAACATAGTGAAAAAGTGAATTTATCTAGTGGAAGGGATAATAGTTCATTTTATGGATCATCTGTTATGATTACATTTGAGGATATTAAATAAGACTAGATCGAGGATGTGATTATGTATGTGAATGATGATTAATATTGTATTGAGAAAATAAAAAGGACTGATGAATATGAACTTCTTTGTTTCCCAAAATTTATTTATCAGCTAAATAGTTGTGAAATGATTTTTTTTATTGTGGTTTCACGGAATATACTACTTTTTCATCCAAAATTTAGCTATAGAATTTGAATGAAAGCAACATTGAAGTGACATTAGTTTTACAGAATGACATGCTCTCTTGATTTACATGATCCATTAAGATAATTAACTATTGTTCTTAACATATGATGCCAAACAAATGATACGCTCGATGGGTATGATCCATGAATTAATACATGCCTTCACAAATGACTGTATAATATTTTGAAAAGACCCCAATTTACATAGAGAATGCCCAAATTTGTTTCCTTCATTATTCAAGAATGATGAATCTGGTCCAACAAAAGACATATGGTACATTCCTATCATTTCGTGGTTTAGGTGCCTATGTGAAAGTAAGGATACGACATGGTAATTGGTATGTAACATAGACAATATAAATAATTATGGGAAACTACCTCACCTAGTAGACTCTACTTAATGGTAGAGAAAATTTCATGAGTTTCTTGATTTTTTAAACAGGTGATGAAACCTTTGTCATGCATTATTTATAGATGGAGTGAATCCTTTTGTTTTTCAAAGTATAACTCAGTGTACATGACTGGTTATGTTAGTAAAATATAACATGCCACCATGGATATAGTTAAAATGGAAACACCTCAATATATATATTCAAATATCATAAACGAAACAATTGGTTAACGATATTGATGTTTTTATGGATCCATTGATCAGGGAAATAAAATTATTGTGGGATTCAGGTGTTACGTCATGTGATGAATATATAATAAATACTTCATGATTAGAGCCATGCTGTATGGTATGATAACTGAATAACATTCTTATGGAAAATAGATAGGATATATCATTAAAGGAAGTCATTTATGTCCAATCTATGAACAAAGTACACAGTCAATTAGGTTGAAACATTCATCGACAATTGTGTTTATATGGATCATATATTTTTACATTGATGACATAAGTACCGATATTAGACGACATCATTCAATAGAATTTCATAATAACATACAAAACTGTATCCACAAATAGGTGGTTAACTATTTGATAAAGTAAATGATGTGGACAATGATTTTGGTAATTAATTTTCAAAATTAAATGAAAACTATTTGGAAGAAGAGACTGGTTTTTTAATTACCATAATTTAATTGAATGTAATTCAGAGACATTATTCTTGTTATGCAGGTTCAAAAATCTGTATTTGACAATATATTCAACACATATCTAAATACAAACAGAAAAAAAATTGTTGGAATTAAGGCTATGTTGGACATGGTTGACATAGGAATACATGAATTGTTGGCACAAGTGAAGGGGTAAAAATTAATTTTTCTTCCCTTGGATGCTTACTCTCTTTCCATGTAAGAGATATATGAGTTTCGCACCATTTTGATTGACGTAGCGGTCCTAGAAGGGTATTCTTCAAATATCATGAACATCGTGTAAATGACCTATTTAATGTTAAAGGGTATGAAATCATGTGACTAGAACATTTTGATTCATGTTCTAATTATTATATATTTACATTTCATTTTCCCAATATTTCCCATTATACATTAACAAAGATCTATTTATGCGTCAAATCTATATTAAACAATGATATAGACCAGATGGAATTATTGAGTTTGAAATGAGAAATTCCCTTCATATTTTGTGGGTGGAATTGTTCATCTCACCAAAATTCTCTCATATGATGGTTTATTTAATGATTAAACTGGTGATAGATATTACGCTATGTGGTCTTCTACCTTATAGATTGAGGTACCCCATTGAACTATATGTGAATATTTCAAAGGGGTATGTCAAAAATCAAAGTCTGGCAGTGTTTTATTGCAGAGAGATATAATTTTTAGGAGGCCATTTATTTATATTCCGAATACCTATCCCATTTGAAAAACATTGGTCTACCCAAATATCATCACACTGGGATACTTGTGGGAGAATTAATTTATGGAAGAGAGGTTGTCACAATCAATATTACAAATTAAGAGCAGACCCACCATTACGTTCTACATATTTGTTTGGAGGTTGACCCATATGTCAAACCCACAAATAAATACATAGGCCATTGAATCATTCAAGGGATGAAAAATGGATATCCAATACAAATAATGAATTGTTTAAAGGATGTCTTTCTGACCATAAATTTAAGGAGTCATATGAAAATCCAAACTCAATATCGTAATTTCTTAAATGGATTGTCAGAGGAGTAATTGTGTATGTATTGTCATATAAATCGTAGATAATTAATTGGTATACATTATATACTAATGAATATTGATGAAGAGTCTACAATAATGAGTAATGGTGTTTTACATGTGGTTGAAGCGATGCATGTTTCTAGTGATAAGAACATTATTCTAATTTATGTGAATATGTCATACTTGGGCATCATCAAACAAATATAGGAGATAGATTATACAAACTACCAGGTGCAGATTTTTCTGTGAAAGTAGGTTGATAATAGGAGTCCTATTACAATAGATTATTTGGGATTCATTAATGTTTAAATAAGTAAATAATACTACCAATTTAAACCATTTATAATGGTGTCATGGGAATTACAATTATTTTATGTTTCAGACCCCATAAAGAGATACTTGTCAATTTTTCTGTTATCACCAAAACCCTTGAAGGGATATATGAAAATTAAATAGAGGATGACCATTTAATTGGTACCTCACAATAATTTTCCAATGGTCCCAATGTATTTATAATTTTTTAGGTCAGATGAGACCACAATGAAGGTATTTGGATAGTTGATCAAGGGGTCAAATGATTTCATCCTTTTAAAAAGACAACAATAATAATGTTTTTTTCTAATATTAATTATGTTACCATATGTTATTATATGTTCATTTCTTCTTTTAGGTAATGTTAATTAAATGTTAAACCTCATCTGCTGATAATGACTTCATCACGTGGTGATGCTCCCAATCATGAGGAATACCATGTCTCTTAACCAGATGCTACACATATTGCATGGGACCAACATGTTTCGTAACCTTTTTCTAATACTTTTCCTTATGTAGAAGAACAACTAACCTCTTCACATGACAGTGATTGCAATTTGGAGGAACATATTGATGATGTTGAATCTGAGGAAGTGGTATGCAATGAAACACTAGTGTCACAAAAAATATATGAGCACAATTTATTTTTAGTGTTTTAAAAAATAAATAATGAATAAATTAATTCCATCAAGTATGAGGTCAGATGAAATATGTATGGAATGTATGTTCACCCCAACAAGTCCATATTCAGTAGTTACATTGGATTCATTACTCAGCAACATGTGCCGATTAATGTAGAGTCATGGAACAATGTTGTCATCGGGATTAAGACCCTGACGTGGGAAGATATTATGTTGAAATTTTTATATCTTTTCATTAATATATTTAAAATTAAAATAATGAAACATTGACATTCTCATTGTCATCCCTTGTAGAGTTAATTTATAGTGGATGAATTAGATGAGGAATATGAATTATGGGGGGATGGAAGGATTTATAGAGGCTTTCACAAAATATTAATGAAATTTTATCTTAAACATGTTTAATAGAAAATAAACATTCACCAACCTCATATTTATGAAAACTTGATAACCCAAGGTGCATGGGATGCATTTATTATATGTCGTATAGAGAAGCATTTTGAGGTACATTGGATTTGGTAATACATTGTTTGACTATATGTGTATTCATCACTATGAATAAACAGTTTTTATTTATGAAACTAAAACTATGTGTTGAAAATATGGAACAAGTAGAAGAACCAGTGTACCCATACTATAATGAATGAATTGGGTACAATTCACATGTAAAAATTGGTATGTATTTTAAATATACCGTAATACTTTTATGTGAAATAAAACAACACCATAACTATGTTCATATATTTATATGTAGATTGATGAATCAAAATCCAACATCACATCCATCCCAGAAATTTTTATATGGAATGAGGCATGTGTAAATAAATATGGGATAATAATAGGTGAAAACACACAAAAATGGTGCGAAACATGTTTATGGATGTAATTATAAATGTTTTTTATTTAAATCGGTATTTTATATAAATGATTACAAACATTCTTATGTTTTCTATTTAAAATCATTACAATAATAAGTTACACCCAAACCTGTTGTAGACATACAGTTGGTGGCCTTGAAGGAGATAGAAATGTATGGAAACGTTAGAGAAGTGTGTTTTGCAGTGACACCCTGAAAATTTATTGACAAAAAAACAATAGGAGGATCGAAGTAAAGAAATTAAAGTGATGAGAGAAATAATATATATTCACAATGATGATATGAAATTTTAGTGAGAGTTCATGTAAATTATGATGGTGAGGTGTAAAATAGAAGAAACTACTTACGAACAACCAACATGTGAAGATCCCACCACACCACTGACTAGCATTATGGAGATCCATTTCCCTCCAAAACCTGTATTACCATAGGTAATAAATTTTCAAATAATTGTCTCTATCAATATTGATTTAGATAGAAAATGATACCTTTAATATACAGATATTTTACAGGGTGATAATGAATGTGATTTATATATCTTCACACCCACCCATTACCTTGTATCGAGGGTTATAGTGTTCAATATCTAGAAATCAATTCTATAAAATATACCAGTTCCAACAGGTTATGTCAAATATCTTATTCAAATATCCCATGAATCAATTATTGCGATACATATTCTAATTAATGATGAAGATATTAATATGGTCATAAAATCTCTTGTAACATTCATTGCATGTCCATCACAACTTTTTAAAAAACATTTCGACAAGGATTTATTCATTTCCAATTTATTATTTAGGATAATCCTTAAAAATGTAAGGAAAAATGTCTGAACTAATGAATGTTATTACAAAAGGACACATTGTAGGGGGTCAAAAGAAAGAAAGGCTCAAAACCATCTCAAGGATCAAAATCACCATAAACATGCCCATTCTATATCTAGATTCATCATCATTGTTGTGTCATGTGAATACAAAGTTGAATGTCATTGGGGTTCACGCAATTCATTTTGGTAAAAATATTTATAGTGGGGAAGATCATGATTTTATTAGTGTTGACACTATAAGTAAAATTCATGAGCATGATTGGTTAGGTGAATTAGTTGTAAATGTATTCATGACACAAGTTTTATAGTTTTTTTTTTCAAAAAGATGATATAAAATGATAATCACTACTACAAAACTAACATATACCATAATTTTGGAACTATTGGTATAGGCCTCCAAACCGTTGGTATAGCATATTCGAACGGTTTGGAGGACCGTTGTAAAGTAAACTGTGGGGATAGGTATATACCAATAGTATTTGTAAAACCGTTGTTATAGACCTATGCCAATGGTTTTGAAAACAGTTTGAATAAGTAATAGAAAAATCTATACCAACACTTCCATAAAACCATTGGTATATGTATTTAAAAAAAGCATTCGCAGGGATTTGATCCCAGGACCTCTAGTTTATCATTGAACGACCAACCAATAACCTAACATGACTTTTGTGAACATAATTTCATAAATATATATATGTATTATCATAATTATTTTAAATTTTGATGTATATAATGTTCTCGATAATAATATTTGATATAAAATCAATGGACCTATACCAATGGTTCTCAAAAATGTTGGTATAGTTCCTTATGATTATGGGGTTAATGATGGTATATGTGGGACCTTTCCCAACGGTTTGGCCAGACCGTTGGGATATGTACCCACACTTTCCATTCGGTTTGGCCAAACCGTTGGGAAATCCATACCCTTTCACAACGGTTTAGAAAAACCTTGGGGAAAAGTGACCTCAGTGTGGGATTTCCAATCTTTTTGGAAAAAATGTTGGGAAAGGGGACCTATACCAACAGTTTTTACAAAACATTGGTATAGAAGCATTGGGAAATGTCAGATTTCAAGTAGTGAATTATGCCTAAATACATTTAATATATTTCAACGGTGTATATATGGAAAATAATTGATGGGACATACACATTAGAAAATATCATCTCGTTAGTCGTCACATCCCCTATACAAAAAAAGTAATAGAAACTGATAAAGAAGGTGATATAGTGGAATTCATAATCATTTCATTTAACAGAAAAAATACGGATGAAAGGTTCTTCTCAATACCAATGATACCAGGGTAAAACTGTACAATTTAATCATAGAAAATATATTTAGATTTCATTCATTACTTATTCATTTTTTCTGTTTTATACATCATTGGATTCCCATTGTGGTCAATTTGGATAATCTAATGATTTATTTCATGGATTCTTTTAATGGATTTCCAAAAAAACAGACCAAAATCGCTGGAAATTTTCCATTTTTAATACACTACATCATAAATTTCGAAACTAAACATGTTTTTATATAATTTATATTATATTTTATTCAGTATTTTATTATGATTCGGTAGTGAATGAATATAATCTACATCATGGAATTAGGCCAGGAGAAAAGGAAAAGAAGCATCACATGTATTATGACGACATACAAATTTTGGTATATATAATAATATTTCACTATCAAAACACTTATAAAAATATTACATATTTATAAAAATGTTTCTATAGTGGATGAGAAAAACTAATGATAAAGAATATGGTTATTATTTTTTTAGATTTATGAAATAGATATTATTTCATGAGCAAAATATCATCTTTAGAGATGTATTTTCAAAGATTAATTCAATTTCATTTAAAATATATTTTAATCCATTGACTAATTATATTTTTTAGTAATACAATGATTATGGAAAATACTCTTATATACTTGATGAGATAAATATTTTTTTGAAATTAATGGGTAGCGTACCTGATAAGAGAATGTATAGAAATAGATTGAAGATGTGTCTGTTAAGACTCAAAGTGTCTATTTTTATTTTTAAATTGTAAGCATTTCTAGTAAGAAGAACAAGTGACATAAAAAAACTGACCAAACAAACTAGGATTGTTTTAATACTTTAGTAAAATTGTCCTCGATTTATTTTTGATGTGTTGGAATCAACATAGCCTCATTATGACACATGGAGTGACCATTATGTCTTTAAGTCTGTATTTCTTTACTAATTTATCAACAAATATTGAAAAAAGAACATGTAAAAAAGGGAATCCAATAAAATTAATTATTTTTGTTTTGAAACATTAAGAAAATGATCCATCAATCATTATTGACATATAATAATCAACCACACCTCTATATAATGAAAGGTGTGACTGATATGAATATATGTGTCCGTTATCAGTTTCAAATTGAAATTTTATCTCAATACATGTCACTCAAAAAAAACAAATAATTCTCACTTATATTTTCTTAATAATTTAGGAAAAGTATTTATATGATCATGGATATGTGTATGTAGTAGTCTCATGTAAACCAGATACACGATGTGATCGGTATAACAAAAAATGCAGGTTTCTAGTTTGAAATGATATTTTAGTAAAAATAGACAACTATAATACAAAAATCTAAAAAACACATTAATATAGTTTTGATACATTAATAAAATTATCAACATGTTATTTGTGGATGTATGAATCAACTACCCTACAATTCAACACACGGTGTGACCAATATGACTCAATGTGTACATAATTTTTAAAAAATATGTATTAATTTTACTAAAAAACTAATCTGGCATAATTAAAACTGAGAAATAAAATTCAAATTATTTTGAAATTTTTGGAATATGATCCATGAGTAATTTATGATGTGTTGTAATCAACCCTATTCAATAAAATTCACTATGTGACCATTATAAATCTAAATGATAATTTTTAGTAAAAAAATACATAAGTTTAAGTGAAATGAATAACTAAAATATTGAGACCCAAGAAAATGAATTCTGATTATTTTTATATATTATAAAAATGATTCATAAGTCAAATTTGATATGTTGAAATCAACCACACCTCCAATATAAGAAACAATGAAACCATTATGACTAAAAAATATTGTTAACAATTGGAAATTTACAATTTTTCTCAAAATGAGTCACTCTCTAAAAATAAAGAAACTTCTTTCAGATTGTCTTCATAATTTATGAAAATTGTCATTGAGTCCTTTCGGAAATACATATTATAGTCTATCATCTAATCGGAAAATTGTGTGACTGGTATGACTGTAAAATTATGTTTCTAGTTTGAAATGAAATTTTAGTAAAAACAAAACTGACATGCAGAAAACAATACAATTGAATTTTTATTGTTTTCATTCCTTAATAAAACGATCTATGATACAATTGGGATGTGTAGGAATAAAACACAACTCAACAAAATGAATTATGTGTCCATTATAATTCCAAATGTTTTTTATTTAAAATGAACATTAAATTAATTAAAAATAACAATTTACATAATGAAAAGTGAGAAAACACATTCAGATTATTTTGATACATTACGATATTGATATGTGAGTCATTATTAATATAAATAAATTATATGTATCTCAATCTTACATAGGGTTTTACCATTATGACTAAAAGTGACCATTATCTATTTAAAATTTTTATTTTATCTCAAAATGATTCACTGAATGAAAACTAAGATAACACCCTTCCATAGTATTCATAATTTAAGATAGTGATTTATACATTCTTTGTGACATGTAGGAAGTATTATCACATAAAAATGATGCACAATACGACCGGTATGACAAAAAATGGGTGTTTCGGTTTCGAAATGATATTTTAGTAAAAATCACAATAGTCATATGAAAAATGAGTAAACCTATTCAGATTGATTTGATACATTATAAAAATTATCAATGATTCATTTTTTACGTTTAGGAATCAGAGAAACCTCATTAGAATGAATAATGTGACCATTATAAATCCAAATATGTCATTTAAATTTATATTAATTTCTATAAAAAAACATGAGACTTACTCAAAACCATGAAAACCCATTCATATTGTTTTGATATTTTTTAACAATTATCTATAACTGATTTTATATGTTTATGAATAAACACAACCTTAATACGACGCACGGTGTGACATGTATAAATGTAAAAGTGTCTTTTTTATAAAAATATTAAATTTTATTATTTTAATCTTTTGTATTAATGATTAATTAGTTTCATATTAGTATTACTATCATAATATTTCTTTTCATATAAAGGTGAAATATTTTTCAGTATTTTGGATGATTTTTTAAGAAAATAACACAATTGGTGGATATTTTTTAGAGGGGATCACTGATGTAAATAAATGAAACAATAATGGTTTAAATAGTTAGTTGGATAATTAAAAATATAATTATATAAATCACTGTTTGAAATGTAAATATCCTTTTTTCAAACCATTGTGTGCATTGCTTTGGAATAGTCCACACTGTTGGGTGTGATGCTTTGTTCTTGTGTGCAATATGCATGTGATATTTTGTGTAGTTAGTGTGTGTGTTTTGTGAATGTGTTTTGGTTGGAGAGTTATTTATATCTGCAGGTGATGCTAGAGGGTGTGATGTTATATATAAAACACATCAACATATTCTTATCCTATATAAAGGATATTTTTATTACGGATGAAGGCACTATTGATAAGCACTAATTAAAGCACTGCTGCAGTGGTATTTTATCAATGCTATAAATAGAATTATTAAAAAGTGTCCATTATCAATTCAAAAATATAACTGATAATGGTTTCCCATTATTTTTTGTTTTTAGCAAAGATAAAGGACAATAATTATCAGATTCTTTTAACTGGTTTTAAAAGGAACCACCTTAATCATTGTTGTGATTAACAATTCTTTTCTAGCACTATTATAAGAATTCTCTAGCACCGATAAAAGCACTATATATAGTTGATACTATTTAACCCCTGATATTAAAGGTCAGTTTCATATATGTAAAACAATAGAATAAGAAATTCATGTTTAAATTATTTTATATACACATTGAAGAAAGAAATGTTTCTTTATTCAAATAAAATTTTAAATAGATTTTATCATGTAAATGAGATAATGTTTAGAAGAAAATCTCAGAGCATGTAAGTATAAAACATGGATTTATAAATTGAAAACATGAGAGAGGAAAATGGTCTAAAATTTATGAAATACTCTAAATAATGTAATGGGATTATATAAAGTGGAAAAATATATTAGTTTGGAAATGACAATACACACACCTTAAAAATGGATCTTAAATGAAAAAAAAATGGTGATTTCCCATACAATGAAGAGTTATTCCTAAAAACTGAGGATAGTGCCTTGGGGTAATATAGATACCATGTAGGGTACTCATAATGATGAAAAGACATTATAAACTCATAGATTATGGATTTAATGTGAATAGTATATGTTTAATGGGTGGGTATTTATTGCAATAGTTGATGAGTTGTTTTATTGTTTCCCAATATAGGTCTTCAAAAACTAGGTTGTGGAAAATGAGAAAAAATGGCTCACCAATTTGTTTTTCCCTAGTTTTGTAAATTTTGGGAAAATCTTATGTTATCTTTATCTGCCTAAACTGAACATCATTTTTATTAATACTTTTTAATGTAAATGTACTGTTTTCAGAAAGTAATTCTTAAAAAAATTCCTTTATAAAATTTTCAAAGATATATATTGTTTTAGAAATTTTTTAAAATAAATTAATATACATTATATTAATAAAATAATCTTTTTAGTTAATAAATGTTTTTAATGATATAAAACGACATTATAAAATAAATATGATTTCATATAATATATTGAATCCCTAAAACTATATTTATTTCTATATATAAAACAATGTATTTTGAAGATTTATCATAAATTATTACTAATCTAATATGAACGCGATGTTATAAAAAATAATTTATATATTCTCAAATAAATTATATAAATATATATGATAATTTTATCTTTTAAATATAAAAGTCATTATTTGATAGAAATTATATTTTTGAAGGATCGATCAGATTACAACAATTATAAAAAATTCATAATGTTTTTAAAAATTTATTGTATCATTAATTATTTAAATAAAAGTGTTTCAAAAGAAAATTTATAATGATAATACTATCCAAAATGACTTTCTTTATAAAAATTGTATATGATTTCAAAGAAAAATTAAAAATTTGTTTTATTTACATCAAAAAATAAAATTATCTAATTATTCCCAATGAAACATATATTTGATTAAGAATAAATATTCATAAATGGAATTGATGGAATAAAAATTTTTTTTATGAAAAATAATTTTAACATTATGTAAATAAGGTATATACATGTAACCCCTTAAAACTACCACATACATGCTATGGGTAAGGTGTTCGATGTTAGTATTTTGGTGGGGTGCCTAAGCAAAAAACAAATATGTGGTAATCTATAATAACTAAGTCTTCTTCTGTAAGTGATTTCATACAACCTTTAATTGATTAATCTCATGATAGGATTGATCAAGGGAGAACCCCAACGACAATACATCACTACAATGTTTGGAGAAATAGGATTGAAACTGCATGAATATACTGATTGACGCAGTCAATTCATTATTCTGTATCAATTATCCTACATAATTAATACTTGTTAAAACTATTTATAATTTTAAAATTATGTTCCAAGGGTATAGTTTCTAACTTTCAAATTTTCCAATGATCAGATAATTATTGAATAAAAATAGTCTCATTTCCCTTTATACAATATAAATACCACTTATTCATTCACTCAAAATTCACTAAAAATATTCCTTAGGTTGTATTTTCATTTCATAAAGTGTATGTTGATTTTATCATGTTTTGTTTTATTTGTATTTATATTTTTGTTAGGGTGATGATTCTCATATACTGGGTCAATAATTATTTTCCAATTTTACCTTCTTTATTTTATATTTTTTATAGATGTAATTTTTTTTCATTTTAATTGTCTTAAAAGATCACTAATGAAATTATTATTATTAATGAGATAATATTTTTTTGTTTCTATTTTTTTTGAACCGTGTATGATATGCCTTGTAACAATAATTTATTCAATAAACAAATATCAAATAAAATTATGATTTGTTACATTACTTCCCCTTAAGAAATTTCATCCATGAAATTTGTATTCAATTTCTCATTTCAGAAAAGGTGAATGAACTATTTCCCCATTGTATCATCTGTTTCCTATGTCACTAATTCGTATCTATGGTTCCACTATAACACTTTGATGAGTTTGGTTTTAATATTGCATAGAACCTTACATATATAATCATATAACTCCATCGACTGCTTCTCAAAAGAGAGTTCATGCTCCAGTTTTACCATATTTAGATTTAGTACATTTGAGGGAAAAAATTTGTATAATCTCATGAGTGATACATGGAGTTCATTAATAAATTGAGATAGATTCAGTGGAAGTTCTAGCTGAAAGGCCACTGATCATATGTTGTCAACAATTTCATAGTGTCCAATGTACTTATGGCTATGCTAACATTTCATTCCAAATATGAATACAATCCTATTTGTTGATATTTAAATAATTTTTTTGGTCCAATAAAAGAATCCAATTCCCTTTAAAAGTTTTCATCATTTATAATATACCAATTCTTAGAAACCTATATATTTTGATGGATTCCATGATACATTTATATCATCTCGGGCACAAGATTGGGTACAAAAATATCCTCCCACCAAAATCACCCCAACATGTAGATGTTCTACATGAATATCCATATAGAGATTCATATGGTTCCATTTTAATACTATGGTGGATTAGATTATTATATGAGAAAACATCAAATGAATGGATTTGATCACATCCAACTATAAATTTCATTTATTATGTTCTTTGTATATCCTTGTTTTTATTAATATTCATTTTAGATTGGACAATAGATTGGGGGTGATAAGCCATATTGAAATTAAATTAAATATGAAAATACTATTGAATACATCCACATTATTTTTATTTGATCCTTTGATATTAATAATAAATGATTGAATGTGTAACCACATTAACCACACCACTTATTATATGTATACCATGAAAAGATGGATAAGATAGAATTCACCCCGAATCTTGATGATATGGGACCTCTTGGTGTGTCAAATAACTATAAACCAAATCACATTGTTTCTATTTTATGTTATTGTGAGAGTAGTGATGATGTTCACATTGATATTGTCCCACTTACATGAAGATATGGGTAGTGGTTGTGATATCCCTTTTGGATGTTGCAACTCTACATTGACTTACTAATATTCCAATCTCCTTGAAATGTAGTTATCAGCCTCCCTTTTCATATAATCCCACCAATAATGATCATGAAGGCCCCAATACATTTATGTGTTTCCATGATGTCTAGAGAATATTGATCTATGAGGTTAATCCATCATCCCCATCTATATCTCTTTGTGTGACGACACACATAGCCCTATATGAAATTCTAGTATAAAATCATGATAAATATTGTACTCAAGAAAAATATCATTCTTCACAGGCTATGTCTACCTGTTAATAATTGGATATTTTATTTTCTCATTGATGATTATCTCTTGTATTGATGGATGAGAAATCATTTAGGATAGGGATAATGGTGTTACTTCCCTTATAGTTCCCAATTCTAGTTTTACTAGGTCATTGATCAATGGATCCACATAAATCATCATCATTTCCAGAATTAAAAGAACTTTCCTACTTAATTCATTAGTAAATTTGTTTTCACTTTTAGGGTGTCAATTAATTGAGAAGTCGTTGACCTTAAAATGTTTTATCTATATCATTTTTCTCATTTTTCATTCCATTTGGGTAAAAATATACATTAAACATTAGTGGTATGTGTATATATCACATTTCATCATATAATGCTATAGACTCTATATTTTTAATGATTAAATAACCGCAACTAATTATGGGCCATGCATAGTTTAATTTTACTCATGAGGATTTAACTGTCAAGATTCATAAGTAATCACATTGACATTGTTTATGATGATACAACTATGACCATTCAGTGATACAAATCTATAAATAAAGAATCATTCTAAGAAATAGGGTAAAATAATTGTTGGTAGTAAGAAATCTTTTATTCGATTCATGGATACATTTTTCAATCTTCTTAGTCCTGAAGAAAAAAATCTCTTTTTCGAGTTAATATTGTTTTTGGATTAGTGATTCATGATATTTTTAAAAAAAACATCACATAATATATCAATAATCTAAGAAAAATAAGAATATAAGGTATTGTAATAAGATGAGGACACACATCTAAATCAATTATATTCAATTTTTTAACTAATATTCTTTCATTGATTACAATGTTCGACATGAATGTAGTTTGTTGTAACAGGAATTCATATTTTCTGAATTTTCAAAAATATTCTAGAAATTAAAAGTTCCAAAAATATCCCTAAGATGATCCTTATTCTTCTCACAACTTTTTTAATATATAATAATATCATAAATAAAACTACAATGATTTAATGGATTTTTTCCTCAAATAATCTATTAATCAAACACATAATTATATAAGGTTAATTAATCAGAGAAAATTCTATAATAACAAATTCATAATTCTTATATCTTGTTTGGAATGTAGTATTTAGAATATATACATTACATATACTAAATTGATGATAACTATATTAGAGGTTAATCATGGAAAATAATGGATCCCCATGAAGATAGTAAAATTTATCATCAATCATTGGGAGATGATTATTGTTCTTCAACATGTTCTCATTTTGTTCTATATAATCAATTCAAATCTTCATTGATTTTCCCATATTCTTCAAAAATAGAATGGATTTTCTCCATGGAGACCCACTTGGTCAGATAAATCCCTTCTCTAAATGTTATTTATGTTGTTTCATTAATTCCAATAACTACATATTTTCCATTCTATATAATGTTTTTGGTATTATAATAGATACAGGTGAGAGTCCGATGGGGAAGTCTAAATTTATTAAATTATACGAACATTATTTATTGATATAAATTAATTTCTCTGTCACTCTTAACTGATCAACATAATAAATTGGTATATGAGGGGTGTTCATATGAAAAGCTCATAATGAGATATTTATCCTATAAAAATTATTATAGGTTATTCATTCAAGACTATTAAAATTATTTTTCATCTAAAATTTATCATAGAATTATACATTAAGATCCAGTCCATCTCTATTATTGGGTTGTATTCAACCATGGTATTGACAACAAAAGTTATGATGATATTTTTCTCAACCATAATAATACTACTATTTCTATATACCCTTGATTCCAAGATAATGTTTTCACTATTCTTCACTAATAAATCCACTTCCTACTATTCAAGGATTGATTCTTTATTTATTGAAATCATGGTTGAAATAAAGAAATATATAGAACAATATTTCAAAAAAATTACTTGCTATCTTTGAGAGAACATCACGTGTACCTACCAGCACATCATTCAAATACTCCACTTCAGTCACCGTCATATAAAATCCCCCACCCTGATGCCCAATCCTATAATATGGTTTATAGTGGTTCCCCTCTATTCTCTTCTGATCTGGAAATTGATTAGAAAACTAAAAAAGGTATACATACTTCAAACACTGAATTTTAATATTATCATGAACTATATTCCTTTTGTCTTTAGTGTTGATAAATTGAGGGTTCACCTCCCCACAACATTTTTGAGCTATATGAACATATATTCATCACTTTTTGGTCTTCCACTCCCATGTATATAGTTCCTCTAATTCTTATTTCCACATTTTTTTATGCAGTAGGGTTCACTTTCATTCCCCCTCTTCCGAAATTAATGTTCTCAAATGATTTTGGCTCCATTGATATCTTCCTTTCATTCTATCTATATGAACTTTGAGACTCTCAAATTTTTTTTTCGACATTAAAATCCTTCGACAATAACTTTTTATAGCTATCATAGTCACGATTTTCAAGATTTTAATATAAATGAAGTCCCAGTCAAACGATTAATCTATTCTTTTTCCCCTAGGATCCAAAAAAGATAGAGGTGTATAGATAATGTCTAGTAATGTTCACCTCATATAATCCCATAGATTAATCTTCATTTTGAATCATTTTAAGGATTTCATTAAACTTTTTCATTCACATTGTATGGGGAAATATTTATGGAAATGTTTACCTTGATCTATTACCACTCTATAACATCGATCTCACTAGTTGGCTTAATGTTTTTAATTAGATTCCACTACTGACCAGCTTCCCATTATATGTCGTATCCTGGAAGGGTGACTTTCTATTTCAATGAACTACAATGTACAAAAAACATATTTTATATAGATCTTATAAATTATTCAATAGTCAATGGGTCATTAGATCCACTGAAAGATTGTGTTATTTGATGCATAAGGGACTCAACGAACTATTTTTTCATTAATGTTGAATATAGTCTATCGACATGATGTATGTTTTTGTTCATAACATACATCAGTTGTTTTATCATCCTCATGATGTATTATATTGTAGATAGCAATAGAACACCATCAGTATATCTTCATTTTACTCATAATTTATGTGGTTCTTCCTATTCCAAATGAGTTTTCTACAAGGAGAAAACCATTGTGGAAAATATGTTACGTTTATTAAACTAATAATTCTAATGTTATTTTATGTCATAAAACATCATTCCCAAATATGTTATTAAATTTATATAATAAAAATAAAATTATATATATATCCATTATAATGTTCTATAAAAATCATTTTTACAGACTATGCATATACCCAAGAAGTGTGAATCTAGGTGTGTAGTAAGGCCCCTTGATGTGATCTAAATACTATTCATGTCTAAATAAATATGGTTTGTATGGAGTAAATATTACATACATTTATTCTATATGTACGTGCACTTGTAGTATCCATACATGGATGTATTGTATTGGAAACCACGTACTTAATAATTTACAAGATAACAAGTTGTTTTCTTATATTTATACTTAACTGTCATGTTCTTAATAATGTTTTAAATTCATAATGTCTATAAATTAAGAAATTTTCATTTGATACCAAATACAGAATCCAATAATTTTTATATAAACTTTCTTTATTAGGTATAAACAATTGGACTTTTAGAGTTTCATTTCATGGAAATATGGTATGTGGTACATGGAAACATAAAAATTATTAAAAAAACATGAAATAAATCATAATGTGTTCATTATAGGTTACTTTTACTGCATCTCAAATCATTGGGACACACATCAGGGAAATGGTGTGATCATGAATACCAATAAGGGAATAACCATGAGAGACATATATCATCCATCTTGTGGAAAATCAATAAGAACATAATGTATAAGGATAAGGAATAAGAATGTGAAAATGAATAATAATAATAATAATAATAATAGCATCAATCCTATCATTAATATTTGAATAAAAAATTTAAATTATACATTAATAAGCATTTAACCAACGTTTATCACCATGTTTTCATAAATTATAATTACTAAGGTTATTAATCAAGGTATCGTAAAATAGTCATTTTATAAAGATTAAATTCCATTCACCTTGTGTTGTATAAATATTAGTGAAGACCCTAAACATAGATTAATTTCTTGTGATCCATATATATCATAATAAATAATTTCAATAATGAACTGTGGAAGATAAATAATGGGGTTTTAATAGAAATTTTATAATTTAAAAGACCTTAAACGCAAGATCGTTACATCATTTTTATCCTAGAAAATTATAATTCTCTTTTATTTATGTAAATACCCAAATAAAAAATACATGTTTACATATTCATTAATACACGTTAAAAATAATACAGGATTGGTAATTCAAATAAATAATAAAATATCATATCTATTATAAAACAGTGAAATATGGGAAGTAAATTCCACAGCATGAGATGTATAAAACATGGTTTTATAATTAAAGAAAATAAGATCAAAAAATGGTATCCCATTCATCAAAGAATATTATTCTTGTGATGGGATAATATAAATTGGAAAAATATATTTGTTTGGAAATTAGAAGACATACCCCATAAAAACGGAACATGAATAGAAAATATAATTGATGATTTTTCTTACCCATGAGAGTTTTTATCAAAAAATGAGGATGAATCCATTGGTCTATAAGAAAACCTTGTGCGAGAAATTTTTTGATAAAAAATAGAAAAAAAAATCTTAGTGGATGTATGTGGATTATTGGGGAATGGTGAAATCATTGTGTTTTTATAATAAATGTGGAAGAATTGTTTAAAAATTTCTATATATTGGTCTATGAAAACTGGGTTTCAGAAAATGAAAACAATTGTATTACGCATTTTTTTGGACATTGGTAAAATATTTATGTTATTATAATCCACTAGAACTGAACTTCATATTTTTTTTATTTCATTTCATATAGAAAATTAATGTCTCTACAAATATATTTTTTTAAAAATCTAATTTTTTCTTTCAGACATTGGAAATCTACTTATAGATTTATAATATTATTAAAATATATTAAAATAAATAATATTAATAAAGTAAAATTTTTTAGGTAATGGATTGAGTTTAAATTATTATTAATTAATTTTGAAATACATATGATGTCATGAAATAAACAGAATCCCTAAAACTGTATTATTTAATATTCATGAAAAGATAACCTATTTAGTAAATTTTTCACAAATACAACATAACATAATTTTTATGTGATGAATTCAAAAACAATTATTATTTCATCATAAAAATAATCTATATATGAAAATATTATATTTTAAATATAAAAATCAATATTTATTTATTAGTTTCCATTTTTTGGCACAATCACATTTTTTCACGTATAAAAAACATCATCGATCTTTATAAAATTATTTTATAATTTTTTATTTAAATAAATTTTTTTATAATGTCAATTATTTTTGTAAAAAAATTATCATTATAAAATGGTTTATATAATATTTATATATTTTCTATAAAAATACAATTATTTTATATATGCAACAGAAAATAAAATTCTTGAATTCATATCAATTAAAATTACATTTTATTATAAAAATATATTCATAAATGGAATTTATGGATTAAAATTTTCATTTATAAAATTAAATTTTCACATTAAGTAACTATGGTCTTAACATATAACATCTTATTACACCATCATACATCTTAAAGGTATAGTCTGGGATGGTAGTAGTTTCTTGGTGATCCTCTACTAACATCGAATGAGTGTTAACCTGCACTAACTTTAAATTACCTCATAAGCCATTTTTTTCAAGCTTCACTTGTAGAATCACTTCATGGGATTGGTCATCATGAATCCAAAGTGATGATACCTCAATACCATGTTTGAACTAATGATATTCCAATGATATGACTCTTCTATTTGAGACCATCAATTCTTATTTATGTATTAATAATTTTTTTAATCACTAATAGTAAACAAAAATTAAAATTGTAAAATTATCAAAAAAGGGTATAGTTTCTAATGGTCATATAGACCATTAAAAATATAGTAGCTGAATCCCATTGGTCACATAACATTTTATACCCTATAAATAAAAAATAATTCTTTCACTCATAATTTACTAAAAATACACTTAAGTGGATATTTTATTTTGTTAAAATTATTATTATATTACTAATGTATTTTTTTTATATATAATTTATATGGGGGATATGATTCAATATGATTTGGGTGATCCTTATTTTTCCATTTTAGAATCTATATTTTATATTATTAGTCCAGTTGTAATTCTTGGAATTATAATTTGTTTCATAGATGATTAATTAAATGATCAAAATTGAGTAGATACTTTTTTTGATTTATATTTTTTTACCTGTATGATATAATATGTAAAAATATATTCATGAATATAATATCATTTAAAAAGATCGGGTCATACACAATTAGGATTTATGATTACCATTCTTTATTGATTTATTAATCCTAAAATCAACTTCATTGTAGTGACTATATATGGGTTTACAAATATGTATTTAATAAGTGTTAAATAAGAATTGTGTTTTTTAATTTATAAACTACATTTTTTATATACATTTTTTCAGTAATCCAAACCCAAAACGGTACAATGAAAGCTACAAATGGAATATTTTATTAATAAATCATGTTTAAAATGATTTAATAAAAATAATTGTCATTTGGACTTGCATTAAATTAACCAAATTGGGAGAATAAGTCATTGTAGTACAAATAGTGGTAGAATACACAAATACTGAAGAACAAACCTTAATACATGATGATTTGTTAATGAAGTGTTAGATATAAATTGAAAAAAATAATTGCATTGATTTTTCCATGAAAAATTTATTTCATTAAAATAATATGAAACACATTTAGTGAATACTTCAAATTAAATTAATAAATTTGTGTTGATCCCATGTTTTCCCTCTGGAAATATTTCATGAAATTTCATTCATAATTTTTTTTACATAATTAGATCAAGATGTTTCTAATTAATTAGATAATTACATGTGATCAATCAATGATTTAATCAAAAGAAATATATTTTAAATCAAAAATTTCATTATTGAGTAAAATTAATCATCAATCCATGGACAAGGATTGTAATAGCACAAAAAATTCATAGTCATAAATATTGGTGAAGGCAAAGATGAAATTATGCCAATGAAGGGAAAACTAAAACCAAATAACCAATTTAATAATTTAACCACCTAAAATAACATCTGATATATCCTGATAAATATTTTAGGAGTCAACATATAATATTTTTAGCCTTCCATTCCTGTAAATCTATCAATGTAATTCAAAAGTCATATTAAATAAGCATGATTTAATAAAAGAAAAAATCAATGAAAAATGACATATGTGGTTATGTGAATGGATTCACACAGTGTAATGAATATAATTATAGTTATATGGATGTATATAAAAATATTAATAATAAGTAATAACTATAATAAATAATCTAGAATTATATTTTAATACATAAAAATTACAATGCACAATATACTTAAATGTCACAAAATAACATTTCAATGAATAAAAAGAACAAAAAAATTTGAAATTTTTCTAAAAGCAACCTAAAATAGAGATTCAGAGTCCATTTTCTAGAGACACACACTAAAAATTCAAACCATTAAATATAGTATGTCAAATTTATTTGGATTTTTGAGTATAAATATTTTTTAATCATTTAAAATTATTCATACATGCATTTTATCCCTTCCATTTGATTTACCAGATAACATTTTTGGATAAAATTAGATGATTAGAAATAATGTTAAAGGATTACTCATAGAATAAGTATAATACATGTAAATTTTTTTATCCCAAATGCTCCATCTATTTATGTGTTAAACCCAAAATTGTGGGATTATATTTACGGCCATGGAATCTAGCCATGAATATAATATTCAAATTGGTTTTCCAAGGTCTCCCTCAAAATGGCCGATTCTCCCTTGATATTATTTAATAAAATTATATAAATTATATCCTATATATGAATTTAAATGTTTAGTTACATTAGAAATTTATTTCTTTCTCCACATTACATTAATTTGGATGAGTTTAAATATGTCTTTTATAGAGTGTTATGTGTTAGATGCACAATACAATCAATATATATTTTTAATCACCAATATCCTCATGAAAAAATGTTCATCATATAAGAGAATTGGCAATCCTGAAATTGAAAATTATAATAATTAATTATTTTTTCCACAAGATTATGTATAAAATTTCACATATTAATAATTTTTTTACAAAAATTTCATAAATAATGAGAAATTAAGTTTAAAATGTAAAATTAATTAGACAAGGAATATTATAACAGAAAATATAATTACAAATCCTACAAATTTAAGGAAAAGTATGCACATTAATTTTCCATTCAAACCACCCAATGACATACTTTTTAACACATTGAAAAAATGATCATAATTATATCCACTTATCATATCATGATATATCATAAAATGTTTAACACCATCACCTTGTATAAAAAATCATTTATCCTATAAAAAACAATATAAAAAGATTCTTAAACATGAAATTAATATTTCTAATCCAATTACCTTTTTCAAATTTACAATTACCCATTATCTAGTTCAAATTATGTATAATTGTGTTATTTGTGTCACAAATGACATGGGTATCCTTTTCAAATTCAAGGGAAAATAAACGGATTTTTTAGATGGGAACAATTTTCATACATAATGTAAGTTATCTAATTTTTTATTTTATTATATTTTATTATTATTTTTAAAAAATATTAAACCAACATTTAAATGATACGACAAAATTTTTGCATGAAAACAATGATGTCACTAACCCCAAAAGTGAAACACCACACAAATTTTTCAATTCTATGCTCTAAAATTTAGATTTAAATCATAATATAATGAAATAAAACTACATTTCAAGAATCCCAATTTTTTAAATGTCACACGTTAGGAAATAGTATTCTAAATGTGACCAGTTTGTCATTAATATATTTTTTTTGAAATTATTTTCTATTTATGGATTTCTAGATACACAAAATAAACATAATGTGGCCCGAAATCTAGTTCTATGATAAAAGGGCTCAAATAACTAAAAAATACTCCCAAAATACAATGGACATGCATTTTTTAATTTTTATGAAATAGTTTAAAATGATGAAAGTGAAAAATAAAATCATTCAACCAAGGAAAAATAATATATTCATATTTACCTAATTAAGAATAATGATTAGAATAATAGAATTCAAAATAATTCGGCATTTTATTTTCATCCTTCATAATGTAAATTATAATAATAAGGGAAAATAAAATAATATTTTCCTTAAAAGTAGTACTTCTTTCCATGTAGTGTTTCAAAAAATGACATATCTTCACCCAAAAATATGTATAATGATACTTATCTTAGTGATGAATGATAAGATAAAATTATTTTCTACATTCAACTAATATTTTGGGGTTGAATTTAATAATGGGTTTTAAATTATATCATGGTGAAAAATAATTGGATTGAATGTTACTATCCAATAGTATTCAATTGATAATTCGAATTATATATTACATGTAATCTTGTTTAATAAAGATTGGTGATTGGGATTTGATTATAGATGAAACGTGGGAATAATTTTTTATATCTCGATGACTTCATCACTTAAATCCCATACTTAAACAACACTATATTTCCATGTAAACCCAAATTTTTCCCTCATATAAAAACAATGAAAACACAAAATTTGGATAAAAACATATATGTATTTTTTTTGTTTAGTTGAAGAAAATTAAATAATAAAATAATTCATGGTGCCTAGTAGAAATCAATTATTTAGAGTTATTATCACAACATGGAATCCCAAACATACATTGTGCCATCATTCAACTTTTTTAGAACTTCATTTTTTACTACTTGTTATCAAATAGGATTGAATATCTACTTGAATGGGAAGTAAGGTTTTAAAACAAATTTTGGAACAATTTCATAGATCATACAGAGTGGGATAATACAATAAATATCAAAATGTGTCCATCTAATATATTTCCGTATACTATTTATGTAATCATAAATAAATTTTTTATTTTTTCTGATTTGAGAGACGGTAAAATTAAAATAGAATTATTATATTTATTAATTATGAATTTATATATTAAGTATGGTAAAATAAATCTATGAGGTCAAAATGAACTATATAGAACAAAAAATAAACTTCTTTATAATTCAAAAATTCATAAAAATCCATTAATGTTCCATAAATTTTATTTTAACATTTAATAAAAATTCACAACATTATTGAGATCTAATTTTTGAAATTCCAATGTTTCTTCATCAATTTTATTGATTTATTTCTATTCCGTAGACTGTTTGGAAATTTTTTTTAATGTTTTTAATTAATATTCCCACTCATGTAAATATTCACATCATTTAATTGTTCATGAGTGTTTTGGGTGTGATATGATTCTTCTATAAATATATAAAAAGAGTCTACCTATGTGGGAATGAGTTACATGACAATTGTTTTATTTTTTTTCATAACACAATGATAATTCCTATGAATTAATTATTATATGTTTTTTAAAAAATTGAAAGAGAAATTTATTTTTTACTAATTAGATATGAGTTTTAGTTGGTTGTGATTTAAAATAGTCATCTATGAAATATTTTATAGATTTTCAGGATTTAGACAATCTTGTTGATTAGGTAGATGATTATCCACAAAAATTGAATCCAAAATTATCAGTAAGCCTTATATTTAAATGGTCTAATTCATTATAAATTAAAAAATTTATAGCATTTAAATCCATTAATGAATCTCATAGTAGAAGTTACATGATTAATAAAATATTCAAGAAATTATTAGTGTACTACTGATTTTTATCATTGATTTTTCAAATGAGGTCAGTTGTTTGAACATTCTGTTATTTCATATTCTAAATGTAATTGATCAACATATAGTAGAATATAATATTGTGTTTTAAATAATCACTAATTGTGTCAATCTAATGATATGTGTGGTTTATATACATTGTTTAATAAATAAAATTCCATAATATAGGGGCTACATCATTTATAATTCCTGTTTGGTTCCTACCCAAGTTTTATATTGGGTTATATTAAATATAGTTCATCAAATTTGGATAAATATAATATTTAATATTATCATTAAAATTTATAAATAATAATGTACAACTCATATGTCCTCTAGATTCCTCAACCCTCATATTATTAATCCCAATTAGGTGGTTTAAATGATCTAATGTATAGAATTAAATGCATCAATTTTATGAAGAAAAGGGAAGATAAATATAGGTGAGAAAATATAAATTAGGTTTATAATAGCATGTGAATGTATAGGATACATATTTGAGTCCTATAAAATGGAGAAAAAAAATTTATTTGGCCATTTAACACTATAGGTAGGACATATCATTATTGTATAAGGAGGGGTACAATCCACATATACCAAAGATGTAACCGTAAAAAACTTATATTTTTTGATGGGGGTTGATATAATCTGTGAAACTAATAAGATTTATTATCCTTTTATTAACTAATGAGTTTATTTAATTATTTCAAAAACACACAGTGACATCATGTAGAAAAATTAATAAATTTGGTTTATATTATGATATGAGTGTGGATATAATGAAATTAATTTTTTTCATAGGGTATTTCTGAACAAGAGTTAATTATATAGACAATTAAGGATTTAATTCTCTAAAATCATTCCAAAACAAAATTTATACATAAATCCATTTCTAATTACGAATTCATATAGATTGTCACTTTAATGATCACTCAAATTGTATTCTTTTAAAATTTAGTGAATATGAAGAAGAGATCAAGTCCATGAAAGGAATCCTAATAAGGTATTAAATTATGAATTTAATAATAATAAAGACATCCAATTTAGACTTCTATAATACTTTATACTTATTCCACAATTGGATAATCATTCATTTAATGGAATGCTTTCAATAAATAGTGGAGGTCGAGTTAAAATGTGGGATTGAAGAAAATGAAATAATAAAACTAAAAATCAATTGCATGCTAATGTGAAATCATTAAGACCATTATATTAAATAAATTAAATTGATATTTATGAGATAAATAAGTTTTAATAATAAATAATAACATTAATTATAATTTGAGAATGATTTTTTATAATGTATAAATGAAGTAAACATTTAGGATATCAAAATAAAAGAATAATATTACCTCAAAATACAAGATCTGGATTGATCTAATTTAGATTTGAAAATCCAAAATAAATAAATATTTTTCATCTATTTGGATGATCCATACCTTCAAAATTTTGATCCACTCAATTTGGAATTAAAAAATGTGGTGGGGAATTTACTTTGTTTCATTTTCAAGGAATCATATATGAATTTTATTCCTTCTCCTTGATAAGACAAAAAGAAATTTACATATTCAAAATTTCCCTAGGTTGTGGAAGATAATATATTTGATATCATATTATTATAAATCATGTAAAAATTTAAACCTGTTTGTATCATTATTTTAAGAGTTACTCCAGAAATAGAGAGATGGAATTTTGGTCCTTTGATTCTATGCTGTGATTTTATCTTAAAATTGGGTCACCTATATCTCAATCAAAATAATCTAATTATACCCAAACCCTTTACAACTAAATGATACAAGTGACCTAATTTATCTTTTGATAAAATTTCATCATAATTGTATTTCACTTTCAGGCTACACATCTATTCTAATAGGCTAAGGTCAAATATGATTCTCCCGAGATATTTCACAATTGATGCCCAATATGGTCTACATATATTTATAATATCCAATTTATCTATGAATAAAAAAATATCCCATCATATTGATATTCATGATTTAAAAATATAAAATTAAAATAATTAACATTCGGTGGTCCATAATTTGATGTAACAAATTGGACGAGATTAAAACTTTTTAAGCAAGAATTGCACAAATTAGGATAAGTCTGTTTCAATTTTTAAATTTAATTGATTAATGATTTTATGAATAGGTAATCACATTAAAAGTCACATTATCATAATAAATATTATGATTAATTAGTGGATAACCATTATTATACAAACTTGAAACAAAATGTTTTATTATAATACAACTATATTATGTACATGTGGCCAACATTTTCCATTATATAATGAATTTATTTTTAATTAAACCTAAAATAATACCATTATTTCTATTACAGTCAACATTTTTTTAATACCTCATTTCATACGATTGATGGATGATTCTTTAATTCTCTTATTAAACATGTCTCATGGTATTATGAAATCGTAATGTCATGACAAATTATATATTATATATATCTACTTCTATTTGATTATCTTTTTTTGTGTCTATGCACCATGATTATGTTTGACAACCACCATGTTTGACTTCATTCCACTTTTGATATTTGGTTTTTATCAACTATGTTTACCATTATAGATCATATGAGCTCAAAATTATATTTGGATCCCATTCCATAAGAAATGAAGAGGGTATTATGTATGAAATATATAGAAGTATAACATCTGTGAGGAATCGAGTGTTAAATGTAATATTCATAATTTTAAATAATATTATTATGTTAATAATTTCTAAATACACTAATCCTTTGGGTTTCTAAAACTATGTGTGATGTTATATGAAATAGAGACTTTGTATTCTCATCCATAAATATTACATCATTTTATATGAATATTCAATACACGACATCCGTATCAACGCCAAAACCATAATGGTTTATTGTATTTGGAATCATGAAACATAATTCTTTTTTTTTGAAATATCATTAACATATCCAAAAAAATATAAGGATATATACTATTATTTTTACGAATACCTGAATAAAACAATTTCATCAAATCATGAGGAATGTATACATATGAAAGGGTGGGATTAGATACTCAGTATGGGTGAACAATGGATATATCAATAATCAATCAAGTATAAGATGAATATAAATTTATTATACACAGAGATAAACAATAGAAAAATAATACCCAGTATACATTATAACATAATGATGAGTCATGCAATAAATATTGGACTTTAATTAGAAATTAATCCTAAAGTAATTAATGAAGATGAAACATAAAAAAATAAAATTATCACAATTATGTGAAAAATACATAAAATTTGAATTTTTTTATAATATTATAATAGAAAAAAGATCACTCATTATATTTAGAACATGAACTAGTCCCTAATACAAACTTATGAACCTAAAACATGTTTCACACATAAATATATGAACATGATAGATAGTCCTTGATTAAAATTGATAACATGAAATCATGTTCATGAATAACATATCTTAATCAGGAGTTATCCATATTTACCCAATTCATTCTAGTTATTTATTGGACCTAACCATAAAATAAGAATATTTTAATAATATATGTTCCAAAATATCATAAATTATTCATCATATATAAAAAAATATAGAAATTTAATGGGATTTATTAAAATTTATACATTCATCACAACATAACCAATGGAAAGTAAATGGGATATAAAAAAATATCATCATCATTATCAAAAAAAATTTGAGAAGAAATAATAATGGTAACATTGTATCATATCCGTAGAAAAAAATTATTTACCTCAACGAACTTAATCTTTATTTGAAAAGTACTTTAAAATATCCCCAAACTATTTTCTGAGGAAAAGATCCTATAATTTTTGAAATGAATTATTTAAAATCAAATAAAATAAAAAATTATTAATGAAACAAATTTCATATAATAGATACTTGGATAATTTTAAAGTAAGAATAAAAGCATTGTGTAGTCCTAAATGTGGTAAATTTCATTCGTGTCATATAAGTTAAATGACTACATTCCATTCACTCTTTTGTAATATTTCAAAAAGATCATTTTATAGAAAAATAAGTAGATTCCAGTGAAATATTTTAATATAAAATAATAATAATAGAATAAATTACATTAAATAATAATATGATAATTAGAAATATATTTAGAAAACATTTTTTTAATAATATGGTCATGGAAATAAATGCAATTTCGATTGATGTTTAAAATAAATTTGAATATTTAATAAAACATTCTCCCAATCTATAAAGTTATAAAAGAGTGGAATATGATAGAAATGAATGTTATCTATATAAATAAATAAACTAAAAAAATATTCCGGGGATTTTTCAGGTATTATTCAAGAAATTGTATCATTTTAAATGCAATCATATATAATTTTGATATGCAATGAGATTGTAACATAAATCCCTTACTCGTAGTTCGATTTTATTGAAGGGAAACCTAGCGTCATGTATATAAATTTAAATATATTATAACTATATTACATAGTCACGTACATACATATAATATCTTATATGACCCCACTATAACATTTTGACCCAAATTTATTATTATTTAGATAAAAAATAGTCATATATGTGTTTTAACTATTTCATTTTTCCTAATAATTTCAATTTGGTAGTCTCAGTCATTGAACATGGAAAATGGCTGCACGACCTCAAGAATCATAATTATGATATAAATTTGAACAAATATATTGTATAAGTATTTAGAATCATTTTGAAAATGTATTGGTAGAATATGGATTACAATGTTTATGGTGACTATAGGTTTCATGTGCTTGAATGGAATTATCTATTTTTGTACGATTAAAAAACTTATGTATAAAATAATTCACCATTTGAGAATAGTTATTATATCATATATATCATATATATTCCATAGATCAATCGTTTTTTACTATCTATATAAAAAATTATTAACAAATCACATTTCTTCATCGGTGTGGTAATCCACATGTACGCCCGAGTGACATTATCATTTTACAATGGATTGGATGGTAATATTTTTGATTTGATATTATAATCTAGAATCATAATAACATCATTTTCTTTTGGAAATGGGGAGGACATTGTTTGTTTAAGGTTCAAACATTCCAACTAGTTTCTAACAGGTTTATTCATAGAAACGAAAACATCCAATGATTCTATATCCATTTGGACATACATTCCAAAATTAGGTGCTCATTAGTTGTCCGCTGATGAGGATTAAGAATTTTCGTTGGTCGACAGGATGGGAGGTCCGGCTCATCATCCCTTTTTGGGGGGAAGTATTGCCTACTCCAGGACCCTATCCTAGAATAAGTTGTATTCATGAATCCTTATTATTTCACCAAGTATAGAAATGAGTTATCCATTAGACTTATAAATGAACGATTTATATGTATGGGATATAGATAACAGTTCATATGAATTCAAGTTTATTCATAGATGGAGAATCATAGGTATGTTTTACAGATTCTTAGTCAATGGTATCCTTCCATTGAATATA
Organism: Viscum album; assembly: GCA_963277665.1. Taxonomy (NCBI): domain Eukaryota; kingdom Viridiplantae; phylum Streptophyta; class Magnoliopsida; order Santalales; family Viscaceae; genus Viscum; species Viscum album. The sequence continues at coordinate 503,055,327 of OY728159.1, forward strand.
TATAAATATCTTGGTCATTATGATGACCATACCGGTTTTAACGCCACTCAATGGGGAACTTGAAGATTATTGTCATTCAGAAAGAGAAGGATTTTTCAGAGATGGTATTGTACCCATAGATGGGATACCTATGTATCCTTGTTAAAATAAAGTAATCAAAACCCACAAATTTCGATAAGAATCATATAGTTTAACGTTATATGGTATGGAAACAAATTACCAAAATATGGGCTTGAACATTATAAAGGCTTCCTAGGTACTCTAATTTTAATCAAGATATCAAAGTACACATAGTTCGGGAAAATAAATATGGGGTTTATGCATAGTTAATAGACCAAAAAGAGATTTCGTGATTACTTTCATACTCTAAGCTCACGTGAGTCATGCTTAGTGTGAGAAACAAGAGGAATCAATAAACATGACTATGGATCCATGAAATATGCAGTCATGAAAAATAATTTGGGGCTTATTTATGTATGACTTCCTAAGTAAATGAAGTCTAGGACATAGGATTGAATCCCAAGAGCAGGGTCCATAGTGGTATTTTTACATTATGGACATTTGGAGTTTTAACTTAGGTATTACTCCTGAGAAGGTGGCCTAACATTAAAGGGACTTATGATTGGGGTTTAATCCTGAGGAAGATATCCAAATAAAAAGAAACTATGATTAGGGATTACTCTTGAGAAGGAGGCCTAGGTTAAGTGAACTTGACAATAGGGAATAATCATGAGAAGGAGGCTCAGGTTAAGGGAACATGAGACTGGGGCTTACTCCTGAAAAGGAGGCCCAGGTTAAGGGAACAGGAGACTGGGGCTTACTCCAATGAAGGAGGTCCAGGTTAAGGGAATTTGAGATAGGGGCTTACTCCTAAGAAGGAGGCCCATGATAAGGGAACATGATACTATGGAATACACTTGTGAAGGAGGCATGGGTAATGGGAACTTGAGACTGGGGCGTACTCATGAGAAGGAGGCTCATGCCAAAAGATCTTCTCATCTTTAAAGTATGAGGTTATAGGGAACCTCTAACTGTGGTGACCTAAAACATGTAAGTCTCTAGTTTTTGGGAGAGGTTCTCATATAATTCCATTTAGATAAATAATCCAACATAAGAACCATGACATAAATGGCTTTGAAGAGGGTTTTGAAGGCTATGTCATTAAGAGGAAAGGTGGATTCAAGGAAAGGATGTGACTAGGAATGAGGAACAGAAATATTTTTTTGGCGTGCAAGTCCTTGTCGTGCAAGTAAACATGCACCACATGAGTCACCTTGGGCGACGATGGATATATAGGGTAAAACTTGGGCGACATTGAACTGAAGCCCTTAGTATCATCCCTAGAGGCTTCCAAAAGGGTGGCGTGCAAGTTCCTTTGAGAGGGAAAGGCGGTAAGCAAGTGTCTTCATTTCCCTTAAGGGCTGGACTCTTAGGCGCACAAGTATTGATGAGTTATAACACATGGGCCTTATACTTAATCATTAGAGATTCTATTCTCGGTAAAGGATTACCTTAGAAGTGTTCAAAAGTGGTCATTTAAAGACTTGGGTGACCAGAACTTAAATCTGAGTTATGGAAATTTCATCCCCAAAATGGGGGGCCCACATGGGCTATTTATAGGCCACTTTGATCCTTGGGCAAAGAAAGAATATGGCATGCATGTGACGTGCATGATTCCCTTCAAATGGATTCTCGGACCATTCCGTTGTCAATTTTTTCTGTTTTTCAAAGGGTGAACCTCATTGTGCTTAAGGTATTCCCATTTTCCATTCATTGGACTCTGTGACGAAAAGGAATGTTAACGAAATCCCCCCACTCAGAGTTAGATCTGAAAAAGGAGAGAGGCTTTTACTCTGAGGAAAATGAGAAATCAGGGTTCGGTGGTGTGCATGTTTTAGGCACGCAGGTTTTGGCAGGCAGGTTTCGGCGCGCAGGGATGTGGGGTCGCCTATATATATGTGAGTCACTTCCCGCAGACCATCCTACCTGAAAAGAAGGAAAAGGTGCTCCATTTCTCACGTTGCACGACATGGAAGAATATATCAAAGATCATATCTGAAGAGCCTCTTGAAGACCTGTCTTCGAAGATCCCATGATTGTCATCCTTATTCATCATGCTGGGTCATGGAGGTTTTGGATATCATGAGATCCATACCGCTGTGAAAAAACTCATCTTAATGAGGTAAAAGGATAAAAAGATCCATCAAGATCTAACCAGAGAGAGGCTGCTGACAAATATCAGTGAATTCGAGGCTACAGTGTCCCGAGATGAGGCTGATCATGGTGCAATACTAAAGGAGCTAGAGCATAAGATCACATAGAATGTTGTCAGCAGATGAACCTTCAGCAACAGCTAGATTCTGTTACTGGGGAATGTGGACAGCATAACAATTCATTAGATGGTGTCTAAACTGAGGGTATGAAATCCATCGTAGATGCAAAGAAATCACTCCATAAAGCTGAAAAGAGTGAAGCTGGTCGAGTGAATGAACATCAAGTGGTTGCTGATAAAGCTCAGGATGCCATAAATCAAATGAAAAGTTATGTTGAAAGCCTCTTGTAATTATTGAAAAACAATATACTCCAATCTATGTATGTTCTTCTAATCTTGTGCATTAATGAAAAATACAATTCATCTTTAATCATTTGTACCTGTATTCTCTTGCTAACTTCATAAATTGTTTAATCTAAGCCAATGGGCCTACTAAGCATAGTTTGATTTTTGCTAGGATTATACAAACAACCCCAAAAACATTGCATCTTTTTATTGCTCAATATTTCCTATATCATACAAAATTTATGTTTAGAGAGTTGGGACTCAACTTTTGTTCATTGAACCTTTTACAGGTTCCCAATTTCATGAGTACCATTTCTCTTGTTTTCTGTTTAAATTCATGCATGTTGATCATAAAAGGCTAATGTTAAAGGTCAAATAGATTTGACCTAATGGATTACAATTGACTCAATTCCTTGATAATTTGTTTGAAAACATATTACCACGTTCATGTATGGGGGAAAACATGTATACTATGACTTACGATATTTTGAATCTCAGGGATGATATGAAAAAATGGATAAAACACATTAGAGGAAGTATTTTGTAAGAGTGAAGTTACCGCTATTTGAAAAACCCATTAGGGGATTGAATTATGCAGGACCACTTAAGGCCATTGGCTGCATAGTCAAAAAATAGCATCTTTTGGCTGATAGGTCTGTTATGTAGACTATTTCTGCAAGGCCACCTAAGGGCTCGTGCTGCAAAGTCAGGAAAAATAACTCTCTAAAATTTTAATTTTTTATTGCTATAAACCAGTGAAAGTTTATGGATATTCAAATTTCCCAATGCATAGAGTCTGTTGTATGGAGAGAGGTACTTGACTATATAGAGAATATTCCAAATCAATATTTTCATAGAATTGAATGAATGTCAATCTTGCGATGGTCTGACCTAAACGTAGGGAAGGTAAATATAAACCATAGACTTGATTACTTTCAGATCATGAGAAAGAGTATGGGACAAATATTTTAAAGATGACTATTTTTGTATATCCCTACATATTTTTGTTAAGACCAATAATGAAAAAAGAGGTTTTCCGTCCATGAATGATGTTACCACTGTTTGACAAACCCGTTAGGGGGGTTGAATTATGCGGGTCCACCTATGGGAATTGGAAGCATAGTCAAATAATAACATCTTTTGGCTGACATGTCCATTATGTAGACTATTTATGCAAGGCCACCTAAGGGCACCTGTTGCATGGCCAGGAAAAAGATTTCCCAGGCATCAGACATTTTGTGACCAGAAGTCAAGAAAAAGGTTATAGAGATCTGTAAGTATTTAAGGGTTGGAGTATGACACATGAAAAAGGGTATTGTCCAATGCATGAAGGAGATATATATACCAATGCTAACCATAATCATGTTGTGGATGGGTCCTGAATTGAGATAATGGACTTCACTACATATCTAATTCGGATGTGAATCAAGCCATAAGTAGTTTTTGAAATAACGTTTAACATCATGTGGGACGAGAGCGTAGGAGATCTTAGTTTAGGGCCTTACAACTCAGACCATAATGAGGGAGACACATTGTGTGTTTGTTATAAACCTGATATGAATAAAGAACATGGTTTTTATACCACATTCATGTGCTCGCAGGGGGACTTTTCAGTCAAGGGAATTGAAGTGGAGTTTGGGGTTAGGCTCAAAGACTTGAGGCTGGATTCGAGGGATGATCAAACGTTCCTACGTATCCTATAGGGATGAGATTCAATCCATGCGTAGTTATGAAAATATCCTTTGTATATATTTGGTTCGTACATGAGAATAGTGAAATGGTACATTAGTGCAATGATAGTTGGACCCATGATTAAAGGTTCATTCAATGCCATGTATGCACATAGTCCTTGGAAATTACATGATTGGAGATCAATGACAATAATGATTCCCTATTAGGTGAGGGTGTTAGAGACTATTGTAGATTATTTTCATACATGAAAGAATTGAGAATAGTTTAAGGTCATATGCATATACTGGTGCTACATAGTTTAGTGTCATGTTTACAGGACGTATTGCTATGAAGTTTAATGTCTTGCAGTGAGGATAATGGGGGGCTTTATAGTTTAACGTCATATAGAAAGGACGATGTTGTTACACAGTTTAGTGTCATGTAGCTGGGACAAAAGGTATATACATAGATTAACATCATGCAAGACGATGGTGAACTAATGTGAAGATATTAGTCTCGGGGGGGGGCTTCATGGATCAACATCATATGAGATGGAGGTGAACCGATGTGAAGAGACTGGTTTTGTTCTTGAAACTCGGGAGGTTACCTACTTACCCATCATAGAAGGCCAGGATCAAAATCCGCATATTTTTTTTTAGAAGGAATTGGTGATCGAGTTGTACTTGAGGTCAACGACCCGAAGATGGGGTTGGGACTTCCACGTGGTTAGTGGAACATAGATGGTGTTATGGTTAAATCTTAATATAATCTCACGTGAGTCATTCTCATTAAGATAATCAAGAGGTAGCAACAACCCTAACGATGCACATTTTAACGTCATATGGTAAAAAGGGTGTAGTACAGTTTAGCGCCATGCAGTAGGAACATATTGTTGTGCAATTTAATGTCTTGCAGGACATGTGCACAGTTTAACATCATGTAGGATGTATTAAGGTACTTTTTTATAGTGTAACATCGTGCATGATGAATATGAACAGTTTAATGTCATGTTGGACTTATAAGTGAACTGATATGAATAAGACGTTTGATGGGGACTTCACATATCAACCTCATATTGGATGAAGGTGAATAGATGTGAATAAGGTGGTTTCGGTCTTGATCCTACGGAGGTTACCTACATACCAAGCCAAAAAGGAAATGATCAATGTCCACGTAGTTCAATTGAGAGGGATTTCGTGATCAGGGTGTACCTGAGGACAGCCACCAGAAGATGATCTTGGGAATTAAGCATGGTTAGTGGCCCAGAGAAGATTTCATGGTCGAAACATTCTCTAAGATAACGTCATTCATATTTGGGGTGAGAAACAAGAAGTAGTAACAGACCTAACGATTGTGCCGCAAAGATACGATCACTAAGGATGGTGTGGGGTTTATGCATGGTTAGCTGCCCAAGGCACACTTTTTAACAGAGTTTAAAAGACAATTGTGCATGTGGTGATCACATTTTAATGTCATGTGTCATAGGCATGGGTTTCTTGGTGGTTTAACATCTAGCATCTCGGACGATGAAAAATTTAACATTATGTTGGATGAAAAAGGTGACACAATTTAATGTCTTATTGGACGAATGAGGGGACACAGTTTACAGTCATGTTGGAGAACAAATGGGACACAAGATAACATCTTGTTGGATGAAAAAGGGGACACAGTTTATCGTCATGATGGACGAATGAGGGGACACAGTTTATCGTCATGTTGGATGAATGAGGGGACACAATTTAATGTCATGTTGGACGAATGAGGGGATAAGAAATTTAATGTCTTGTGATAAAGAAAAATGAGGGGACATAGTTTAACGTCATGTTGGACGAATGAAAGGCTATGCAGTTTAATGTCATGCAATACGGAAAAATGAGGGGACACAGTTTAACATCATATATAATGAATGTGGGGATAGGCAGTTTAAAGTCTTGCAACAAGGAAAAATTAGTGTATTTGTGTTACAAAAAATACTTATTCAACAATTGTGAATGATTTGGAGTTGTAATGAGTTCTCCAACAATTTATATTAAAGAATAAGCTCTATTAGAGTAGACCCAATGTATTGATTAAGGTCCGTCCCACATTGGCTCAAGATTTGGAGTTTCTTTCCCAGTATACATGGATTTCTTAGAGAAGTCAACAAAATCTCGTATCATTGAAGGACAAAAGTATCCCAACCTTAGAATTTGATAAGAAAGATTATGCCCAGACAGCTGGGCACCACAAAATCCTGCATGAACATCACTCATGGAAACCATTTTCTCTTCACCATCAATACTTATAAAGAGAATTCCATCAAAACCTCACTTGTAGAGATCATTCTGATGATCCAGGATATCATGAAGAGTAAAATTGACCACATGTCACTGGACTTGTTCTCTCCCAACTCTATTATGTAGAAGTGTCCCATTTTTAATGTATTGTATGATAGGTGTCATCCATCCTATATCATGACCTTATGGGTCATGTATGGGACTAATTTCATTAATATCCTCTATTCTGTTTGGAATGAATGGTGAAACCATACGACGGTTGGCAATGTTGATGATTGCCTCGTCCCAATTTGGATCTTCCAGGGCTATGTCTATATTATCTAAGGAATTAGCTTGGTCATTTTGTGATAGCAGGACATGGGATAATGTCAGTTCTGTGGGACATTCTTCTATTAGCTATCTAACGTAATTTCACAAAGGGATTAACTCTATCATTATGATGATATAAATACCATTGATTTGTTTGATGACCAAATCTAAATCACATTTCACTCCCATGTGATTCACCTATTCCTGAAGCGCTAATTCTAATCTTGTGATAGGCGCTTGATATTTTACGTCATTGTTTTTACCACCTGCCAAAGATAAGAAGGTATAGGGTAGCACTGCCTTTTCTAGGGAAATAAGCACGATTCCTAACACAACGTTGGTGAATTTAGGATATTCCATTTTCTTCCCAGTTAGACTTCTGGAGGCACCATCAATTTACATTTACCATGTTTGAGGATTATCATTAATAGAGAGGAATTCCTCATCAAGAAGATCAATATTTATCGATGTATCTTCAACAGTTGGGTGTTTAGCAAGGAAATAGGCTAGATATTGGCCCATTATTTCCTTTTGAGACACATATTCGATTTCAATATACTGAAAAATCACTACCCACCATGCCAGATGTCTTGTAATCATAGGATGACTATGGATAAATTTAAGCGGGGTTTTGAGAGATAAGAATTATACCTCATGATGTTGTGGGTAGTGTCTCAATTTATGAACAGCAGAGATTAATGCAAGGCAGCACTTTTCAATACATGAATGTCAAGTTTCTGGCTCAAGCATAGTCTGACAGAGATAGGAAAGGCTGTTTTCATTCCCAGCATCAATCTTTTGGGCATGGGAGGAACCCAATGATCACTATAATGCTGTCATGTAGAGAATGAGGGGTCTTCCTTCAACTGGTGGCATCAACACCGGTGGACTAAAGAGATATTTCCTGAGGATAACTAATGCTTCTTAAAATTATTCAGTCCACTGGCAGGTGACTCCCTTCTTTATCAATTTGGTGAAGGGTAAGCACTTTCTGGCCAAATTGGAAATAAAAAAGCCAAATATAGGCCAAGTATCCATGATGTCCTCGAAATTCCTTCATATTTCTAGGAGGTGACATGTAATGGATTGATTTTTTCTTATTAGAATCATATTCTATACCATGATGGTATACAAGAAAGCCAAGAAATATTCCAGAGGTTAGCACAAAAGCACATTTCAAGGGGTTCATATTCAAATTATGTTGTAGATGTTTGTTGAATATGATTTCTAGATTGGGCATGTGATTAGAACATTTTCTGGATTTAAACACCAAATCATCGACATTACATTCATCAAATTTCCCTAAAAAGGGTTTGAAGATATGGTGAATGGAATGTTGATACATTTCACATGAATTTATCAGGCCAAAGGGTATTAACTGATAGGAAATCACACCTTGAGGAGCATTGAAGGTGGTAGCCTCTTCATCTTCTGGGGCCATTTTTATTTGATTGTACCGAGAGTAACCATCCATGAAGGGAAGAGCTTCGTAGCTAGATGTTACCTCAATTAAGAGTTCTATGATCGGAACTGGAAAATCATCCTTGCGATAATGCCGATTAAGATCTCTGAAGTCAATACAAACTCTAATTTGACCATTCTTCCTTTTCATAGGGACAATGTCAGCCAGCTATTTGGGATATTGAAATTCTCTGAAAATGTATTCCTTGACAAGATTATCAATATCAGCTTCAATTTGGAGGCATAATTTTGGTGTGTTATTCTTGCTGCTTTCTTGAATCCTCGATGTTCTTCTAGAAAACCCAATTGATGAGTGACAACATAGGGATCAAAACCATTCATTTTTTTATAATTCCAAGCAAATAAATCTCGATTTTTCATTATAAAGAAATCATACATTTATTGCTCTTCATGAGACATTGCTTCACTAATAATGCATGGAGTGGATCTTCTTTTGTACCCAAATTTATTTCTCTGAGTTCATCCACAATGGTAAGGGTACCCTCTTCAAATGTTGGATGAGCATTCCTGAGGTCTTCCCCCTCTTCTTCAAAACATTTTACTTCTTCAGTTTCTACTTGCGTAGTAGATGACAAAGAAGAATTTCCATAGTTAGGGGAGAGGTTATAATTTGAACATCGCGAAGAAAAGGCTTCCATTTCTGACCATATTGATGATTAAGGGTCTTCCTAGGGTGATAAAGAGGAGATGATGGATTGGGAATCGACATCATTGTTTTCCTCTAACATTTCTATAACTTCTTCGGACCTGGTTTATGGATTATATAATTTCTGGATTTTAGCGGACGAAATGAAGATATCTCCATCTCAGATTTCATCATTTCTTGGTGAATAAACAATTTATCCCATGATGTCTAACTTGATTTCTGAAAATTACATTATTCATGTTTTTATAAGAGTGTTAGGATTTAGGTATATCCTATCAATTTGACTGATAGGAAACACATAATCTTTACTCACATGTATGAATGGGTTTACTGGATTCTTTTCCAAACCATTTGGAGCATTAATTTTTGGGACATTCTTTGACATGGACTTTTCCCTTCTTCCATGTGATAGAATTATGCATCAACGTATTGAGATTAACATGTTTTGAATTGGGCATTGTCACCATTAAATGCCCCAATTTTACCATTGAAATAATATTTGAGACATTGACGGTAAGAAAAATGCATTACCGCATGTTGATAGTGCAAAGGTCTTCCAAACAAAATGCTGAAGGCTGTGTCCTGATGATCAACCATGGAATCTGAATTAGATACAAGGTATCAAAACTGAATTTTGAGTGTAATTTCTCAAAGAGGTTCTTATTCATTATTTTAATATCCTTGAAACATCAAATTAGAAGGAGATAAATATGATTTGGTGATGTCTAGTCGACGAAGTGTATGAATAGTAATGAGATTGAATCTTGAGCCATTATTAAATAATTCTCGTTGGATGTATATATCATTGACTTTTCCAAACAGATACAATGGTCTAATATGTCCATATATAGCATCATCTTTATCTTTATTTGTAAAAGATATCATTGCATGTCATTCTGCATTATCATTCTCTATATGGTAGACCTCAGCTGCAAAAATTTCTGTTTCGAATTATTGAGGACATGAAAAAGACTCAATAAGCTTCTCCCAAAGATCTTTTGATAGATTAAAGGAATCCAGAATTGATAACATGGACGGTACTTGGGCCAAATGTTTCAGGACATCATTATTTTCGTCCAGATGTCTGAGTTTCCCATCTAAAAAATGTGGGTTTATGGGTGCCTTGGATGTTGATTCTTTGGCAGTATGTGCATCATGTATCCGGCTAGGAGTTGGAAATACTCTTGGCTTTGGTAGACTAGATGGAATAGTTCTATCTATTTGCTGAGAGGAAGAAGGGATGACCTCTAACCGGTCTTCAAAAATAAATGTTTCAGGACCAAATCTACCGTGTGTAGAAGAACATTCTTGTTTTTGTTGATCCCTCTAAATGGAATTTTTACGAGTTTCTGTGGCATATACAGTTCAAGCAGGGGTAGGAATGAAATAGTATCTTCTAGAATATCCATGTCATCCCCTGTATCCTATATCTCTGCCTCTTCCTCTAATTCCTCAGTTAGATACATGGAATATAGGCTCATCTTAATCGAAACTGTCATTGGAATAAGGATCCGTTAAATGAATCATGTTAACATACCCAAAGATCAAGTCCTCATCTGAAGAAGATTCTACCTGATAAACCAATTTAGGATATGTATTTTGGTGGGACGGTGCCCATTTTTTTGAAGTAAATGGTATAAAATCTTATAGAGTCAAAGACAACTTAGGCATTGACATGATCTAGTATTCTTCTGACTACTCTTCTTTCTTAAAATTATGCAGCTTCATTGAGGATTTTCCTTTTGATGAAGGGGGTTTTGCTGTGGCATTCATAGAAGATGACACAATTGGTTTATTCAATTGTGTTCATAAAATGAAATGAGTTTTATTGACCTTTTCTTGACCATCCAATCATCATAGTTCTAGAAATATTTACTTTGGACTTCGTGCCATTCACATTCTTCCTATGGTTCAGTAGCAGTAACACATGCTACATGTGTGGAAGAACCTTTCAGTTATACTTTTCCAGAGTCCACCATATTTTTAAAGAGGTATTTGAAGACAAAACACTCCTGAATGGGATTCCCCAACATCTGATAAAATGGGTAATAGTTAGGAAGGTGTTCATCTCCTTCCTGGTTCGGCCTTTTGGGCCTTAGCAGCTAAACCAGATTGTTTTCCAGAGCCGAGATGAAGTAATATGGAACATGTTCATTCCAAAAAGAATAAACATTGATCTTCAAATAATCATACTATTTCCACCTTTGATTTCTTTGATAATATTGATGAGGCGGCGATTGATGTTGACGCAGAAGAGGTAGAGACCTTCGATATGATGAAGGTTTTGAAGTGGAAGCAGATACATGTTCTTGTTTATGTGTAACAGTAGCAGTCTCTTCTTTCCCTATTATCCTCCCAGGAACTGATGGAATTACATGAGTTTTAGACTTTTTTATTATAAGAAAGTCTTCTATCTACTGAGCGATTGAATTAAGGTATCAAAACCCTCCTGTGTATTTCAAAGGTATCAATGGTGTGCGTAATTAATCACGTAGATTTTACGCACATATTGGAAGCAACTCTTCTTAAGGGAGTGCCAAACTAAAGGAATGTTTTAATACATTTGAGTGAGAAGTGAAATCTAAAACCCTTTCATTATCCCTTTGGTTTGAATTGGTAATATAAAAAACTATTGAATTTAGCAATGTTGAGCTAAATTGAAGAAGAAATCTTTGACGGAGATCTTCCCACCCAGTAATTGGCCTAGAATGAAAACCTGTATACCAGACAAATGAATGTCCTTATAATGAATGCACAAAAAACCTAAGCTAAACTTCTTCTTGTTGTTGAGGAGTTCCCATAATAGGATCCCAATGATATAAAAAATGTGTTATGTGTTGTTCTAGATCTCCCGAACCATAAAAAATTGGGAATGTGGTATTCACAACATTTGATGGGGGAGGGATTGCATCCAACCATTCAGGGTAATATCTCTTTTCTGGTTGAACCTATGCACTCCGTCCTTCCTTGGATTCTAAATGAGTGGTTAATGATTCAATGGTAGTCATTAATTTTTGAGAAACATCTGTTTGAGCTTGGACCAGAACAGGTGCAATAACTCGAGTTTGGATGGGTGTGGCGACCGATACTTCCACTGATCTTATTATTGTCGGTTTCTCTCATGTATGACCCATAGAATTGGACCTGTGAGGGTGTACTTATAAAGGGAAATATTCTTGATCCATCCTAGTATCTGCAACAAAATTCCTTGATTGATTAACTCCATCATGCTTAGGAGGAAGACAACATTGAAGTAGTTCTGCATTTAACCTCTTTAATTACTTAATTTCTTCGTCTTCTTGTGTGAACCTTTCCTCTTACGAGAGTGATTATCCATTCTAGATGTAGGGTGGAATGTTACTTAACTTTTACCCTTTTTCTTGGCATGTTCCTTTCTGGTGTATGGATGTGAATTACCCAATTGAATGTCTTGCCCCTGGGCAACCCTATGTCTTCTTGTATGCACACCTCCTTCATTCGTTTCTATGTGTACATACTCTTTAATAGGAAATTCTTCCTATGATTCCCCTGAGTGAGCCACATATTTTTGGGGATTAGTGACAATGGAATTGATAACATTTATAGATGCAAAACGCATTGCAGCCCCTCTGTCATTGCTTCTGCGATATTATCCTCTTCCATGTCTGTTATGAGAAATTGCCATTTGTTAGGTTGATCCCTCAGGAAATTCTTGATGAAACATAATTTGGAGGGAGTATTCTGATAATTAGGCTATTTTTTTTTCTTGTGGCTTCTTCCCTAATCGAGAGATGGTTGTCTTTTATTGAGGAAGAGATTGAGAATTTGAAAATGTCTCCATTCTGGTGGACTAAAGTTGTTCTTGGTTTTATTTCTCAACTCCTCGAATCTTATATATTGATCCTAAAGGTTGGATTACAAGAGTCCCCAGCCTAGCATGATGAGGTGGCTCTTGAGCTACTACATCTGAAACATTCTTAAAATCCAACATGATTTTGCGGACTTTAGTCCGAAAATTAGCCGGATTCATCATCCGACATCCACTCAAATCACCTGGCTCAGATTACCATTGTATCATTTCTAACACCTCTTTCACTTGATGATGCGCATGATCTATATGATAATCCTATTTTATATTCTTATTTTCTTGATGCAAGAGTAATTCGTCAACATTTTCATTATATTTATGACTTTTGGGAGAACATGTTAACCATGTTCTTGAGAAAGACTTTGATTACACACAAAACTAGTTAGATGTAGCCATCCATGGGAAATAAGATTGCATGAGACCACTTTTGGTGGGCCTTGTTGACTTGACAGAATAGTGAAATGAAATTCTCCATGAACACATAATCCCCTGATATAAATACTAGATGGGGCATTGGTAATTAACTGGTGAAACCTTTTTAGTGCGCCATGGCATGAACGCTGAAGGGATCTCTTCTTCCTTTCAACCATATGATGTCGGGAAACTGAGAGAGATTCCAAGTCAATTGTGTGTTGCAAACCTTCTATTATCTTGATATGATTTTTATATTCATCATAAGATAATATTATATCATTTTAGTGGAAAAGTGTTTTCCATATGATTAGATTAATATTGTGAATACAATCTCTTATCAATGTTTCAGGTTTATCATTGTGAGAGCTAGTCAAAGGCCAAAACAGGGCTGGTATTTCTGCTTTCGCAAGTTGTTTTCTCATATTCAGCGCTTCGTCATTGTCATGTGATGAATATTCGTCTACCAAATTAGACCAATCAAGGTTCTTCTTTATTGCTTCATCAGATTCAAAATTATTGGTAAAGAATTCATATGACAAATTAAAAGATGAATGACCTAGGGGTGGTTTTGATAATGACATACACCCCAGGATATCTTTTGATTGAAAACGTATTTCACCTGCTAGCGGTAAGACATCAGATATGACTGGATTCACATTTTCATATGCCTCAAGATTAGTGGGATTTCACATTACTGCATTTTCCATTGAAAACTTTTCCTGGGAATGCGAATTACATCTGTGGAGAGGAATTTCATTGCTAAATTCATCAACATGGGGAGGACCACCATGGTGGGTTACAGAAAAAGATGAGACATTTTTCTCCTTGGTCTTCTGGCTACATAGAGGTTTATGGAAGCTCTCATATGAAGATGAAACATCGAGATCGACTGAATTTTCATGAATCAAGACTTCATGAAGAAGTGTATGATGAAGACCTTCAGAATTGTTGTTGTAAATTCCGGAATCTAGAAATGAGAGAGTAGAATATTGAGTTGCAACAGACAATTGTCTATGGGCTTCAAGAACTCCAGCAATGAGCAAGGACTTTTTGCAGATTGGCTCTTTATTCTTTAACTATGTTGGATGGGTCTGTTTTTTGGACGCCTTATTACTCACATTAGAAACCCCTTGCTGAAGAATGTGGTTATTATGGGAAGGTTTGTGTGCCTTCTCAGGATAAATGGTCAAGTTAGTCTGACTATCTCCATTTAAATTGGGTCTATGTGCCGGACTAGATTGTCCGTATGACATGGGGGAGTATTCCCCACGACCCTCCTAGACTAGAACAGAGGTATGTATCTACTCCAGAGTGACATGTTGATGAGTCACTCCACTAATTGGGATAGATTTATGTTTTTTCCTTATGATTTTGCTGAAGTTGTTATAATATTCTGATAGGTATCCAAAATATGGGCACGGATTTTCTTATGATTTTTCACCATTTTCAGAATGTGCTTGATGACTTCAGCTGCTAGAATGGAAATATATGTCCATTCGTTGTTTGGAGTTGGTCTGTGTTCCTAATCATGTCTTCCTTTTCCTGTTAGTGAATTCTGAGAGCACTCTTGTGTGGGGACAGAAAGATGTGTCTGCTTCTTGTTGGGGGATTTCTAATTGACATCTTCGAAAGCTACCAAATGAGACGGTTGGTTAGCTTGATAAATAATAGTAGTTTTATGTGCTCGATGATTTACTCTGCTAAATATGATTGATGAACTTTCTTCAATATTGGCAAACGAGACTATTGGCAGAATTCATGAGTGTAAGGAGGTGTATGTGCCTGTTTACAGTTGGTTACCACATTTGATTGGCAAGATTCATTGGATGCAGTCAGAAGATCCTTCTAATTGGATGATGAACTATAAACAACTTTATGTTCATGCCTATTGTGCTCCACCAGAATTTCCTAGCGATATTGGTCTGTTACTGCCAGACGAGTCTATTGGGCAGTATAATCCAGACGGACGGGTGTATATGCCTGCTCATTGTTTTCCATCATTTTATAATAATGGACATCTACAGTAGGGGGAATAGTTAATAACCTACTCCATGTTGACTGAATTTTTCGTCTGAAAGTTTTTCTTGCATGCTTGGGTCTGAGGAACCTGATCCGAACACCATGAGGTGATACCCTCATCATGTTGAGGGTGCACTACCGCTCGATTCTAGAAGCAATTGTTGATGGGAGTCCTCATGAAGGACTCTTGTATTGTTGAAATGAGGCAATGAGTGAACACTTCCTTCACTTCCCTGTAATATGGGAGGGAATGTTTATTGCGTTATAGGGATAATAACCTGAAACGGTTGGAAACGGTGGTTGGAACCACCTGCTTTTTAACCACTATTCGTCATTGTCAGGACAACCAGGGTGACTTGTTAACTTGGAGGGCTTTTCAAGAAGCCTACATAGTCAGGATGGTACTATGTTGATGTTATATCCTCACCAATACATTCGAGAGCCAATTTTGAAGACATTGATTAGGTTATGTCGTCCACAGAGCGGACGAGGATCCATCAGGAGTTGTAGCCGAGGCTTTCACAGGTGTGAATTTTAAAGAAGCCATTTTGTGTTTGTAGAGAGATTTGGAAAAGAGTTCCTATTTTATACAGTAGACATCATCAGGATAGGTTTGTCCAGACTACATATTTTGTATGAGAACATATGTTATTGACTGCTTTTTTGGCCCTCATATTGAGTTTAATATGGGCCTAACAAATAAGTAAACATCATTTAACTTTGATAAGGATTCAGGTCAGGTTCATCATTTTTTTTTCTTCTGGATGTGGGGATGTCCTTTTTTGTATAAGGTTCAAAAATTCCAATGGGTTTCTAATGGGTTCCTTCGTAGAACCGGAAACATCCAATGATTCTATATCCATTTGTACCAACATTCCAAAGGTAGGTGCTCAGTAGTTATGGACCGATGAGGCTTATTAATTTGCATTGGTCGAGAGGATGGGAGGCCACGCTCATCACACCTTTTTGGTTTGAATTATTTCATACTTCGGGACTCTCTCATATATTTAAGTTATGTTCATTAATACTTATTAATTCTCCAAGTATGAAAATGAGTTTTCCTTTAGACTTGGCAATCAATGATTGGTATGTATGGGATTTAGAGAATCTTCCATATGTATTCGAGGTTCATCATCGATGGAGAATCATCCATATATATTAGATATTATTAGTCAATGGTATCCTTAAATAAATTATATAGAAATATCTTGGTCATTATGATGACCATACAGGTATTAAAGACACTCAGTGGGGCACTTTAAGTTTATTTTCATTCTGAAAGACATCGACTATTTCATAGTTGGGATCGTTCCTGCAGATTGGCCACCTAGGTATCCTTGATTAAAAAATGAATCAAACCCCATGTAGTTTTATTATAACGATATAGTTTAATGTCATATGGGACAGAAAACAATTAATTAAATATGGTCTTAAACCTTATAAAGGCTTCCTATGCACTCTAATTTTAAGGCAGAGATCAAATTACACATAGTTCGGGTAAATAAATATGGGGTTTATGCATTGTTAATGGACAACAAAAAGATGTCATGATTACTTTCACACTCTAATATCATTTGAGTCATGCTCGGTGTAGGAAACAAGGGGTATCAGTAAACATAACTATGGTGCCATGAAAGAAGGAGTCATAATTAATAATGTGGGTCTAATGTATGTATGAATGCCCATGTAAATGAAGACCATGACATAAGAGAGAATCCCAAGAGCAGGGTCCATAAATTTATTTGTACTTTATGCAGATTTTGAGTTTTAACATAGGGCTTACTCCTGAGAATGAGGCCTAAATTAAAAGTGACTTATGATTGGGGTTTATTCCTGAGGAGGATTCCCACATCAAAAGAAATTAATATTGTGGATTACTCATGAGAAGGAGGCCCGGGGTAAGGGAACATGAGACTGGGGATTGCTCTTGAGAATGAGGCCCAGGATAAGGGAACTTGATACTGGAGCTTACTCATGAGAAGGAGTCCCAGGTTAAAAGAACTAGAGATAGGGGCTTACTCTTTAAGAGGAGGCTCAGGTTAAGGGAACATGAGAATGGGGAATACTCCAAAGAAGGAGGCCCAGGTTAAGGGAACATGAGACTCAGGCTTACGCTTGAGAAGGAGGCCCAGGTTAATGGAACCTGATACTGGGGCTTACTCCTGAGAAGGAGGCCCATGCCAAAAGATCCTCTCATCTTTATACGATGAGGTTACATGGAACCTCTTACCGTGGTGATATAAAGTGTGTGATTTATGAGGTTTTGGGGGAAATTTCTTGAAGTGGAAAGGTGGATTTGAGGTAAAAAAGTGACTAGGAAGGAGCCATGCAAGTATTGTTCTGGCGCGCAAGTCTTGGTCACACAAGTAGACTTGCGCGACATGATTCAACATGGGTGATGGATGATATATATGGAAATACTTTGGCTACATTGAACTCAAGCCCTTATTGTCATCCCTATAGGCATCCAAAAGGGTGGCACACAAGTTCTTTTGAGAGGGAAGGCCGCGTGAAAGTGTCTTCATTTACCTTAAGGGATGGACACTTAGAAACGAAATTATTGATGAGTTCTAACAACTAGGCCATATTATTCCTCTTTAGAGCTTCCATTATAGGTAAAGGATTACCTTTGAAGTCTTCAAAAGTCCTCAGACAATGACTTGGGCGACCAAAGCTTGAATCTGAGTTTTGGAAAATTCATCCTCAAAATGGGGAGCCCATAGTGGCTATTTACAGGCCACTGGGCACCTTGTGAAAAAATAGAATAGGTCACAAAAGTGACTTGTGTGACCCATAAGTGGCGCACAAGTGACGTGCATGGCATGCAGGTAACCTGCGCGAATGCCTTCATATGGGTTCAGTGTCCATGCCTTTGTCAATTTTTGATGTTCTTCAAAGGGTGACCCTCATTGTACTTAATGTATTCCCCTTTTCCATTTTTTTGGACTCTGTGATGGGGAGTAGCATTAAAAACATGATAAATATATTATATAATATTTTATCGCATCTTAATTACTATTAATGAATGAATTATTGTGACCTTTGAGTTGAATTTAATTTGTTTTCGACAACATAGATATGGTGTTGATATCAATTTGTATATTCTATGAAGCGATAATGAGGATGGTTATAAAAATATCCTCATTCATAATCTGATGATTGAAGAACTGGTTAGTAGTTTATAAAAACATGTTTCATTGGTTACATAATTTGAAATAACGTTTAATACATTGGAATAAATAGAGAAGAGTCGGAATTTAGCATTTTATTCAAATTAGATGGAAAATTGTGTTCTAAATATTTTAGATGGTTGGTTTCACACATTATATAAAATATGGTTTAATTTTTAATGGAGTTTATATTAATTAATTAATCAATGATTCCAGCTATCCATGTGGGTCTTGCACCACTTCTGAGGTGTGAAGGTTCAACCTCTCAACAATTCCAGTAATATGAAATAGGTTGTTGAAGGAGAGTCTTTGGGAGTTTCATGAGTCATTGAATGAAACTGTGCAGTAAAAAAGTTAGGTGGAAGAGATCACTGACATTGTCCCATGCTAGTGATACTAGTGTTCACATAAACCATTTATTCAACGATGAATTAATGACATGAAATTTAAATGAGAGAAAATGTTTGAGTCATTTTGATGTGTGATCATTTACTATAGCTCCTAAGGATCCAAAACTCTTTGATTTATCCAATATGTTCATATATGATTCTAGATATATTATATGTATCTTATCCACCATAAAACCCATCAGAGAGATTTATTTCATTTTTTAGATGATCTCCAATACAACATCTATAGTTTTTTTAAACTAATCTTTTGAGCATCATTTGAGTGTTCTGAAAATTCAAGGATAATACAAATCACATTAACCATAATTCTCATGTGAAAACAAAGGCCAAACAGGTGATATATATAGTGTATAAAATAAGATTTTATGAAGATGATGATTATTTGAGTGACGAATGTAAAACCCCAAGATTTCATTGTACATTATCTCTTTAATGTAATTCAATAACTTACGCAATAAGAAACACCCATTTTGAGCTCTCGACAACTTACCAAACTAGCCATCCAAAAAGTGGTTATGACTTTCATTAACTGAATTTTGATATTTATATACTCTATATATTTTTTGAATACATATTATGTGTTTATTATATATAATATAAGAACAAATTCAATAAAAATATAATAGAAGTATTTTTTTAAAAAATGAAATTTTTACCACCTTTTAACAAAGAACCCTCATCAAATATAATATCTGATACTTCTATATATTATTTCTGTTGAAATTAAATTTTTTTAGAAGGAGGAAATAAAAACATAGTTTGGTTAAATTTTTGGTATTTTTCTGAAAACATTCAGTATTTGATGAATATTGAAAAATACTAATTTTTAATTAAAAAAACATTTTTATTCAAAATAATTTATAATATTAAATTATAATTTTGAGTGGTTTTAAAGTATAATTAGATTAAATATTTACCATTTAGTGTAAATTTGGTCATTTTATGTAATTTCACATACAAACTACACACAAAAAAGTGTCATTCTTTTGATAGTTATTTTTTCTTAAAAACACAAGTTCTGTTTTGACAATGAGAATTAATTTTAAATTAATTTCTCCCACTTCATTGTTTTGAAATTGGAAAAATAGATTCCATATTTTGAATCAGGGTGTCTAAATTTTCTAAAAATGTATCTTTCATTTTTAGAAATTATGATTAATTACTTCGAAAAATATTTTATTTACCATAGTTAATGGGTAAATCAAGTAAATAAAGGTATAAAAATAATATTATTATAATACTAAAAAACACTAACATGTGTTCTATTCCAATTGGTTGATTACTTTCAGATCATGGGAATCCTTGTGGTAACTTTGGGACCCCATGGATCCACATGAGTGTGTTTAAGACATTTTATATTGAATAATCTAAAGTAAATTCAAAATTAAAAAAATGAAATATCATTTAGTAAAACTATTTTTATATGAGGATATATATAATTGATCTACTCGACTAAAAATTATCATTATAAATCTAAATATATTTCCTACGACATGATATTTTATTTATAATTTTTCGTAGTAAAAATAATATATTTATATATGATACAATAATGATGCAGTATTTTCCTTATTAATGAATGAATCAAATATATGATTTTATAAATATTAAAATAAATATAATTTGAGCGTTTTTATTCCATAATCAAATTTTATAGCTTAATGTGACATGTTATGGTTGATTCAATGATTTTTTAGAACTAATAATGCTGCTATGATTTAACAAAAATAAATTATTAAATAATTCCAAAATTGACATAATTGAGTTTTTAAAATAAATACTATATTATTGGTTGATATAATATTTCTAAAAGTCTATTATTTTGAAAAAGGGACTGAATAATTCTATATTTTTCATTAATTAACCTATTGGGGTTTTCCTGGTTTTTTATAATAAGTTTATTAACCACACAATGTAAAAATACAACGAGACATGGTAAAAGTAAAACTGTTTAATTAAGAATTAAATCGAACTGATAAAGATAATACGGTGACATAAACCTATCTAAAACCTATTTGATGAGATTATTTTGACCCATACCGACCCTATCTTCTAAATAAATCAATTTTGAGCCATTAGAAACCGAAAAATATTTTATTATAAAATAATATTTCAAGTTTTTCCCAAAGTGACCTTCACCTCTATTATTAATGGGAACTTCCCCTTCTCTAAATTTCACACCTCCAAAGCTTTTTGGTAGTGAAAAACCCTTCCCAGAAATCCGTCCAACATCTCACAATTCATCCTAGAGGCATTTCATTGGTAAGAAATCAATCTTAAGGAGCCCTTTTGATCAAATCAAAAGGAAGAACCCGAAGAAAAGGTAATAATTTCACCACCATATTTCAAGTTATTTTCTTCTTCCACTTCCTCTTTCATTTTTGTTTCCATTCTAAAATGATAAATACAGTATCTTCTACATACTATGATTTTATTATAAAAATGGTACGTCTATTTTAATTATTCTATTTATCCTATGAATGGCATGTCACCATACGTGCGTACGTATGGCTTACCGTCTCCACGTCGTGGTGTAGTTTCTATTCAAATACATTATTATTTGGATGGGTATAATAATGATATATAATTGATGTAAATAGTAAATATAACATGTTAATTATTATTTATATATGATATACCATCTATTTACATACGTTTTTTAAAACAAAATAATGATATTGTCGCTCGTGTGTCCGTACAGATTACCATCTCCACGAATGCGATGAGATTCATTTCCCAATCATAACCATTCAAGACTATTTATCATTTGATGGGTAAGAATAATGTTTAACGACATAATATCATTCTGTATATAAATTAAATACATCCTATTCATAACAGACATGGCTTACGTAACCATGCATATAAAGGAAAACGAATCAGTTAACACCCAAAAGAACGATAATACAAAAAAATATTATTAATATAGCAATATTAGAAGATCATATATGATATCATATGAATTTATATGGTTATTTTATAATTTAAAAAAATATATTTCTCCATTATACAAGATGTTAACCTACCCTCTACCAAGGAAAAGTACAAGGTAATGGTTAATTTCACAATCTCTTTATTATCCGTGTTTGTTTTACACTTTAGAATCTACTGGGACCTCGTTATCATCCGCATCTATGTTCTCTTAAAAATATATTGCAAAACATTTATAATATTTTCTAGAGTATGGGTTAAAGTCATTTATACCCTTATTTTACCTTATATATTTTGAAAGGAATCGTTTTATCATTTTCCTGATAATGTACTTTACGACCTTTACAACAAAATTAAGGGAAGAATATCTTTTATTAACTTATATAGATGTTACAGTTATTCACTGCCATTATAACATCATTGAAAAATCCCTAACAAGCTTATAAGAATATTTTCAAAATAAATGTTTTCTTTTATAATTATGTGACTTTAAATTCCTTTATAAAAGAATGATATATTTCTGTAAAATAGTTTTAATTTCATCTATGTCAACATCTCTGATGGATTTTATACTTGTTCGATGTCGATTCATTATGATAAAAATAATCCATATTTTATTGAAGGTTTTGTAATATGGTTTACTGTGGATGTGATATTATTATACCACTCATGGTTTATGGGTAAAATATTGACATTTCGTAAGCTAGTTTTAATATGAATCTTTATGTTATGTTTCAACTATTTCATATGAAGAATGTATTGGACGTAGTTTATGAAGAGTGGAGCCCGTTATAGCTCCTTGGTGCATCGGTAGGTCTAATGAGACAACTAGTTGTTTCATTGGATGAGTCCTTTCCCTATTTCGTATAAGGTTTTGGCTGTGGCTTCAATCATTTTAATACATCTTGTCTGAGGCCTTGACATAATGTTTCAGAATGTCCGACATTATACATTACCACATTATGAAAATAATATTGATGGTTCATTTGGTTATTTGACTAGTAGTATACCAATGAAAATGTTTTATAATGGCATTATTTACTCAACTCATATTCCTACCATAAATTTGTTTATGTTTATTATTTGTAAACACATGTCTTTTCAATTACTCACCATACCTAATATTTATGTTATATTCCGTTTTATTTCTTACCCTTACTATGAATTTGATCTCATGTCACTACACCCTCCCCACAATGTGTACCCCTCCTAGGGAAGAAATTTGAGAAGGGAGATAATGACCCCTGAGCCCCGCCTCCAGTAGGCCCCGGTTTGGAGACTAGTACCAAGGGTATAATAAACACACAAATGGGATGCATTGCCCTCTAAGAGACCACATGCAGAAGAGAGAGATAAGATAGACACAAACCAACTCCAAATCAGAACTGATGTATAAAAGAAAACCCATGTTCACATATGTAATGTTATTCATAAGTACTACAACTAAAAGGTAAAACTACAAGTACCCAAAAGAAAGTAAAAACAGTAGCGACCACAAACTCGAAGAGCCCCTACAACCTCAAGATTGTAGTAACCAGCCTGATCTCCAACCTGCTCCAAGTGACAGGAAAAAATAGTTTATATATACGTATGGTGAGTATAACAGTATACTCAGTAGGATCCTCCCCAAAACCTCTCGTGCAAAAGTAATAAAATAATGCTAAAGCATAGTGAACAACAAGTGAAACTAACTCATCACCTAAATTGGTATTCTATTTTCCAAACCTCACCCTGGCTACTCTCACCAAGTAACTCATTCAAGAATATATCATATAATAAATAATATCAAGGGTACCTTGCTACTACATCCCCACTGGTTTACCACTTTTCCCCAACGACATACGTCATGTGCATCTCTCTTGAAAGGCATTCTCGTATACACCTGGGCTAAGCTCCACAATCTGCACCATGTGCACTACAAAGGATTTCCCACAGACACCTGGGTGAAGCACTACACCATCCTCAAAACCAAAAGTAACCAGGTAGTTTCTGAGAGCCACGAAAGCATGGATAACAGTATCATATGTCGGGTATTATACCTCAAGCCATTACATCCCATACACCGAGTAAGGATGCTCAAGCCATCACAGCCTATACACGATACACATATAGTATTCCAGAGGATTCTATATCCAAAATATATGTCTATGAATAACCAAAAGCCATTACAGCCCTCTACACACATATATGGGGAAAACTAACCGATATGCTTAATGGCACTAGTATGTACCAAGAGAAGAGAGCGGGGTCAAAGGGGGTAGTCAGCCATTCATCCTCCCACCAGAATGTTGGGGAAAACACCCCCACATGTCTCAAAATCCCCGGGGTTCTATTTGTACTTACTGACAGGGTGGAGTAGTGTACAGACACATAAATAGTACAGAATATACTATGACTCACAACCACACAATGGGAATAACCAAGTCTTAGACACAACTGTAGCTAACGTCTCTTGGACTCCGGGATGCAACTTCTACGACTGGGTATCCTAGAAGCACACAACCATTTAAGGGATTTATTAGATTACATCATTCCCATTTTATCAATTCCACTGTACATTAATTAATTCATCAAACATTAATGTACCATGAAAAATTTCACATTTAATTCCATTAACATCACATCCAAAAACCACTATCCCTTAAAAAGTTCCCAACCTCATCATTAAGATCCAAAAAACTCCAACCCCATGGGTTAACATCATTTATTCTAACATTAATTATAGAATTACATTCCTATATTCCCAGGCATTCTAGAAAATCATCCTATGCTACTAAACACAAGGGGCTCAATACCATGAGTAGATGTACTACCCGTCGATTCGTTGCCTTATATAGTAAGTGTGTAGACCCATTCTCCCTTGAGTGGCTAAAGATGGAAAGCATGTTGCATACCCCACTTGTCATTTCCTCTTTTGGAAGAAGGGTACGCAAGACCAGCTGCCATGAGCAGTGGAGAAAATTAAAGCAGATAGACAACCAAACAAATCACCAAGCATCCACGAATCACAAGCATCCCATTCCATCATCCCTGGTGTCCTCCCTGACAGCCACATGTATAAACTAATGCATCTCACCACTCTATCATCCCTGGTGTCCTCCCTAACACCCACATGTATAAACTGATGCATCTCACCACTCTAGGCGTCATCCACTGCCACAACCACAAGGCCTCCATGCCTCCACGTATCACAACACCCCTCCATGGTCACATCACATCACAAGCAGTATGAATGTAATCATCACATCAATTTGGTCTCTTGGACCTTTAACAAGGAATATAGCCATCAAACAAAAAGCACCAAAATTTCTCAGGTTTACCAACCAACTTAATTAATCACATACATCAGCATCAATTTGATTAACATCAATTTGGATAAACAACCCCAACAACAACAATCAGATTCGTATGCATGCCCTTATGTCATTATCCAATTAATTATCAATTAATTCAAGCTTTACGTTATTTATCAATTTCATTGAGAACAACATGATACCAAGAAAGGCATAGATATCACACTATGTAGAAAAACAACAGGTGAACTGTTAACACAATACAAAGAAATAACATGTGATCAGACCAATTTTTTAATCTGGTTCAAGTATTAAATTAGGTCAATTTTATTGTGTTCCAAAGGGCTATATCATGATAACTCTACAATTTCAAATAAACAATTAGAGAAACCACGAATCGCCTACCTTAATGGTTTTCTAGAAAAACCTAAACGGTTGAAGAACGCCGAAGAAACCGGGTCGATTCTCCACAAATCCGCCATAGATCTCCTCTCCTAACACAACTAATACCAATGCTCATCATAATCAACATCCACATGCTTATATCTTCCCATAATGGGAATGGAACTAAGAAACCAAGAGAAAAGGAGGAGTTGATCTAAGTAGATCTAAGAAATCTAGCAAGAACGACCAGATACATCATGATACTGGCTTCGATTCTCCATGAAAAGACTATGGATCGCCTCCAAAACGCTTGGGAGAGCATCTTCTACCTCCAAGGAAGGGTAATCCAGAGTTATGGCCGCTTAGAGGCATAAATTAACCATTTAGATGCAAAAGAGTTCAGATTCAACATTTTAGGATCTATCATTAAGTCCTCGCACAATTAGTCTGCATGGTTTAACAAACTGTGCACTGACCGTGCGTTAGATTTTTCCACACCAAACACTCACACAGTTAGTCTGCACAATTAGAAAAACGTTGCGCTAACTATGTGTTAGCCACTGCCTCCAACACCAATATTGCAATGTTTTACAGCTTGGTTTAGACAACCCGTGTGCTAACCTTGAGAATTCTAATGCCCTTTATCATTCCATAAAAGTCCACCCAAATACACCCCCAAGTCACCTTGACCTCCCAGAACACCTCTAACACCACATTTCACAAGGGAATGGGTTGGATAGGTCCGGGCCATTACTTATCACCCCTTTCTCATATTTTATTTTCCCAGGATAAGAAGAAGTTAGTTATGAGTGACTTGGAGGCATAATATTGGAGGCATGTATGTTTTTAATGTAATAAATTAATGTAATAAATTAGTGTTGTATTTCCTTTCATGATTTAAATTGGAACTTATGTATGAATCATGTTTCCAATAATACTAGTTTAATCAGTCTTTCAGGACATTATTTCCTTGTGACTAAGCCAATGTTATGTAATAACGCACCGACGTTGGGTAACTGGGGTCTGGGCATTACAATTTGTAGCACAGGAAGTTTAGTATATTCTTTGTAAACAAGATTTAGAAAAACATTGACTAGAGGACATTACCCTAAGATAGACTTGGAGGATTAGTATAGAAGAACATCCTAGAGTTTTGGTAATGAAGAGATTTTGTGAGTTTTCCCAAAAATACATCCTTGTCTGGGTACGAGAAGGTAGAGGTGGATATGGAAGAGATGTACCTATGGGTAAAACCCAAAAACATCACTTTGATCTAGACTCGAACAGGAACTGCTACATGACAACAGGCCTTTCTACACTCTTGGTTATGACACTCCTAAGGGATATGCCTAGGAAAATTTTCATTGTCTTTATAAACCATTATAAAGGGTATATGAGTATAAACTTTCACAAATAAAACATTTTAATGATTAAGGATTATATCCATAATCTATTAAATTAATGTTATGTGTTTTACAAATATGAAATTCTTTATATTGATTCATAATATAATCTAGTTCATTCCATTGTTTTCAAATGGTGTCTAGTTGAAGGAATGGTAATCGTATCAATGAAATTATTACATATTGGAATTTCCCTCCTACTCAAAATAATTATAGGGGAGCTTGGGATGCAACTGGTTCTAATCGGCTTATCACCATACTGGGAGAACTCACTCATGTTATGAATAATAACCTTACCCGTATGGAGCACTCTGATCCACAATGTAGAGGATCAATGATAGAATGATTCATGAGTAAACACCCACAAACATTTAATTGGAGTGAAAATCTCTTAGTAGTTGAGCAATGGATAAATATTTTATAGAAAATATTTTAAGATTTGGGAATTACTGAGAGGGAAAAACTTCTCATGAGAGTTTATCGCCTAACAGGAGATACCGATCAATAGTGGTTATTAATAAAAAACACAAAGGATGATGATGAATTAGCAAGTATGGAACGAAGGGAATTTATAGATATTTTCTTATAAAAATAAATTCCTCATGACCAAAAATCAGATATTGAAATGCAATTTCTGAGCCTGAGACAAAAGTAGGATGACAATGTTGCGAAGTATGAAGCTATCTTTACAAGGATAGAGAGGAATGCAACATATTATATACCTAAGCCAAGGATTATGATTGGTCGATTTTTGATGGGTTAAAACCATTTCTTTGTCAAGAATTAGTCTCACAATCCTTCTCGTCATATGAAAATAATTTCTCATGTACTATCAAGACTGAAAATGAATTATCTAAATATTATTCCAATAAAGTAAAAAAGAGAAGAAGAGAACGGTGGAGAAAGAAGCAAATAAAGGAAAAAGGGAACGAATTATTTTTATTATGTGATCATTTTGGGAAGAAACACCATGGTACTTTCCTAAAAGGAATGGGATTCTGTTACATGTTTGGTGATAAAGGCCACCAAGCTCGCGATTGCAAGGGAAAGAAAGTTGTGGTGAATGCTGAATGCTAAAATTGTAGATAAATGGGTAATTATGAAAATAAATTTCTAAAGAGCCAAGGAAAATTACATCAGAAAAGGTCAAGGGATCAAGGCCATGATTATGTTGTTACTATAGTCGATGTGGAATAAATAATGTATTTGTATTTTTGGACTCGAGAATTATATTCAGGTTATAAGAATAATGTGATATATATAACAATTGTACTTTAGTAAATTTTGTTTTCATTATGGTTTTAATATGATGAAGGAAATCATTTTTTTTGTATGTGATAATAAGTGAGACTTTACTTGTTTTGGGTAATACCATTTTACCATTGATTTTGGAATTTAGAGACCTCTTAGATAGATTCTAGATAGATGTATTCTGGATAAGTATAAAGGTTGGAATGGATTAAGTTTGACATTGGATACTATTCTTAAGGATAAATAATTTTTTTAAAATTTATTTGTATTGTTACAAAAAGGACAACCTGGAGGTCGGGCGAAAACCTTTCATGTCCTGCTAGGCCGTGAGACATTAACCCACAACCGAAGGACGACAAGGGAGCATCACCTACCACTGGCCTATGCAATGCCCTGGTTTTTATAATTTTGTTTATTAAATATTCTCACAAATTAATTAAAAATTCATTTTTTTGGACCCTATTAAATTAGGATAAAGAGAGTATTTTTATGTTCTATTATCTTTTATAGTGAAAGATGATTTTGTGGAAGATATTAGTTAAAGGATAGAAAAATACATGTCGGCTACATTTTTGTCTCTTAATCTATGAATACATTAATTCTTAAACATTTTTTAAGGGGTTTTAAAAACAAAAATGTATTATCCTAATACCTTAAGTTTTCTTGAACTGATAATATTATAAATCATCATATATTGATGGATATGAGGCCTTACATTTTACACTTGTTTGGGATTGATGACCTCAATCACTAGCTATAAATATTTACATTTTTCCTCTAATTATGTGTCTATAATTTCGACTACTGGTCTCCTAATAGAGATCATAATTTGGTGGTGATTTCCATTTCCCTATCCCTCTTATAATGATTTAGTTTTATTAACCCAATTTCTGATGTGGGTCTTCCGCAATGGTATTTTCTATTTTTAACCTTTAATTTTTGAAGAACAATTTCAAATTGCGAGGATGCAATTTATTGAAGGTTTGGATAATGTAACATCCCATAATTTCATAGTACATTATATCTTCAATGTAATTCAATAACGTATGCAACACGCAACACCGAGTGTGAACGCACCACAACTTACAAAAATAACGATTAAAAAATTGTATTGAATAGTATTAACTAAAATTTGAATTTTATATACTCCATATAATTTTTGAAAACAAATTATATTTTTATTATACATAACATATGAACAAATTCATTGAATAAATAAAAGAAGTATTTTTCAAAAAATGCAATTTTTACCGCCTTTTAATGGAGAACCCTTTTTAAATATAATATTTGAGACTTTTATATATTAAATTTTATGAAATTAAATGGTTCTTTATAAGTTGAAAATAAAAATTTAGTTTGGGTAATTCTTTGGTATTTTTCTGAAAACATTCAGTTTTCGATGAATAGTAAAAAATACGAAATTTTAATTAAAAACAACTTTTTTATCTAAATAATTTATAGTGTTAAATTATAATTTTGACTAGTTTTAAGGTATAATTAGATTATATTTTTACCATTTAATATAATTTTGGTCATTGGATGTAATTTCACATTTAAAATCTACATAAACAAGTGTCAACCTTTTGATTGTTATTATTTCCTAAAAACACGCTTTTTGTTTTGATAGCGGAAATTAATTTTAAATTAATTTATGCCACTTCAGTGTTTTGAATTTTGAAAAATAGATTTTATATTAGGAATTAGGTGGTCCAAATTGTGAAAAATATTAGACCTTATGAATAATTACTTCAGAAAATATTTTATTTACCATGGTTAAAGGATAAATCCGGTAAATAAAGGTAAAACAATAATATTTAGTAATACTAAATTACCCTAACATGTGTTATATTCTTATTGGTTGATTAATTTCCGACTATGGGCATCATTGGGTTTACTTTGGGACCCCATTGAGCCACACAAGTGTGATAATGACATTCTATATTAAATAATCAAATGTAAAGACAAAAATAACAAAAGCAAATATCATTTAGTAATACAATTATTATATGAGGATATATATAATTTATCTATTATACTATAAATATAAATTATAAAGATTAAAAGATTTTATACATAATTATATTTTATATAAAATTTCTAGACATTAAATACATATATTTATATATGACACAATAATGATGCATTATTTTCCTTATTAAAGAAAGAATCAAATAATTGATATTATAAATATTAAATTAAATATAATTTGAATGTATTGATTCAATAAACTAATTTTTTATGTTAATATTACATTTTATGGTTGATTAAATGAATTTATTCGAAGTAATAATGATTTTATGACTTTAACATGAAAATTTATTATAAAATGTCTAAATAGACATAATTGTGTATTTAAAACAAATACAATATTATTGGTTGATATAATATTCATAAAAGTCATCTATTTGTCAAAAGGGAATAAATAATACTATATTTGTCATTAATGAAACTATTGGGGTTCTCCTGGTAGTTTATAGTACGTTTATGAACCAAATAATATAAAAATACAAAGCGACATGGTAAAAGTCAAACTATTTAACTATGAGTAAAATCTAAATGATAAAGTTAATATGGTGACATAAACATGTATAAAAACATTGGTTGAGAGTATTTATAACCATACCCACCCTATCCTTGATATAAATAATTTTGGTGCCATTAGAAACCGAAAATTATTTTATTATAAATTAATATTTCAAACTTTTCATAGAGTAACCTTCACCTCTATTATTAAAGGGTACAACCCCTTATCTAAATTTCACACCACAAAAGCCTTTTGGTTGGGCCAACCATTTCCCAAATATCCTCCCAGCATCCCTAAATTCATCCTAGGGGCTTTACATTGGTCATAAAGGTTACCTATGGAGCCTATTTGATCAAATAAAAAGTAAGATCCCGAAGAAGAGGTAATAATTTCACCACCCTTATTAATGTTATTTTCTTCATCCAATTCCTTTATCATTTTTATTAACATTATAAAATGATAAATCTAATATCATCATTATATTGTGAAGTTATTATAAATATGATACATCCTTGTACATTATTCTATCCATCCTAAGAATGGCATCTCACCAAACGTGCGTACATACGACTTACCGTCTCCATGTTGTGGTGTAGTTTCTATTCAAATAAAACTTTATTTTGATGTGTATAATAATGATATATAAATGATGAAAATATTAAATATAAAATTATAATTATTCTGTATATATGATATACCATCTATTTACATACATTTTTAAATCAAAATAATTATTTTGTCCCTTGTGCGTACTTAAGAATTACCATCTCCACGAACGCGATGAAATTCATTTCCCCATCATAACCATTCAAGACTAATTTTCATTTGATAGTTAAAAATAATTTTTAAAAACATAATATCATTATGTATATAAATCAAAAAAATCCTATTCATAAAAAACATGTCTTACGTAATAATTCGTATAAAGGAAAATAAATCAGTTAACACCTGAAATGACGATAATACTAAAATAATATTAAAAAAGAAATATTAAGAAGATCATATATGATATCATATTAATGTATTTGGTTATTGTATAATTTAATAACAATTATTTCACCATTATACAAGATTTTAACCTAACCTTTACCAAGGAAAAGTACAAGTTAAGGGTTAATTATCACAGTCACATTATTATCCGAGGTAGTTTTATACATTAGTATCTACTGGGACCTCTTTATCATCCACACCCATGTTTCCTTTAAAATGTTATTCAATAAAAAATTACTATTTACTATACTATGGGTTAATGACATTTATACCCTTATTTTACCTTATATTTTTTGAAAGAATCTATCCGTCGTTTTCCAAACACGGTGCTTTACGACCATTCCGACAAAAATAAGGAAAGAATTCATTTTTCTAACTTATGCAGTGGGTACGGTTATTCTCTGCTGTTATAATTTCGTCAAAGATTCCCTTAAAAGATTATAAGAATATTTTATAACTAAATGTTTTCTTTTATAATTTTGTGATTCAAAATTATTTTAAAAAAAATAGATATTTTTCTGTCAAATAGTTTTGATTTAATCTATGTCAACATCCTTTGATGGATTTTATACTGGTTTGAAGCTGATTCATTATTGCACAAATGTTACATAATTTAGAAAAGGTTTTGGGATATTTTTTATTGTAGATGAGTTATTTTTTTTACCATTTATGGTTTATGGATAAATATTCACGTTTTGTATACTAGTTTTAATATGAATGCTTATGTTATGTTTCAACATTTTCATATGAGGAATTTATTAGACCTAGAATGTGACGGGGGGAGCATGCTATAGCTCTTCAGTGCATCACTAGGTCTCATGAGACAACTAGAAGTGGAATTGGATGAGGCCTTTCCAAATTTGAAATATAGTTTTGGCTGAGGCCTTGACAAAATGTTTCAGAATGTCCAAAATTATACATTACCTAATTATGAAAATAATAATGATGGTTCATGTGGTTATTAGACTAGTAGAATACCCATGACTATATTTTATTATGGCATTATGTACTCATCTAATATTCCTTCCATAAAAGTGTTGATGTTTATTGTTTATAATGAAATGTGTTTTCAATTATTCACCATGACTAATATTTATGTTATCTCTTGAGGTATTGCTTACCCTTACTAAGAGTCTGAGCTCACCACTTTCTTATAATTCATTTTCCCAGTATATGAAGAAGTTAGTGATAAGCGACTTGCGTACATAATCTAGGAGGCCTGGATGTTTCTAATGGAATAAATTAATGTTGTATTTCATTTCAAGTTGTAAAGTTGAACTTATGTATTAATCTTGTTTCCAATAATACAATACTGATCGGTCTTTTAGGACATCATTTCCGTGTGATCATACCAATGTTATGTAATAATTCACCGACTCTGGGTAACTGGGGTTGGGGAATTACAACGAATGTTGGGATGTATGTATAATTTTAGAATGTTGAATACATTCAATAAATACAACTCAATATGTTAAAATTTGTTGCTATTTATTAAGGATATAGTTTCAAGTGAAATAGAGCCACTATGAATCTATCTAGTTTATAGAAATATGATCCACATAGACTATATTCTATGTGAATTTCAAGAGATCACATCAGAAAATACATGTGTATAAGACACTAGTATTTCTTTACAAAGAATGGTTTTTTATGAAGCAACCGATATGAAATGATATTCTTACGTCTGAATCTCATGGTGTTTTCCTGAACAAATTTTCGGAACCATGTAATGTTTTATAGTGAAACAACCTCTCATGAAGTAGATCATGCGCACAACAAGATTATTCCCACAGATATTTTAGTGTAAGTATATATAAGTAATATGGTTGATTTTTGTTGAACTCATTGTGACCTTTTAACCATAATATATTGAGTGTAGGAATTAGATGAACAATTCCATATAATTTGTTGGCACAGAATGCGATTAAAATATTTGAGGTAGTTTATGCATTGAGAAAACATTGTGAATAACTCATCGTTGTGCAGTTGTGTGTGTAGAATTAATCAAAAATAGTCTCTGTTTTTATATACATTCCTATTCTCAAATGTTTGGCACTTAAAGGATTGGACCTAAAAAAATTACTATTGTGAAGATAAGTGATTAATTATTATTTTTTGTATTTAAAAAATATATATATGACCATGAATATATATACAAACAAGATCATTGAGATTACAAGAGCAATATTAATTTCAAAAACAATATTCAATGTTTTGATATAGAAGCTTATAGAAATTCCAATATCATATTCTAATTTTTTAATTGGGATGATTCAAGTTCAGGTTTGTTGATGATTTTTGGACAGTGAGTAAGAAGATAAACTTGTTTAATAATTTCTAGTGACCCTGTATAATGTAAAGTCTTAGATCAGGTGATCCTGTTTCTTTATGAAGAAATACATCATCACGAGTCAATAGAGAAGAATTCTAGGAAAGAAGGATATATTTATACAATTGGATCATATCATTGGGGAATAATGATTTATATGATTTATCAGTGGCACTCTTACGTAGAAGATTCCTCATGTGGGATTCTGGTGAATGTTTGTGGGATTATGGTTACACTATTGGATGCAGAATAAATATCACCCCGTTGGAAATTTGAGTCACAAGTATTGGTCGGAACTTGTAAAATCTATTGGGTTTCTATAGTGTAATTTTGTGGGAATTTTTTTTTGTGAATGGGTATTTCTATACTTGTATCCATCATGATAATGTGAATAAACTATAACTGGATACATTAACTGGTTTTAGTAAGGCTGGATATCTAAGTAACGAATCATGTAAAAAATCATTTTATCTTCTGTATTTTTATTATTTCTTTCAAGGATATTTTGATATTTAAATATAATGGAATGAGTCATTAATTAGTCGTAGTGGTAGAATTAAAATTAATGAATGTATAAAATATTGTACAAATGATTCACCACCCTCTCAGTGTTACATAACTGATCATTAGAAAGATAAATTGGAATCAGAGACAAGGTTACCGATAATGAGATGAGAAACATTAATGGAAAGGAAATTTTTTTTAAGTAAACCGTATAAGATTACATAACATTGATTGTAATACCTGCTATAAGTGTAGGGAATACGATTATACCATTTCTTATATATCTTGGTCTTAAAGTGACAGGTATAACAGTAAGGGGAATCCAACCTTTTGTTGATTATATTTTTTTTTGACTCAATATGATATAATTAATATATTTGTTGTTGTAAATGCTCAGAATGAAAACATTATGGATTTATCTGAAAATGTATGACCTAATGTGATGGGTCTCTGAAATGATAATGAGATATTTGATATGTTGTGAAGTAATTATGAATGAAATCTGAAATTCGAGGAAGGGAGCTTAAAATATATAAATGAAATATTGAGTAATTTTAATTTATATTTGAGGAATGAAATTATTTCTATGTAATTAGAGTAAATGTAATAGTATGTACTATATAAAGATTGGATATGAAGAAATGGGATTCATAATTTTTGAAAAATATTATGAGAAATTTATCTAATAGAATAGATTCCAAAATATCAGCCTTGGATGATTGGTAAGACATTTCATAGGATGTGTAACACTATATGCTAATTGATTTTGCAATTATAATGGATTTGAGTTTAAAAATCAAGACAAAAAAATATATTTCCTTTGAGGCTATACGAAGAGGAACATTCAAAGAAGATAAAATTTGTTTAAGAAAGTAATTCTGATGATGATTATGTTGATAAATACCCCAGTGACGGTTTTTCCCTCATTAAAAGTGTTTTAAAAGAGGGAAATTGGAACTGAAAAAGAATAATACTACTCATGTGCTTGAGATGGAATGTAATGTATAATTTTACCATTCATTGACCAATGTAAATGGCTGAATCGGAATATGATGTTGAACATAAGAAATTTCATAAACAGAAAATGGATAAGATAAACAATTATTTCCATTTAAAATAGAGAAATTTGATGTGAAATATTACACATGAAAATTATTCTTATAGTTGTTCTGTATTTTATGAACCTAATTTCATAGCTCATGTTGATAAAGGTTCAAATTCTTCAAGAAGTGATGATAATGTTAATTTTAGAATAGATTTGTATTAGAGGTTTAATGAAGAGTTGTTAGTTACTTATATGGAACAACCTTATCTCAAGAATGAGAATAAGAAGCATGAAAAAGGGAATAAAAAATTATATTTTGAAAGGAAAGAGTTTGATAGAAATGAAAAATTCTTATTGATCAAAATAAGAAATATATATTGAAGGTACATGAGTCATAAAACATTGTTAGTGATCTTGAATTAAAATTTTCTCACATGGAGAAAGAGAAATCTGAGACAAAAATATTTGTAACATTCAGTCCATCATTTATTTAAAAATATTAGAGAATAATTAAATATTTCTACTAAGATAAAAGATGAGACATCTCTAGTAGCTGAGACTAATTTTTCAATTAGGTAAGGTTTATTTTTTCCTATATACATTCAAAACAAATTTGATAATACTAATTGTGTAGCTGAATCTGTGTTGCCCAAGATGTCATGAGAGGTTCACTTTACTTGATCAAATGATGAAATTTTGATAAATAGAATACAATTTACCCTAAGATAGAATGGACTAAAATAAGGAACTATTATTAATTTATTGAATAGGTTTAGCAAAAAAAAAATAGCACTGTTTATAGTTTTTTTCTACTATTTTCGAATATGTGGACATAATTTGTATTCATTCTGGTATAATACAGCTATTCTAGGAATTCCTCAAGAGACAAGGGGGGGTTAAAATAAACTGATTTCAAGATATTATTAATGAAATTCATTTTTTTTAATAAAAAATATATATTAATTCTTTAATTAAGTGTGTGTAATATATACAATAGAATGGTATAGAACTAAGGTATTTATAACCAATTACATAGAGAGGTTACCTGTAATTTTTCTTGGAAGAAAATGTATAAATAAAAAAGAGAAAAGTCATGTACATTTGGGAATCATTGTGAGAAATTCTAAATATAGATTGTATAATGATGTAATGTTTAAATATTTGGTGATATCAACTGAATTTAGAAAAACCAAGGGAGAATATTGAAATTGATGCTACATTTGAGGGTATTTGGTGTGTATTTTATGAAAATATTGAATTTCAAATGAAGTCATCAACTTGTGTTCAATTTGAGAATCCATATAATATGTCTAAGCAAGTTGGTTATTACATGAATAACTCTATTCAGTCATAATTAAAAAAAATGTTTCTTTTCTTTTAGATTTGGAGAAAATAGCTCAACATGATGAAATTGATCATGATAAGGTTATATCATCATAATATGAGATAAAAAGAATGCTTTCGGACCATAGGTTGAGAGGAAACTATCAACATGAGTGTTATTTTAAAAAAATATGTTTCTCTTATTTCCATTATATAAATTATTTTATAAATATATATATACGGATTTAAAGGAGATGGATTCATCCCTAGAGGTGGATCAAATATGATTTGAAGATTCAATTTATTCCCATGTATTTTGAATATGGTAACCATTTATTAATTCAGAGCCTGAATATTTTTTAAAACAAATTATCAATAAAATGTTGTTACTAAAGAGGAGTTAAATGTTTTTTCACATTAATTTCAGAAGTGTTTGTTTAGATAAATACAAGATAATGATTCTTTCTTGAAATGAATTTCTATTAAGATACATGGTATGATATGAGATTTATATAATAATTGAATCACATGTATGATTGTTCATGGGAAACATTTATCACCTTCTTTATAAACAATTGTTTGGAACACTAGGTTTACCCACATATACATAGATTTGTGTTGCTAAAATCTTATTCAAAAAATAATTATATCGTGTCACATTGACAGAGAATATTATGTTCGATTAGAAATGATAATAATTGTATGATATGTATAGTCATTATCATTAATAGTTAGACTACAAAACTGATATATTATTTCACTATTTGGTTTTATTGAAAAAAATCAATGGCAGATATTTAAGTGTACTTTTAATTGAATGTCCAGTATTGATAATATCTTTCATATAGAGTTGATTCCAATATTAACATCTTATAATGGGAAAATAATTATTCTTATAAAAATATATTAAATCGTAATGTGATTATTTTAGAACTAGTTTGATGTTAAAAACAAATTGGTTCATCTATTATATAAATTGAAACAATGATTACCATATTTGAAGAATTATAGAGGTGTTAGAACATATACAGTAATTTCATGTTGTTGGAGAATTGTGGTTTGATTATTTTTGTTGGTCAATATTTCAAAACATATAGAATATGGTTAAGTTTTTATGGAGTGTATATTAATAAATTTTCCAATGATTCCCACCATCCATGAGGGTCCCACACCACTACAAGAGTTGGATGTTTTAAACACTTAGAATGTACATTACTTTTGAATATGTTTTAAAAGGGGCGCCTAAGGGTGGAAAATGAGGTGCCTCAATCCACCAGGTCGGGCAACAAAGTTGTGTATGGGAGAGACAACACAGAGCAGTTCCACTATGATATGTTTGTTTAGTAACTATTTATGATTGGATAAAGTTACGACTTGTAATATAAATGTGAGAAAAGTATTTTTTCCATTAAAATTGGTATTATTTACCATTGATTTGAAATAAATAAAACCATGTGTTTTTTTGATCTGTTTATCTAGGTCATTTGATCTATTATGTGTGTCATCTTCTCCATCAATCCCATATGAGAGTTTTAGTTCAATTCATCAGAGGATCTTAATTCCAATTTTGGCAGTTGATTGATCCCATGCTTCAGAGCTTCATTTTTGTGTTTTGAAAATTTAAGTAAGCTCAAAATAACATGAATGTTATTTTTCCTTGAGTGAACTATCAAATAAATGATATATATTTTATCGAAAATGTGTATTTATGAAGATGGTGATAATTGGAGTCATGAAAGTGGGGCAGTGTTCATGATTTGATAAGGTGGATGACGATTTATAAATAACACATTAAGAGTTCATTTGTGTTTCTTATCAAGAAGGATTGTGTTTTCAATGAAATAGAGCCACTATAAATATCTATGGTTTTCTTAAATAAGATATAAATATACATTTTTTTGTGTAAAGATGAATAGGTCATGGAGTCAAAAAAACATGTTCATAACATACTAGTATTACATTGCAAAGAACATTGTTCTATGAAGTAACCAAGATGACTCAATATTCTTAGTTTTTTATCTTCTCTTGTTTGTGTGAAAAAAATTGATGTATCACGTGACAATGTATACATACACTGCATCTCATTAAGAATATCATGTGTGCACTATGATTTTACCCTATAGGGTTTAAATTTAAGAATAAATAAGGAAGTTTTTTTATATGTGTATCACACATTATGATCATTCTCACGAAATTGTATGTGCATTACAATTAGTGGAGAAATATTGAATATTTTTTCTCATGGAGTAGTATGAGAATATTTTAATAAGTTATTTCATTGAAAATATAGTGTGGCATATAAACCCATGTGAAAGTGTGTGGGACGAATTAATTGCGAACAATGTGTTATTATTTATACATTACTATAAACAACTATTTGGTATTGAGAACATTTGACCTATAAAAATAGATATCATGTGTGAAAATAAAAGTGAGAATATTTTTTTTCTATAATATTTCACAAAATTGATCATAACATTCAATTATATAAATGCATAATTTTTGACAATGCACATTCAGTAAACATTTCCTAAACTATGTTCCATATTTTTACACTAAATCTGGGTGAAATGTATTATACATTTTCTGATGTTTTTTGTGGGTTTAGTCATGTTTAGATCATTTGATGATAAGAGGATAGTTAGTAATACCAGATAGTTATTTACCAGTTACAAAACATCATGAATATATGAAATGAATAATTCAGTTGATCACAATTGTTTGTTGAGAAACACATCATCTAGGGGTAGTGATGAAGTATTTTGAAGCCAATTGATATCATTGTATTATTGGATCATATCTTTTTTGACTCAATATTATTGTAATTCTTTTGTGGGACTCTGATGTAGATGTTGCATTGAATAATAATTTTAATCTGGCTAGTAGGATATATGTAACACTGTTTGATGAAATATAAATATCCTCCTGTGGAACTCAGGAGTCGCCAGTGTAGGTATTAATATTTAATATCTACTGAGACTGTAAAGTGGAACTATATGGGACTCATTTTTGATGGAAATGGTACTTCCAATAGATGTAAACATCTACATATAGTGAATAATCTATAATAGGGTAGCGTAACTAGTTGTAGTATGAATATTATAGATACTACCAAGCCTTGCTAAAAATATCTATGTGTTGTGGTTGTTTTTATTTCTTCTTGTAAGGAGAAGAAAAAAAATTAAAGATGCGATATAGAGACATAAATCAGTCCATGTGGTTGTATTAAAAAGAATTAACTTGTATAATATTGTACAACTGATTCACACCCCCTCTCAGTGTTACCTAAACGATCCTTGGACACTTCATCTTTATGATGATAAAAATATATATCACTCTATGGATGTGGTAGTCGAACATACGAATGAGAGATACATTCGCATCTCATTTGATAGAATATTGTTTGGATTTTGTTTGTTACCTAATCAAAATAACATTTCAATATATTTTATATACTAAAATTATTTTTTATGATTAATTCCATATAATAAGAGGATGTAAAAGAACATTTTTAAATAGGTTCGGTAAGATGATTATCTATTCTTTGATAATCCACCTTTAGATCCCTTCATAATGAGCTTTTTAATGGTAATTTTAGATTACAATAACCTATATATAATGGATAAGGAAGATGAGAATAGAATTAGGTACGATTTATTTAATTTTTAAGGCAAAATGTGTTGTAATTATTTGAATGGTGGGATTCCCTATAATATGTATGGAGAGTGTAAAAATTTTAATTTTGGAAAAGATTATAATATAATAAATAATTTTCCATAAAAATTCATTCAGATGTACATATAATTTATTATCAGTTTATATTTTGGTCAAATCCCATTAAAATGTAATAATTGGATAGGTTTTTGTTGTTTTTTTTAAATTATCAATTTGGTTGACCCCATTGTAAACATATTTTATCAACAAACACAATACCCACTTTTTCACTCTTAAAGGGATATAATCTTACAGAAAATTTGAAAATTAGATCATAAATAGAAAATAGATGATAGTGTGGAGAATTAAAAATAATAATTTTTGAATTTTAGGATTATTATAATTTTTAAATAATTTAATAAAATATTATTTTTTATAAAATAATGTTCATGTAGTTCATTACACTATTCACATAGTTTGGCATTGATCATAACATGAAAACAATGTAATTTTTATAAAAAATGATAAAAATATCTAATTTGAAATATTAAAAATTATGTAGAAAAAAAATAGTTAATAAAAATTATATTACATTTAATATTTTTGAGAATAATTTATTTTATTTTTATAATCATTGAATAATTACTATATCAGTATCAAGTATGAATTTAGGGTAAATATTCAATTACTAAAAAATAAAAGTAGATTAATATGAGAAGTAAAATTATTTTATATTTCACATAAATATTTATAACTTGATATAAACACTCATTATCCTCATGAAACAATATTTGAGATATTAATGTATACAAGGTTACATTTTTTACATTATTTTTGACTAAATTAATATAATTTTCATAATAAAAGAAATATGACAAAAAGTGGAAATATATTCATGAATTGATTGGAAATGAAAAAATTCCACATATTCAACTGGTTAAATGAATATTTTAAAGAATATTTTATGACTTATCCTAGAGTTGCAACCATATTTTACCCATTTTACACTTACCAAGGTGATAATTGCAATACAATAGTTACTACTCACATAACAAATAAATAAAAAATTGATCTATTTACTATATTTTGACCTCTTAATTTGATATATAGAATACACATATCATGATGAAATTTATATATTTTCAATAATTTAATTTAATACACAAAAATTTATTAAAATAATAAATACATTTTTATAAAAA
The DNA here is from genome assembly GCA_963277665.1 of Viscum album. NCBI lineage: Eukaryota > Viridiplantae > Streptophyta > Magnoliopsida > Santalales > Viscaceae > Viscum > Viscum album. Next base: position 503,096,961 of record OY728159.1, read on the forward strand.
TTAATATTTATGCATAAAAATATTTTTTCTATGAAATCAAACCTGAAATCAATTCTAATAAAATTAATTGGATATTTTATTATTTGGATAATATTATATAACATTGTAAATATTTTTAAAAACAATATCTTTGTAAATTATTAAAAAAAATATAGGTTTCAATAATATTTTTATTTTTTATTAACAATTAAAAATTAAATCTTTTTAGAAGAATTATAAAAATTCGATCTAAAAAAACAGAAAATTTAGATTATTTTTTTTCATTTTATCAAATTAATAGTTTTTTAAGTGTATCTAATTAAATATAATATTTCATTTAAAAAATACTAAGTATCCTTTTTAAGCAATCAAAATTTTAAAGATAAATATGAATTAAAATCATTTAATACTTATTTAATATGTGTTAATCAAAAAGTTTTTATTATTCATGGCCTTAAAATATGTCTAGATCTATATATATTTCATAATTTTTATATTTGTTTTCATACCTTCAATCATTCATCAATGTTATAAAAGAAATATTACAAAAAAATATTTTTTGGATTTGATTAATCTTGATGTTTGGTTTCATATATGAAATAAAACATAGTTTTCTTCATTTTTATTCTCACGGTGTTATATTTCCCACATACCCTTTAATAAAAATCATCCTCACAATATGAATTTTTGATTGGTATTGAAGGTTTTTTCAACTGAAACTTCTGTTTTTTTTGAACCCATGTTGTACAAAGGGTTAATAAAGTATCCTCCTAAAAAATAGGAATGTAAAAATATGATGGTCATCTAAAAGAACAGAAAAATATGTTCCAAATAGTACATCAATAGTGGGATGTGAAAATAATGGCATGGAGAATAAAAATCACAACAAATTTCTAATAAAGTGTAATTGATAACATGGTTATGAAAATTTTTCTGAAAAAAAAGATAAATCCATGATGGTTGAAAAAATGGTTGATTCATTACAAATGAAGGTAACACTATATTTTATTAATTCAATATCATTTTCATATCAAAGAATGATTGTTTTAATGAATCATAAATAAAATTATAAAATATAAATTATTTTTTTCACTCCATTTCATAAGTAGAATTATATCATTTGGTTTTGCTTCAATGAAATTTCATATCTTTTCGTACTGTATGAGATGGAATTTCATGATGGAATTTCTAGGCCAAAAGAAAAAAAATTAATTTCAATAGATCACATGATACATAAAATAATTATAATTCATTCCTTCAATCATTAGATACAAATAAATCAAAAAAGGTTAGCAGAATTTATCCAATATGGATAAATATAATACATTAATCTATAAAACCAAAAATATAACACAAATTGTTCAATATAATACATTATATAAATATATAATCATAAGACACCTCATAATTAAATATTATAAATATTAAAATGAAAATATTATAATGATTTAATCTCATATCCTTTCTTTAAAAATAGAAAATTTATAAATTTAATAACTCATAATGTCTCAACAAAAAATTTATATATACACTTTTATATATTCTCCATGATAAAATAACAATTTCTAAAAATAAATTCAAAATTAAAAAATTTCCATCAGATAATTTAACATTTATTCATTAAATTAAATCCTATCATGGTTGATATGTTTACTTTGGGTTCATCCATTCACTTATAGAAACTAATAGGTTTATTTAAAATCAAAACAATGACTTTTTTGTTTCTAAAATTAATATTGAATATATATAACATGAGATAATCAATTCTCAGAACAATTTCCAATTTCACTAAATGATAAATAATAATATTTTTAGGGCTCATTTATAAAAACATCAACATATAATCCAAAACTCTGTTGTTGATGATAATTGTTCCATAATTTTCTTGGTTCACATTAGCTAATGTGATTCGATATATTTTCTAGTTTATCTATATCATTAATGGTTTTAAATATTATTGTCCTCATTATTCCTTAGAATAGTGATTTATCCACAAAATTATCAAAATCATTGGGTCTAGAAACATGAATTGTGAGTGTTTTATCAAATGGATATCTCCCTCTATTCATTTCATTGATCATATTATTCACATCACTTTTACGATCTATTTCTTAATGACCAAGTTTCCCATATTTGAATCATATTATTATTCAATTTAGGCATTGTCTTTAGTAATCCATCCTCCATTTATAGCATGTATGCGTTTGAATCTTTTTTATTCTATCCATGTCACATACCACTAAAACATAGATGAAATTTAATATTCATTTTAGTATCACATGACCCATGAGGGATTACAACCTCCATTTCTTCATTGAGGTAACATAAAATGTTTTCTTCAGAACTACTATATTTCATTTAGGGAAATTCCATTTGAATAATTAGTTTAAAAAAATTAACTATTTGACCAATTTGTATTTCAACTATGACGATTAAACTACAAACATACAATGTATGTTTTGTAAAATACTCCTTATGAATACAAATTTATTAGTCATTCTTGTAATTAATATCTTGATTTCCTTCTCTATTTTTTGTATGTATAATACGAGGGAGGTATGTAATGAATAATTTAATCCATATATCATCGCATTATATGGAGTTGGGTTTTTCATATATCCTCATAATATGGTTTATATTATCCATTTTATTTACATCAACTTCATATGATTAATAACTATGAATAAATTTTCAGGATCAGTGTAGAAATTAACAGAAAATATTTTTTCCAACTTGTTGATTTAATTCTCAAAATATTGGATCAAAACACCCATATATAGATGGTAGATTTTATTCCCAAAAAAAATTTAATTCCAGGTGTCCCCCTCATTAGTAAATTACTAATTTCATCTAGAACCTGGTTATGAAATATAGCTTTATTGATTTGATTTAGAATAGTCAAAAAATATTTTATCACAAATCCTAATCAAATTGGTTACTCTTGAGTTGGGTCATTTCATTGGATGTGACATTCATTGTTCACAAGATTTCATCATGTTATAGACAATAAATAAAACAAAAAACTATAGTGTGAGAAATAATATTCATATTGAGGAATAATTTAATCATAAAAATTCATGCATATGATTTATAAATCATGAAAACATTATCTGATTTTGAAACACTATAGAATTAACATAGTCCATCTTCGGTTATCATTATTTTTAATCACTCATAAAGGTTTATAAGTGAAATTTTAGATAACCCATTATTATCCCCCCATAGTGACAGACTAGGTTCACAATATGGTCATGATAATCATTATCAACAATGATTGTTGAGATATACTCAATCATCTATTTTTATGTCTATTACCGCTATATGAGTCGGTTCCAACTACACATCCATATTTAATATGTAGATAAATGTGTTTTTTATAGAAAAACCCATAATATATATCTTAGAAAAATAGTGGGATGTTATCCAATGCATAGGGTTATCCCTATTGATTTCACCAAATTATTATAATCCAAATCATTATATTTTTACTCCACCCCACTTTTATAACATCTATAGAAATCCAGGATTATCATACATAAATATTAAATCCTTATAAATTAATATTCAGTACATAAAATAATGATCCAAACAAGAACCCTAATGTATTAGTGTATTTGGATACTATATATAAATAACTCTTATTTCATGAATTATATTCATCATCACTTTTCATAAATCAAGGTAGTTGGACCCTCCTAAATGGAGATACTCTGAGTGAGACACCCTAATTCCTCCTCCAATTGTAAAGGGGAAAGATACAAGAACCAATATCAAATAATGAAATATGATTCCTTAGCCTATGTACATGTACAAAAACTCAAAACAAGTTCTAGGAAATAACATATATATAACATAATAAACTGAATATCTATTGTAACACACTTGCATGAAACAACCTCTAGGGAAATAATTCAATATACAATATAGTGATTCAAAAAGATTCATTGGAAAAATAAATTCTTGAATTTATATGTGGTATGGACCAAAATAAAACATAGAAAATGATTATGATGATATTTTGACTCACAATCTCAATGTTTGACCGCAAAACAATGACTGATCCATTAGGTAAATCTATGATCCTCTCAAATATATTCCACCAATATCACAATCGATCTCTCTATATTCTAAATAAGAAACTATAAATGATCCTAAATCCCATGTATGGGTGATTATATACATAAAAAGTAGGATTCCTTGAAAAAAAAAGTTAATAACATTAGAGAGTTATAGAAGTTATCAGAACATGTATGAAAGAAGAAAAAACCAATCATATATTCTCAAAGAATCCCATGTGAGAGAGAAATTGTTCTCAATCACCATAAACAATCTAAGGATAGTGAATCAACTGGTATCTCTGAAGTTCTATCACCAATGACCAGAACCATCCACACCCTCATAGGAATCATTGTGGAATGATCATGCCTTGAAACTATGATTTATATATAAAGGAGAACAATATCCAGTGTAAGACCCACTCATCACCTGAGCATGAACCTGAGGGTGGAGTGGGTGGGGGCTCTACATTATATATTGGGGACCTATACTATATAGTAAGGTGGGTTCTAACACTTACTCTGTAAAGATTATGGGGGAATCAATCTAGGGTGTGACATTTGGTTTTAACCCTAACGACACTCTGATGATCACACCCAACCACATTTATCAATCGAGCATCACCTCATGATTTTCAATGGCTGTATGACCTTATGTCATATTTCTAATGAAAAAACAATTGATCCCATTGTTTTCTTTGTAAAAAACAACTCAGTATTGTTTACTCTTTGGACTAAATCCCAGTCCCGAAGAAGGATATACACAAGGTGGAATTATCATTGAATAGTATATTGAGTCTATTGGGTCTACTTAATTTGTTTTGGATACACCAGTTCTACCTATACCTTCCATCCCATTCTCTTTTATTCTTGTCATGCCACATGTAACTGGCCTTTTCTTTGTTCTATGGTAGTTTCCATCAATATGACCTTGTACTTTTACTTTGAATGTGGTTATGATCTTATACATACCTTAACTAATGTACTAAGGGGGTATACACTAAGATACTAGCACCGATACACATGAAATGAACTAGGTTATGCACAAAATGTAACATTTATGCTTTCCTGATACCATTTCTGCCACAACAAGGTGAATACACGACATATTATCCTAGAGTACATGTCATGTATGTTTGGATTTTCTAGATAGTCGGTCATGTTCAATGAGTATTTTTAGTAATATGTAATCATACATGAATCTCACCATAGATTCTAGATCTAGGGACATTCATGACATCTTCCTCACAAGTAGCGATATTATACCCACACATACCATTCATTTGACCATTTCACTCACTCAACATCACTATGTAATCACTATCATGGACTAAAATGCACAATACAACATGTGATATGTGATTCCAATAACTACATAAAACATCCCAAAATGATGATCCCACATGACACTGATCCGTATATCATGAATTAATCCACCTTAAATTCAAGTGGATTTATTACATAATAATTTTACTTTTATGTGTTAATCGATTACACAATTGGGTAAAATTAAATATTGTAAAGAAAATCAAAAAATTTATCTTAATCCATCATTGGTGTACACGATCTCAACCAATGATTATATAAATTGTAATGATGGTAAAACATAGGTGAAATAATTATAGCTAAACTCGATCAATATTATTTTTAAAATCAGAGCTCATTCGAAGTATGAAAATCATTGAACAAATAATATGATATAAATACATGCATAATAAAAAATGAGGATGAATTTCAATAATATAATGTTCCCTTTCAAGAGTTTTGTTTGATCTATAACAAAGAATGAGTTCCTACTACAGAAATTAGTGATATCTAGGTTCATTATTGTTGAATATGTATATTTGGAAGAATGATTACTACACCACGATCTGATGTTATTTGTCAATAATTCCCCTTAGAACATATCAAACACTCAAGGGTTATGTCATTATCATTTGATATTATGAATATATATTATTTTTATATATGAATATTATATTTTTAGTGATTATGTTATTTAATTTAATTAATTTCCTACTTTATTATGTCTTCTTAAATAAATCACCCATAACTATAAGACAGATGTCTACCAACCTTATTCCATGCTTGGGTTAAACCCCAAATTACTAAAAAAATATGGCCTCATATTTCGCATTTTAGGTCCCAAAAAATAATAAAATTATTTATTTTAATTCATTATTTTTATTTAATATATATAAATAATTATAATATAATATATTTGGTGTCATAAAATTGAAAAAACATCACTAACTCTGAGATAAATTAAATAGATATATTTTGAAATAATATATATTATATACAGATAAAACCAATGTCATTACACTATTCAATCCTACATGGGTTTTCATCTCAAAAATCATATGGTACATAAAAATGATTTGGGTTGTTGAGTCTGTATCACACTCTAATGATCAAGGGATCTCTCCTCTATAATATGATTATACTAATGATATTGATCAAATGGGATGGTTCGTCCAAAAATAGTACTCTACATTGAGTCATTGAGCTCCACAGTGTAATCTATATTGGTTTCACCATCCAAGATTTTCAAATCCCCTAGTCAATGATGTGTTACTGGTCATGCAAGTAGCTCCTTATAAGTGACATGTAGATGAATTCATGCACATAATCCAGCTATTTGGGAAAGCCTATGTGGTAAGAAACATCACCATACCTAAATAAAATCTTGAATATCCTTATGAACATCTTGGATTTCATTATTCCTCGACCAAACAATCATAATAATGTTCACGAGGATACTATTAAGAAAACATGGTCACATTATTCAAACACTAAAGGTCTATAATTTAGATCTTCAATTTTTTTTTTGTTTTTTTGGTGGTCCAAATACACTCATTGGTCTTTTAAACATCCTCTATCATCTCTATGAAAAAAATTAAATAAAGGGTCTCTCTCTAATCATTGTAAAACCCAATGGTGACCTATAGGGTCTCTCATATAGGGCCTGAAAATTTTCCATTCCATTAGTGGCTCCACAACATGGATTATTTGAAATATCACGCAATTATACGTGATCCTCCCAGATCGAACTGATTTCCAATGCACATGATTTCATCAATCACATGAATAGTCTGCTCGGTCTTCCAATATTTTTGGGGGTGCAACACCACACTCATTTGAAAGTGGGTTCCTAATTCTTTATAATAACCCCTTTATAACCATGATGTAGTCCAATCATTACGATTTTAGATGATCATCAAGGGTACCCTGTGAAGATGGATGATCTATTGTACATAAATCATCCAAAAACTCTCAAAATAACTCTTCTCCAAGATGTCATTAAGGTGATATGATTTGGTGAGTTTGTCAAGAATTACTCAGATATCATAAATTCCACTATCTATTAATGGAATATTTATCAGAAACTTAATCAATGAACTTTCCTTAATCCATTCTGAGAAATCAATAGTTTGAGGTAAACCTATCAAAACCTGATGTTCAACATTTACCTTCTCACATGTGAGTCATCGGGATACATTTTTGGAAATTCACTTGATGATTTCTTCCCATAAATAAAATTCATTTATTGTTAATGTACATCCATTCCACATTTATATCTACTAACTTGGGTTTAGTATGAATCCCCCTAAAAAACGCCTTACAATACGTGACCAGAACCAATGTCCAACCCTTCAAATTGATGACATGCTACCTTATTTTAAAAAGTGCTTATAATATATCACTTAAGGATACATGGTCATGTATAGAATCATAGTAAATTTCTCCTAATTGATCCCCAATTGAAAAATAAATAATTTTTGGATTTACCACCATCGAATTAATATTAGACGCTTCCACATTTTTTACCATGGTAATGTGAAAATAGTCCAACAACTTAGATGAATCCTCAACAAAGCGAGAACATGATTTCATGTTAAGGGAATCTAATACAACATTTCCTTATCATATATTACAATCTATATTTATTTAATATTGCTATAGAATCTATAACAAACACCTGTATCCCATGTTTATAAATCTATCAATGAAGTTGTACATCTGTCTTTGGCGGTCAGAGAAAATTAAAAAATGATCACCCAAAATATCGTTCAACCACATCCTTATAATTGAGGCTACCTATTCCACCAATAAATAATGGATCATGTTTTATTTTTCATGAGGACTCAATGACATTAACACAAGTGATATCTCTATATTATTATATTTTAACTTGAAATTGTTAAAATATCTAGAGGTTTAGAAATACACATTATACTCAACTCCTTCATTTGTTAGTCTCAACACATGGGAACAAGTCAACCTCACCCAAAACTCCTCAAATTGTTTATGGAACTACTCAATCTAGATAAATGGATTCCATTTTCGTATCAAGGAATAAAAAGGTGATATTATCCTGGAAATATATTCAATGAACATCCTATAGTAATCTGAAAAAATATGAAAACATCACACCTCCTACACACTCCCAGGTGGGTCCCCTAAAATAATTTTATCAATCTTCATTACGTCCACAACTACACCAATTTTAGAGATGAAATTATCTTGAATGTGAGCCTCTTATACAAAAAACTAACACTTCAAGATATTACAATAATTTTAGTGCTCTGAACGTAAGTCTATGACCATCCCAAAATGCACTGCATACTCATCAATTAATAAAACATATAAAATAATTCCATCGATGAATAACACTACGAATCATTCACTATATGGATAGGTGATATAGTTTATATGATCCATGAACATATTGGGGGATTAGTCTCAATAAAAGGAATCACCATGAGTTCAGTGTCTATAGAGACATCATAGTGCCATCTAGTGATTATCCAACACATAAACCCTCAACTATTGGTTGTTAGACCAAATATCGATCATTGATATCTACCTCGTATATTTAAACTAGTTATAGAGTACATAAATTCTATGTAACATGTATTTTTTATTTATTAGTACCTAATTAATTATATGATAACAAATACAAAGACTCAAGACAATTTATTCATTTTTAATGATTGAAACTAATGCCTCCAAGGGGGACACAGTAGATCTAATAAAACCTTTATATAAAGGTTCATCTAACAACACCCATAGATCCAAGAGAATGGTAGGGTCAATATTATATTCCATAGAATATATTTATTTTTTCCTAGGTTACAATTCAATGTAGATTTCAACACCCCACCCTGGAGATCCTCTATAAAATATATTTTAAAAATACATCCATATATCAATCCACTACCACTAAAGTCTGATACGTGATGAGCCCACTATGAAAATAGAATAATTTTCCAATTTACAATTGATTGAATGTATATTATTTCTAAAAAACAATCCAATATAAGCCATATGATCTCTCTCAACATCGAAATAAATATTTTCACATCATTATAAAGGCATTTAACTCTCTCATGGTGATAGTCATTATAGAAAGGTAATCAAGAAAACTAGTCCATACTCTGGATGAAACCATAAGAGATCATCGTGATGACCACGATGTCCAATAAGAAACTCCCTCCAATATATGCCAACCCATACTACAAACAACTATCTGGAATAGAAGAATTGATCCTTGTAGAAACCATTAACCATAACTAATTGGTGAAGAGACTCATCTAGAAGATCTTACTGTAAAAATTGATATATAGACATGAATAACGAATCCTACCGCTATCTGCATGTTTTAGATAATGAGTAAAAAATACATATATTGTACCTCAAATCATCTCATTGCCAAACTAGTCATATCCCTTTGTAGCTCGAAACCAATCACACCCTTGACTGTTATTCCTCTAAGATAGACGTGGACCACAAAGTAGTCGTGGTTAATGTAACTAGAAGATCCATCATACAACAAAAACTATTCCCTTAAAAGATTCATTAGCTCCTATATCGGTAACATCTCCCTGATAGCTACCATGAGAATTCATTATAGATCACTGATCATGACGTTTCCTTTATAATGGTGGTTTATCAATTACATTCCTACCTTACATTAAATGTTAGGTTGGGTAGTCATCATCCATGAAACCTCAACCGTTATGGGCATAGAACCACCCCCAATACAAGATGACTAGATCCTCTATGTGAACCTTACATGTATTATACACATGTCACTACATGAAAATTTGAATTTTGTGGTGGTTTCATTTCATTTAGCGACGGTTTAAACTGTCGCACAATAAATCTACGACAGTTTTGGAAAACAGCCGCTAAATCGTGTGTTGGGAAATAATTTGTGGTGGTTATTTAAAACCGTCATCAAATGATTTAGCAGCAATTTTTTACATGTGGTTTAAACCGTCGCTAAATTGTTTTTTATTGTTTTAAATTTTTTTAACATTTTTTTTTATTTTTTGAAATTTTTTTTAGTTTTTTTTATATTTTGGTTATTTATTTATTTATTTATTTGTTTAAATATTTTTGTAATTTATTTATTTATGTAATTTATTATTTTTTAATTATTTTATTTATTTTATTTTATTTATTTTATTTATTTTATTTTATTTTTTTATTTTTTTTATATTTTTATTTATTTATTATTTATTATTTATTTATAATTTATTTATTTTATTTATATTATTTATATTATATTATTTATTTATTTATTTATAATTTTTATACATTTTTTTAATTTATATATTTATATATTTATTATTTATTTATTTATTATTACCACGATCATGTCCATCACAATGCATAAGTCCATGTCCATGCACATGCCTCTGCAATATACAGAAATTTTGCATTCGGTGAGATTTGAATCCCTTACCTCTTGCTTATTCTCCAAAGACATTACTACTCCAACTGGATCATTATGTGGTCAATAAATCGAATTTAATATACCTATACACATATATATTAATTGAATGAAAATTAATACTTAATAAATAAAAAATGACTAAATAAATATTAATCAATAATAAATAATAAATAATTAACAATTAAAAATTATTAATATATAAAATATGAAATATAATATATAATATATAACATATAGTATATAAGAAATAATATATAAAACAAAATATATAATAAATAAAATATAAAATATAATATATAATATATAATATATTATATATGATATATGATATAAGATATAAGATATATACTATATATTGTATGTTTTATATTGCATAATATATAATATATAAATTATAATATATTACATATAACATATAACATATAATTTATAACATATAACATATAATTTATAAGTACTACATAAATAATACATTAATTAAAATGTAATTGAATATATGAAAAATAAATAACAAATTAATAATCAATTAATAAATAACAGATAAATAAAGAAATAATAAATAAAGGATAAAGGATAATTAATAATGAATAAAGAATAATTAATAATTAATAAATCATAAATCATTAATCATTAATCATTAATTATACCTAATAAATTGTAAATAATAAATTATAAATTATAATTTAGAAATTATAAATTATAAATTATAAATTATAAATTATAAATGGTAAATAATAAATAATAAATAATAATTAATTAATATTAAATATTAAATATTTAATAATAACTAATATTTAATAATTAATCATAAAGTATTAATAATTAATAAATAATGTTAAATTTTAAATATATTAAAATTCATTTATAATTAATAAATTATTGATTAATTAGCAATAAATATTTACTTATTTAATAATTAAAAATTAATAAATAATTAAAAATGAATAAGTAAATAAATAATATATAATAAATAAATGAATAATAAATGAATAATAAAATACAAAAAATTCATATTTAGTAAATTAAAAATAAATTAATAATCAATAAATAATAAATAATAAATAATAAAGACTAAAAAATTAAAAAAGAAATAAATAAATAAATAAATTTATAAATAAATAAATAACAATTAATAAGTAATTAATAATAAATAATTATTAATATTCAATATTCAATACTTAATATTAAATAATTAATTAATATTTACTTAATAAATAATCAATAAATAATAAATAATTGATAAATAAATAAATAATAAATAAATAAATAATGAGTAATAACCTACTAATAAAATAAAATTTACTAAATTAAATATAAATTAATAAATATGAAATAATAATGAGTAAAGAATAAGAAATAAATAATAATTTATAATTTATAATGAATAAAGATTACAAAATAAATAATTATTCAGAAATAAATATATACATAAATAAATAGATTAATAAATGAAAAATAATAATTAATAAAAAATAAAAACTAATGATTAATTATTTATTTTTAATAATTAATAATTAATAATTAATATCTAAATTTTAAGATTCAAAATTTAATAATTAATATAGAAATAATTAATAATTAATTAATAATTAATAACTAAAAAATAAATATTGAATAAAGAATAAATAAATAAATAAATAAATTAAATACACACTAATAATAATTAATTAAATAATTATTTAAAAATAAGTAAATAATTAATGTGGACAGAGTATCTAAATAATAAACAATTGAATATTAAAATATTAAATATTAAATAAATAAATAAATGATATATAATAGATAAAAATATATAATTAATTAATTATTAATAAATAAATATGTAATAAATTAATAAATATTAAATTATTAAACAAATAAATAAAAAAATTAATTTCATAAAACTTTAAGAACTTCTGAAAACCCTAAAAACACTAACATGGCCATAAAATATGATCTGAGACTCCCTTTTCAGTGCCACTACTTGTTAAATCAACGATCAAGAAATTAGCTTTGATATGATATCTGTTATTGGCCGAACGAACACATATATCCAAAGTTATAATGGTGTAAATCTTAAGAAATCAGTGATTGCAACTAAAACCTCTATTTTGGAGACCTTATCTGACATTTTGGAGGAATAAAAAGGGTTAAAATACTTAAAAAGTTGGTACCAGAACTAAGCGGAAAATAGATCGTCATAGGCTTCGATTTGATATGTGGTAGAGCCTAAACAGAAACCCGAATTAAAAGTTATGGTCCTTTGAAGTTTGAGTTCAATTTTCAACTTTTGAATTTTTAATATATTATTTTCCTTTGATTATCCCATGATTTAAATCTGACATGGTTTTTTCTCATTTTATAAACTTTTATTTCACTGGTTGTGAAGCTGAAATGGACTATCTGATCAGAAGTCATGGTCATTTGATGCCAAAGTATATTTTTTACTTATTAAATATTTGTTTTCAGTTTAAAATTAATATTAACTAATTTTTATAGAAATTAAATTATTGACTCAATAAAAATATTTAAAATTATAAATAATAAACTATATTTTATTTTAAATAATAAATATTAAACATTAAATATTAAATAAATAATTTGTTAAAAATTTTCTAAAACAATGCCGTGATTTCGAAAAAACTACAGCTATTTCATAGAATTTTTTAAAAAAATTCCTCTAAATATTTAAAAGAAAATTCATTTAAAATATATTTTAAAAAACATAAAAAATTTTAAAAAAAATCAGTGGTTTTTTCATGGTATGTTTAAAAACATCTGAAAAATATTTGATCAAAAAACATTTAGCAGCGATTTTAAAAACCGACGCTGAAACGCTGTTTTCATGTAGTGTGTATAGGTCTAAATATTGGTATGTATCTTATGTTGATACCATAACAACTTATTCCTTCAAAACATTATAAATTATATGACCCCTATTGTCAACTACTAGCTCCGACCTCATGGTATCCCTACAATATTAAACTCTCTAAAGCTATATATCACTCTATCATTACTATAATTAGGAATGAAATAGGATACTAATTAATCATTTATGTCTCTTTAAAGGACGTAATAAAACTGGAATGCATGGAATAATCCCTATCACACCATATAAATGGAGAAATGGATGAGGATGGAAAACCACACAACATAATCCGAAACTGAAATATCAACTTAATTTGTATTGAGAGGCCCGTAAATATAAACGAATCATAAGAATAAAGGGTAATAATAATCGATAAATAGATGTTTTATGTATTCTTCTGAGACTATGTCCATATAAATAGTCTAGGAGATTGGACTCCACCAGCATCCTGATGTTCTATAAAGATAGTGGGATGTAATTTAAACCACCTAAACATATAGGGATGGAAAAATCATGAAATATAATATTAATTCCTCATTCCAATCCAGTATTTTTATAAGTTTTGTCCTATCATGACACCATAGAGGTCTCTGTCACTAGGACTCGCATAATTTTTTATCATATACTCATCATCATCCTAACCTACCAGAGCTATATAATAATCATTTTGCTGTGGAAGTAATTTATTGCTATAAAGAGGATACACAATGTTAGTGGGTCGTCAAACTGAGGCCATATCACTCAACAAATCATTTCTATGATATTTTATGTGTATTATTGCTGGTTGTCATCCGATAAGAACCTAATAGTTTTCATGATGTACATTGGTGATATGAGCATATATGGCGAACTAACTGAAGAATTGAATGAATTTCAAAATAACCAATCATACATTATTCATGTACCATTTGTTCAATATAACTAATCTCTCTATATGAAAAGCCAAAAAATATTTATTCATGTCCCAATATATTGATATGTTGACCACCATAATAAGTGTGGTATCTCTATCTTGAGAACCAAACTTAAGATGGTAAAATTCACTTTCACAATGATCAAAAAATAATTATCATGAAATGTTACAAATATAATCACTGATTGGATGAAAGACCATATTCGATGAAAATCTTTCACAATCTACCCGATTGTGGACCACATGAATGGAGGTAGTCAAATTGAGACACCCCATTTGATACTCCAATAGGCTAGGGTTCTGTGACATGCACCAAGAAATAAGAAATTAAATTGAAGGCCTTATCCTATATAACAGTATGCATGAAGAATACATGCTCTAATAAAAAATTAATATATTTAATTAAATAATTATTATATGGAGTGTAATCCATCTAGGATTCAACCTCATGGAAAATTACACAATGTACAATAGTGTAGTAAAAATTTTTTATGAAAAATACATTCTATTCCTGAATTGAGGTCCCAAACTGATGAAAAATAAGAAAATGGAGACTAAGGAGTTCTCGACTAATAACGTAGATGGTCGACCGCCATATATGATACGATCTTCTATATAAAAATATTATCCTCTAAAACAAGATCAACAAATATATCTATTTATTTTTCTATCATCATCTTAATACCAAATATATGATGAAAAATACCATGATTGGGTGAGTAAATACATACACAGTAGAACACCATGTAAACACAAAATGGTTGTAATATATGTGATCAAATGTTGACATCACAACTTGTATGTTTATGAGAAACAAATCAAAAAATTTATTCTCATAATAATTCCACGAGATAGGGAAATAATATCTATATCTCCATTCCCCATATGAGAACAATGAATTGATCTGTATATCAAATGATTCAAATCTGATTACCATCATCACGCACAACATTAAAATAATCCATGTCGACAGAACACACCACACCACTATTCTATACATATGAGGGGTCAGAATGTCTAGTATAGGAAGCACTCCCCACCAAGTCATTATGAATTTTTTTTCAGTCAATGGATAGAGTCATTCACTCAATTGAATAGGTGGCGCCAACTCTATACACATAATGGGTATGGAGTTCCACACACTACATCATGAATATGGTTTCCATCACTGATAACACTCTGATGATGATACCCAATAAATTCCATTTATCACCAATTGCTTAAATAATAAGAACCATTATAACACCTTGTGTCACATCAATGTTGTTAAAAGAAAGTCCATCATCAAATTCAACACAGTAAACTACTCAAGATAGACTAATAAAGGTCCCAAATCTATATCATGAGGAATGTGATACAAAATATAGAAGTCTTATATAAAAATAAATTAAATGTATGGTGTATACATGTTGTGTTTATCTACCATGGGTCTACTTGATTCATTCATCCTAGGACCATGTATTATTTCCATGCCCAGGTACCTACCCATGTCTTTATCCTCTAAAAATATTAGTGTAAATGGTCAAGCTCAAGTACCCAAGGAAATATAATGTTCTAGGTCATGTCCATGCCCATGTAGCCATGTGGTACACAATAATCTTCCAACTATAGCTTAAAAATTATGCACGGGGTCATACACAACATTTCATATTTATCTCTATAAAGAAGTATATCTTCCAAAATAAGTGAACTATATAACATTTTTTCCTGGACTACACACCGTGATTGTTAGAATTTTCTTGAATGATTCTTCCATTAACTGGACACCAATTATACCACTGATTCCACATTCAATCTCACCATAGATATCATATATTGGGATGACCCTGCATTATATATTACATGTTGCTAGATTTAAGAAACTCGTTCCACACAAATACCATCTCATTCACTCCATTCCACTTTATTGTCTATCGAATGGATTTAAATTTTCAATCCAACCATTAATATATATTTTATAAAAAATATTCCATATATATCACCAAGATTTTTCCACAAAATAATATTTGATACATCATTCAGATATCCCACATTTGTCTAGTGGATTGATCATTCTTCAATATGAAATTGAAATGTTAAACTATGACCCCATGTAAAAATGAAGTTGATGGAAAATAAAGGTTATGAAAATGAAAAAAACGTTGAATCATTCAGTGTAAGATTCCCTATCGACTGAATATTTTACATATAAGAATGATGGTGAAAGATACGTGAAAAAATTACAAATAAACTAGATAAATAGTATTTTTTCATTTTTGAGATCACGAATATTATCTAAATTTTAGAACCAATAAAAATATAGAAATCCATTATTATCAAAAAAACATGTTCAAATTTCTATAAAAAAATTACATATAACATGATTTTATTGATCAATGATGAAAAATGGTAATTTTCCATTGTCGTTGCGGAGATCTAGTAGCATCGTTGTAAAATACAAACCTTTTGATGAATGATAACTACTTTATGATCTAACTCCATTCATCAACAACCCTACTCGGTAAATCCAAAATCCTCCTATGCTATATAGCTAAGATTTATTATTTTCCATAATGAATAATTTATATATAATTATTAGGGATTTGGGGTATAAATATTTTAATTAAATTATTTAACTAATAATTAATTCACATGCCAACAATCACCTTAAAACAATCTTTTGATACCGAACATCTATATATTGCACCTAGGGTACACTCTATATTATTGAAACAATTGATACCATATACTTCCCATATAATGCCAAAAAATGGTAAAATTATTTATTATTAAAAGTATCAAACTCTTTCATTAATATATATTTAAATTTTTATTGAATTAATTATATGGTCCTTTGACCCCAAAAACAAAACTAAAATCATAGGGACACCAAGAGTTATATATAGAAATATTCATTGGGAATAAAAAAAATACAGAGTTGTTATATCGCCCTAAATGATCCTTCCATATACTATTATTCATCAAAATACTCTATATAAACCAATTATGATGATATGGATAAAGAAATCATATTAATGTTTGAGATCATTTGTTCAGTGAGGATAATAAATGTGGATATCAATTGTCATTAAAGAATAATATGAGCTTAAATAAATGAAAACGTATTCATAATATTTCAAAAACCATACCCAATACATCCTAGATCATAATCATGAGCCATGTCATAAATATTGATAATTCATAATACTTGAATTATAGTTGAATTATAGAACATCATGTATGAGAGAAGAACATTAAAAAATAAATTTAGAAAATAATACCATATAATTTTATAAAAATGGTTAAATATAAACATGTCCACTCAGCAAATTATGAACATGAATCCTGGACCGAGAATAAACTTATGGACATGAAATGAGGTCCAGTAATATACATATGGACATGAAATCTAGATCCAGTCATAAACATGTGAACGTAAAAATAGTCGCACACATAGGATAATTAACTCAAGTTTCATTCTTCATTACCCAAAGCATGGAAGGTATCAAACGAACCCAACCATCTCATAATCATAATATAATATTATGTCTTCCACATGATCATAAATCAGTAATTATGTATCCAAATATTGGGAAAATAAATAGTTTTTATAATTATTTTAACATTTCATCATATCATTAATCATGTAAATTATATGAGTGTTATATGTATATCGTAATAATAATCATTAACTATACAATGAAAGAATAATAATTGTTTTATTGGATAATATTCTTTGTAAGTTATATGTAACATCTTATTAAGTATTTTATAAAAAAAATCCTTTAAAATATATATGTAGAAATTCATGGTGAAAATTTCTATTTCATTATAAATTCATTAAATTAAATCATAAAAATTCACACAATATAAAGGGAAATTTTTCATTTCAAATTATATATTCAAACCTATAGACAATTCTTCAAATAATTAAAAATTCATTACTTGTGAAATTTATTTCATACCATATAAACTAATTGAAAACTAATTTTTTACACTTTCTTAAAAATTCAAAAAGTAAATCATTATAAAAATTACATTAATATTGAAGCGATTTATTTTTATAAAAGTTCCATATTTGTTAAAAATTTGTTTAAAATCATCAGAGAGTAGTGAATATTTTGGAAAATTTTTATGTAAATCATGGGCATGTAATAAAATATAATTTCTACTAAATATAAAAATAATGTTTATTTTTTCCCAAAAATATTACTTGTGTATCTAGATTTAATATAGATAAAAAAATGAAATGAATACTAGTATTGTTCAAAATAAAAAAAATGAGAAAAAAAGTCCAAAGGTTCTTGTGGTATATGTTATAATATCTCATTAATGGAAACATAATCATAAACAATCTTAATAAATACAGATATTTTAATAAAAATTACCTCAATGATGATTTATATCAATAGTGATATATTGTAAAGTACCAAACACTAGTAGCCTTGATTTAGTGGTAACATTATTATGGGGTAACCAGATACATGGAATCACATTACAGAGGATTGAAAAGTTTATTATTCATACTAAATTAGAATTAAACGTTATTATTTTAATATATTGAAATTTAAATTAAAAAAGTATTTTCACTAATAACATCATTATTATCACAATAATATCATTTAATCTAAATAATAATACACTTCCATGTATAATAGTGAAATAAAAAAATTAAAGGTTGATATATGATACTTAGTGTGGTTTATGTATAGTTTAATTTATCTTGAATTAAGAAAGAATAATCAACAAAATAATGAATAAAGGAATACAATTTATATTTAATAAACATATTGGGAATTAATAATAACATTCAAGGATTAAATTATGATCATTTATTTCCCTAAAAAATTCTAATTTGGCCTTAAAACATATACAAATTGATTATAATTTTTTAAAAACTCACATGAATATAAATAATAAATCTTATAATGATGGAATGAATAATTTCTAATATCATAATCAATCATTCAAGGTCACATTATATGAAATAATAATTAATTTGATTGGTCTAATAAAAAAATGAAAAAAAAAATTCTCATTAGTCATACCAATTCATTGATGGTCTATAAAGGTCCCTTCCCACTACATAATAATTCATACACATTCATCATATGAACTGGGTATATAACATAGTCAACATTAAAATTTGCATGAAATAATTTCATATAAAATGTTAATAACTCCCCTAACAATGTAAATATAAAATAAAAAATTTTACAATAATAATGGTATGTATACAACATGGCCATAGGGTAGTATATGTAAAATAATGGGGTGTTATCATTGATGAATAAATGTACCAAAAAAATACTTTTAAAACCTTCTTATGTAAAATAAACATTTCATTTAACAAATAAATTTTTAAAATATAAAATTTATAGAATATTAGGAAAAAGTAATTTCTCCAATAAAAATCATGGAAACATGTATTTTATGTATCATAACGTTGACTGGTCATGATAGAATAAAATTATATTAATATCGTGTTTTTTTAAATTCAACGATATAGTTATTGTGTGAAAGAATTGAAAAAATGATGTTCATAAATTGAAAAGAATACTAATTTAAATCAAATTTCTAAAAATTAAAATATAATAAATAATAAATTGTGAAATATAAAATTTTAATATCTAATTTTCTTTCAATTTTTTTTAATAAAACTATTTCTATGTAAGAAAATAGTTATCGACTGAATAAAAAATAAAGTAGATTTTTTAGAAAATAAATACTTTCGAATATTTATCACGTATAAGAGGAAAAATAAAATGTATATTTTTTATAAATATGTTTAAGGGGATAAAATAGATTGGGATTAACATAGAAACATTTTATTAGTATCCAAAAGGAAACATAAACACAAACATCCCAGAATAATAGTGTGATTTTGATATGTACCCTTTCAAATATTGAATCATTCAAGTGAGAATTAAAAAATTAATTTATTATATTTAACATTTGTAAACCGCCATAAAATATGTAAATATAAAATATAATGTTATTTTATATTATTATAAACATAATCCTATCATATAAAACACAATGAAGATGTAATATTACCCAATAAAAAGAATTGTGTTATCAAACCCCTTTTAACTTAGTAACATTCATGTCAAATCCACTTAAATTAAATAATATGAATAAAAAAATATAATAAGTATAAATAAATGACTTTATAACAATTTTAAGGAAATTATACGAACTATATAAATATAATTTATGCTAAACATTAAAATATTCCTCAATGAAAGTAAATTGGACTGGAATCCCTTACCTCAGGTCTGAATTTTCCCATACATTATTTATTATATTGAATAATATAATAATTATAATTTATTTATTACTTAATAAAAAATTTAAATTTTATTTTCCCTCTTTTTTTATTTATTACCATGTAATATTTAATTTCAAAATCAATTATGTTCATCTTATATTCGTTGAATGTGATCAATTCATATGTCCAAAATGAATTTAGTAGGTTGATTATATTTAAAGAAATCATTGTAAGAACATATAAAAATTAATAATATAGAAAGAATTATATTTTTTATATATGTATCATATTTTTAAAACAAGAAAATAATTTTTTTTATGTAATGTGAATAAATATACAATCTTGGATATTTTATGCCATACACACACTTGAGTAATGTTTCCATATTTCAATGATCGTGATGAGGATAATTATCCTCCAAATAATGAAAATAATATTATAATACCAAATTTTTTATAAAATATATATATATATATATCATCATTTTGATATTTCTATGGAAATAACCACATCTCTTCGTGGAAGTGGTAGTTTACATGCACGTCCAAAAGACATTATCACTTTCAATAAATATAATGATAAAAAAATATATGATATATTACTTTTAAATAATTATAAATATTTCTGGAATAGAATATATATAAATATTGTCAATTATTATACCTATCAATGAGACGTAGAAATGGGAAAAAATTACTTCATTTCGGGAGGTCGTAGTCCGTCGTACAAATAAAAGACAATTTTTTCCATTTTATAAAGGTGGATATTGATACATGTTATTACATTACTGTAATAAAATATTAATATATATATATATATAATTATTGTGTTATTATTTATTCAACATTATCAATATTTTATGGTGTTTTAAGGGGAAAAAATTCAAAAATCGTGGTTATGAACATTACCTTTGTCTCAGAAACTCTCTTTAGGGTTGTAATTCTATCCTTTCTAAGATGGTTTTTTATCCAAATAGTAACATTATACTGTGGGTATGGATTTTAGAAATATATATCAGAAGGTATTGTATGAACACATTTCTCATCATATTTAAAGAAGAGAGGAGAATGGGTTTACATTTACAAGTTTGGGAGAGGACACACTTGATATTTTTAAAAGAAATGATATAAATTATTGTATTATTCAAGATAAATTCATCCAAAATGGGGAATTACCAAATATTATATGATATAATTTCTATATATGTCTATAAAATATAAATAAAAAAAATATATAGGTCAATTTACCATTTATTACTTACGTTTTGCACTCAGATAGCCTATTTTAACATTAACTAGAGTAATACTGTTTTTACTATTACTAATATTCAATAAGACCAATTATTATGTTATAATTTTAAAATAAAAGAAACTATAACTATTAAAATTATTTAATCCATTTTTTAAATTCATATATTCCAATTTTGAATAATTTAATTAGTTTGAAACCCAAAAAACTCGATGAAAAATGATATCCCATAAAAATTTATTTATAAGCATAAAAATGTTTTATACCAAATTTAAGTAAAATAGTCATTTTGAAGACCATATTTGGATTATTAATATTATAATTTAAATTTTTTTATTTTAATAAATTTTTATAAAAATTATATTTTAGAATTCTTTAATAAAAAATTCTATTTTTAGAAAACATTATTATTTTTCAGTATTCATTGAAAATTTAATGAATCCCAAAAAATAAAAAGAATAACTGTTAAGATAATTTTTATATTATTATTTAAAAAATAAAATTATTTTTATCAATAATATTTTATAATTTGGAAATAGTAACTATAATAATTTGTCAAAAAAACTTACAGAAAGTATAATTTTAAAAAATAAATTGATTTTACAAAAAATTATGTCTTAAAAAAATAAATTGATTATAACGAAAAATTATCATAATGATGTTTAAAATTAATAGAATGTGATGTGACAAAAAACACTAAATAATTAATTGGTCAAAAGATAATAAATTGAAGAAAAATTTTCATTATAAAAATATTTTTTGAAGATACATTTCTAAGATTTGAGGAATAAATTTACCATCTAGATAAAGAACATAACAAAATATACATTTTAGAAAAGTATAATTGCAATATATAAAAAATTTCCCAAAGAATATAATATTTGTTTCCAAATGATAAGTATTCTTAAAAATCATGCCTAATGTACTAAAATTATCTTATAATTGATCACATAAACTAACAATTAAAAAGAATCTATTCCTAATATCTTTTGAAAAAACAAAATGGTTAACAAAATTTATGATAATAACATCAATAAATATACCATCACATTAAAAAATTCATCACTAATATCTAAATCCTCAATAATAATACAAAAAATTCAACAAAGATCATTCCATAAATAAGTTCTTAAAATTCATCATAAATATTGCATTCAATGTTTTATAATTAATAATAATAATTATTATATAATATAATCTTCCAAAATAAACTTATCATGTATCTCAAAAAAACTACTATACCAAAAATATATATTCTTAATCATATAATTTTAAATATTTAATATATCATTCCATAAATAAACTAAATTAATATAAAATAATATATATTTATAAATGATAATTATTCAATTATTCCTCATGTTAAAACCCTTTTTGACCAAAATTAATAAGTATTACCACAACCCTAATTTTTTCACAAAATATTTAACATATTAAAAAATAACATTAATCATTTTATCTCAAAAACAAATTTAAATCCCATGGTTATATATATGATAAATCATATATTCCTAAAATGTTATAACCCAAAAATACCTCGAAAAAAAATTATATTAACACTAAAAGATATCAATACAATTAAACATATATCTAAAAAATAATAACACTATTACATTGTTTAAACTTTTAATAAAACATATTATGATCCCCAGGGTTGTATTACCATAAATTTCTCAAAAATTACTATATCTAATTTTAGAATATATTAATATAAATCATTAAATAGGTATTTGTTAATCTAAATATATGATCAACTTTACATTTATCATTCCATGTCATATTATTTGTATCCCATGTCACTATGGAATGTAATAGGTTTCAATTATATTTATTCTCCTAGAAAAAATAATGGTTCATAAAAATAATTTGAATTAACTAATGAATATACACCATTAGTGTTGAACTAGTTCCATTTTAGGGGAACACTCTTACGGGACCAGAATGATGGTTAATATATATTTGAAAAAACAAATTCTAGGTAATTACCGATATATGAAACTATTCAAAAAACATTCCCATATATAGTATTTATAATTTGATATTTATAAAAATATAGGAATACCATATAATCAACATATATAGAAAATATTTTGTTTTTATCCAATAATTTAAATTATACATAAATTTTGTCATAGGGTTGTGTTCAATAATCTCTGTTTTCATTAATCTAGTTCCCAAGGATTTTACTAATCTCCATATTCTACCAATTATTTATAACCCTACTCTAGTATCCCAGAGTAGATTGTTAGGTTATTAAATTGGAACTAGATACAAAGAATCAAAAATCGAATGACTATATAGATTATTTGTTTTGTTTAAATAGATCCATAAATTACTCCCATTTTTATTTTGAAATATAGAATATATAAACAATTTTATTATATAACATCATTATTCTCTTTATAATATCCACTTATATAAAGCCTAGTATATAGGGGGAAGGAAAACAATAACCAGATCATATATTCTTATTAAAGGTTACATATTGAAGAAGCTATCTTGAATAAATAAGGAATAATTAAAAAGAAAAAAATGTATACCTAAAAACACATAGCATTTAGTTAATAAAAAGAGAAAGTAATATAATTCGACTATAATAAATTATGATCATATAATTATCTATAAATAATAACATGATTTAGAAACATATCCTTGGACATCATGAATACTCAAATAAGCAGATTTAAATAAATGATTGAAAGAATTTTGATGGAATTTCTAATGCTAGACATCATAAACACACAATACGTGCCTCATCATAGGATATCTTACTTAAATCGGTCATGCCCAAGAAAGGTACCAAAACTAGATTGTGTAATATGACCTACCAATTCCTCGAGGATCTATATGGGGATCTAATTATCACTTACTATTTATAATTAATTCATTATATCAATGGACTGAATAAGGTAATGAACATAAATATTCTCGTTGAAAAAAATATAATATGAAATATTATTAACTACCAAGTCCAATTGATCATAAACCATCCAAATAAATAATAATGATGGTATCATTATAACGTATCTCGAGTATGATATAATTAATAAAATGGTATATTATTATTGATGAATAGAAATAAACAAAATAAATATATATATACATTCTTTAGAATAAAACGTTTTTCCCATTAAAATTCACTTTATAAAACTAAATTTTTTTAGAATATTAAAAAAATTGAAAATTTGAAAAGAATCACAAAAAGTTTCTATTGAATTATCAGAAACATTATAGGTCATAATGGTAAAAAAATTCATTAATTTAATGTATGATAAAAAAATATTCTGTATACATTTATAGTAAAAAGTAATAAATATATCATTTGTAAAATGATAATAATATTCTATTTAAACAATTTTGAAAATGAAATTCATTGGTAAATATGAATTTAAAAATCATAGATTAATTTAAAAATCAGGATTGAAAACATTTTAGTGAAAATATTCACATGTACAAAAATATTCCTCATTGAATATAAAATAATGCAAATTTAAATTAAAAACAATCTTTTAGACACTATATTTCTTCATAAATGAAAATTAATGTAAATTTATAATTTTTTTAAACATATATTTTTTTAAAAATATAATGGTTTTAATTTATAAATATAATATAATAATCCCTATATATATTTAAATATAAAAAAACATGAATTATGAAGGGATTGTGGAATATACCCTTACAAAGATTATAAAATTAATGTTATAATTAATAAATTAAATGATTAAGTGTAAAAAAAATAAATCCATAAAAAATAGAAATATATATATAACAATCAAAATCTTTTAAATAGATAATCATATCATATTAATGACAACAAATAGGTAATATAACCCACTAAAATAAAAGTATATTATGAAACCCCATACCAGTTAGTAACATTCAAAAAAATCCCCATGGAAGTAAAAATTTGAAAGTAAAAATATTATTAATTATGAAATATTAATGATATAGAATGAAAAATATAAATATATTAAACATATTAATGAAATTTGGGAATAAAAATAAAATATTTCTTAACTAAGGGAAATTGAGACATAGTATATTACCTTAGGAATGTATCATCGTGTAAATTATAAATATTCTATAATAATTAACATATGTTAATTATTAAAATACTTAATAAAAATTTATATATTTATTAATCATTATTTTTTATTACAATATTTAAGAACATAATCAATGATGTTATTATCACACATTTTGATGAAAATCGATTCAAATGTAAAAAATGAATTTGGTAAGTTGAATATGGTAAAATAGATAATAATTATAACATATATAGAATAATAATTATATATTTATCATTTATAGAAAATAAATTACACTTTTTAAATAATCCATGAAACATGACTATGAAAAATCAACTATATTACAACCAAGAGGACAATAATTCATACATATGAATGTGCATCACTTTTTTTTTCAAAAATCATGTTATAAAAAAGAATTTATTGTTTTCTAATTAAATATTTATAATTATGCCATAAATTCAAAATTATTTAATTAAATTAAATTATATATGTCATATTTTTATGTGGTAGTGCAAAAAGTATCAAATCACATTTTTTATGTGGTATTCGACACGTACACACAAGTGTCATAATAAATTTTCAATGAATTGAAATGTAAGAAAATATATGATATATTAATTTTAAAAAATGATAAATATGGCATGATTATTTTATTTATAAATTCAATAAATAATTATATCCGTATGTGAGACGTAGTAATTGAAAAGTAATTACATCGGCTAATGTTGTTATAATCCTTCAATCACATGAATTAATGTTTCCCTTTCCATTTGAAGGAAGGAAAGATGGATATAGGATTTTAAATTAACATAATAAAATCAATCAATATGTATGATACTTTTGTTATTGTTTCAGCCTGATTGAAGATGATTTGAAGTAGGTAGAATTTAAAATAAAATTAAATCACATTGTTAATAAATATTCATATTCTTCAAAAATCATCTTTATGATTATGAATAACACCTTAGTAAGAGGGTTTTATGATCAAAACATGGCCTTTGGGTAATGGGGATAGGTATTAAGGTGTTATTTGTGTAGTAATTGGTATAAGTAAAAGGATTAGAAATTTTCGAGGGAGTTGAGATTGCGTGTTGTTTTATATGTGGGGAGAGGACATACAAGGAATTTTGAAATGGAATAAAAAATATTAATGTCTTACTCTAAAGATAATTTCAATAACTACTCTAGAGTACCCAGTGAGATGATGACTATAATTCATGATGATAAATGTAATCTTCCATTCTTCTTGAATTGTGTAACTCATATTTCTTTAATTTTATGCCATGCTGTTTTCATTTCAAAAAAAAATTAAATGGATCCAAAATGGTCCATTTCTGATTATTATATATTATAATGTCTTCATATAGACATCTAAAATAATTTAGAAAAATTTATAGTTTGTTTTTAATCAAAAAACTTATATTAACTCCCCAGTAAATAATTTTTATCCTTAATTATGTTGTCAAATTTATAATGGTTAGTTTACCTTATTACCAAATATTAATATTTATATTAAAAAAATATTATTTAAAAATATAAAATTCAATTCATAAAATTTTTATAATTTAATTTAATTTTAAACCTGAAAAAGGCGATGAAAATAGTTTTTCGGAAAAATGACTTTGTATAATTGTTTAAACAAAATTAAAGTGTATAAAAAATTCGAAATCCATAATTAGATTACTAATATTATAAATAAGTTAATTTCTCTTTAAAAAAATTATAAAATAAAATTTAACAATGTAAAATCATGAAATGAAATGAAAATTTTAAATAAAAATACATATTTCTTCATATTCCACTAAAAGAAAAGTTAAAATTTGTGACGAATTATATGTAAAATGAAGGAATTATTCACAAAAAATCCATGAAATCATGTTTTTTATTGATATTAGATTATTTTAAAAAATATTTTTTCTATTAGGAATTTGTGTTAAAATGTGTGGTCTACTGCTATTACACCATTACAAAATGTCTAATAGCTAGATATTGTGTTGTCTATCGCAAAAGATTTTTGACAAAATAATTTTTTTGTGACATATAGTATGATCTATAATAATGGTTTTTGATGAACTAGGATTCAGTGATGAACCAATTCATCCATAGAAAATGTCCATGTAATCAATATTATTAGCGATAGATAATAAAACACATTAACTCCAACAAAAGAATGATAATTAAACAAATTATCAACCCATATTCATTTCTCCTCCCTCTCCAATAATATTTCATTCCATTTATGATACACATTTTAAGAACACCTATATGATTTTCTTATGAAAGATTCGATTTTTTTCAATTTCGGTTTGAATATTATAGGTATAAACTCCACTTTTATAATCCATTATTAAATTGAGATTTCCCCTTCCTTCTCAATTCATTTTTATCAGCAAAACACTTGGTCAAAACATTTAACTCATTTTAATGTTTATTTTTCAGTTATTGTATCACCAGGTTTATTATTCTTTATTTCCATGACCACCATCAAATTTGACATGCTTCCTCTATAAATATAATGATTTTATGTGATTTGATGTATTTATTACATTGTTCATCAATAATATTTTAGGTAATTATATATATATATTTATTTATTTGTGTGTGTGAATATATAAAATATGTTATATTATATATAATATAATAAATATATATATGTGTCTGTAATCATATATATATATATGTGTGTGTGTGTGTCTGTGATTTAAAAATATTTCATGTTATATAAATATTTATTCATTAAATGATTTTTAGTCTATAATATAGATATATATACTTTTTTAAATGTGTGAGTATATATATAATCAGGTGAAAAGATATCATTTTAAATGGGAACATAGTTTATTGGATTCCTTATTGACAAATACCGATTACATTTTTTCGAGTAAAATATTAATTTATGAATTAATATGAGGTATTAATGGTGATACCATAAGATGAATGTTTTATTTTTATTTCAAATAAAATAATTTAGAATTTAAGATTTAAATTATAGTGGAAAATATGATTGTTATGAAAATTATTGATTATCTTGAGATATTTATATAATTTGTGAAAATGTTTCAATAATTCAATTTAATGGGAAAATTATTTGTATTTAATGATATATTTTTGAGGCTTTTGTAAATTTTGAATATTAAAACAATTTCATGGAATAATTTTATTGTGTATTTAAATTTATGAATTTATATATATATATATATATATATATGAAAATGTTTAATAAAATAATTTCAAAACATTTTATGAATAAAATTTTTTAATGAAAATTAATATTATAATATACTTTCAATTATTTAAAACTTGTGAATATTGTTTTATAAATTTTTAGATATATATATTTATATAATTATATTTGAAAATAGATATATAAACATTAATAAAAGATTATATATTTTGATATATATATATATATATAAATTTGATATGAATATTTTTTTAGTAATCATGGTAAATTAATTTTGAGGTATTTATATTTGATTGTGAAATTAGGTAAATAATTTATATATAATGTAATAAATAAATAATAAATGAGTGTTTTATAAAAACGCTGAGAAAATAAATATCAAAAAAAAATTGAAAATATTGTTTCAATTTTTT
Organism: Viscum album; assembly: GCA_963277665.1. Lineage (NCBI taxonomy): Eukaryota > Viridiplantae > Streptophyta > Magnoliopsida > Santalales > Viscaceae > Viscum > Viscum album. The sequence goes on from OY728159.1 coordinate 503,126,630, forward strand.
TTATAAAAATATCATATAGAAATGGTTTTAACTGAAAAAATTTATATAATAATGAATTATGTTTTAATGATTATATGCCAATAAATGATAAATTTATCCATTTTTTATATTTAAGGAGTTCCATAAAAGTGTTTAGTTTTTTTTCAAGGTTTTTTCTTTATTTTGATTTTATATAATGAATATATATAAAAGTAATAATAAATATATTTTGAAAAAAATTAGTTATAAATAATAAATTATTAGAATTATGTAGTAAATATATGTAACAATTTGTAAAATATTTGTAACTACTTAATAAAATATAAAACAAAGAAATCATTAAAATGTAATAATAATAATAATAATGTTCTAATAATTCAAAAAAATATAATAATTATTAAATTTTATTTAATGAATAATTATTAATAAAAATTTATAATTAGAAATTAGTAAATATTAGTAAATTATGATAAATGCTAAATATATGTATATAATATTAATAAATATTAAAAATTGATAATATTTATTTAAAATATAGATATTAATAATAAGTAAATGTTACGAGATACACTATAAAAGAAATTTAAAATTCTAAAAATTGTTTAAAATTTAAAAATATTAGAAAAAAATTATTATTACTTTAAATATTTTATAGTATTCAGTAAATATTTTTTACTAATTAATAAATAGTTACTCATTATTAATAAAAACTACTATTTTATAGTATTAGTTCTTAAATTTTATCAATAATTTGTTGTAAAGAACCGGAAATTCCATTGGATTGTTTTTCAATACATGGGAAATTTCCGAGTCTGCAAAAATTGACGGCTCATGATTCTGTGGGTCGGTGTGCCCAGAATCAATTTCTAAAGTTTTTTCTGGTACATTCAGTAAATGCACAAGTGGGTTTTTAAAACTTTTGAACCGGTGCTCAGAAATAAAATCTCATGGCAATGTTGAACTCACAGCGCTAGTATTCGCTTAGGAAAACATTCACTTAGACGGTAGTGATTCGAGAATAATAGATAATTTTTGGGTTTTTCTGAAATGTAATAAAATAATGTGAGCTTCACATTATTTTATTTGATCTGCCATGTGGGTGGTTAGTGGTTAAGACCATATCATGGATGTTGGAGGTGGGACCACCACACCTTAACCTCCCATGAGAGGTTATTGTGGTGGGGCCACCCCGATCATAACCTCTAGCGAGAGGTTACATTATAGGGACCACACATGGCTTAACCCCCTATTGATGGAAGAGAGTAAAACCTATAAACTCTCGCTCATTAATTAGGGAGAGCCTCTTGACCATCCCTTTATTTCAATTGTTCCAACTCCACAAATTAATTTGTGAGAACCCTTCAAATTAATTAGGTGGTGCCATGTAATTATTTCATTTTTCTGAATTTTTTCCAAAGAATTAATAGATACTATAATATATTATTTTACACAAAGTTGGCATTTGGGTGGGAGTTAGGGAATAGGAGAGCTTGGGGGGATTGGAATTCTCCCAACGAAGAATGAAGAATGAAGAACGCATTCTTACAATGAATATTGATGGTGACAATCCTTCTTCGACTTCTTCCCTGGACACCTATCAACGTGGAGTGACTTCCATAGCCGATGCAACTTGGGATTGGAAGCGTGCGGCGGACACAATGAACGACAAATTCCTTCATCTTCTTCCTGTGACTTTATCATCGACGACGACATTAAATGGTATGGGGTTTTATTTGTGTATTATCCCTTTTAGTTTATCATCGTTGATTTGAAAGAAATCGATGCATAGATTGTAAAGTAATTGTTGTTCATCATACTTCTTTGATGAACCAATTGATACCATCCTAAACGCATAGGGTGCGGACCAAACCAACATGGTCCGACCCCTCTGCCGATCTTGTTTATGATGAACATCGGCATGGTGATGAGGTGATTGAACGACGAAGGCGGTGACGACAAAGGCCGCGCTACCCACAACAATGCCTTCCCTTATTATGGATTTACACCATTGGTGATAGTCGCTATTCCATGGACTATTAAAGGTGGGCTTGGGGTAGTCACGGAACAGGCCCCGGGGGATGGTTCGTGACAAATTGATATCAGAGGAGATGATTCTACCGCATAACATAGGATTCTGATATTTCTTATCTGTGAAGCAATAATGTTAAGGGTACCGAGTGTGGTTTTCAGTTCAACGAGTATAGTGTAGGTGCGGCGGCTAACGTATCCATACACCGGGACCCTAACTACTGATTTCTGACTCAGTAAACGAAAGCAATGATTGCATGTGTGTTTTCAAAAGTTTTCCTATAAGTCATCTCAACCAGGTCATCTCACTAGGTATAATTTTTTTGACCGCGACGCATCTGTTTCTTTTAGGATTCCTCCCTGCGGACAACCAGTGAGAGATTTGAGAGTTGTATGCACAGATAGACCACTGACTGATGAGGCCTCAGTGCATGGCCCTTTTCTAGCAAAGGTACCAGCGGTACCTTTACCAATTTGTCCACCGATGCCACCAGCCCCAAAAGAAGATGGTGCACACCTCTTGAGCGTGTTGCACTGGTTACAGCACTAGAGGCCACCAAGGTTCAGGGGAGAGACGGACCTGCAGGTAGCTGATGATTGGATGGATGCTGTTGTGAGAGTCTTCAGATTGGTAGGAACACTAGTTGACATCATGGTGATTCTTGCAGCCAGACTTTTATAGGAAGTAGCTGTAAGATGGTGGGTCATGATGCTCTATGTTCATGATGAGATGACGATCATCTGGGCAAGTTTCGAGAAACTGTTTCGGGAAGAGTTTGTCCCAACGACTCTTCGCACTGAGTGCATTCAGGAACTACTTAATCTGTAGCAGGGCAACATGATTGTAGCACAGTACTCAGCGAGGTTCACTGACCTATTGTGCTACTCCAAAAATATGGTATGGGACCCATTTTTTAGGGCCAAGACCATCGGGCAGGGGCTCAATCGAGATCCAGAACATCGATGATCTCACTCAATATTACGACGCATGCAGGGGTGTTATAGAGAGCCCTCTTAATGGAGAGTTTCCTTGCTGAGCCGTCAACAGCCGTGATACCCACCACTAGTCGACATGTAGTAGAGTCTTTTACAGTTGGAAGTAGACATATTTCATTGAGGTCCAAGAGGACCAGACCAATAGGTGAACGACCTCATGACTTAGGAACAGTTCTGTGGGGCACCCAGAGCAGAGACATACATGCTTGGAGCGGTAAATGTTTATCATGCGGCGGGTAGGGTCACATGGCTCATGAATATCCAACCCATCATTCATATGTTCAGCATACAGTCGAAGGACTTCCCATGCAGAGGCATGTATTTGATCGAGGTAGTCCACAGGGAGTATGCGGACGTGGAAAAGGAGTTGGCCGAGCAGCTGGCGTTGGACACCATTTTGAGGTGTTATTGCCACCACCACTAGGAGGTCCACCTAAACCATAGGGAGTAGGTGTCATGAGATAGGTTAGGTCCAAGAAGATGAGGCCTATGATCACAACACTCCACAGATTATTTGAGGTACGATATGTGACAACTCCACCATAGATATAGTTCTTATAGACACAAGTTCCAGTCAATCTTTCTTTGCCACTGCCATTTTTCGGAGCTCGGAGATTCCGATGGAGCTGTTGGCTCGATCCTTACGGCTAGAGACACCTGAAAGAGAAGAATAAAAAATTACGCACTAGTTGAAGTAGTGAAATCATACTTTAGGATGTGAGAGCTTCGGCTGGGATCTCCTAGTAGCGGCGTCAAGGCTGCATGACGTCATGTTGGGAATGGACTGGTTATCTAATCTCCATACCTAGATCGAAAGTATTAGGCGTAAAGTGCGATGTGTCTGCACGGATGGGACTATGTATACCTTCACCGATGAGAAGGGAGAATTTGAAGTACATGAATGACTTACTTGGAGAAGGTTGTTACCGATCACTCATTAGTTGGCTTGTCTTACCCTCAAAGAGGTGGATTTAGAGAGTCAAAGCTATCTTGTAGTGGTGGACCAGTGTTCGGATGTTTTCCATGACAATGTTCTAGGACTACCTACCCATAGGGATGTGGGATTCTACATTTAGTTGTACCCAGGGATGGCACCGATATCTACACCAGCATATCAGATGTCTCCCGCTGAGCTTCGTGTGTTGTGGGTACAACTAGAGGACTTGAAGGGGAAGAGATTCATCGGACCCAGTGTTTCTCCCGTGGCAGCCACATATCTATTCGCCAAGAAGGAGAATGGGAGCTTGAGGATTTGTGTTGACTACCGTTGCCTAAACTAGGTGACTGTGAAGAAAAAGTACACACTCTCAATGATTGACGACCTCTTTGATCAGTTTACGTGAGGACGATGGTTCTCAAAGATAGTCCTCAGATCAGGCTATCACCAGCTCAGAGTTTTAGAGGGGAATGTGCAGAAGACGACTTTTATATGTCGGTACGGCCTCTATTGGTCCTTGGTTATGCCATTCGTCGTGGCCAACTCTCTAGTAGGGTTCATGGGACTCATGAACTGTATTTTCAGCCATACCTCGATCGCTTTGTCGTAGACTTCATCAAAATCATTCTAATCTACTCGAATACTAATGAGTAACATGCCTAACATTTGCGGTTAATACTAGAAACACTCTGAGAGCACCATCGTTATGTTCTTCTCTCGATGTGTTAGTTCTAGATCAGAGAGGATCACTTATTGGGACACATCATCTCAGAGGCTGGAGTGGCAATGGATCGAAAAAATATTGAGGTGTTATTTTCTTGGGAGCCACCCAGGAGTGTGACGAAGGTATGAAGATTCTTGGGTTTGGATGGATTCTATCGGTGGTTCATGCAAGACTTTTATAGAGTTGCAGCACCACTATAAGCCTTGAAAATGAAAGGGAAACACTTCATATGATCGGAGAGATGCCATACGAGCAATCATGAGCAAAGGTAGAGGATGACTAGTGCCTACAACTTTGAGGCTTCTAGTGGAAGGTGTAGGGTATGTAGTCTACTGCGACGCATAATGGACCAGACTCGTGTGTATCCTGATGCAGGAGAGAGCAGTGATCGCCTATGGTTCCCAGGAGCTGAGACAACACGAGAATAACTACTCTACCCATGACCTGGAGATAGTATAATTGGTCTTCACCATGAAGATCTGGAGAGACTATCTGATGGTTGAACGTTTTACCGTGTACACTGATGACAAGAGTCTCAGGTATATCTTCTCTTAGAAGGACCTGAACATGAGACAACAATGATGGCTTGAGTTCCTCCAAGACTATGGCTTTGATATAATCTATACTCCAGGAAAGGGGAACGTTGTTGTAGATGTGCATAGTAGGAGATATATTATACAGCTGCTAGGTTAGGTGACAGAGCACATGGCTGCCTTACCGATATCCTTTTTGGATAGAGACTGAGAATCCTTTCTACATTATCTTACAGTCACTCCCCCACTTCTTCAGTGATTCAGGGAGGCACGTCATGGAGACGCTGACAACGAGACATGACGTGCTCATATATCTACAGGGCATGCACCCAATAGATTTTCTGAAGGGGGGGGGGGGGGGTGCACGTCATCCTCTTCATAGGAGGTACCATGGTGCCAATGTCACTTCAAGAAGATGTGTTGAGGTAATTCCACACATCCCCTTTAGAGGTACATCCATGAGTGGCAAAAATATACCATGATCTATGACGACAGCACTAGTGTCCTGGTATAAAGAAGGAAGTAGCAGAGTTTGTCTCTCGATACCTCACTTGGCAGCATGTGAACGCGGAACACCAGGTACAAGTAGGATGGTAAACCATTAGAGGTTCTAGAGTGGAAGTGGGATGGAATATCTTTGGAATTCATGACAGGACATCCACATACATCCTGGGGTCATGACTCAATTTGGGTGATTGTTGATTGACTCACCAAGTCAGGCCACATCCTACCGATCAGAGAGAAGAGTTCATTAGAGAGCATGGGGCACCTCTATGTGAAGGAGATTGTGTGGATACATAGAGTACCTTCACCAATTGTCTCCGATCGTGATGCATAGTTTACTTCCTGACTATGGAAGGGGTTGCAAGAGGCTTTCAGGAAGCAGCATCATTTGAGCACCATATTTCATCCTCAGACGGATGGTCAGAATGAGCGGACCATTCAGAATCATGAGATAATGCTACTTTCTTATGTCCTATACTTCGGTCACAAGTAAAAGGATCACTTAAATTTTGGGGAGTTTGCCTACACCAACAGCTATCACACCACCATCTGGATGGCACCGTTCGTATCGCTTTACAAGTGACTTTGCAGATCACCCTTGTGTTGCACTGACCCTGGGGTGTCAACACTAGTGGGACCAGAGATGGTTCAAGCTATCACATAGAAGGTACAGATCATCCAAGAGTGGGTGAAGACTGCAAAAGGTAGGCAGAAGATGTATGATGACAGGAGACTGAGACCTCTAGAGTTCTAGGATGGTGACCACGTCTTCCTATAGTTCTCACCTTGACGAGGTCTATGGATATGTGGCTGAGGAACAATGTTATCTCTGAGTTTCATTAGTCATTTCTAGGTCCTCAACAAAGTAGGTGAGGTGGCTTACTGCATGGGTCTTCCACCTCAGTTGCACTGGGTGCACGACGTCTTCCACGTATCTTAGCTGAGGAGATACGTGCACGACCCATACAAAATCATAGTCCATGGAGAGCTGGATGTTGATGATGGGGTGACTTTCACAGATGTTCCTATAGAGATTGAGGATCTATATGATAGAGTCCTACATGGAGGCTCGACAACTCTGGTGTCGATTCACTGGCACCACAGGAATCTCCAAAAGATCACATGGGAGCGGGAGGCTCAAATGCATGCTCTGTACCCCCACTGGTTCCCCTAGATCGAGTTGTAGTTTATGAGGATGTAAATCCCTAAGGTGGGGAGAAATTAAGGACCCATAAATTTAAAAGAATTATGTCTATTAAATACAGGGTAATTTTACAAGTCCGTGAAATATGACGGTGCATGATTATGAGGCCCGGTGTGCCCAGAATCAATTTCTGATATTTTCTTCGGATATGTTCAGTAATCATATGAGCATTTTTTTTATATTTGTTTAACCGGTTCATGGAACTAATGTCCGAGGGTACTGTTGAACTCACAGCACTGGTATTCTCTTAATATGACCTTCACATCGATGATAGTGAGTAGAGAATAAATGATCATTTTTGGGTTTTCATGGAAAGTAATTAAATAATGTGAGCTTGACATTATTTTATTTATGCCTCCATGTTAGTGATTGGTGGATAAAACATCTTCACAGAAGTTGGATGTGGGACCACAAACCCTTAACCTCCCATTAGAGGTTATGGTGGTGGGTCCCACCCGAACAAAACCTCTCATGAGAGGTTACAAAGTGTGGACCACACGGGGCTTAACCTCTTATTGGTGGAAGAGATTAAATCCTCTCAACTATACCTCATTAATGAGGGAGAGCCTCTTGACCTTCCCTATAATTCAATTAAGCCAAATCCCCTAAATAATTTGTGCCAACCCATATTAATTAGGTGGAGCCATGTAATTATTTAATTATTTTTTAATTCGTGCCAATGAATTAATAAAAACTCTAATCTATTATTTGGCCCAACTATGGAATTTGGGTGGATGTTGAGGGAGAGGAGAACACGTAAGGTTTAGAATTCACCAAATTAAGAAATAAGAATGAAGAATGTGTTCGTCCAATAAAGAATTCCATCAACGAACCTTCGTCGACTTATTCCCCAGACATCTACCAACGTGGAGAGTCTTCCACAACCGAGGAAACTTGGAATTTGAAGCGTGTGGCAGATGCAAAGAATGAAGAAATCATTCATCTTCTTCCCCAGACTTCAACGTCGACGACAGAAAATCAAAGGTATGGGGTTTTATTTGTGTATTACCCCTTTTCTTTTTTCATCCTCGGTTAGAATTGAATAAATGCAAAGATTGTAAAATAACATTTATTCATCGTACTGATTTGATGAACCAATTGATACCACCCAAAACACGGAGTGTGCGGGAAAACCAACATGGCCCAACCTCTCTTCCTATCTTGTTTATGATGAAATTTGGCATGAAGATGAGGAGATAGAATGATGAAGGTGGTGATGAAAAAGGTCGTGGTACCCACGTCCTATGCGAACTGTGCTACCCCCACGACGCACTTGTGCTCTGGACTGGTAACCATTTCCCCGCACCAGCTCGAGCCTGCCGAACCGGCCAACCAGGCCCCCTCCTGGCCGCTAGCCCGCCTGGCCACGCCCTGCCCAGCCAAACACTACCGGCCCACCTTCCGGCCTCCACGTGCGCCCGACACGCCTCCCCAAACTGTCCCACCTACATGCTTATGCGCGCCCCGATCCCCTCCCCGAGCTAGCTCCCACTCGGTCGCTTAGCCGAGCCGGTGTCTCGGCCTCATCATGGCCTCTCTGGTGATCCAGTGTCCCAACATCCTCCCGGTCAATCTGGTGTCCCGGCTCCCTCATGGCCTCCCGGTCGAGCTGGTTTCTCGGTTCCCTCGTGGCCACCATGTCGAGCCAGTGTCCCAACCCCACTAACGACACCCTATCCAAACTGGTCTGGCCATGACCGCTGGGCTTAGAAACGTCGGTCCATCCCTCGCGACGCTCCGGGCCGAACTGGCCCTGAGCCTGGACTAAATCTCCCTCGCGGCGTGTTGGGCTGGGCCCAATGAGCCAGGCTAAACCTAACAGGCTGGCCCGCTCAATGTGTCAGGCCATACCCAACATGTCTGACGGGGTCGACCCAGATTGGGTCAGCCCAGAATGGGTTGGTTCGGGTCATTCCTAAGGGGTCATACCATGGCCAGGAAAACCACGACCCTTTACTTTCTGTTGGCCATATCTTTGGCACCGGACGACTGTTTGACGAACTGTCAGCGGCACTAGTATTCTTAGAGCACGAATGTCCCTTTGAGTATACCCCACTATAGTTCAGAGTAATGTTGAGATACAGTCTGGTTTGATCATGCATTAATCCAACCGGGACCCCAGGACTAATAGGATAATAACTAACAGACCGGGCGTCTGATTGACGTGATGCCAGTTGCATTGAGACCTCTATGATGTGGTGGACCTTTGAGTTATTTCTTCGTGGGACTTTGTGGTAGTTGGAGAATCAACTAGTAGAATGTGGATAGGATCTCCTAGGAATGAGAAAGAATTTGTGGGGGAACCTAGTAGCAGGGTGAGACCTGAAGACTGCTGACCGTTTCACTCGGACTGATTCTACTAGCCCAGCGGGGAGTGCCATGGTGTCTTGGAAGACCCGCATTAAGGAGTTCAAAGGTGTCCTGACAGACCAATGGTAATCGACGGGAGGAGTAGCTCATCCAGATACGAGGGGGAGGGCCTCTGTGGGACACCACACACCCAGGGTGGGGAGTTCCTCTATGTGATGCTCGAGACCCATGTTACTCGATAAGAGGAGTACATAAGTAGTCCACGGTTAGTGGTAATTTCCTCTGTGTGATTTGGAAGGCCCACTGTACCCGATAGAAGAGCAATTCTCCAACAGCTTAGGGTTTATATTGATAATATCCTTAGAATAAAATCCTGGTTGAGTAGAGTAAGAAAATTTTCTGTTTACCTCATTATTGGGACATACTACTTGATAACTTAGGTATATGTATGTGCATATTCCTACGTGGGGTTGTCTGTTGATTTCATACAATTTAATTTATCCTTGTTGGATTTTGTGAAACCATGAGAGTCTCGGGGTCCCTAGTGAGTATCGTTATACTCACCCCTACACGAGCTATGCCTGCACCTCATTTCATTAGTTTCAGACGACAAACATCGCTGACTGAGAGAGAGAGTAGCAGTAATGGACGGTACTCGAAGGTGGACTATACGATGTGTCAGTACATGGAGGATTCCAACAGATGTGGAGTGCTGAAGAGGATATATGTACCTACACTTCTTATAGGATCCATGTGGAAAGATATAAGAGTTTCTTTTCACCTTTCCGCAACTTTTCAGTTTTCAGTTGTACATGTTTTCAGTTGTACTTATACCATCATGTTGGGTTTGTATCCTGGCCCCTCTACATTGATCACTCTTTTGTATGTAGTTTTAATTATTTTTGGGAATCCAACTCATACTATGTTATGTGCATTTTCATGTTTTAAAGTCAATTCCTTCCCAGTTTATGGATTTACACCATTTTTTCTAGTCGCCAGCCATATCCTATAGAAGGTGGGCTTGGGGTAGTCACGGCACGGGCCCTAGGGGACAGGTCGTGACATTTTTATATATTAATAAATTATAAAAAATAGCAATAAAATGTAGAAAATATATATACAATAAATATAAATATTTGGAATTTGTAAACATTATTAGAATTTAAATTATCATTAAATATTAAAATTCAGGAATATTTTTAATATTTAGAAATATTAGCAAGACTTCTTGATAAATAATCATAATAAGACATTCTTAATGTATAAAATTAATTTATAAATATTCACAATGAGAAATAATTTTTCTTATTTTTGGTTTTTTACATTACAATGTAATTGAGAAGTTGAAAACATTTTTTATTACCTATAATGTTTTGGATTAATCATTTAGAAAATCACAATGGATATGGTAAAAATCTTGATTATATTGACTGTGTATAAACATTATCACTTACATCATTAAATTAAAAATATATTTATGAAGGAACAATTCAATTTTATTGTGTGATATGTGATCATAAAAATTCAAAACATATAAAAATGTTTCACTACATCATCATTTATTTTATTTTGGGAAAAATGTATATTTTTGTATCATCATGGTAAACAAAATTTCGTAGAAAATAAAAAAAATTGGTTGTGGATCCTTCATTTCAGAGATAAGTACATGAAACTACTAGACTATGTATTTAAGAGACAACTACTAAGAGTAATAATCCATATCCTGAAAAAAACATTATAAATTTAATTTTTTTTTCAAATTTGATGAAGTAGAATTATTCCTAGGATGCTAGGTAAGTCAACATAATGATGTTACAGAGCTTATGAAAATTAAATCTTATTTTTTAATGTAAATTAGTTATTTTGATCAAATATTTTCCATCATTAAAAAAAATTTCTTAATTTAAATACCTTACTTGTGAGTTTCTATACAAGTAAAAGGTGGTTCAATAAAATGGGTTTTAGTTATTTTAATATCCATGTGTTTACAAATGAACTCATTTTATATTAGAGTGTTTAAGAATCATTATATAACTGGATAATATGTGTAAATAGAGGTATAATGATTAACAATAATGAAAATAAATATATAAAATGATATTATTAATATATTTTGTAATTAAACCCCATCTATTTTGTTTATACATGTCTCAAAATATAAATTCATTGAAGAAATCACATAAATTAAATATTTTTTCCAGTAATCTCTTAATTCATCGATGAGAAGCTGATTCATAGAAACCCATTGAACAAATGCATGTTTATATTCTTTAGAACATCATAACATATTTTTGAGTCATTTTACAGACAGTTTTAAACATTATGGTGCTTACGATATTAAATTATAATGTTATCAAATTTTCATAAATCCATATAAAATAACTATGTAGATGCTAAGGAATGAACACTATAAATATATATATATGATTATATTAATTTTTTTAAATATCATTAGTAATATTAATGTTTAATTGAACTGATTAATTTACAATTTAATAATTTATTGAAAGATGTTGTAAAAACACATGATATAATTGTATAGTAGAATTTAAAATTGATGGTTGAATTACTATGGAAAATTAATGACATTCTCATATATTGTATATTATATATATATATATATAAAGAGTATAGATGGTTTAATATAATTTCCATACTATATGAGTGATAAAAAAACATTATTTATTTTAATTTTATTAATGATTAATTATTTTGACACTCATCAGGTAATTATTTATAAGGATCATAATTTTTAATGGAATGGAAATAATTACATAAAAGGTATAATTCACAATAGATGACCCTCTAATAGATCCTCATGTTATTTAGGTGAAGTCTATCATATAATAATTAATTGTAATTTCATTTGGAAAAAATATAAATGAAAAAAGAATATATCATTATTGGAGAGATCATAATTGGAAAGAGTATTGATATTTTGGACCTTCTATTTAGGTAAGATTTGATGATTCGTTACACATTCGATGTAAAGCATAATGAAAAGAATATTTTTTATTATATATTTTAGTCATTATTGGATACACCCAGAAAGACCAAAGATAATGAAAAATAATGGTGTGATTATTCCAAATTTCTTTGGAATCATGATCTTTAATTATTTTAAGATCAAAGATCATATAAATTTTATAAATCCTAAAGAAGCACAAAATATTCTAAATAAATGATTTTATTATACCATCAATGAATTAAATATTTGATATTAACTGATGGTCATGATTCAAATTTGTCATATTACCTTATCAATATACATATTAACATGTTAAAAAGTCATGAATACCATGTCATAATGGAAATATTATATCATGTTAGTCATATAGGGTTATTGAGTTAGTCAATGTTCAACATGTTTCACAGAAATGTCGTATTTCATCTAAGATATTTTTGTGGTAACATTAGCTTATTATGGAATCAATATTCTAAAAAAATATTTTGTTTTAATTTCATGTAAATTGGTGGAAATATTACATTTTTCATTTATTGACTCAATTGAACATTTGATATTGAATATTATTTATGAAGCTATATATGGAGGGTAAGTACAATTCCAATGGATATACCAATTTATAATATTTATGAAATAATTAGATAAAAAAGTATGTAACAATGTATTCATTGACTGAGAAATTTCATTAAAATAATTTTAGGAATAAATTTAAATTTTATAATATTATTATTTTCAATCATAATATAATTCAAAAAATAATTGCAAGGGTCACAATGAATTTTTTTTGATGATGCCACATACCATTGATTGCCAATTTTTAATCATTCCAAGAATAATTTTGGTTGTTATCATGAATGATTGATTTCAAATAAAGAACTACAAAAAGCTCATTTATATGTGATAATGAAATTTTATGAAAAGACGTGATTTATATAGTATGTATTACATTTTATTGTTTCATTATATATTTTTTCTAATAAATTTATTTACTTTTTTATTTTTTTTACTATTTAATGACTATATCAAAATAATCATAAAAATTAATCATGAAGAACTTGTAGAATATCGAATGTTATATTTTTAATATTCGTTTCAACGACTGATATGTTATGATCTATACACTATAACATTAAATTAATATTTTTATGACATCTATTATTAATATTTTTTTATTTTTTACGGAATAGAACTAGAATTTAAATTTTAGAGTCAATTATGTCTTCTTAAAAACATCTATTGAAATTGGAAAAGTCAAACAATGGGTTTGTCATATGTAGATTATGATTCCATACAACGATATTGTGAATCAAATAGATCAATGAAATTCTGTGTTTGTTTGAAGGGATTTCATCATTATAAAAGTGAAATTTACTTTAATGGTATGATGCATGAAATTATTGAATTATGTTATATGAGACCCAAAAATGAAACAATGTAAAAATTACTATATTTTGGTACTGATAATGGTTTGTGAGAACTTCCATGACATGTAGTTTTTGATATGAAATATAATAGTGTTCTACCTCAATTAAACCATTTTATTTCCACATCAAGCACATCATGGTTATTATGGGACTTATTATGCGGTTTTATGATATTTTTGAATATCATATAGTATAATAAAAATGAAATCTCATGAAAACCTATTAGTTGAAAATAAAATGTTTTTCTAGAAGTGAAAAATAATAATAATTTTCAAGAATCATCAAAAAATATTTATTATACTATTGAAGATATAAATATCATTTCCAAACACCATGGTTATGGGATGAAGATATTACTAATATTGATGACATAACAAGTGATGATGAAATTGAAATTCATATGAATGTTTATAATGATTAATATGATGATGATATTATTATCATTGATAAAGATGAGTATTATAATGATTCATGATGCATTATATTCAGGTATTGATTTTTATTTTATATTTGATATCTCAATTAAAAATTATTTTCAGGTATGATTATTTGATATGGCTGCAGATATTCTCAATGATCTATTCCATCCCTTCTACATCCCAATATTGATTAATTTTTTAATATTTTTTCATAGCAACAACCTGCATGGATAATACGGTAGTCATCACTTTTAGATATTTTGGAATGATTATATATCTATAAAAAAATTTCATGCCTTGGACTAATTCACCTCTTCTATCATCAGTTAATGCTACATTTGTTTCTTTATTATATTATTTTGTAATATGTGTGTTTTGAGTATAAGAGAACAACTTTGGATTGAGAATGTATATTTCAACCTCAGAGACTCCCCATTCATTGTTATGATTAATTTAACACTATCATGGAAATATAAAAGAAGATGGATGGTGGTCAATACCTTAGGAAATAAAAAAATGTATTCTCTATCTTCACAACATGAAATGTCCTCGTAGATTCTTGGTTTATATTTAATAATTACTCAAGTTATAATAACTAGAATGGTATTCGACACACATGGTACAATATCTATGAATTCCTTTCAAATCACTTTTTAAATGATCAAGATAATTTTATTAAAAAAGAGAGATGAGTTAAATGATGTTGAATGATGGTATCTTATTACAATCTATTACAAAGTGAGGGAGAAGATCCATCGGTAATGTATCACTTCATTTCATATCTTCGATGAATCTTTTGTTGGAGAGGCCATCCGCCACCATGTTCTCATCACTATTTGTATGGGTGGCAATGAATCTGATTTTAAGAAGGGAATTGAGGCAGTTCATCCAGCGTGCGGTGAGAGGCCATGTAAGGTTGATCAACCCATTCCAAATAGCATGCACAAGGGTTGTGGCGTCACTTTATATTGAGATGGTATTCCATGCTTTCAGCTTGACAAAAGTAATGGCTTGAATCACCACCATCATTTTGACTTCAAGTGTAAGGGAATTGACAAAACTCCAAATAAATCATCCATGACATCATCTGCGAGAGTCTTTAAAAATGGCCCCACATTCCACAGGATCTCGGTTTTCTCTAGAAGCTCCATCTACGTTGATCTTGATCAATACAAGAATCATATCTTACCAAAAATACCTCGAGAGAATGCTTCAACTTAGTGTATACGCCATCGATTTTGAGTCTTTGATGGATCAAAAAGTCCCCAACCAAATAGTCGTAGTGGAAATTATGAAGAAGGGTCACTTCCCAGATGGAAATAAGAATCCTCCTCCGACTTTCATTAAGATTAAATGAGTAATTTTTGTCAATAATTGTGTTTTAATCATAGCCGATCACATATAGGAGCTCAGAAACAGTAGAAATGAAGAGGTTCTTTATTTGTTGAGAAGATTCATGTTCAAAACAATGTTTTAGCTGAGAGAAAATAGAGTCAATGGATAACCATCTATAGTCAAATAGGTCAGTAACATAATTCCAAAGGACATAGGTTGTAGAAAAAGAGATGAAAAGATGATTAGTGTCCTCCCTGTGCTTGTGGAATACTTTACATTTAGAGCATAGTTACACAGCAAAAGACTGAAGAAAAACCACATTGGGAATAAATTTATGGTAAATGAGGAAGACAAGGTTAAGCCTTGATGTCTAAATCCGAGTTCTCTCAGAAAACATTAACAATTAAAAAATGGGGTCAGAGATAGTGATACAATGGTTATAGATGTTTTTGGAATCCAAAATACCATTTTGAGAAGGCTCCCAAGTAAGGAAATCATCCTCTTTTAGAATGGGGTAGTTTCCCACAATGTGTATAATGTGATCTAGTATATTAGATATACTAGAGTGTGTTACATTGTTTTTGTTGTTATTGATGTTATTCGGGGAAGCATCTGGATATTACATGGGTATGAGGGGGGTGTCAGTCTAGTTATCAATATAGAAGTTCATAGTGGAATCTGAACTAATCATCCATCTTGAGTTATGCATTATGTCAAAGAATATATATTTCTAATGGATAGAGAGAGGGAAAACTTGAGGTACCTAGATTGTCATTTTTTTGAAGAAATCTATTATGAATAAAGTTCATGGATTCATATTTGTTGTTGATAAACCTCTAGGTGAGCTTTTCTTGAAGAGCCTCATTGAAAGGAGTGATATTTTTAATACCAACACCACCTCTTTCAAGAGGTCTGCAGCATGTCATCCAAGGGAAAATAATAATATTTCATTCAAGAATACTGCTAGTACAAACAATGTTTTTTAAGTAGCTATTAACTTTTTAAATAAGACTATTCGGCCATTTATATATCAATAGGGAGTAAACCATTTTGGAGAAAATTTTGGTTTTCACGAGGCAGATCCTACCAGCCATGGAGATGGATTTCACATTACAGGAGGGAATTTGATTAGTCACTTGATCCACAACAACATTAATGTAAATAGATTTGGTCTAAACCAAATGAAGGGAAATCATAGATAGGTAATGGGGAAGGATCCCTCTTTGATGCCAAGACATTCAATGATAAAACCTTTTCTAGAAGGAGGGAAGGTTTTATTAAAAAAGAAAAGGATTTATTCCAACTAACGGATTGGCCAGAGACCTCTTCATTGTAAGACATGGCCTTTTGTGGTTAAGGATTTTTTTCTACCATAATTATGTAACAGAATAATGTCATCAGCATAAAAGAGATGGGTCGGAACAGCTAGATTTTTGGACGCCTATATGGGTGAGAGCATTATTCGGTGAACAAAGGAATAAACAAGCCTACTATGGTAGTCTTCTGCAATGTCAAAGCGAATTGAAGAAAGAGGGTCACCATGACAGACCCCTTTAGAGCATTTGAAGTATCCCTTATGCGAACCATTAACAAAGATGGAAATAAAAGCCGAGTTGAAAAGGTATTTTATCCTGCTAATAAATTTATCATTGAATCCAAAATCCTTAAGGATATTAAAAATGAAGCTCCAATCGATGGTGTTAAAGGATTTTTTACTGTCAAGTTTGATTACAATATTCCATCCTATAGACATTTTATTAAGAGAGTTAATGCAATCCAAAGGTGTGAAAATGAAATCTTGAATGGATCTTCCCATGATGAAAACAAACTGATTCTAGGAAATGATTTTTTTACATAGAGGATAATGTTTGTTAGTAATGAACTTGGTAATGATTTTATATAGAGAGTTAATGAGGAAAATGGGGCGGAAGAGGTGTAGCTCATATATATTAGCCTCTTTTGGGGAAAGAGCCAAGAAATGGGAATTGAGGCCATGGGGTTGGACTCCGTTAGAAAAGAAGTGTCGAACTAATTTGAAAACATCAATGTGAACTAACTCCCATTGTTTTTGAATGAATCCATTATTGAAACCATCAAGCCATATGGCACTATCATAGTAATGGATGAAGACAATATCTTTTATTTTGTGATCCAGCAGGGTGCTTAAAAGAAGTAGTCATCTTGTTCATTCATCATTCTTAAAAAAACACTATTGATTCTATGGTTTAGTGTGTAAAAAAGAAGATATCATGAAATTAGGAGCCAAATATAATAAGTTTTGGGATTACTACATTTGGATAGATCATGTTTTAATTAATCTCTTTTACTGACTTCATTTATGAGAAAGAGAGAATTACAAATAAAAAAATGGGTGATATGTCACTAAAGGAAGGGGAATTGAACAATGCATATTTTCAAAATTTCTTAACGGAAATTAATAAGAGTAACTCCTTGAATATCCTTAGGGAATGTATAATGTTCACCGGTGATTTAGAATTGGTGTGAGTTATGGTTGATACTCACATTAAATCCCTTATCATTATTCCTATCACACCTATATCGGAAGGGTATCTAGGATTCCGAGATTATCATTTTGATTAAATTTTATATTTGTTAAATAATTAAATCAACAATTTTTTGAATGTATACCCGAGGAAATGTAAATATGTAATGTAGTTCATTATCTTATCTGGGAAATGTCTCTTATCCATGAAAAAATTTCTATGTAATGTAGTTCTTTATCTTATCCAAGACACGTCTCTAATCTGTAAAAAATTCTCTATCCCATTTTATGGAACCTCTTGTGAGCTGGTAAAACCAGATATTATTGATATCATACATTAATTCATTCATTGAATTGGCCTTCCATGAGTGTATTGTGAGTATACCATGAATCACATATCGACAACAAATAAACCATCATATCCCAATCATTATAGACCAATAACCATTTGTAACATTCCATATAAAATCCTTTCATGCATTAATGACACGAGGAACATTAGTCACCACCAGGGTTGGGTTTTATAGGATCATCATCGAATTTTGAGGGGTAGATCTAGTAAGGAATATATTGGCCTAACCCATGAGATGATCAATGATATGGAAAAAAAGACTCATACATCCAATATTATTATAAAAATATATGTGGAAATGAAATATGATAGATTAGTGAAGTCATTATTATTATTGTGATGAATTGAATGGGATTCTATCCCAGATGACTTATTTATTTTTTAGAAGTTACATCTCTACTTAGATACTATTTTTTTGGGTGGTAAATTTTTATTCTTTATGTTAGTTCCGGTCCTAGGATTTGGAAACCCATTATCACCTTGTGTTTTTCATTCTAGATTAGTATTCTCTCTGTATATATATTTATTAATCTATTATTTTTTCCTCTATCCATTAATTTTATTAATAAAAATCTGTTTAATGGAATCTCTCATATTTTCTTCATGAATGACATAGTGTTATTCATCAATGGAAATAATAAATCCCTTATGGTATTCAACAAAATGATGGATAATTATTTAAAATAGTGATGGAATCACATCAAAAAATCTAAAAGTATTGGGTACATTGTAATATCATTCTTTATTAACCTGGGGAAAGGAATTGAGTAAATTATTGGATTTCATTGGAGTATATGTACAATGTATTAAATTTGAGAACCAATTTCTTATGTAATATTAAGCTATTATTTTAATAAGGTAGTGGCAAAGAAATTTAATAGTGAGAATAGTAACTTAAAAGAATTTCTTTTGTTTTGTGAAAGGATCATCATTATCATCTCCATTTTCACATCCATCCAAATTCATATTACAATGGTTCCCAATGTAACAAAAATAATGACAAAAACATTGAAAATATCATGGATCAATTCATATGGGATTCAAATTGTTAATTGTTGATATTAGTATGGTCCGTGGGGAATAATGTATAGTCCAAAAAATTCCATAGGAAATAATAATAGGGAAAAGTATGAGTCCATGAATGAATATAGGAAAAGATGTTTTGAGTGGGTTGGAATCCCACTCACGCTGGGGAATATTTATCTTGGGTATGTATGAGATGGACCTAAATCACTTAAAGTGTCTACATGAATTCATATCCAAGATGTTATGTTGGTATATTCTATTTTTATAAAATCGCAAACAGAATTTTCATAAACAAATTGTATAATAGTTTTATGCATGACTAAAATGAGTAGGTTGAATAGGTGATTCCACTTCTGTGAGAATTCATTTTTTTAAATTTAACATCCAATATTGGTAGATGAATAATCACACAATATCAATAGATGAGTAGATCTGTATGAAGAGATTCCATCATCTCTCTAAATTATTATGTATTTGTATCTCCAGTGCTGAGATGTTTTATTACTAGTTTTTTGACGTAGAATGGGTAGTGTGTAGGTGGATATGTTTTTTTGACCTCACAAGTCTCATATTCTTGGTTATCTACTTTAACTACATTCATTAATCTTAGTATAATGTGGTGGGTAAAAATCCTATAGAGTGTAAGGAAAGTTACATTATTTTTTAGCTAGTTATTGGACAATTTGGAATAAAAAAATGGTCCTCCACCTTTTCACACCTATATCACTTCTCTCTTTTTAAGATTGGGCTTATCACATGATTGATGATTTGTAATCATTGGTGAAATAATTATATCATTTCTAAACGTTGAAGGTAATGATGGAAGGAAAGAGAAACTCTTCTCTAGTTTAATGTATCAATGTATTTGGTTTCTCAGTATATAAAAGGATTTCTAGAAAATGAATCAAACACAAAATTAATGGATCATGTTATTCTAGCCCAATGTCTCCAGGATTGTGTTTTGAAACAATAATGGTGTAGTTGTGATGGAATATTTTATCTTCTACAACCCATGTGGGGATTCTATCAATTTAGAGGCCAATTCCATTTATAATGGGACATTCATTGGTTGTTCTTTTAATTTTAAAATAGATGATATAGAATGAAAGGATAATATCATCATCATATCTCTCTATGACATGATTATCTAACCCTAGGACATCACTTTATATATCGAAAAATGAAATGTTAGTGTTACCAATCATGTTGGTTTTTTCCACACATTACATAAGGGTAATAATTTCACATACTATATATATTGTAGTGGTAATCAATAGAATGCTAGTATAATTTATTCCAAATTTTCTCCACTAATTGTGTGTATTTGGTCTAATATGAGACCCTGTATGGCTATCACATCAGACAAACATGAGATTGAGAGACATTAATTTTATTTAATAAACAATTTCCATAATTAGGACTGTTGACTATTTCTAATTCACTTGAAAAAAATGGTGTTTCTATAAAACAATATATTTGGTGGGAGTGTAGCCTCTCGAGATTATTTATTTTATACCATTTTCTACAAATACATCCATAAAATTATTGTAACCCTATTTTATATAAATATCATCAAATAGTAAATAGATTTATTTTATATTATGATTCTGTAATGTTTTACGTAATATATTATGGATTATTTGTTTCTGTTTAATTAGTTTTATACATTTATCTATTAGATAAGAAGGCATGACTCTAGAAAATTATTTTTCTATGTCGTGGGTATCATGGGGACACGTTATCAATTATGTCATAATTATTTTATCACACACTAGAGTGGATATTAATAAATATTATATTTTATTTAAAAATACATTAAATATTAACATGATGTTTATAATAGTCTTTTAGAATTTATGAAATCTGATCAATATTTAATGAGAGATCATTTCTTAAATGCATAATAGGAATATATATATATATATATATCTATATGAATTATTTCATTAGTATTTTCACACGTTAATAAATAGATCCCTGTATAGAGCTACTGTTATTATTTTTGACTTGTTCTACTTCTCTCATCAACCTGAATATATATTTCCCTAAGAATGGGATGGATAGTTCTCCTTCTAGATATGTGATTCATTTATGTGGATTTTATCATCTGCACAAAACAACTAGATGAGAAATGTGTTCATACAAAGGGTCAGGAGTGTTGTATTTGGTATACATTGATAACCTATGGTAATTAATGGTATTTATTAGTGTTTATATTTTTTAATTATAAACGGTTTTTTATATTATATTTTATTCCCTGGACCCATCCTTTATGACTTTCTGATTTTATAAGAAGATGCACATTGATCCTCATCTAAGAGAACATTTGGAGATATAGAATGATTGGTTTTTGTTACTATCATTTTTATGTTTTCAATGATATCATTTATCTTTTTATTTCAATTTTTAATAATATTTGAGAAAGATATTTTAGAATGTGAAATAATATCTACGAGATAACAAAGATAAGAGAGATTTATATGCCACTCATGAGTCAAGTTTTAATTTTGGGACATGGATACATGTTATTATCGGAGGTGTTGAGAAATAATGGTTGACCAGTATTGGTTAACGATTGACACCTTCTAGTAATTATGGTACATATAGGATGCAATCAGTCAGCACGATTGGAACTCAGGTAGAGTCATTATCATCATACCAAATATAGTATATAGATAAGTGGATATATCTAAATGAGATGATATAATGGATTATTATAAAGAGGGATGAGAAGCTCTATTAGTACTGTTAGAGAGATGAACCTAGGTTGCAGTATATACTATTAAAATATTTAAATGTGTCTATTATAACATAGACAATAATTTTATGAGTCTAAAAGGGATTTAATAATATATGATATATATATATACTACGGTCCTAGTCAATATAAATTTAATGGTCAATTCATATTGAATAATCACTCTTTTTTTAATGTCATTTTATTCAAGAAATGTATATTTTTTTAAAAAATTATTTCTAATTCCTTTTATGATCATCTAATATAATTAATTTTTTAACTAATTATAGATTCTTATTATTATAAATTGATATCTGTTTTAGTATTTTTAATATGAAATGAATCTCCCGGTGAATTTTCTATTCGGTTTTGAAATAAATCATTTGTCAAGGAATAATGATAAAAAAGTTTTTTTATTGAAAACATACTATAAATTCATTATGCTTATCTATTATAATTAAATAAAATTTTCCATAATAATATATTATTTAAACGAAAAAAATAGAATATATATATATTTTTATGGATTAAAAATCATTTAATTATAATTTTTATACATTGAGTTAATATAAGATCATATATTTCATTAAATAAACCTTCTTATAAAAATATTCTTTCACACGTATTTTGAGATTACTATAAAATAAACATCATAAAATTATATGATTTTAATTTCAAAAATATATTAAATATTTATAATCAACGCAATTTAGTTATTTAATTTGGTTGACTTAATTTTCTATCATGATGAATAATAAAAAAATTAAAAAATAATGATGATCGTGAAAGGGTAAATCATTTTAACATAGGTTAAAAATAAGTTATATGATATAATTTTTCATCTAAAATTCTATTAGATAATTTTATGTTGAACCTGACCAACATCGGAATGATATTATGTGTTTTTGTACACTTTCTCATGATGGTGACCTATATGAATAATTATTAATGAAAAAGAACACAATTCCACCTATCTCTTTAAAATTTCTATTTTGTTTAGCGATAAAAAATTCATTATTTCATATCGATTATTATTTGGGTTTTTATAAAATTAATTTCTTGTGGGTAATTTTGTTTAAAACATTTAATAATTTTGTAAATTATTTAACATATTTTCGAATGTCGATGCATAAATTATATACTAAAAATGAAAATAAAATAAATGAACCAAAAATTATTAATATAAATATATAGTATATGAATTATTGTGAGAAATTAATTTAATATATAATAATAAATTTTTATTAAAAATTTAAAATAATTTATTATAATTCAATATTTTTATTATTTTCAATAATTTAAAATTAAATTAATACTGTGAAAATTTTCATTACTGTAATTTATTAATAAATAAGAACTTATTAGATCTTTTAAAATTCATAAAATTACTATATAAAGATAATTTAGTATAATATTATTATAAATATAAATTAGTATCCATTAATTAACCAATTTTTTTGTCACAACTATTTTGACCCCTAAATATTAAAAAATCTGTTACATCGGATAAGGTTAAAACAATTTTTTCTACATTACATAAGATCGAGTAAAATTATTCTTCCACACACATTGGATATCCATTTAATGTATTTTATTTAATATTTAGAAATATTTGGAGAAAATTATCAAATTATGATGATATATATTATTAGAATTAGAGGAAAAATTATTATTATAAATAGATTAGTAACTGTGGTGAGAACTAAAATAGGAAATGAAAATAAACAAAAAGGTTTAAGGAATAACATTTTTAAAACATTTTTTAATTTATTTATTGATGTCTATATAGACCATATATTCATCAAATAAGTTATTTTATAATTATTTTAGTAACCTGAATTTATATTGATTTCCAATTATTGAATTTTAAGGGTATTTTCAAAATTTCCACTCACAATAATTATAAAAAGGATCCATGTCTAATCTCCGTTTCACACTCACAATAATTCTTAGATAAAAAATAACTTCCAAAATCCATTCCTTTTGAACATCCCCATGCAAAAGCATCCTTATTTTGACTTGTAAACGAACCTTTGAAGGATTTTGCTACAAACCAAAGGATGTTTTTTTTGAATATGTATCATTGTTAACCAAGAATCTTTGTTTCATTTATTCTTCCAACCATTAAAAATATTATTAACACAGTTTTATATAATAAAATAAATATATAATTTATAATATTATATTATTTTTATATATAATAAATTAAATATAATGAAATATTAATCATATGGGAAACAAAACCATCGATCATGTGTACAGTGGATTAACAACTCATAGAGTGATGTAATTAGTTTTCCATAAATTCCCCCACCGGGAGATATAATGATATATTTAATGAATATATATGATATTTAAAATATTTTTATACGTATGAAATAATAATACCACATATTCCATCTTACCTTAAAACCTGTTGAAATATCATAACATCGCTTATGCATATGTTTGGAATACAGCCTCAACAAAGCGATGTGCCATGTTTTTCATTATAATTTCACATCGATGGTCATAATGGTATATTTAATGGATATATATGATATATATAACATAAAATTGATAAATTAAATGTGAATTAATTTTTACCATTCTTTCATTCCATATGTTGAAAAAATGAACACAATGATCATGCATATATGCAACCTACCATCTCAGGGAATGATGTAAATCAGTCTATATAACATAATTTTATAGTAGACTATAAATATATAAATAACAAATATTTATGATATTTATAATATTCTTATGAACATTTCTATTACATAACTATGAAAAATATCAAGTACCAAAACTACAAAACCAAATTATATATGAAAAAAAATAGTTACTACTCGAAACATGAATTTTAAAGGGAGTTTTGAATAAGATAATAACAAAAGGTTATATGTAAATAATATTTGGAATGATATTTATTTATATGTATCAATGCAATGTGTTTAATGATCATAAAATTATTATACAATATGATTAAACATGTACCATTAATTTTCAGTTATTATGTAAGTGATTTTACTATCACATTAATTAATATGAGAAAAATTACATATTCAACACATGTTTATTTTGTTTGGAATATATATTTTCCATGAATGTATTCTATGATTATTACTGGAATGTTTTTATATAAATTTCTACATGTGCTCATTTACATCATGAGGATTATTATTAAGAACATTCCAATGTGTTAAGGGTTTTATGTTACAATCTCATTATTTATCATGTTTTTTAGTATTATGTTTCCAATGATGAAATATTATTATATATTTATAAAAATAATAATAAAATACTCATCATAATTTATTTATTTATTTAAAAAAATTTCATCCATTCGTTTTAATATCTATAATTACTCAGGATTCCAAAATAAATTTTTAACAAAATTATCATTAATTATTCATTAAAATGAAAATTATTTTTCTTCTATATCAATGTTTTTTAAAAAATGTCTTAACTAAAATTTTTACTATTTTCCAATAATTATTTAAATTATTTTTTAATCAAGTTTAATTTTAAAAAATGGTTGAAAATGAATAATCTTGTTATTTTCTGCAAATGTCTACTCCAAAATTTATAAAAAATATTAAATAAATCTTCATTTGATCATGTATAGTATGAAAACTATATCCTTATAAGATTATCACTGAATGTTTTAATGCTCTAATTAAATTTAAATATGTCCTATTTGAAATAAAAATGTTTTATTTTATATTATATGAATAATATCATATATTATATAATTCATTTCAATGTGGATGGGTTAATTTCCTCAATTAATGTTATATTTAATATTTTAGTATCATTTTCCATCTATGATGTAATTATTCTGTGTAATATAACAATAGTTGGGTATGTGATCTAATGTTACCATAACCATAATTTTTTAAATATTTATATTTATGATGAAATTATATTTAGGAAACCCATTCGTTTTCCAAAGATTATACGATGATTAAATGAAGAAACATTTACAAAACACACATATTTTGTACAAGTGATGCTATAATGGAATATTTATTGGACCCATTTATTTTCAAGGTATCCAATCTGTTGATTATTTTTACGTTATGGTGTCATAGTAATGTAATATTTATATTATGTGTTTGTGGGATCTATATCTTCCTCAAATGAATTGGAATAAGATAGATATCTAATGAGATAAATATGAATGGAATGAGGAGTTAAACCAAGTGCAATATGAAATTTTTTCACTATAAAACTCTTAAGAGTTTACATTGACTACTATGATGGGATGTGAAGTGTTCCAATACTACTATAATTTTATTAATATTGATTATTTACTACAATAGAAAAGATTTTCTACAATTATGTGTATGCCAAAAATCCATGTCATATTTTAATTTAATTTCCTCATGGATTATATTATTTGATTCAATTTTTGTCCACATATTATGATCTGTTCTCAATCATTCCTTGAATCAAATTTATGATATATGATATTAAATATATAGTTTTTGAATGTTATTATCATGTTCTGATTCCCTTATACCCATGTTATATTGAAATATCTCATGTTTATCTTACTAAGAATCTTAGATCATCATTTTTATATTCCATTTACCTAGGTTTAGAAGGAAGGTATTATTTGTGATTTTTACAAGAATGGTTCTATTTTTGAAGAACAAAGTTGGAGATGTTGTAGTTTACTTACGAATCATTTTTGTATGTTTTTGTGTTTACAAAGACACTACACTTTTGTAGACCCCCATGTGTTTTTTATAACAAAATGTGTATTATTCTATTAATATTTAATATCTACATATGATATGTCTAGATAACTATAGTTTTTTTTAATTTATAATTTAATTAACTATTGGAAATTGGGGTGATAAATCATTAGTGATATAATTATATGTCCATGTATAAGAAATTGTATTGGAATTTTATTTAATGTTATAGTGAATGGTGTGACGGAAAATATATTCCTATATGAAAACTACAAGTCGATATGGATTTGGAAAATTTTTACATAGTGGAAATAATTAGAAATGGTAATATTTGGATTTGACTTTATTGTCATTAGGTGTACGAAAATGGGAAGTGAATCACACCTCATTTTACCCTCCCAGGGGATATGTTTTGGAAATTTATAAAAACATGAAAAAAAAAATAAATATTTTCAACAAATGATGACTTTAAATTAATATGGTAAAACCATTCATTTTATTTATTAAAAATAAATTTTCAATATTTACACATCTTATAAATTATTATTATTCAATATTCAACTTACACAAAGATTATTGTCTCTAAAACTTTGTTATTTGTATTATTCATTAGTTAGAACCCAATTAAACCTTGTTAATGATGAATGTGAATCTCATTGGAATTATTTTACTTATGGGTAAAAATTATAATGAGATATATAATGGAAAACATTATGATAAATTTTAATAAACTATATTATTAGTTGAATAATAAGAGAATGTTTGAGTTTTCATAAGACCATGGAAGAAAGATAATTCAGATTCTAAAATATCTTTAATGAAATAAAATCACTAAGTTGAATTCATTTAAGTAATATAAATATGTTTTTCTTTTGGAAATTATGGATAAAAAGAAAGATATTTTGAAAAAAAATGAAATTATAAAATAATGTAATTGTTGATAATGACGGTTTACCTAAGGATTCAACAATAGTTAATTATTTCAAATGTGGATTGTATGGGCATTAGTCAAGTCAATTTCCTAATGGAAGATTACGAGAATAAGAATTTTTATATGAGTAATGGTTTTATAGATGATTTATGACAGACCACAAATGATATATGAACGGTGTGAGATATATTAATAGTATTTTTTTACGATTAAGAAAGAATAATTATTACATTATGATTAATGAATCATAAATCATGATGTTTTTTTTAAATTTTACATTAAATGGTTCATGATATTGGATATAAATATCATAAAATTTAATATGTGAAAAAAATACTACAACAGAATAAAAAGGAGTTTTATAAATACCTGAGTAAATATCACTAAAAAATATTCACCATAATATGAAGCACAAAAATACAAGATCTAAAAGGACCACATCAATCCCATCTCCATTATCCCTCTCTTAGATATGGAATATGAAACATGATTCAAATAACTATATATCTGAGATAGAATAAAATTGAGATGAATAATTTTATAAAGGCATTCAAAAAATTATTATATAAATTTTTCAAGATCAATTATGTATATATATTTCAGTTCTTTAACCACACGATTTGAATCTAATTAAATAGAGTGAAAATTAAATTTATGGTGGATGAAATGCGTGGTTTCATAAATAATGTCCCATAATTAATATTCATATGCAACTCAAATTCAAAATTAATGATAGATGAACCATTTGATGAATCCATTGTGGGTACATAAGAATCAACCACATCCAAAGGGTATTGGAATCCAAAGTCCACCCCATCAACATTCACCCTGATCCAATGTTTGTTGGGGGAATCCATTGAATTTATTTCCACACCTATCATTTTATGACCATACCATCACATCCTTTAATCACATAATGTATACATGATAATGGTTTTTTTTCATCACATCTACTCTTATTTGTGATGCATTGTTACTATCCTTGTGCATTTTCTTAAATACCACATGAGATGATGGATATTTATTTTCAATTCCAGATCATTAAATATATTTTTTATATATATTATGATCAAAGAATCATATTAATTCAACAGATTATGACTATTTTAACTATTTAAAACATCCATGATATAATATAGTTGGTCCGATATTTCATTATCAGTAATAATGATAATGTCATTTATATTTTATACATACACCTATATCATTGTTGTAAAATGAAATTTATTGAACGCATGTTAATTTTTTTGTGTCGTTCAATCATATCTAGTAGGATAAAGAAATATTAATTCCAATACTTTGATTCTAATCCTATACTGGCAGTCACTCTCTCCAAATCCTTCATAGGAGTAGATATCATGACTGATAAATGAGAGGATTTTTGAAGTATGTCACCTATGAATAGGTGTTTATAATTCTTTAACATTTCATAATATAGTACATATTGGAATTAAAAAATACATTCCCATTAAACATCAATGGGATGGTGTACATTTGAAAAATGACACAAATTTTTAATTCATGGTTGATATGAGAGGCGAACGATATAATGAAATTGATATTGATGTTATTTAAATTAGAATTTGACATATATTTCATATTCAAGGTAAAATCCAATATGCATTTAAGTGATTTGTCTATAAAGTAGTTGTTCTAATAGTTCAAATTTGACTATTTTATTAACATACATTTAGAATATGTTTTCTTAAACATTGTATATTATTTGTTATGATTCATAACTAACTTATTAATTTTAATCCATAATGGATTTTTTCAAACCATTGATGTTTAGGTAAATATCACGAGACAAGAGGAATAAATGTTTATCCTTTTATAGATATTTTGATCCATTTAAATTTAATATTAGTGAGGAAAATATGAAAAGTTCAACTTGAATATTATTTTATTAGAATATTTTATGGTTTAAAATCGATTTTAGCACAACAAAATGATAAGACTATGCTTATAGAATTGAATGTAATAAAGTAAAAATAATTTTTTCATTACAATCTATAAATCTGTGAAATAGATCATGAAATGAAAATTTAATCATATTAATATCATTTCTTATTAATTGGATGTATTTTTTTTCATGTCATGGGTTTATAGTTCCGCCTTCGTTAGCATTCCTTTGATAAATCACTTTTATTGTCAATGCTAAATGAAAATTTATTATTCCCGATGTCTGTATTCCCACTTATAAATAATGTTTTCTTATCAGGATACCCTCTATGAGTTATTCTATTTTACCATTGTATTTTCAGTAACATTTTTTATGAGGAATTTTTATCTTCCATTTTATGATGTTGGTTTCAATATAGTAATTTTCATTATTAAAACCATTTAGTACTGATATCATGCTGAAATTGAGAGGAATAATTTTTTTTAATGTTATATTGAAACACACCAATGTTTTATGATGTATTTGTCTTTAAATTATTTAATCATATTAGATAGGTTTTGTTCACACAACCCAGATTTTAAACAAACTATGATGTTCTATTTAATTATTTAAACCTGGCCAATATAACTATTTCATTAAATTAATGGGTTTGAATTTTATTAAAACATATTTGTTATATATATATATATATATATTTCATAAAATATTTATTTTATTAATAAAATATTATTAAATAATTAATCAATGTTTAATAAAGTCAGTTAGTTAATTTACAATATGCTTAATTCACAAATAATTTTTACGGCATTTAAAAAAATAGAAAAAATTTGAAACCCTTATATATTTTATTTGATAAGATTAATATTTTTAATGAAGTTAAAATATGAAAATTACCAAAGAGTGAATATCTTTATTTCTATGAAATGATTGAATTTTCAACGAATAGTGATAAATAATTCCTTTCATTGGATTTTTTTTAAAAAAAGAATAAACCTTGTCTATTTTAATTAAATAATCTAATAAAAAATAATGAAATATTTTTATAATTTTTATATAACATATATCTTATTTTATGAATTTAAAAAAATTATGATCACTTGTCATAGAGTTAATATAACACCATCTATTACTAAAAATATGCATTTTTTTGAAACTCATTTTCATCGAGCATCACGAGATAAAAAAATTGATTTCCATCTAATTATCATATTGAAAATTGTTAAAATGGAGTCCATATTTTTAATCATCGTATTTTATATTATTTGATAAAGAAAACATAATTATTGGTAATTATGAATAGTAAAAACAATAAAAATTTATAACCATGGAAAAAGGGTAGTTCAGGTTAAATACATTAATACTAAGTGATAAGACCACAATTTTTCATCATATATTTTATTTCATAAATTTAATTCAATCATTACCATCTTAGGATAAATTTAATTTGTTTTTGTAAATGTGTCCAGAAATGTAGATATATAATATTTTTACAAAAGAAATACAAAAAATGCCACCATATTTCTTATAAATCTCAATTATGTATTTACATATGAAAAACATAAATATTTAAAGGAGTAATGATGGTATATTTTGAAATAATAAAAGTTTATTAATGATTATATTTAATTTATAATTTATATTAATTATGAAATTACTGTAAATGTGTACGTAATGCTAATGATGTAATCTTCTAATAAGAGAAATTAAATATATTATTATAAAAATATTCAAATTAGTATAAAGTGAATGAATTATTTTATAAATTAATATTATATACATATATTACATTTTATATTGGTTTTAGTAAAATATATTCTAATTCAATATTTTACTTATTATAATAAAATTAAAATTTTCAAAATAGAAATTAATGTTACTTTATAATAAAATATATGTTAATAAATGATTTAAAATTCCTAACAGTCATATGATTTCTCAAGTGATTGGTTTATTATTGAAAATATCCAATATGGTCAATACATGAAACAATTTTCCTTGTAAATTTTTTTTTGACCCATCAATAATAATTTCATTCTTACCATTATACTGATTAAAAAGTGTTTTTTCATGTTACATTAAGTAGTGTTAAAATTCATTTTTCCACACACATAGGATTTTTTATAATAAATTATATTTTATATTTATAATATTTGTGTATGAATTATCTAATATGGATTAATTTTTTTATCTTCTTAACAGATAAATTAATAAGGTAATAAATATTGTTACCTTTGTGAAAACAAAATATGGAAAAATGGGAAAAATTTGAGGTTAAGGGAACATCATTTTTAAAAAATGAGTAAAATTTTATAGAGGAGTTGAGCATTGAAAATATATTCTATATACTCCCTTATTTATCAATTTATATGGAATATGGATTGATAGTGACTACACATTATTTATTATAGTTAGTGACTAAAAAATTTCACTCACCTCATTTATAAAAGGGAACACCTGTACACTAATTTTAACATTTCAATATATTTTAGGTTAGAAAAAACCTACCCATATAGATTCCTTACATACCTCTCCACGTCATAGGGAACTCAATAATATTATGAAACCTTATTATTAAGGATTTTGGTGTAAACTAAAAATGTTTTCTAAAGAAGTGGCGCCTTTCATAATTATGTGTCCTTATTTTAATTAATCATCCACCTCCAGAAAAAATTAATAAATCATTGTGATTCAATGTCATTTATTATACCATTAACTTGTATTTTATTTTGTTTATTTTAATTATCTATATCCAATTCCTCTATAGTCATATGAAATAAACGAGCAATCATGTGTATGGCATATTTCCAGCTTACAAACCGATGTTAATAATATGATATCACCATATCTCATGGGTGTATGTAATAATGGATTTAATGTATATAAATAAAATAATGAAATAGTTATAATTATTTTATAATAATAATAAATATACCTTCACACGTTCGTTTTCATTGAAAACAATAACATTTTCCATGTGTACATTTGAACTATCACCTCTAGGAAGCGACATGACATGTTTTTCATCTTATATTGAATGGAATAGAAATAATAGTAATTTTATGGAAGATTTATTATATATTTTATTTAAAAATTATTTCATAAATATTAATTAATATTTAAATAGACTTCAATATATTTATTTTGAAATTGAAATCGATATTCTTGCATATATAAGGCATACTAACTCCTACAATGGGGAACTTCATTTCCTTTATCCAAATTTTATTGATGAAATTAAAAATATGAACAATTACCATATATGATATTGATAAAATTATTTAAACAATAAATATTATGTTACAATGATAATTTAACAAGGATAAATACTACTTAATAAAATAATAAATTTGGTATAAATGACTAAATCTATTTTTATATTTTATGTGGATTAATATTCCAGTGTTAACATGTTGTAAGATCTTTATATTATAATCCCATTTTTTATTAAGATTTTGAAAGAATAGTTTTATGATGATAAATTTTTAATATACCTCTAAGAAACTCATTAAATATCTTATAATTATTTTATTTCTGCAAATTACATGATTTCCTTATATTTTCTTCATTATCTAATCATTATTCGAATAAAGTTTTTAAAGTAAACTACCTTTATTTGTCTCTTTAGTAAAAAATCATTTTTCATCAATAGCCTAGTTTTTTAAAATGTTGTAAAGAATGTTTTTTATATTATAAAAAAAATTAGTGTAATTTTACCCATAATTAATTTTTTTTACTACATGGTTTAAAATTAATCAACATTTTTTATGAACAATGATATTTTGATTTTTTTCACCAAAAATGTGAAGTGAATATTCATTTTAACATGTAATAAATGAATAATATTTAACACTTTAATGACATATCAAAGATTTAAATTATACATTATTGGTTTAGATGTTTATTTTCATTTTTTATCATAAATATTTATGATGGATTTATGTTTTATATAAGTGTTTTCAAAGTGTATAGGTTATATTCCTCAGAAATTTTACAAGTTATCTATCAAAATTATGTTCCTATTTAGATGAAATCCATAGATTCAATATAACCTTTATTGTGGATGTGATCTAATCAAATTATTATTATTATTCCACCAAGAGGATTATATAAATTATTAAAGGGTTTTTAGGAATTTTGTTCATTTTCCACCAGTTACGCTATACGGATATGATAAAATGTGTAAAAAACCCATCAATTTGTTTATACGTTAGTACATAATGAAATGACTATGGAACCCATTTATTTTCATGGGATCCGAAACTATGGATATTTTATTATATTGTTGAAATATAATGTCAGATTTTAATTATGAGACAACTAGGACATGCCCCTCCCTACAGAGGATTTGGTAGAGATTAATATATCATGGGACAAATAGGGATGGAATATGGATTGAACATAATTCAGTATCTGTGCTTTCCAACTGTGATTGTATTAGGAGTAAACATAAACTAATATGATGGGTTTGGTAGTGAAACAATTCTGTAATGATTGTCTAGGAAATATACCTTGAGTTCTAATGAAATTATTTTCTATTCATATGTCTATAACCCAAATCCTTATATTAATCCAATATTTTTCGGTCATGAGTCATCTAATTTTATTATATTATGATTTATGATATATAAACAAATAAAATTTGTTCAAAAACAAATGTTCATAATTATTGATATGAATTGAACAGTTTTAAATTGTTTTTCTCATTTTTTTCATACCCTTATTCTCGAGTCATGTTGATATCTCCCATGTTTACCCTGGCTGAATATCTATGATCACACATTCATTTATTTCTTTTCTCAAGGTTATAAATAAGGGTATTACATATAAAATTTTCATTAATCATGTTATTTATGATTATTTTAGTGGGATATTATGTATTATTGTAATGATAAAATTGTTTTTATATCATTGTTTCCAAATACAATAAACCATCACGTTTTTTATGATTTCGTTTGTATAATTAAAATTATATTTGTATATTTAATATTTAAATCTATGTATGAAAATGTTTCGTCTATATAAGTAGATTCCACTATTCACCAACAAATCATTTCAGAATCCCACATCTCAATCATCCAATGACTGTGGGGAACCAAAATTAAACATAAATAATTATTTATCTTGATGTCATCCCATGATATGAAACCTAAAACCAAAAGATGAATCCAAAATATTATTCATCATTAAATACATAGAAGTAAAATAAATCGTGTACTAAACTAATTTACCAACCATGTCAAACATTTGTTGGGAAGATCATTTTTTATAAATTCTCTTATAAATTGATCTACATGCTATGGTAGCCAGCAATCCTTCTCCACTCAAAATGAAACTAATGAGAGTATTATGGAGTATTGTATTTAATTACTCGATGGAAGGGTTTGAATTATTACAAAAACTCATAAATTCATTATGAACACTTGTTGGATCCCAATATAGATAGCATGAATGATGAGTTACAAACACCACCCATTTTGGTAAAATATTGAGGAAGTTTTGAAGAAATTTTTTTTGTTGTGATGTAGTTGTAAGATTATTTTTGGAAAACTAAATCCATGTATCAAACAATAATGATTGGTCAAGGAAACATAATAGGCATTTTGAAACATCGAATATCAAATATATGACATTTCTTAAACTATATCCACCTCTAAATTCCTATACTTATAATGTGGTACCTCTTACTAAATGAAAAAAACATAGAAATATCCCATATCAGGATTATAAAATAGAATAGAATCATATTCAATATTAATATTGGAAAAAATGTTCATTCTATTCTAGAAGAAATATTTTCTTGGTAATTTATAGTAGCTATAGAGAATATGTTATAAAGTCTTATCAATTATAATGTTTATTATTCTGTTATTTCAAATGAAGACTCTATTACAACCTATTTTACGAAATGGTAATGTACAATAATAATGATTTCATTAATTATAGACATTATGATGATATTTTTTTGATTTATGATATGTAATTTTGGGTAAAAAACAACAGAAGTGCCAACTGTTTCCAATACCATAATCGAAGAAGAAGGTTAATATGATGATGTTACAAGAAATTCATCACAAAATTTTAATTATTGGACAATGAGAATGGGCATATCCCATACTCAATCTATCCTTATGTCCCAAATAGAACCAACTTATATTTTCCCCAACCTCCTATTCTAAGATTTGACCAGCCTCGTCAGTTCCATAATCATCATAGTTATGGTTGATCATTAAAATAAAAATCTAAAAATAAAATGAAATGTATTGGAAAAAAATAATGTATAGATTCCAAATATATTCCTGATGTTCACTATCCTAATTCCATTATCTGTGAGGGGACATGAACTATACCACAAAATAGTATAATGGGAAATGCCCCTTTAATAGTAGTAATCATTAGATGAAGAATTGCTATTAGGTTCCATAATTTTCATTCATATCATGGACACTTTCTCAGATGATGAATATAGTGATAAACTCCATGGAACATCTTCAGTGTATCTATATATGCGGCTAAAACCCATATCCAATAAATAAAAAAAATAAAAAAAGTGATTTTTCACCCCATAATCTCTGAAGATTCATTCAAAACTATTTATTTTGGAATACTTATTGACATGGGTACGACATTCCAATTACAATAATAATGATATATTACTAATTCAACATAATAATCCCATGAATGGGGACACTCCTATGTCTATTTAAATAAATAACTCAGTTACCCCCAAGAAATTCATCCCTAAAATGGCCTTTTATCATAAAACCTCCTATTCGTATATGTTGAACCTTAACTAAAAAATCGTTGATCTTAAAATAGTTTGATATGGTTATAAAGAAACAATAAATACTAAATGAACTCAATTTATCAAATTTCATCGAGTAAGTGATTATAGAGTATTTTATATCCCTTATGATTTCGATGTTGATACCACCAGTATAAAGGTTTATCAAGTGAATATCATTAAGATGGGGAGTCATGTTGTTATCTATTTTATAGAATATGACATTGATACTATTACATAGTGTGACATAAAACTCATTTATATATCTCTCAATATAGAGAATGATTATATCTTACAATAGATCATTGATAATGTTATAGGAATGAATATCATTAAATTTCGAATGCAATGTATATAATGTCATAATATTGATCACTTGTCACATTCTTCTGTAATTCATCAGGTTCACTACAAAAGTGATCAAAATATCTTGGATTTAATAAATATCATAAATCAATTTTGAAACCATAAATGAAACTCTAATTTCATGGTTTTATAGTAGGAAACATATCTCAATTTCTTTATTTGAATGTCGTAGATTCATCAACATGAAGAAGTATCATCGTTATACCATATAGATCTCAAATAATCTGTTAATGTAAATATCAGGATACTGCATGGTGACAATTCCCTATTCAAGTCATGAAAACCTCAATACATTGATGAATTATTTTACCAGAGAGAGGGATAACCCATGATAGACGATGTCTCTCATGTTTCTATAATAAATATAATTGATATAAACCTGAGAAATCCATATAACAATATTTTTGAAGAATCCATACAATCCATCAACCCGATTGAGAATATAGTTTTAGCATTGATTAAATACTCATATACTCTCAATATATTAGTTATGAAAAAAATACTATGCAAAAGAGGCCTCCAATACAAAAAAAGCATACATCGAAGTAGAAAATACCCTCACTTTTCCTCTTTAACATTAGTAGAATCCTATAACCCGAACCGAATTAGAATAATCTCTCACATCATGGATGGAGAGTGAGGATATCTATAATTCAACCTTTGGAATTTGAAATTATTACATATTTTATAACTATAAAAACCCCTTCATAACCCATCCATCATTTTCTACATAAGTATGTATAGGAATAATAAGAAAGGGACCATAAAAACAAATATCCATCATTTTAGGATGGCGTGTCTTCCACTGTTGATGAATTCAAGATGATAATCTGAGTTTAGAGAAATATCTTAGACTTACACTACTCAGTTTGGCCATTTACCTCAATACATTGGAATCATATTCCACCATTATAATGGATAAGTGGGCTATTTGAAATAAAAATTACATAGAAATTATATTCCTCTATCCTGAGGTAGCCTCCCACTACATGGAGTATCCAAAAAATCACCATGGTTACAAGTAGGAAACCAAATGAATGCACCTAACTGATGTTTCCATGTTAGATGTCGATGCTAACAAGATCATAAGATTAAATATAGCTAAATAGGTCCAACACCCAATTTAGTGATCGAATATTGAATCGTTAAATATGAAAAAATGTGATATTATATTTTTCATCAATTTCAAGATTCTCAAATGGAATTTCCCAAAATATGATTTCCAGGATCTCATTACAGAACTTCTAATTGATGAAACTTTCATGTATCAAGACCAAACATTTACGAATGGCTAATCGTAATTAAATAAAATCCAAATAGACCATTAGTATTATGAGAAAATAATTTTTTGATTACAGTAAGGGGTATGATTCTATCAGGTAATTCTTTTAGGTTTGAAAAATTCATATTCTATAAACCAACGTGCCACAAATTTCATCTTAAAAACCTTCATTTAAAATTAAAAATAAATTTTTTTAGATTGGTATACAAATGAAATTCAAAATATTTACTAATAATATTCCAAATCTTGAGACCGTTTTATATAATTTATGACAGTATAGAATTAAAATTAATCCCTTTAAATGTTTTTTCGTTATTACCAATAGAAAATTTCTTCACATCGTAGAACATGGTCTTGGAGTTGAAGTTGATCCCGATAAGACAATGGATATCCATTATATTTTACTTACATAAAATATTAAAAATTTATGATAACTAAATGGATTTTTTGATGATATCTGATGCTTAATATCAAATCATAGATGAAAATATTCACCCTTCACCAAATTTATTATAAATGGAATTACTTGTCAGTGGAATGAAAATTTCTAGGAAACCATTGTAAGTAACTAGATATTTCATTTTATTCTATATGTATTACTGATTAATAAGGATTTGTGTCCACTAATTCTATATGTGATGTGTTTATTCTTATCAATATGTACATTCCACAAACAATATAAGGATTATTTAAATGAGAACAGAATCTATTATATCAGTCACACCATGATTGATACTATGTATGTAGAACACTTTTACTCTTAAAATATTTTATTATAATTTAAAATAAAATATTATTTTCACTATATGATACAATGATCTTATAATGTTTGATATATAACATCACGTTTATATTTTGAAACATGATATTATGAGTTTAAATGAATCTTCATGTACTATTAAAAAATATTAATTAATATGATAGAGTATTAATATATTTTAGAGAGGCAAGTAAGAATAAGATTAAATATATTTTGAAAATATATAGATTACACAAGTATGTAAAATTAATTCTTCACTAACTAGTTAAATAAAAATCAAAATGAAAACTATTATCAAATAATGGATATATTTTTCTTAAAATCAAATTTTACACAAACAAAATATATTACCTCAATAAATTAACTAAACCACAATGGGGGAATAGTATTAATGAAACGTATATATTATATATTTAATAAACTATTTAATATTTATTATATGTATTTCATAAACATGAAATTATAATAAATAAAA
The DNA here is from genome assembly GCA_963277665.1 of Viscum album. Taxonomy (NCBI): domain Eukaryota; kingdom Viridiplantae; phylum Streptophyta; class Magnoliopsida; order Santalales; family Viscaceae; genus Viscum; species Viscum album. The sequence goes on from OY728159.1 coordinate 503,165,789, forward strand.
ATATTCACTGAAAAATATTATTTCTGAAAAAGTAGTTTTGTCACCTATTACTCACATATATTAAAACTAATATTTTGACACATTAATAACTTTTTTATGAAAATATAATTTTTTTATTATATTATCATGTCAATATTATATAAGGGTCATTTTTATAATTTTCTACGTTGATTATTTTTCATTAATAGTGAAAAATAATATATTTTAATTCAAAATTGTATTTTAATAAAAAATTATTTCAAAATTTTGAATAAAATTAATTTTTTTTAAATTAAAATCAGTTCAATTATATATTAAATAATATAGTTTAGTGTATTTCAGTAAATTTTGTTATTTAATTGGATGAAAAACAACATAATATTTCGATCATTTTCTCTATTAAAATCATATTTTTTATCGCATATGAAATACTGAATTTAAATAAAAATTTAATATTTAATTGAATAAAATATAAGAATATGTGAACAATATTTTGAATATTAATATATTATATTATCAAATATGTTAATTTTAATAATCCAACTAGATATATTGTGAGACATTAAAAAATAAATTATCATGTGTATGGTTAGAATAGGTTTACTGGTGGTTAAACTAAATATCTAAGGTTTCAAATGACATATTTTTTGTGATAACTTTTTTCTAGCCCTATTTCAACCCCAAAAGAAATAATTGTCTCTAATATTTCATTTTTGATCAATTTATCATGATATAAATGAGGGTACATCTATTTTAAAAAAAATTACTACTGTTCCACTCACCTCACATATTAAAGGCCACCCTCACCTCTCATATTCAGAACTTAAAAAACTATTATTTTTTGGAAGATATCTTCCCAAACACATTCAAAAATTCATTACTATAATCCTATAATCATTATTGTATCTATAATTACATTATAGTAAGGATTTTTTCTCAATCTGTAGGAGGATACCTAATGACGTGGTAACATTATACAATTAGAGTTAGTATTATATTTCTTCCTCCACCACCTAAAATATTATTTTAACATTAGATAAAAAAAATTATTTATATTGCATATAATATTATTTTTTATGGTAAATTTTATGACTTAACACTATTTCCAGTTCCATAAATTGTGTTACATTATTATTTTTCATGTGTACAGTGGACTGTCACCTCACAAACTGATGTAATTCATTTTACCATTACAACATCTACCATTTAAAAATAAGAATTCATATAAAGTAGATATTTGATATTTATAACTAAATTATACCTATTGTGTCATTATATCATATATTAAATTTTCAATTTCGATTATACATGGGATATGATAATGTCAATCCTCTCTACGGATGACCACTGCCTCACGAGGCAATGTCATTCGTTTTTCACTAACGATATATATGGAACATAATAAGATTAAATATATGAATTATAAATTTATTAATTATTATATTAATGAAATATTTATCATTATGAAATTATAATAAATCATTTAATTTATTACCTTTTCACTTAGTGAAATATAATAATGTCGACATGTATGCGCGGACTACTCCTTTGATGAAGCGATGTGACTCTTTTTATCACCAAACAGTATTGTTAACATTGATAAGAATATTCAAAGTAATAATATTTTATGACTGAAATTATTATCATTTTTGAATTATGTGATATTACTTTTTTCTTTTAAATAATGATTCTTCAATTATAGAAGTGTTACTCATGCGTATGTACGACCAACCATCTCCATGATCACTACACTGGTCATTTATCTAAATCACATTTAAATATTGGTATTAAAAGAAATATTAATGTCAAAATAAAATAATTATTTCATGATTTTTATTCTACATATTATATAACCATTATAAATTTATTTATTATGAAAATATAAAACAAATCACATATGAAAAAAATATAGTTATTACCCTAATCTTGGTTTTAACAAATAAGTCATAATAATGGTAAATGAATTTTCATAAGTAAATCATACACAGTATAATATATATAATTATGGTTATATAATATATATATATATATATATATATAATATACATATATTTATTATATATGAAGTTTGAATGTGTATGAAGGAATTGAAGACTAAAATTTTGGGATTTCTAGAATCACTTTTATTTCTGGGAGACAAATGAAAATTTGTCAATATTTTCTTTTGGGTGGTGTATATCATTCCATTTTGTCATGTTATATATGAAATAATATTATTTTCATAAAATTTAATTGTTCATTTTATGTTATTATTTTTTGGATAGAAATTAAATGTTTACAATAGTTAAATGTAATTTTTCACTCACTTTTATTTTTCTTTGAGAGACATGCAATATTAAACACATGTTTATTTATTATGGAATGTATAATGACCATTAATTTTTCTTATGAATCTAATTATTAATATTATTAAATTCACATACCCATTTGATTATCTGTATTTCATTTTGTTTATTTTTTAAAAGTTACCAAATTGGTAATAGATATTTGTATCAATTTTCATTATTTTATATATATGATTTGGTTATTAACCTAACTTCTTATGTGAGGGTTATATATATGAAATTGGAAATTTATTATAATGAATTTTATTATACTCGTGATATTGTATGTTTCATTAAGTGATATAACCTAACGGGTCGTATATTACAATGTTACCTATTTTGTATAGATTTTTTGTCACAATCTCATCATTTATTAGCATTTCTTATGATTATATTTAAAATTATTTAATATTATATGTTTTATCTCAATAAAATCATGTTTTTTATTATCCAATTATCATTTCTTGAGAATTAATTTTTCCAGGTAATTTTTTTTAGTTTTTGTACACTCAACAGTTCTAAAATAATTTTATTATAAAGATGTTTATTTAGGGTAGAAAAAATTTTATTCCAAAATATTGTTTTTTGAAAATGTTATAAATGTTTTTTTAAAATTATATATTGATTTTTAGAGATATTTTTATACTTTAATTAATTTTTACAAAAGGTTTTAAAAAAATATTATGTTTATTTTCAAAAATATAATTGTTTAAATTTTACCAAAAAAGTGAAATGATGATTTATGTGTGTCATTAACAGAATATCCCAAAATCATGCCCATTATTTTATTTTAATATTACATTATTATTTTTCAAGGTTATTTTCAATGAAAATTATTTGTATGATGATTTTGTTTTAAAAAGGGGTTTCAAAGAGGAAAGGATATTTTAAGAAATAAATTAATAATTTGTTTTTATATATTTGTTTATATGTTTTAATATTATTTCAAAATAAAATTATTTCCAAAATGATTTATTTTTAAAAACATTATATTAAATGAAAATTTAAAATCCTCAAGAAACTTTCCATCTGTGTATATAACAAATTCAGTGTTCAAGTAAGATGAGATCATTGATTTAACTGATGATTTAATAGGGACATGATCTCGTTATAGGATTATTATTCTATATCAGAATTGATTATGATGACTAGATGTTTATGAAATCCATTTATCTAACATTTTTTAATCCAAGGACAATTTCTTATGGATCATACATCTTTATTCACATATTATTTATTGAGGAGATGATAATATGATTTTGAAAACTCTATATTTTCCATTGGTTATGATATGATGAATTGTTTTTGAAATACATATATATTACATTCATTATGTTATGATCATATAATTAACTAGTAATGAAACCTATTTATTTTCCATGCGTTATTATATTATTATTTTTTTAACCCATTTCTTTTCATGGTTTCTAGTATTATGAGTTGGTATGATATTGTGGAACATAAATTTATATATTATGTGATGGGTGGGACCTATATATAAACAAAATTAATTGAGAAATGATTAATGTTATATGATATTAAAGGGTATATGAGAGGTTATCTAATGAAAAAAATAGGGTTCATATAATGATTTCCCAAGCCCAAAAGCGGTTACACGATAGGTTATAAAAAGGCAAATGATGATACAAGGGTGGTTTTCCCATGTGTTACATGTAATCAAAATCGTGGCTATTATCCATATCATAATATTTTCGATGATGATAAATTTTCCACAATTCCATTTCTAATACCAATAATATGGTTTCATGGATCATGTTCTTTGATTTTGATTATGATTCATATCTGTTGAAATACAAATAATTATTCCATGAATCATAATTTGGACCATTGATATTCATGGTATGGTGTTTATATGTTATTTTCAAGATATCAAAAACATATTATCTTGTTATATTTACATAAGTTATTAGTCTACCCTTAATGAGCTACTGATATCACCATTTCATATGTTTACTTTCCCAAGGTTATTAAAACTGTTTTAATGTAGGGTATCTATATGAAAATTACAAATGATATTTATTTAAATTATCAAACATATTTCCCCATATTATAATTTTTTATACCCAATATTTAAAGTCACTAAAATATTATATCCATCATATGTATGTTTTTTAATTATATTTTATATTCATCAATAAATATGCAATGAGTATTTATGAAAATACAAGTTCACAATTCTAGTTCATAGAGAAATAGATTATTTATCCATTATAAAATAGTATGATTAAACATTAGTGATATAAATAGGTATATTTTTATGTATCTATCTAGTTATTCCAAGGATATGTTTACTAACGATTAAAATTAAATGAAAATGTGTTGGGATTTTGTTAAAGGATAAAGAAAGAGGTTTATTGGAAATTAAATATATACTTATATACTATAATTTTATATTAATGTAGAATAGAGTTATAAATGATTAATAACATAGAAATGGGATCATAGAGATGGAATCAATGATCTTATAATGATTGGAAAGTGTTATTTCTAAAAAACTCATTTGACACAACATGGGGATATTCATGAAAAGTCACAAACTCCTCATAAACCATAATAAATAATTTGAATATATTATGACAATGAATTTCATTGGATAAATCTATGGTGTCTTAGATTAAACGAAATCTCTCATGATTTTAAAATTTTATAATAAATTATAATAAAAATTTGGTTTCCCATTTTGATAATAATTGTTTACTGAATGATTTTTGGTTTTAATGATTGGTGGGAACTGAATTTAAATGAGTTATAAATGATTGTGAAGAAAATTTTATAATAATCTTCCAAATTGTATGATTACTAGAGTGTGGGATATTATGATTATTCATAATCATTAATCATTGTTAATGATTAAAAAAATTTACATTAAACAGCTATAAGACCCAAAAAAGTTGATAAATAAAGTGTTCAATGAGTGATACGGTAGTGGAGATCTTGACAAAAAAAGATTCAGCTTCTTATATGTCCAAAATTTTGAAATAGGCACTCAAGAAAATGTCTGATGGGGGATTATACAATGATATAGGTTTAAAAAATTAAGGCATGTGGAAATTAACTATAAAGGACAAAATTAATGTTTGGTAAATGAACTATATGAGAATATATGTCTGCCTAATGTATCAAAAAATATAGAATGGTTTAAATGTGGATGGTAACAGTATTATTAAATTAATTTTCCAAATGGGAAGGCCTGTGAAGATATTACCATGGTTGTATGAGTAATGATTATATTACAGATGATGAAGATACTAATAATTATATATGAATGGATAAAAGTGTTAAGGAATAAGAAGAAGAAGCCTAGTTAATGGAATGATAAAGAAGTGGGATGATTAATGTGATTATCTAATGGATTTCAATAATTATTTCAAGTCATTGATGAAATATATAAATAATTTTGTGTAAACTTTATTCATTATGGATATCAAATAATATTTTAAATAGTACTTATAACATATAAAATTGATATAATGGTTAGGTAATGTTAAATAGAAAACACATGACTACAGAATGATAACACATAATTTGTTAGTATGGTGAAAAAATTGCCTTTATTTTGATAAAGAGATGGTTGAGACAGATAGTGTAAATTTGATTATTTTGGTGAAATCATAACTAATAAATGATTTGTTTGAAAAAAAAAATTCCTTGTGGGAGTTTAATACATTTTTGGATATATGGAATAACTTATATAATATGAATTTTTTAGTCAATGAATGAGGAGGGCTACTAGATTTTACTACGGTTTTTAGTAACTCATGTTATTAATATGTTTTAATAGAATCATGATTATGGTATTCGAGTTTTTTCTTATATAAAAATAAAGATCCATGTATTGATATATGTCGGATTAATGGTAAGAATATTTTGAGGATCTTATTAAACTTCTCTATAAAATTCGACTTTTGGAAGGTTTATAAGGTTCATAATTTTTGTAATGATTTATGTTAATCATTGGATGAGTGTTTATACATTAATATATTTAACCACAATATTAATATTTATCTATAATAAATAACTAGTGTTATCCATTTATAAAAATCTACAGATAGAAGAAATGACTTATCATTCAATTATGTATCATATATAGTGATACAGAGGTGAAATGTTATTCATATATATAATGAAAAGAATATAAAATTGAATAAATCACAACAAAAATATGAAATTAATCCTATAAAAAATATATATCATGTTAGTATATTTTCATATGATCTTAGTTCGGATGGAAAAAAAATTCCCAAAAATTAGGAAAAATATATTTTAATAATATATTTTCATCTTATCTTCATTTTTAATGATATTAGTGACCTTTTTCATTACTCTTTGGATTGGAGAGTTTTATACATTAACTTTATCCAGATAATGTCTTATATAAATCCCCATCAATATTTGGGTTTTAGAAATAACTTCTATGTCAGTGTTTTCACATAATACCTATGTTCTCTTAATGGGTAACATAAAATTTTTTATTGTATATAACATTCCAAAATCAATTTATATTTTTCAAAATGATGATTTATTAACATTTTTATGATTCCATTTTATATAATATAGTTTAGAAAATTAAGATATTTTATGAAAAAAACAAAATTTCAATGGATAATTTTTTGTTAAGGGGGTATAATGTAACACTCTAAGATTTTTTAATTTTTAAAAAGTAGTTTAATATCATTAATATTTTTCATTACACATAACACTAGTTTTATATTGAGTTACACACAACCATGAGTTTTTCTTACATTACAAACATCACTGAGATTAAATGAAATGTGTCTTACAATTATGGAATTAATATTTAACATGATACATACCACGTAAAATTTGTAATGGAAGGTATGGATATGGGTAAATAAATTATAAAAATATCCAGTTTAGATAAGTATATATATTTATTTAATTTGTGACGAATGAATTAAAAATTTAAATAAAAATTATTTTAAAACAAAATAACGATTTTTATGAAACATTCTTTTATTCAGGTAAATATATTTTACATCAATAAATTTAATATAACAATTTTTATGAATTATTTTAATAATATTTATATAGTATATATTTAGTCAAAAATTTAACATTCAACTTATTTGTTTTCCATACAAGAGATAAGAATAAATCTAATATTATGCTTAAAATAAATATTATTCTAAAAAATAGTTTTCTCATTTTCATCAGACAAAGTTTAAAAAAAATTAGGTGAACATGAAAAAATTTATATCAAAATTATTTTCTAATTAACTAAATCTTCAATTTAAAATTATCCTATGTTTAATTTTAACAAATTTCAAAAATCATTAATTTTTTTATGAATAGAGCACTCTACTAAATTTTAATTGAAACATATCATTTAATTTAAATTATTTCTATTGTTAAATTATATTTTATAACAACATTGTCTCAATAATATATAAATTAAAATAATTTTTGAAATTATAATTGTTTCTATGTTATAATTGATTTTAATTATATAGTATTATATTCACCATTTTTTTATTGAAAACAAACTTTCTAGTCATTTTTAGGGATTAATTTCATATGAAAAGGTTTTATTTAATTGAATTGAATTTATAAAAATTGATTAATGATATAAAATAATAATAATTAATATGATATAACAATTTAAATTTAATAATTTAACATGATTAAATGGGAAAAAATATGAAATTTATTACCATAGTTAAGGAAAGAATTTGTTTATCGAGTTTAAACTAAAAATTTAGGGTTAATATGACCTAAAAAAGAGACTAAAATATATTTTATAGACATATTTATAATCTCAAATGTATAATGATTGATAATATTACATTTTTGGTCCATGATCCATGAGATAAACAGGGTTATAATGTTTTCTATATATAAAATAATGAGTGTTCATTTCACCTCTCTTATAAACGGCCACTCATATTTTCTCCTATCCATACATTAAAAACATTTTCATTCAATAAAGACCAAACCAAATCAAATTTCATATTTATTTCTCTTTTTATAGATAAAATATTTTCTATATAAACTCAACCATGTTTGGATTTAAGTGAAATCCCAAGGAAGATTGTCAAAAGTGGTAACATTATTCAATGAGTGAATTATATATTATTTCATCATCCTCCTCCTTCATCTATTTGTTAATTGTGAAGATATAAATACATGAATTTATAAAAAAAATTGGGAAATATTTTTGTCAAGTTTATTACCTACAACCATATTCACATTCTTTAAATGGGTTATGAAATCATCATTTGTGTGTACGACAAACTACAACCATTCGAACCGATTCCATTCATTTTTACATTATCCAAACTCATGGTTTTGTATGATGATGAATCTAAAGTATATATGTAATATTTATAAAATAATATAATAATATTTTTATTATATCATAAATATGTTCTTATACATTCCATTCTAAAGGGTATATAATAACACTCTTGTCTGTGCAATGCACTACCGTCTTACGAAGTGATGTGATTCGTGTTTTCACTAACTCTATACATAGAAGATAATTAGGATACATATATTTTATGTACATGGTATAAATATGATATTAATAGAAAAATTCATTGTTTAATGATAATATATCATTTTATTTTATCCATTTCACTCACTGATATATGATATCATCATTCGTTTACATGTGGACTACATCCTTCACGAAGCAATGTGACACTCCATTCATCACTACAACGCATAGATTATATTTATAAATTAATTTAAATAACTTATATGGTATTATTTATATTATTATCATTATTAAAATTTTAATATATCACTTAACTACTTTCCATAATTATCTTTGAAATATAGAAATGTTAATAATGGGTACATATAACCTATGATCTCATTGATCATAACATACTTCACTTATCACAAAAAATTATGTCATGATTTCTATTAAAGGTATAATTTATGTATAAATATAATAGTTATATCCTGAATATTAATATGAAGTTAATTTTACCATGAAAAATTTCTATGGACTAATAATATCATATCTAAACATATATGAGAAGCAAAGAAATTATTGCTGAAAACTATATTTTAATAATAAATTGTTAATAAAGAGGAAATGAATGATAATAATTAAATCCTATAAGGTATTATATATATATATTTATTTCTTTAATATATATATAATAAACTTATGATTACAATTTTTATTTTTTCAATGGGTAATAATGAATTCAAAACATAACGTAATATATTTTTAGTCTCTCATTTATTTTTGGGAGACATATTAAAATTCCAATATGTTTATTTATTGTGGTGTATGTAATAAAACATTTAAATTTTATAAAATGAATAATATTATTGTAATATTATTTAATGTTTCATTTTTTGTATTTTATTCAGGATTGTGATTAAAAATATTACAAATGTGTTAATGGATTTCCGTCTCACTTTTATTTTTCATTGATACACATGCAATATTCATGATTATGTGGTGTATATAATGAAGATGATTTTATTTTATGAAAAAATATAAATATAATTATTTTATATTTACATATATTTCTTATGGACACTCTTTCATGGGGTTTATGTTTCCTACATTACCAAATTTGAAGGTGGGTTTTGTCTTAATTTTTATATTTTTATACATTTTATTAGGGTACACACCTGTCTTCTTCTAATAGGTGTATATAAAAACCATTTAATATATAATGTCAAGAATTTATTTATCCTCATAAAATAATATTTATAATTTATTTGATACTTATTCATGGTTATTACATTTCAAATTTATGAAAGTGGAAATGATTTTTCTACAATTTCATTATTTATCGGGATTATTATGATTATATATATAAGTAAAAAATGATATCACACATCTATTAAGAAACTCTTAAATAATATTCTCATTTCAAAATTTCATGATAATACATGTTTTCCCTTTGGTTTACTCAATTTACATACTCCATAGTTAAAAATCATTTTTTTTAAAAACCCATATTTTCAGTCAGAATCCATTTTATCCCAAAACCTTGTTTATAAAATTTAATTCATAAATTATTTCAATATGTGTCAAAGTTAAGCATTAATTTTTTTAAAATAGGATTAATTTTTTTCAAATTATTCAAACATAATCATCATTTCATTTTAATAAACAATTCATGGTTGGATTTTACCAAAAATGTGATTAAAATATGATTATACAACATGATATGAATTTCTTACCGTCATGTATATAACATTCTCTGAAACATATCTCATAAAATGTTATGTTATTTTAAAATTAAAATATTTATAAATTGTATAATGTTTTAAAATGTGATTTTTCTAGGGAAATGATATTTTTTCAAGAGATGTTTTAAAATAATTTTAAATATTCATTTATATTTTTTATTTAATAAAACATTTGAATTTTTTAAGATTAAAATATATTTTTTCACTGAAAATGTGTCTTCATTATTAATCATTACAAGTGATTTATCATTCAAATCAGTTTCCATCTAAGATGAAATTATTTATTGTGACTTATTATTTACTAGGGATATTATCCAAGGATACAATTATTATTACTATTTATAGTGGTTTATGTGGATAATATTTTTATGAAAACCATTTATCTTCAATTACTTATTTCATTAAAAAATTATTATGAAACCTATTTCTTTTTCAATGGGTTATTCTTTGATGATATTCCAAAAGGGACTCTAGATATGATAAAATAAAAGGGATACAATGTAGATGATTTATGAAACAGTTGTTTAGGTTTCACAGTTACTAAAGAAATTATACCTATATGGTCCTTTCATGGTTTTGTTATATATTGTATATAGTGTGCTTCAATTTTGAATTAATAACAATGTATGTAATGTATGTTTTGTTGTAGATGGTATCAGAGGAAAGTTATAGTCAACCTTTGGAAACTAGGATGTGAAAGGCTTAGTAAGAACCCTAAGGATATGTCTAAGCATATAACAAAATCATAGTGTTTTAGAAATGGCCATGAGTAACCTATGATAAGACCTAAAGCGTGAAATTTTATTCTTGATTATGTGGTTTTCCTATTATAATTATTGTTTCTCACACTACTCTTATTAGTTATAGTCAATGGTTGGAACCCGAAGGAACCGTGATAATTATAAATGTGACGGGAAATGCAATGATTTCCCCCTGAGAAACAAGACGTTATGGGAGCTAGAATTCAAAATCTTGTAGACATGCTCACACCAAATTCTCAAGATATGAATCATGCAGTACTTCCCAATGAAAAAATGAAGGAGAAACATTCTTTAGAATCTTTCATGAGGCAGCATCCACCCTCATTTAGCAGGTCTACTAATCCATTAGTGGTTGAAAAATGGATCAGTACCACTGAAAATATATTTTCAGCTCTCCAAAGTTCTGAGCATGATAAATTCATCTTTGTAGTATATCGTTTGGAAGGTGAATTTGATCAATGGAGGAATAATATCAAGAATACGAGGCCAACTGATGAAATTGAGTCCATGGAATGGGACGAGTTAAATAACTTATTTTTCAATAAGTAATTCCCTCGCATTCATCGAACAAAGATGGATAATGAGTTTCATGAACTATAGCAAAATGATGATGAATCTATTCATACCTACGAAGAAAATTTTACAAGCCTTTCAAGGTATGCTTCCGGGATTACTATCCAACCAGAGTGTAAGATCGATCGATTCTTTAGATGCTTAAAACCAAGTCATAAAAGGGAGTTAGCCATAAGGGACTTCAATATCTACGAGGAAATTGTTCTATTTGATCTCAAGGTGTATTTGGAGATTGGAGTAACCCATCAGTCATATGGGTTTGATAAGAAGAGGAAAATGGAATTCAAAAGAAAATATAAAGTGCACACTAAAAAGAAGATGGTTTTTCTCTTATTCTCAATGTGTGGAAAGAAACATGGAGGGAGTTGTCTTAAAGGGACAAGTAAATGTTTCAAATGTTGAAAGGAAGGTCACCAGGCATTTGAATTCTCCAATGATGGGAAGAAGATTTATACTGATGTGAAAAAAGAAAAGGCTACACAGAGTGCACCTCCTACACTTCAATGTTACAAGTGCAAGGAAATGGGTAATTATGCTAATCAATGCCCTAATCCAAGGGTTGTTTATGATGGTTGACGTAAAAAAACTCTTAATGATTAAGGAAATGGAAATTCACTCGCAATTTCTATCAGTGATGTGGAGTATGATAACGAATTGCTGAAAGTTACAATTACCATCCAATCTAAAGTAGAATTTTTTTTTGATTCTGGATCCACCCAGTCTTTTATTTCTGAAGAAGTTTCTAAGGGTATCACCATATTACCTCAACAATTACATGTTTAGTTAGCTGTGACAACTCCTAATGGAACAACAGTCGCATAAAATGTTTACAATTCTTCTATGATTGAATTTTCGGGGAATGTGCTTCCTGCAAATCATGTGATCCTTCCTATAGTGGAATTTTATGTGATTCATGGCATGGATTGGATTTCCTTATATGGAGCTCGTATTTATTTCCAAATAAGTGTAGTCAAATTTCATATTCTAGATCAATCTGTGATCATCTATCGATGCATGGATGAACATAACCTTCCAGTAGAAATTTCTTCCATTTTACAGGTCTTGATTCCACTAAATGAAGTTTATTTATCTCAAATGGTTGGAGAGAAACTCATGATTAAGAATATGCCCATTGTACAGGAGTTTGATGATGTCTTTCCAGAGGAATTTCTGAGGCTTCCACTAGATCGTGAAGATGATATTTCAATAGAACCTCTACCAGGTGCTATGCCTATTTCAAAGACACCTTATATAATGGCTCTAATTGAGTTGCAGGAATTGATGAATCAACTCTGAGAGAATCTTGATAAGGGATTCATACACCCTATTGCATCACCTTGGGGAGAACCTGTTCTGTTTTTAATAAGAAATATGGATATATGAGACTCTGGATTTATAATCGATAACTTAACAAGATCACTATCAAGAACAAATATCCTCTCCCACACATTGATGACTTATTTGACCAACTATGTGGAGCTCAATACTTTTCCAAGATTGATCTTCATTCGGGGTATCATCAATTAAGGGTCAGAATGGAGGATATACCAAAGACATATTTCCGTACAAGGTATGGACACTATGAATTTATAGTGATGCCATTTGGTCTTACTAATTCCCCTGCTATCTTCATGGATCAAATGAATAGAGTCTTTAGAGAATATCTTGATCAGTTTGTGGTAGTCTATATAGACGATATTCTTGTCTATTCAAAGTGCAACGAGGAACATGAAGATCACTTGATAATTGTATTGATGACCCTGAGAAAGGAGAAGATTTATGCCAAATTTACCAAGTGTGAATTTTGGCTTCAAAAAGTTTCATTTTTGGGTCACATAGTCTCAAAAGAGGGGATATCTGTGGATCCACCAAAACATAGAGGTTATCGAAAGATGGTCGAGACCAACAACAGAAACTGATATCTGAAGTTTTCTTGGTTTGTCTGGATATTATCGACGTTTTGTGAATGATTTTTCACAATTATCTAATCCAATCACTAGGTTGACTCGAAAAGGTGTTATGTTCATTTGGACAGAGGGGTGTGAAAATAATTTCAAGGAGTTAAAAAAAATTTTATCCAGTGCACCTGTGCTCACACTACCTTATAGTGGAGAAAGGTTTGTGATTTACAGTGATGCATCCAAGAAGGGACTGGGGTGTGTTCTCATGAGAATTGATATGGTGATAGCTTATGCCTCACAACAGCTGAAAATCCATAAGAAAAATTACCCAACTCATGATTTGTAGTTAGCTGTAGTAATATTTGAATTAAAGATTTTGAGGAATTATCTATAAGTTGAAGGGTGTGATATTTATACTGATCATAAAATTTTAAAGTATATTTTCACACAAAAGGAGCTGAATATGTATCAAAGAAGATGGTTGGAGCTAATTAAGGATTACGACTGCTCAATTCATTATCACCCTGGGATAGCCAACAAAGAGGCAGATGCATTAAGTCAACAAGACCATGACAGCTTATCAATGATGAGGATCACAAAAGATCCAATATTTATTGATTTGCAATGGATGGATCTTGGAATTATAATGGAAGGGGAGAAATATTATCTTTCTCAAATGAATGTTAATCTATTTATACATGTGATGATTAAAGAGGCACAAAAAAATGTAGAGTTACAAAAGAAGGTGAGAAATGTTCCTGAACTCAACCTTGATTGTGATGGGATAATAAGGTTCAAGAATCGGGTTTGTATTCCCCCCATCCCAGAATTAAAGAAGGCACTACTGGATGAGGCTCATAGTTCTTCATTCTCTATTCATCCTAGAAGCATGAAGATGTACAGGGACCTGAAAGAGTACATGTGGTGGGATGGCATGAAAAGGGATGTTGCGGAAAATGTCTCTCGATGCTTGGTTTTTCAGAAAGTTAAAGCTGAGAGACAGAAGTTTAAAGGGATGTTACAACCATTACCCATTCCAGAATGGTAATGGGAAAACATCACTATGGACTTTGTCACTGTACTTCCTAATACATCCGAAGGCAATAATGCTATCTGGGTCATAGTTGATCGTCTTCCGCAGTCGGCATACTTCATTTATATTAGAGAAGATTTCTGTCTAGATCAGCTTTCCATGATATATGTAAAGGAAGTGGTAAGATTGCATGGAGTACCACATTACATTATATCTGATCGGGATCCGAGGATTACCTCGAAGTTCTAGAAAAGTCTTCATCATACATTAGATTCAGAGTTGAGTTTTAGCACTGCTTAGCATCTTCATACATACGGCCAGTCTGAGAGGTCAATTCAAACTCTAGAATGTATGTTAAGAGCTTTCTCTACGGGTTTCAAAGGTGGTTGGGATCAACACCTAACTTTAGTGGAATTTTCTAAAAATAATAGATTTCACTCTAGTATTCAGATGTCTCCTTATGAAGCTCTCTATGGAAAGAAATGAAGGACTCCAACTTGCTGGGATGAAGTGGGGGAAATAAGCTATTAGGACCTGATCTTGTTGATGAGACGGCAGAAAAGGTCGAATCTATTCAACAACACATAAGAGCAGCTCAGAGTTGACAAAACATTTATGCCGATAACCAAAGAAAATACCTAGAGTCTGATGTGGATGATAAAGTGTTCTTACGAATATCTCTTTGGAAGAGTGTAATGAGATTTGGAAAAAAGGGAAAGCTGCGCCCTAAGTATATCGGTCCTTTTGAAATACAGGATCGTGGTGGGAAGGTAGCTTACCGATTGTCGCTTCCACCGAATATCTCTCAAATTCATAATGTGTTCCATGTATCTCTCCCAATAAAGTACATACCTGATCCTTCACATGTACTCAGCTCATAATTTGTACCGCTTGAGCAAGATCTTTCTTATGAAGAACAACCGATAGAGATTCTGGATCTTATCAAAAAGGTCCTACGAAACAAGGCCACTTTCTTGGTTAATGTTTTATGGAGGAACCATCAATTAGAAGAAGCTACATGGGAGCTTGTAGATATGATTAGGCAGAGGTATCCTCATCTTTTTGTTACGAACTGACGTATTCCGAGGGTGAAATTCATTTTTAGGGGGTTAAAATGTAACACCTGATATTTTTATGAGAAATTTTTTTATGTTATATACATCATCAAATGAATATTTCACTACAAACAACACTATCTTGTCTTGCTTTACACGCAATCACGACCTTCCTTGATATCTTTCTTTGTACGTAATACCGAGTTTCTCAAAACAATGATATGCTACAAAAATATTATATAAACTAGCCGTTATGAATATTAATACCAACTTTTTGATATTGTATAAATTTTATCATTAAAAATTTACTTCATTTTTGTATTAAGAATATAGAAATTTTCTTAGGGTGAAATTTTGGTATTTTTCTAAAAACTTTCAATTTTTGATGAATAGTGAAAACACTGGGTTACTATTTAAAAACCGATTTTTTATTTTAATATTTATTTATTTTATTTAAATTTATTTTAGGTAAAAATTGATACATAATACCTATATAAGTTAAATGTAATTATTGGAGTCATTTTATAATAATTTTAGATATATAGAAATTTTATTGAACTTTTCACCATCTTTTACCCATCTCCTAGCAGAATTTTCAAATGTACATAAAACATAATTTTACTGCTTATGTGAGTTAAATTTCAAAAATATGAGAGACACGGTTAATATCATGGAGTAAAATGTGATTCAATAAGATAAAAATAATATTTGGTGAATATTAACTTTTTAATTTTATTTACCACGTTTGAAAGTAAATAGGGTAATTAAGGGTAAAAATGATATTATTATTACCCTAAAACATGTCCTAATTCTATTGGATAAGATTAATTCGACCAGAAAAACCTTAGGAATAAAATATTACCATTTAGGTCCACTTGTATTAGATTCGAACATTTAATATTATTTTATTTAAAGAAGAGTTAAAATAGTTAAAATCAATGTTTAATAACTAAATCATTTTTAAAATAGGGTTATAATGAAGATAAATTCGACTATAAATATTCATTATTAATCTAAAAATATTTCATACATAATCGTATTTATTTTTAATTTTTTTACTTTCAATAATTTATTTTATTTATGACACAATGATGATGTATTAATTACCATATTAATGAAATATTAACATAATTGATGTTATAAATACCAAAATTAATGTAACTTAAGACTTTTTACAAATTAAAATAATTTCTTAGGTTAATATGACATATTAGTTTTGATTTAATTAACTTTTTGCTAACTAATCATGATGTTATGATTTTCAAAAATATCAATTACCAAATAGTGTCAAAATTGAAATAAAATAGATTTTAAAACAAATATTATATTATTAATTGTTATTTTATTCCTAAAAATATAAGGATCGGCCACATGACATAGATAAGGTTATATATATTATTAATTAACAACTTGGGGTTCATTTGGCTTGTTATAGATAGTTTACTAACCATATAATGTAAGAAAAAAAAGAAGACATGGTAAAAGTTAAATTATTTAACACAGAGTTAAATCTAAATGACATGTTTTAAATACTAACCTAAACTTGTCTAAAATATATTAGTTGAGAGTATTTAGACCCAACCCCACCTTATCATCGAAATAAATCAATTTGGATCTTTTTAAAAATGTATATGACTTTATAATAAAATAATATTTTAAGATTTTCCTAAGGTTCCCCTCTCCTCCCTTATAAAAGGTCACCTTCCCCCCTTTCTTCCTCACACCAATTTGAGCCTTAAAGCTCGGCCAAACCCTACCCATTTCTATTCTCTACTTCCCTAGAAACACCTTAGAGGTTCTGGTCTTCTTCAAAGACCATACTTAGTGCCCTAAGAGGAGGTTAATAAGAGGTGCTTCAAAGAAGAGGTAATGTCCGTTACCGATTCTTTCAAATTTATTTCTTCTTATTGTTCATCTTCTTTAGTTTTTTAAATATGAAGTAATAACATCTGTATCACTATTATACGGACATGATATTATAAATATTAAACAACCATATTTATCATTCTATCCATCCTACGGAAAAATAAATCACTAGTGCTGCGTACGTACGGAATACTGTCTCCACGTCGTGGTATAATCTGTTTTCCATCACCACCATAATTGGATGGTTATAATGTTGCAAATAATAACTATATATGATTATTTTAATTTTCTATTGATTATGAAATAGTATACATACACTTCAATACAATTCCACGATCATGGGAACGCTGTCATCGCGCGTGCATACGTACGACCTACTATCTCCACGATATGATGCGACTCATTCTACATGGTAATCATTTAATAATTACTATATATATGAATTGAATGAATAAATATGATATATATTATATTAATACCATTCTGTAAATAACGAATCTAGAACCTAAAAAGAAGAATAAAAATTTTATTCGACCAAACACGCATAAGAACAAAAAACAATAAAAACCCAAATAACATGTTGCAATGAAATATTACGAATAAGTAGATAAGAATATGACCATATATGATATCATAAGAATGAGTATTATTATTGAATAAGTCAATGACATTATTTATATCATTATACAGGTGTTTCAGACACTTACGAAGCAAATCAGACATAATGTAAGGGAAAATCTCACAATCTCATTTTTATCCAAGATTATTTATACTTCAGATTTTACTGAGGAATATTTATCATCCACATCATTGTTTCTCAAAATGTAATTATATTTATATCTTCCTACAATTTTTTGAATTCAATTTACCCATTGGTGATTTTTTAGAAAAATATATGAAAGGAATATTTTTTTGTTTTTAGTATGAGGTACTTTTTTGACTTTTCTGGCCAAAGTACGAGAAGAATTTTTTTCATTTACTTATACGGCATGAATGGATTTTTAGAAAATTATTTCCATGAAGCATAATTTACATGTCTTCATGTTTATTTTTAATTAACTTATTTTATTTTAAAATTTGATGACATGTTGAGAAAGAAAAAATGTTTTTTAAGTAGAAAGGATATTTTCCTCAAGAATTAAGTTCAATTGTTTTATCAAAATTATTTTCCATCTAAGATAATATAAGGTTATATTTCTATACCTATTTTTAAATTTATTTGATTATGTTATGATAGAATTATTTTTATGAATTCATTTTATCTTATATGATTTATGTTATGATGGCATGATGTTTAATAATCCCATTTTTATTAAATGGTTAATGCTATGATATATGATATATGATTTTGTGGAACACATAAGAATGGTATCATTATGAGATGGGTGGTACCTATATCTACCTCCAATGCATTGGGTAAAAATTTATATCACATGAGATAGACATGAATGGAATAATAGGTTTATCCGGTTCAGTGATACAGGAATAAAACGAGGAGTGAACTCGGTTCAGAAATGGACTTTGTCCGCTAGGATAGTCTTGGAAATGAGTTTTGACTAATAAGAAATGAATCTCTATGATTATGTTTGTATGCCACAAATATTGATGTTATGATTATTGTGATTTACATTTCACTACCATGATTTATCCCATGATATGAAATTATGATCTCTTTTGCAGGTTAAGATTCTCAAAATGTTATGTTCTTATGAATATCATATGATTGATATTTCTTTTGTTTGCCCTTACTGAGCATTTGAGCTCACCCTTTTGTATGTTTTATTTTCCCTAGGTCAGTAAGAAGGGTATCAAGTAAGATATTCCTCAAAGGGACTCTAGATATGATAAAATAAAAGGGAGACAATGTAGATTATTTATGAACCAGTTATTTATGTTTCTTAGTTTCTAAAGACACTATATATATACGGTCCTTTCATGGGTTTCTTATATGTTGTAATAAGTGTGCTTCAATTTTGAAGTAATAACAATGTATATAAAGTATGGTTCATTATAGATACATCCATTGAAAATCTATCCTAGGAAAAAATATACATTTATAGTGTTCATAGTAGAATGTTGTCACCATTTATTGGTATCATCACATCATACATCAATGATGTAAACTCAATACCAAAACCACACAGTCCTTTGAATTATTTTATTATACACATATTATACTACCACTAAAATTTGGTTCTTTCATCACACATAGTTTTAAAATAGAAAGTATTTTGTAAGTTAATTAGTTTTAGTCTTTATGATAACCCAAATGACTAAAGGCTACCTATTGATGTGTTGAAAAATTTATCATTAGATGATTTTATGGATAAGAGAATATTTTCATTATGAATGAAGTCGATAGTAGAGATCTTGTCACCAACATTTAGGAATCATGAATTATCATCAAATAAAAAATATTGAGTATTTTCAGATGCCAATGACATTGGACTAAACAACATTCACTAAACGTGACTATTCTATACAAATACCAGCAAATTTTATCCAGCTTCTTCAGATCTGTTTTACACTCCCAAATATTTCTATGATTTTATCTGGATGAGGATATATGTTTTCGGCCTATATCCACCATCTTTATTTAAGAATATCGATTTTATCCTTCTACTACCAACATTTTACTAAATAGGGTGAGCTAATATCCTTTAAAGATGTATAGTTATATAAAACCAGTAAAATCAAGATGTATAATTTTATTGTTAGATTATAATACTACACATGATATTGATGGACAATGGGACCAACATTTTTTTAAAATTATAAATTATATACTAGGTGTATAACATCGAGTCAAGATGTTTACCAAGCTATAATGAATCAAATAACATATATATGGTTGATTTTTAGAAACATATATCCAACATTCTCAAGAAAATATTGTGAAAATACTACAAATATTTTCTTGAAAGGTTTCAACATGGCATGTGGA
The DNA here is from genome assembly GCA_963277665.1 of Viscum album. NCBI lineage: Eukaryota > Viridiplantae > Streptophyta > Magnoliopsida > Santalales > Viscaceae > Viscum > Viscum album. The sequence goes on from OY728159.1 coordinate 503,186,427, forward strand.
ATTTCCATACCAAAACTTATAATCCCACACAGGAGACCTTGTATTCATGGTATATAAAATTGATGTTGTTCATAATATTATTCTAAATTTTCATATCATCATGATTCCAACTGGGATCAAGTATCCATAAATGAGAAATATGATAATTTATTAGAATAATTTTAATAGATTTAGTTTAAAATACATTGTATTTCGAATCATTTAGAGAATAAATCACTTTCCTTTAATTGGTTCATAACACCAATTCAGTATCAATGGAATGAAAATTGATATGAAATCCCTTTCCATGTGTATGAATTGTCTCATGGAACATTATATTCATGAATATCAAAAAAATGATTATTATTTACTTTTTTTAGATAATTTTTCAGGATTATCATTAAATTTATTTAAATTATTACAAATTTATAAAATACTACATAAACATTTATGTTTACATTAGGGGTTTTGACCAATTTTGGTTTGTGTATTATAAAATAAATTTGTATATAAACTATTCATAAATAGGTCATTTATTAAAGATCTCAAGAAAATTAATAATGAAATAATTATTCATATTTATAAAAAAATATAATTTTAAAATCAATCAAGAAATATGGTGATCAAAATTGAACCAATGTTACAAACATAGAGATCGTTTTCCATACATACACATGAGTAATGTTACCATTTTATCAATGAATATTATAGAATGAAGGTAAGTAATATTATAACTTTTTAAAACTATATTTATATCCTAATAAAAATTTTATTTAATAATTTATAATTATATTTAGAATACATGGGATGTAAAATGAACCACATCATGTCAAATAGGTGGTATTTCACACAATCACAACCGACATTATAACTTTTTAGTGTGAGATAAATATAAAAATGAAAATGATATAATATATTTCATGAAATGTAAATATTCCTTTAATATCATATTTATATCACTCAATATTCTTATTTGTAATTTAAACCCTCTTTTATGCATTCCATGTATAGTATGAAAGAGTGACATCATTTTGAAGGTTAGGTAGTCGACACATCAACAATTGATTTTATTATATTTTCATAAAATGAAAATAAAAATGAAATGTGTTATATTAGAATTAATAAAGAATAATTAAATTATAAATATTATATATATTATATAAACACATATTCCATCATAATTCTCATCCATGAGAGGTGATAAAGGAAAAACGAAAGACATCATTTTGTGAGACGGTAGTTTTTCATTCAACAAATGATAAGTATTTTACCTATTAGAGGAATGGTTGTGAAATTGAAGGTCAAAAAACTATTATAATTATTATTGGAATAATTAATATACAATTGTTTTTATATAAAAATATAATAATAAATTTTTAGGGGGTGGAAAACAAAAAAAATGGTCTTTAGGAATAATGTTAAATAAGATTTGGGTATCTCATCGTGGTTTGCACAAAAGAGGTAACCTGGATGGATTTTTACCAAAGCAGAGGCTTATAGGATTGGGTTGGTTATTTATAGAATCTATTTTAATTGATCTGGATTAATAAAAAGTGTCTTTATAGGTGTGAGTAAATGGGAGAGGTGAGATCCATTTTATTGTTGAGAAAGGACACACTAGGTATTTTGTAAAAGAATTGTGTGTTCCCCGTGTTTTACATATTAACCCTGATTAAAAATGGACCATTATGTAACCTTAGATGTTTATTGGCCTAAATATGCCTATAAAAGTGGTTTTATAAAAATTTATAGGTCATTTTACACTTATGATTAAGATTCAGGCCCTTGTTAACCTTAATTTTACCTAAATCGATGTAATCAATTTTAATAACATTCAGTAATATTTTGGGTAAAAAATAAAGTTGAAATTTTTATAAATAATAAATTCATATTATTAAATATATGTAATATAATGTTCAAAATTAAAATCGTATAAGTGATAATAAATAATGTAAATTTAATCACATAGATCGAACGACATTGAATGACTTAAATGTAAAAATATTCAAGGTTTTGTAATCATTTGATGTTAAATTTCAAAAGAAAATTTATTCCAATGAAAAAAATATATTAGTTGATAAATAATTAATATAAAAAATATTAATAAATTTTACAAATACAATTCATACTTATAAATAAATTAGAAGAAAATATATTTTTGAAATAAAATTAATAATTTTTCTTATTCAATTAAATTGATACATCATCGAAAAACACCAAATATTCATCCAAATATAATTTTTATAACATATTTTTAATAAATAATTTCATATTAAATTATAAAATTATAAAATGCGTATCTAAATTTATTTATCCATTAAAAACCTATAAATTTTTGTTTACAAAAATATAGTTTTTTTCTGTAATGTTGCATTAGTCCTAATCATATGCCTTTAGAATCAATTGGATGAGTATATAAAATAGTTTCTGATATATATAACATATACATTGGATTATTATCAGTAAATAAAACAATTTTATTTTACATATTACATTAAATAAACTTTTTCACATAAAAATAGTCTTTTCTAAAATAATTCAAAATATGTTAATTCAATTTTTATATTCATTAATAATTTATAATTACCTAATGAATTTATTATATATTTATGTAAACAATATATTTTTGTATGTTTGTTAATACTATACATAAAAATTAATTTAATTTCCAGTTAATATTTTATTATATTAAATAATAATACTTTTATTAATATATTATTTTTATGTAAAACATGGCCATGTGTGTTACGCAAGACATTGTGGATAATACGTATTTCATGTAACAGAAGATAACCATAGTATTTCATACATGGAAATAAAAAAATCAGGATTAATGTAACATAATATAATCATTGTTTTTCAAAAAATTGTATGAACAAAAACTAAATTTATTTGAAATAAAAAATATTACATATTCTATGGGTTATATTCTCCCCGCATTAAATAAACTGCATCCAAAGAATTTAAAATCAATATCAATAATAAAAATATTCATTTTTTAATTTAAAATATTTAATAAAACATCATAAATAGGGTTAATAAAACATTATTATAAAAAGAGGGAATGACAAGTATAGTGGTCACACAACTAGATTATTTAGTTAAAGAACAGAGGTTGGAAATGGAAACATGGATACATAAGAAAAATATAACCACCAAGATATGATATAGAGTTCCATAGAACATGATCAGTTGAATTATTATGAACCCAATTTCTTAATCTACTATTATAAAATGTTTATTGGTATAATAAAAATTATGAAAATAAGAAAATAAAAGATTTCCAATACATTTTTCATACAGTGGAGGAATTATTTTACACTATAAGAGTATAATTAGATATATATTTTTTACAAAATTATTCATTCCATTTTTTTAAGAATTGATCTATTTAAACATCACCACATAGTATAAGAATCTTAAAATAGTGATGTTTTACATTAATATCATTACATGATTCAAATACAAAAAAACCATTTCTTATATGGTTATCTTTTACAACATAATATTATCTAACACATTTGAAGAAGGGTAACACAATTTTCAATATGAATATATCAAATAACAAAAAAATGATTTCAATAATCACATACCAAAAATTTGAAAATGGTAATAACATAAATTAACATTACTCTTTATCGAAAACTAGAAATATTTTTATTACATAACTATATTATGTAATTTTAGATACATTTCATAAATCCAAAAATGATGTAAACTCTATAAATGATATCATAATCAACTTTTTCAATAAATCATTACTCAGTTAATTAGTAGTTCGTACTATCCAATTTACATTATCCAAATAAATGAAATCTTTATATCAATTACAATATATCGTTATCAGTATCATATTAAAAATTATTGTTCCCTTTAACCATGTTTTTTTAAAAGATAACATGTAACGAAATGAAATTTATTATTTCCATTAAACATATGATCTCAAATCATAAATTAAAAATTACTATATTATAATCCATATATATCTCAGAAATTATTCGAGGAGAAAATAATCAATTAAATAATGTCACAACATATTTCTTTGAACCAAACACAGATGTACATTAATAACGCCTCATCAGTTATATCAAAAAAATATGATTGGACTCGATCCCTTTTTTATTATGGGTTATATTCTCTTATCAATTACAGAATTCATTTTAATATTCCTACAAATCGATATAATTTAACCATTGAACACTAGAAAATAATTTCATGACCCTGTAATCCAGAGCACGGTGTTGTTTTTCACTACACCTGATATAATATTCTTTTAGATTTAATCATTTACAAAGGTGTTTCCTTTCAAAATTTTCACAGGATGGAAAATAATTTTTCACCATTTTCCTTTTATCCCCTTTTTTCAATACTAACCACTTTATCTCTTTATTCTCTTCAATATCAAAATACATGTATAATTCATTCTCTATCATGATAGTACATAAAACTATTTAACCATAGGATGAAATTGTTTGATACTATAGTGCCCTTCATTTACATTCCTTAGTAACATCGATGAAATGATAAATCATGCATTACATGTTTTGTTCAAAATCAAGTGCTTACCTTTCTAACATTATAATGGTATCACTAAACTCTAAAAGAATTTATTTATCTTTTTTCATTAAACTATGATAAAATTCTATTTGTCTCGATTTGTTTCTCATGATGGAAGTAATTATTGATTAATTTCTCCATAAAATATTTTCATTCCATGAGTTATATCTCCTATTTTTCTGGTGTATTATTGGATCAAAGACAACCACTAATTATAATCGTCTCTGATATAATAAACTGCAAGTCTAATCGTTTCTTTTTCAATAAATCCTAACTCTACAAATATCTTCTCAAAGGACTTAATCAATTTCTAAAATGTAATTATATCAATAGTAATAATAATGGATAGGGGCCTATATCACATAAATTGATCCAACATATGAGAGTCTTGTGGTGGAACATGTTACTCCATCTAGGAAAGGTCAAGTGTCGTAAACTAATTATGTTACCCTAATATTTCCATAACTTTCTCATTTCCAATACCATCTACATTGACTTTCTCATCAGGGAAAACTCATCATTGACCATGGATATTCTTAAACATAATATTTGAAGGGTCTATTTCTATAAAATGGAATATATGAGATTCAGACATAAAATTAAGAACGTTTTATAATTTTAAAAATAGAGTTTTACATGACATAAATTAAAAAAATAATGCATGGATAATATTATAATCATAAAAATGATTTTAATAGGGATATCATTAAATCATTTTAAATGGATTGACAAGAAAACATGAATTATCCAAAGAATATACCCTAGGAGTTTCAAATGAGGTCTTCAATATGTCTCGTTGTCATGGTCTATGTTATGTATAGTTAGTCTGGATGCAACATGATGGAGTTATTAATCCAAGGTACAAAATTGAAATAACTATATTAACATATAGTATCTAGAAAATGATGTATTTCTTTGAATAAAGATATAATATATAACTTACCCAAATTATGTGATTTTATTATATATTTCTCCCTGAAGACTATCTTAGGTTGATGTTCTCTAATATAATTTTTTTGTATCAGGTTTCCAAAGTTAATATTAAACATCCTTTTATACCAAATGTAACACCCCCACTCCCAAATCCCGATATATGTGCATTATTATATTGCATTGGAATAAATTTTTTTTCCAATTTTGGAAATTTTAGTTGCAAACATGATGCCCATTTTAAATTGGGAAATAGAGAATTAAACATGATACATAATAAAATGAAATGAGCATCTTCTTTGAAAGCTAATCCGAGGAATTGTTTTTCATAACCAAGGAAAATTAATTGCAAAAAGGGAGACATCAAATTTTCTATATGGGCATGAAAATTAAAATATATAATTTATCATGGAGAAAAAATAAACATGGAAATATCAGTATCTTATAACACAATTCATTCACCTTACTAGATATGAAGAACCTGTATGTCAGGGTAGAAAACTAAAAAAATACCATTATTTCAATAATTTGAGAATAAAACATATCAATATATATTATAACTAATTTAATAATAACATGGAATAATAATGACTAAATACATGATGATAATATTCTTAATTATGGATATATAAAACAATTCATCGAGTTTTTGTTCCAATAATCTAATATGGTCAACGATTCATGCCCAATGTCTAATATTGTTAAGGGTTTATTCCATGAATCTAATAGTGTCAAGGATTGATTCCGTGAATCTAAAAAATGGGTAATAAATTTATTAAATTTATATTTATTTTTTCTTATGATATTTATCGAAGCATCAAGGGTTTATAGCGGGCCCCTCTTATCATATACAAAATTATATGCATTCTTCAAATGTAGAATAACCATTATAATTAATAAACAATTTATCGTATCATAAAATTTACATATTGAATAAATAGTATTGTTTTATCAATAATTCCCAAGTGGAGGTTATGTAAAAAATAGGCTTTGTGTTGATGTATAGAAATACTATTTAATGATCATTAAAATATTATTGACAAAATTAATCATTAAAACTTCCTCTGTGTCACAAACCACATTGAAACATTTGAATCATAATAACCATGAATGAATAAAATTAAATGAAACATAGATTATCATGAATGTATTCATATTCATGATAAAACCATTTTAAATGTTCTATATACACCATGTAATAGTAAATTGTTCCATAACCACAAATATGTCTTAATGGAATGTAAATTGAGACCAAATCCATTTCCACGAGCCTGAATTTTCTGTGGTGTATTTATATATCTATGAAATAAAATTTTTGACATTATATAATTTATTTAGAACCTTATTATTTTTATTCATTAATTTTTATTCTACTCGTTAAAATTTTGTATAAAACTAGTTATATATTTAAGTATTCATCAAGTGTTTTGACCAAATTCGATTCATGTTTTAAAAATGTCAATGCTTGTAAATATATGTTCAAATGGGTCATTATATAAAATATCCAGAGTAATAATAATTTCATAATTATAATATTCATACATTAAATATAATTTTAAATACATTAATGATATATGGTATTGAAAAATGAACTGATGTTACAATTATAGAGACGGTAGGTCGTACATTTGTATGAATAATGTTCTTATTTTTCAATGATTGATTAATGATGAATGTAATTAAATTTATATCAAACCAAAATGATAATATTATAATAATAACCTAGTTATTTAAGAATATGTACCTATATATATATATTTAATTCCTAACTTGTAAATCTAGTCACATCATGATGTGGAGGTGGTAGTCCACAAATCTAGAACAAACGTTGTCACTTTTTAGTGTGGGGGATATGTAATAAAGTAAATGATATATTAAATATCAATAATGTAAATTATGTCATTAATATTTTATAAATTTAATTCATGAAACATTTTTATCTAAAACCATACTTTATACATTCAGGTAATATTGTAAATGAGTAACATCACTTTAATGTGTGGTACTCCACACTTCTATAAACAATGTTATCTTACTTATACAAAATGGAATAAATTAAGGTTTTTCATATATGATATTTAAAGAATCGTAAAGATATTATAAAAAATTTATATCATATATGAATATGGTTTCCATCATAATTTCCTACCATTACAGTTTGTTTTGGAATGATGAACGACATGTTTTTATGACGTGGTAGTTCTCCACTCACATAAATAGTATGTTTGTTAGAAATTATATAGTAGTGTGTGTATGTGAATGTATAACCCTTATAATAACCAAATTCAAGTATATTAATCTAGCATATTTTATAATATAAAAATTTCAAAACATATTTAAGGGGTGGATAAAAGAAATAAACTAAAAGATATTTAGAATAAACGTTAAATCATTTCAGGTAACTCCTTTTGGTCTTTACCAAATGGATTATTTGGATGGAATTATGATGAATGTAAGGATTATAGGTTTAATGGATTAATTTTAATAAGATATGGTATCATATATAGATCTATAAAAATTTCCTTTTGTATTTGGGAGGAATTGGGATGGGTGGGTTATTTTTTATAGTGAAATAAAATGATATAACAAGAAACTTTCAACAGAGTTATGTATTCCCCATGTATTACTTGTTAAATATGTTTAAAAATGGAAAATTATGGATTCTTTTAAGTTTAATTTATTATATGAAAATATAAAATATGTTTTTGAAATGTTATTCGACATTTTTCAAAAAATATTAATGATTAGTCCCTTCATAAGTTTTATTTTACCCAAATCAATGTAAACAATTTAAATTAATGTCCATAATTATTTTAGTAATAAAATATTTATAAATTATTAAAAATTATAATTCATTTTAATTATATATATAGAATACACTTTTATATATTCCCACCACATAAATTGAATAAATATCATTAAATTTAGTCATGCGGACAGGATGAGAATGCATGTTTTTAATGTATAAATCATTGAAATGATTGTGAAGTTATTATATTCAATATCAAGATGAAATTCATTATAATAATATTAATTATATTAATTGATACTAAATTTATCTAATTTACTTCAAACCCATTTAATATTATAAAATTTCGTTACAAATAAATAAGACAAAAAATAATTTTTGAATTAAAACTGATTATTTTTTACTATTCATTACAAAAATATAACATCTTAGAAAAATACTAAAAATTCATAATAAACTAATTGTAGTGTTTATATTTAAAAAAATTTGTTTAATTTCCCACATAAAATTTATAAAAGATCTGAAATTTAGATTTAAAATAGATTCACCATTAAAATGTGGTAAAACCAATTTTAAAAAAATTTAGTTTTCATTTTTAATATATGGTCGTTTTTCGTCATCTGACCATAAAAACAATTGGATAAATATAAAAAAAATTATATTAAATATATAACATAAAAATTTTATTAATATCATTCACTAATAGTAATTAATTTACATTATAAAGGTAAATCACCTTTTTCACATAAAAATACTCTTTTTAAAAATTATTACAATAATATTCAGTGGGATTATATATTCATTTATAATTAATAGATAACAAATAAATTCATATTATATTTCATCCATACATTTTCATAATATTTTTAATACTATACATGACGACAAATTTAATAGCTTTATTCTTTTCTTATATTACCTAAAAATATTTCAAATAATATATTATTGTTCGGTAAAACATGGTGTTTCTTGTCATGAAATCCAAAATGGAGAGGAAGTCTGGAATGTAACATAAGAAGAAATAATAGTTTCGTGTAGAAAATGATAAACTTTAGGTTCAATATAATATAAAATCTTCTCGTTGTTTCATTTTAAGGTAATCGAGTTACAAAAAATGAATTTATTATAACTGGAAAATATTTTATTTTCTTGGGGTGTTACACTTAATTCCGATTTTCTGACCAAATTACTCTAATAGGATAGAATCAGATTTAATCCATATTTGAGAGAAAAAAATAAATGATATTGTTTTAAACACAATGTGTTTTGTTTCCATTCATCCATTACCTATGAAATATCATAAATAACATTTAAAAAAATATTTAAATCATTATTATAAATCTAATATTATTTTTATTGAAGACATACACTTATTAATTCATTTATTATTTTTAAACTCTATAAAAATAATTTATCCCTAACCTTTTTACTCTACCTAAATGAATTATTACATTAATTTTTTTAATATTTCTAAAATGGAATATTTGAAATTTATTTTAATATAAAGATTTACTATTAATAATAAAATAATTAGTTTTATTTGATTATTTAATTATAAAATATGTAATGTGTTAAACATAATAAATATAAATCTTGTATCCATTTTATGTATACAAAATAATCATACTAATGAATATTATTAGAATATTAACTATTACAGTTATATTAATATCCATCACATTAAAATTACATAATAAAATACCATATCAATTCAACCTATAATAATACATATGGTATGTAATGATAAACTATTATTGGGACATACCTTGTGCTTTTGAATCATGAATATAACAACCTCGTGACACTTGATTTTAATAATATTATTTTATGAAATGATTAAATTTTATAAAAATATATTCAATAAAATATGTAAATATCAAATATTTTTTGAATAATGTAATTTGTAAACACATGTTTATTTTTCATGTGCTTAGTATATTAGGTGAAGTAATTTGACACTCTATGTAAGAAGCATATTCCAATTATTCATTCTTCTGGTCATTCTCTTTATAAAACACTATACGTCATTCTTTAAATTTATAACATTCACATATGATACCATTTTTAGAGTGTAGGTATTAGGGTTTCGGGTATAGTCTTTCGGGATTAGGTTTTAGGATTTTTTTTGTTTAGCTTTTCAGATTTAGTTGGTAGATTTAAGGGATAGGTTTTCAGTTTAAATGTTTAGGGGTTAGTTCATGCCTTTATTTTACTCTTCTTATAGTTTCATTAAATAAAATTCTATAAATTTTTAATAAGGGAACATTAATATTTTCATTCTCTATCTCCAAAATTCATCTTATTTGGTTTATCTCTATTTATTTATTCTATCATGGAATGGAATAATTTAATAAGTCTTCATTATTCTGTTTCAATATAAAATTAAGTATATTATATTTCTATTTTGAGTTAGTATATGATTAAAATATAAAAAATCCTTCATAAATATTAATAAAACTCATTTTATGATATATTTATTTCAGATTTATTCTCTTTGTATATTTATTATCTATATAGAACACATAATAATAACATACAATGATGTTATGGGTGGTTTCAAAAATATATTTCCCCCAAATCAATTCCTCATTTCAAACATCACATGATACATTATCTATAGTGCATACAATATTTTACAATATTATTTTTTATATAGTATTTATAGTTGTAAAAAACCTATATTTTAGACCATTTAAATTAATACTATATCCAAAAATGTTTTTTCCCATTAAAAACTAAACATACACCAATCCAAATTCAATTTACTGAAAAATATTAAAATTACATAGATAATATAATTGTTGCATAAAAAATTAAAATTTGAAAAATAAAATTTCATATCAGAATTTTTCATTGAATGATATTTTAAATTTTATTTCTTTTGAAAAACTATTTAAAAAAATTAAAACATACATAAAAAAGTTAAATTTATCATCATTACAAGTTCATTATAATACGTAATATTATCATATGTAAACTATTAATCCAAAGTCATATCATTTATGTTTTTTATGAAATATTATTAATGATTATTAAATCTCTAAGATTAGGACTCCACCTCTCCCCCTACATCATCTCCATCTTCAAATAGAAGATGAAGTCACATGTTATTTATCATCTATCATCCTTGACACTATTATCTAGGGTCAGAACTCTCTCTAAATCAAATCATGAACCTGCACCATCCTTTATCTATTCTATAAAGTATGTGATGCCTTCAAAATGAGGAACAAAATGAAGTAAAATTCATCGTCAATTTTAAATTTACTAATTTTGAAGACCCGTTGATTAGGTGGACTGGTGAAACCATATTTCAATTAAAACAAAATCAAGTTAACCATATATTTCTTATAAAAAATTTCGAACCCAAAAAAAACAACCACAAGATCTAATTTTGTGATAATATAATGAGGTTGTTAATATTTTTCATAGTAATACCTCTAATAAGTTGGTTTGAATTTTATGGTAGTCAAATATCATATTAGATCTTGTTAATGATTCAGAATAGTATATTACCAAAAATATCACAACAACTACATGTCTTTTTATTTGTTATTTTTTTAATGAACGATGTGATTCTATGGCCTGGGTGGCAGTGTGGAAAATCCGAATATTGTTTGTTCTATGTAACTATATATGGAATGTGGGTGGTGACTTACACACCATTATATATCTATCAAAAATGAAGGGTGGATAAAGATTTTATAGAAATTCGAGTTAAGAAATATGTTGTTTCTTGTCTCATAATGTATTAAAAGATTTAGGAATCACATGAGATAAATTCACTTGGTGAAACAAACATAAGTGATCCATGTTCAGTTTAGTCATATTGACATATGATATTCCAATAATTATTTGATATCATCTAATATAATATCTTCAATATCCAACTGATTAAATATATTTCAAAACATTATACAATACTATTGAATCCGGATACATGGAATAATGGGAGAAAATGATTTAACTTCTCATGTATATGGTCATGTGATATGTATTTAAATAAATTGGTGTGTACCACCTCTTCTAAAACAATACTGGGAAATCAATGGATTTAACTTCAAATTAAATTAAAAAGGAAGAATCTGAATTTGAATATCTAGAATATTAAAACCCCATTCACAAATAGCGTTCGACAGTATAATGTGGGTCATTGAATTGATGGAATCAATCCTTGAAGAATGATGGAATCAATACATTATGAAGGATGGAATGAATGAATTTTCAAATACACTCTCTAAATATATAGTACCCAAGAAGAATTGATTTTGACATTAAATTGGAGGATCCAAGAAAATTCCAATTAAAGTAGGATTTGGGAATGATACCATAACACTGGTTAAATTCAGGTGTGCATTAAAAAAAGTTTATCTATTAATAAGCAATATATTCTACATGATGATGTGTCCTATTAAATGAAATTAATGCTATATGAGTTATGCTTAAAATTATTTTAAAATAAACCATTCTTGAACATTACCTCTATATTCAAGAAGTTTTTCTTAATGGACATGATTTCTTCTTTGATTTAATTGAAAAATGGTCACAATGTATAACAGTTTCCCTCTTGAATAAACTCCTGAGGAGAGAAAAAATTTAGAGGAAATTTAAGGTCATATTCTCGAGAGTTCTCTAAGTCTAGATGGTTTTCATGGTTCTTTCGATGTGGCATATTGTATTATAGTGTTTACCGATCTAATTTAGACAATTCATGATTAATTTTAAAAAGGTAGTCTCTATCAGGTGGCTAGTGATACTCTCCTTTTCATAGTACCCAAATTTAAATACCCATCATCATTGATACTATTTTGGCCCATAAGTATGTGCAACATTATTTACAATGTCATTGATAGTGTGATAAATATAAGGTTATCCCATAATCTCCTGGCATGGGTATCTGAGGAACAAAAAAGTTTCTAAGAGTTTGATTTGTCTGGGGTTCTATCATTTATTCAAAATAAAGGATTTTATACATAAAAAATATAATGGGTGAAAAATGCAATCAATGTTGATATGGAAAAACTGTATAACCTGATTGAGTGGGGATTTATCATATGTTTTTTTAATTACAAGGGGCTATCTACATGGGTTGTTGACCTACTATTTATGTGTATTTACTCACCATGGATATATATATCCATTTCATGGGATGGATGAATAGTTTTTTGAAATCAATTCGTGGGCTATGTTAGGGGCACCCATTGTCTCAAAGTCCACTCATATCTCAATATAATTGAAGGGGACAAATAATATTCAAAATGTGATCATGGTTAATTAAACCATTCCATTGTAGATCCCACACACAATTTCAGTATCATATCATGTTTTTAGATTACATTGTATTATTTATTGATGTTAATGAGAAAACTATACATGGTATCAACAAAATCCTTGACTAATACTATAAATGATTAACAAAACACGTCAATCATGATAAGGGTAGTCTCTAAATCTCATGAATAATAATTTGTTGGTGCATTTATATAATGGTATCAAACATGGGAATAATAAAAATATGTGTTTCAATGGAATATTTTTTTTCTCCAATCAGGATTTTACTGTTTAACTTAAGCTATATGGACAAGGTGTTGGATAAAATTTTATCTCCGATAAATAGTTAAAAAATTAACATTATCTCTTTCAGATGGAAGATTAAACTTAATAATATCATTATATCCTCATTTTCTATGAGTGTTCATCCTTGTTTAGAATGACATGGCCAACTGATGAGGGCGGAGTTGGGTTGTGAAGTTTTACTGATTCAATACATTTCATATTTTCTTTCATGGTATAAGAGGAGATAGAAATACTCACGCTATGGAAAAAGTATATTTTGGGTATGTATGGGAGAAATATGTTTTTTTGTTGTTGGAACTAGTCTATGTTATGGAAATATATAAAAAAATCAACTTCCAAGTCTTTAAAAACATGCATGTTGAATCAATGGATTTGGGGATTTTATTATATTTTATGATTACATGGCTAGAGGTAATATCAGTTTCCCTAGATGTTTGACTCTAGTTATTATATTCATATACTCTTATAATTATCTTGATTTTACTCTGTCCGATCTAAATATAGAACAAGAAAATATTTTCCATCTCATAAAAATATCATTTCGACTGAACAACATTTATTACAAGTTTTCTTCTTTAGGATATTTCTCAAACAAGACATATATTCTCATTCACATAGGAAATCAAATTCATGATATGTGGGGGGAACATCACTGGTGAAAGTAAATTCTATTAAAATATATTTTTATTCTTTATCATATTCATGATCATGTGATATTTACTGATGAAGAGGTGATATGGAAAGATATATACATTTTTTCTAAATTCCAATGATACTAGCAACTAAATACTGAATCCACAGACATGTTTTTTATGGTACTGGGTGGTATTATATTATATGTAAAGTAGTGTGAATTTTCAAGTATTTATTTAAATTATCTAAAATATTGAGGATTTTTTAATTTATGGTTTATGGTGCTGAGAATCCATAATATGGAAATAAAAATAATGACCATAAATATTAATATGGGATGCTGGGGTTATTTGAGATGCATGAAAATATAATGTTTGGAGGATATTTCAAGAAATATTATAGAAATTGTTTCATGAATAAGGAGGCTGATATATGGCATGGGTTTTCTTCTTAAAAATTAGAACGATCCCCCCTCAAAGGGATTACAGCTGTGTAACATAAATCTTCATTCTGACGTCCAATGAGTTAGTAATAATGTGAGAAGTATATCTTTGAACCCTCTAATTGAATAGTTGAAACTCAATATTGATTTATTCTGTTTCATGGGATTATGTGGGGATGAGGTTTTTTCTGGGACACATGTGGTCATGTGGTTTCTACTGTTAGTGTGAACATCAAAAGTATGGATTCCATTCAGGAGGAATTTTGAGCGCTTTTACAAGGTCTGTAGTTCTGTATGTCCAAGAACATTGCTCTCAATTACTTTAAAATAGAAGAAAAAATTATTTATAACTCTTTTAGGAATCTTAGTTCCACCCCATGATCTTTATCATATCGTAACTGAATATTAATATCTCTTATTATTAACTAGACTTGCTTGCATCACACCTGGAATGAGGGAAGCAATGTGGATAATTTTATATCATCAAGGTATACATATGATGATAAATTTTTCTCTTTTAATATTTTGGGTTCCCTTTCCCCTTATTGTTGGAATATAGTAAGAGGTGACTATCCTATACACCATTACATTCATCTCTATTTATTTTCAGGGTTGGTTCTCGTTATTTGTATGTACTTTTATTTTATTTCTCTTTTAAATAAAAAATATATTATTTTGTTGGAAAATATATATTATCATATGTTTAATAACATTGGAAAGATTTTCCATATAAATTTGGTCTTTTTTAAATTAATATTATCTTTATAAGAGTCATTTGTGATTTTATTTTAAATTAAAATAAATATTATATGTTTTATAATAATATTATTAATAACCCTAATATCAAATACATTGATCAGTTTACCATATATATTGAATATAACCAAACAAATTATATTTTTGTAAAAACTTATCATTAAAAATTAAATGCTCAAATGTTAAAATTCACTTATCTTACAAGGAAAAATTTTATAATATAAAATTTATAGTATATTTAGAATTATTACATTATATTGTTTTAGTATGGGTATATTTATTATTTTCATTTTAATTAAATTACATAGGAAAATATTATTTTCTACTATAAAAAATATTATTGTTAAAGTTATAAGTGTAAAGAATTCAAATAAATTATTACAAAATATTTTTTAATTAATGTGTAAATAATTATCTACATTATCTCATACCACACCCCTTTAATATCCATTTTAGTTTCTTCATGATGGGATTATAGTTCCATTATCATATAAATGAGAAATATTAAAAAATATAATTCTCACAATTTATAACATAGGTCACATACAATCATTTCAATAATACTCATAGAATTTCGTTTACACATATATTTTTTCCCATTTTACATAATTTATTATCATGTCCATTTATCTTGAACTTATTATTGCATGAATGTTTCTTAAGACATCTATTTATGAGGAATACACTAATTAAAATCCATATATTTTTACCTGAGTACTCATTTTTCATAATATTATTTTTGTTTCTATCATATTCGTTAAATAATAATTTTATTATTCATATAAAATTAAAATATTATTGTTTTTTATACACACTTTTAGTATTGTAATGTAATAAAATTTAATGATAATTCTCGATTTCTATTAAAAAAATGAAACCATCATTCTTTTGTTGTGTAGACCATCTCTTCCATGAAGTGACAACTTCAATTCTTCCCTACTGTCTCTATTCACATATTTTAAAAGTGATATTAAAAAATAAATGTGAAATATATAATATATTTATGATTATTTATAGAAAAATATAATCACTATTATTTCTGTATAATTCATTAGGAAATGTAATTTTTAATCAAGCATTGTCAACACTACCAGCTTCCTGAATTAATATATCTCATTTTTCATCTCTATTCTTTATCAGATTTCCAACCAAAAAAATTTGATTAAAAAATATTAAATAATGTAAATAAAAGATGAATTATTCTATAATAAAAAATTTTTCATAAATAATATAATTTAATAATCAAAATCATTTATCAACAACGGTGTGTTCGACTTTGCGTTGGTCTAAATACCCTCAAGAAACATGATATACAATAATATCATCAGTGACCATGAAAACTATAAAAATTAAAATATATTATATAAGTACTCATATTATGGATTCATTTTGATTCATTAATGCTAATACTAAAATTAAACTCTTTCATTACTATACCACTTCACAACATCAAAAATCAATGAAACATGCTTTTTATTGTGATCATCCTCAAGGATCATAATTAAAACACCCATAGAATGAAAGTATATCATTATAACTAGTAATATGAATAAATTATCATATGTTGATTAATACAATAATGATTATATTTTTATAAAAATTAATATTGATAGATTTATCAGGAAATTAGTTTAAAATGAATAATATTTTTGACAAAAAATTTAAAAAGAAAATAACTCATTATAATACATATAAATAGTGATTATAAATGGGGTGTCCAAATTGTAATAGATTTTAATAATGTCATAAAATATTTTATTAATTTATTTATGATTGATGTATATGAGACAATTGACTATGTAACATTTTAAATTCACTTAGTTTTACTGAATTTATAATTTAAACACTAGAATCATTGATCCACCAAACTACAGGGCGGTATAGGATATACGTGTTTGAGGTCGAACAAATAAAAAATGGTTTATAGAAAATATTAATTTTATGAAAAACTACTCAAACAATTTTGATACTCATACATTGAGTCAAATATATTGAGCATGTTATTAGTTTAGAACATTATTGAAGAAAATATAAAGGGTTTCACTGAAAAATGAATCAATGTTCATAGGATAACATGGCAATGAATAATTAATTAACAATCACATAGCCATTATAAAATGGTCAAAGTGAGTCCAATAGTCCCGGTAAACACTAACCAAACAAATCTATTCTTTTATCATGGTCTTGTAATTTGTATTTCAATTAATGGGTAACCATAAACCGTATATCAACATAGGGTAAGAAAAAACCCATTGTATTGAAAACCATTAATTATGTGATTTCTTTGTAGAGATTCTATCATCCTCCAGTACCATTGTGTTAGTTATTACCCTTTGATTATATAAGGTTTATGGATACCCATTTATAGAAATAATAAGTACAAGACCATGAGAAATGAGGAGTTTATTAGTGTATCGATATATTGTCCATAGTGAAATCACATCAAGAAAGGGATTCAATACCTTAAAATGTATTTCTATAGGTTCCCTACACATCTTCTTCTCTATTTTACTCGGCCCTCTAGATTTAATAGAGTAGTTTCACACTACACCTCTTTGTGATGTGGTGCAAAGTATGTTTTAATCCTAATATTTGTATATTTTCATTCATTTTATATCATTATTCGGTATCCTACAATAAAATAACACACTATTAAAATAATACAAAAAGTAGTTATATTATTAGATAAATTACAGAATTAATTGAATTATCAAAAACTAAATATATGCATGAAATACATTTATTAAGAGGACATAGTACATTCCCATAGATGAGGATAAAAATCAAGTCTTTCTAATATCAAATTTTAAATATTACTGAAATTTTTCTTAAAAATATATATTCAATTGAATAGTTTTTCTACATACCCTTTAATGCTTTATATCATTATCATCTTATTATTAGTAGTATTTATATTTCCATTTAATGTGATATCCATCATTTTTTTACTAAATAATTTTTATGGTTGTAAAAGGTTATTTCGCTTCAATTTTAATTTCCTAAAATATGATTGATATTTCACCCCATTATTTTTTATATATTTTACTCACTAACCTATTACATTCATGAATTAAATATGTTCAATTTAATGTTAATTCAATGTCCATTTATTGATCACACTCGCTACATCCATTGTCTCTTCTCATATATATATTATGGGGGTTTCATTTCAAAACTTATTTTTATGTAGAGATTTAGTTTTAAAGTCAACTCATTAATGGAATTTAAAAAAATTAATATCTAAAACCAAATTTTTTATTTCTCTAATGGTTATTATTGATGTTTTAATTTTCATCATCATATTAAATTTTCCACATTTTTTTATAAATTACCATCATAAGGAAACTGACTCTAATTTTTCTATTTAATATGGAACCACCTATTATCCATGTCCATATTTATTTTTTGATTTTGAGATGTTCCTTATCAATTTATATATAGATTAATATGGTAATTTTATGTTACATTTCATGGAATAATGTTTTTATTGTTATTATTAACGTTTTCTATATGGTTAATTTTCCACGAAGTGTGAACATAATATTTTATTCTACCATCGAGGTAAATATTTCAACTAACATTCTTATTTTATAAGAAAAATAATATGAATATATTTTTTAGAATTAATTATTACTCTATTAGTTTTATAATTTACTCTTTAATGATAATCCAAAGGATTAAGAAGAATATTTATTTCACAAGATTTTTCTAAAACTCATAAAAAATTTTTATTTCATATAATTCAATGTTATTTGAAACATATCATACATGATAATGTGAGTTATCCAAATGATACAATAATTTTCCATTCTATGGGAATATAATGTTATTATTATGGATGAAATTATGAATTTCTACCTTATATGATTCTATTTTTAAATAATATGAAATAAATTTTCATTCCATTGGGTACATTAGTATGTGTTTAATAAAACCCATTTATGTTCACATTTTTTAATTATTAAATGATGAAAGATTTTTTTCATGTGGAAAATATTTTTCTGGATGAATGTAATATGTGGTCTTATATCCCCTTACAATTCCTTGGGTAAATGTTTATATCTCATGATATATTTAATCATTAATATATTTTATTTTCTCTTATGTATGGGAATGGATGTTGTGGATTTTAACAATAATGATTCCCAATACTATTTTTTGGAAAATATTTGAATGATTTCAATTATTTACTCTTATTATCATTCATAAGTTATGGTATCATCATTCACATTTTCACACACTTTTTATTCATGTATTATGTTATTCTACAAATTATTAAATGTTTTATGATTTATTATTTTGAGTATATAAGTGTTTTCACTAAGTGTCTCTATTTTTATAAGTATTGATAAATTACAATCCTCAATTTTTAATGTTTTAAGAGATATTCAATATAGTTAATTTTTTTAGATTTATTTCATTGAAGTTAAATGATATAAATTTTTATTACCTCTATTTTGTAAATAATGTAATTCTAACTATGTTTTATTTTATTTATGCATTCTATAGTTATTTTTTTACATTATTAAGACGTTTTTTAGAAAACAAATGGGAAAAATGATTCTATACCATAGGACAATCCCCCAACCACAATGGAATACATGGAAGTCAGACCCATTAGAGATCCACCAAGGGACTTTCTTGGGTAGTAGGATCACACCCCAGAGAGAATTTCATGGGCCACAAATGACAACAGGATCATGCCTATGTGCATGTTGTTGTGTAATGAGTGTTATTCCCCTATTTCCTGATCGATGTAGTAGAGACATTGATTTTATGATATAACAAAAACCCGATTCACCAGAAATATGATGTTAGACATGATGGATGTTTTACTATTCTTCTGTCATTTTATGGTACACATATTTCATGAACCATCCAATATTCAATATCTGAGTCATCTGATGATACACACACCTTCTTTATTGGATATCCATTGTATTATTGATCTATAATCGTAATACTGATCATGAATTTCATATCCCTTGTCTAAATATTTATTTATTGATCATGGGGACAACAATAGAGATATATGGTTACTTCTTTGTCACGGTGAGGATTTTAATTCTTGCATTCAACATTAGTTTTCATATATAAAATTTAATCGAAGGTTAGTATCCCAAATCCATATGATGAACAATCATTTTCATAGAAGTGTCTTGTTTATCTACTAGTATGAGGCTCCATGACGTAATATACCATGACACAATATGTGTAGTTACCCTGAAATTGAAACCATGTAGACAGTAAATTTATCATGAGTTTACAATTACTCATACAATTAATTTAATTTAATTCCATGAAATATTCTTCCAATCTACCTTGTGTATGGGTGTCAGGTTACCGTGATTCTAGTAAGAAAAAACAGTGATATTGTAAGAATATTTTCTTTGAGTTTTTTTTCAGCATTATTTTTTCTATCTACCATAACGAAAATTTATTTTTTATACATGGTATGAATACCCAACTACATGAAAAAAATTTCAAACCTTCTGTATACCAACCAAAAATAATTAATATACTGGTCATATGAAAAATATGTCACATGGTCAGTATTATTGATTATAATATTTTTTCTTTTCATATTTTCCTGATACTAATATTTTTTAATGGATTATATTTTGTATTATTTATATATATTAGTTTACTAGAAATGATTTAAAATTATTTATATCATTCTAAGGAATTGTAAAATTTTTATATAATAGTATATTTATATTAAAAAAATTTATGGAGAAAATATTTTGACATTATAGTGGATATAATAATTTTCTTAATCATAATTTTATGATATATTTTATATACTTATATGAAATATCTAATTTCTAAAATATTAGAATAATTATATTTCTTGGGTTATTCTTTATAAAAATTATCATTTACCATAACCATATTATTTGATGGGTTTCAATTTTATCTCATGTATAAATAAATGATCATGAGTATTTGAAGTATGAGTGTGATTATTCAATATTCATGTATCAAATATAATTTTGGGTAATCAATATATCCATATGATGAAAAAAATTAGATACAATTAAAATTATAAAACTCATGAAAGAAACTATGGTGTGCCAATAATTATGAAAAATTAAATATAAATCGAATTCACCTTATAAAGAACACTAATAAAAATATGATATTATATTTAATTAATCCATTTGATTTATTAAAATATGAAATCCAAATATTAAATTATCTATTCCATTATTTCTACCCAATAAATTAATTAAGGCATGAAAATTCTATTTATAGGCTAATGTTTCAAGGGATGTTGTCCTGGGAAACATAGAATATGTCCACATGGTAAATTAACACTACAAAATGGAAAAAAACTATGAGTTTCCTTTTTTACAATAAATTTACATGTCTCAATGAGACATTAATTTTAGAAACATAGTTGGAAGGTACATAGGAGTTATGGTCATTTTGAAAAAATTCCTAAAATTTCACTTTCAATGGAACACATAATGGGTGTCTACATATGGTATTTTTAAAATCTAAACTAAAATGAAAGGAATAATTGACATTTATCTGATTAAAAGGGTCAATTATACATGAAGTTATATTTATAATGTGGTTGCTGGATAAAGGCCGACATACAATACAATGACATAATTATTAAATGATAACACTCAAAAGGAAAACAATGTGACCACCTACCTCAATGCCATAGACGATGCATCGCTCGATATTTTAATCATATTTGAACTAGGTTAGATGAGATTTTAGAAATGGTCCAATGCCAAAATATGGGGAAAATGAAACAATAGATAAATTGAAAAAATGATTGAAAGATAAACATTGATAAGAAATGAGATTATAGGAAAGCATACTGAGATAGATTTATAGATTTAGGACTATTTGGAAATAGAAACTGGAAGTGAATGTTTTATAAAAGTATACCATGATGTGTCCATAATCTCTAAAGAGAAATAAAAGATATGATAATACATTTAAGGAATAAAGGATAAGGAAAATAGTCTTAAACATAAGTTGGAAAAAATGGTCAATTCACCCCAAAATAAAAAATCATACAATTTAGTCAAACAATTCACAAACTATGTATGATTTTCAATAGTGAAGAGCACCCCACATGGTATGGCCCACAGTATTAATAATCTAGAAAAAACTATAAAAATTGTACTTTTCCCATGTTTTCATTCAACCAAAAATTCTTATACCCTTTGAACCAAATTTGTAAATATCTATTTCACCCTATACTATCATCCCCCTTTCAGAGATCCATGGAATGAACCTTCCCTATATGTACTCGTGACCTCATTCATTTGATTAAACTCAATATTATGGACATTTTAGTATTTCAAATTAAAAAATAGGGATCATATCCTTCAATGAAAAGACGAGTTATTATAGCTTATCCGTATTAAAGCAACTCATCTCCAAGTTTCCCTTCTCTGTGTAAAGAGGTATCATCAGAGAAGAGTACATGACACTGAGAATTCACATTAGCTTCCCACTCCTAGTCCAAACCATTACATGATCGTGCTTCAATAGAACTTGTACTAGAGAAACTGGCCTTTCTTGAAGTGTCTCTACACTCTTATCCACTATACTAACATGGTACTCCTCAAATGAATCATCTATACATAATTCATCCTCATGAGTATGAAATACATGAGAATGGATTCGATATTATTAGAAATGGTGAGATGCATAAATGAAATATCCATGGATCAATATCTCTATGAAAA